>OY751109.1:14369719-14998522 GCA_963564075.1 Eupithecia subfuscata | reverse complement strand
CCCGCGCAGACGGCCCTTATCTTTGTCGTTGTTTATGGTCGCTTTTAAATAGTTTATTGCCAGCCAGTGTTCTTGGGGCAAAGAGGTTGAATATTCTTCGCTCATGACTAGCTGTGCTTCGAGTAAGTTCTACGATACTTAATTGAGGAATTTTCTTATGATGGGGTTTTGGGTTATTGCAGGAAAACGGTTAAGATTTCTCGAAGTAGAGTCGATATTGCTAGGTGCCAAAAACTAAGTTCTAAGTATAATGAAACATACGCCCAGAGTGAAACTAAGTAGAGAGTACCTAGAGATCATTAATCCAGCATCATTAAAGAGTGCAGTAATTGTGATTCAGCGAGGGAAGTGAGAAGAGCTCTACAGCGCCCTTCGCGTAACGAAGCCACTCGCCAGACTGGCATCTGTCTGTCAACGTAGTATCATTATTTAAGGGAGTTAAGAAACCTTAAGGTTTCGGAATTTAAATTTTGTTTCACGATTTTGTATAAGTACCTTTTGCCATCCGACTAATAGTATAAAGGCGAAAGTTTGTCGTTGTGAAGATGTTTGTCTGAAGACAAAGCCAAAACTACTGAATGGATCAAGCTGAAATATTTTACACACCTAAAGATTTGGACCTGGAGTAATATTTACTACTTTTTATTCCAAAAGCCGCGAGCACAGGCTAGTTTAACACAAAGGCAGAATTAGATTTGACAACTGTTAAAGTTTAATACCTCTAGCACAGCCTCTAGTCCACACAAATCTTAGATTAAGTACCTACATAATATATTATCATAAAATATAGTTACGAAGCCCTATCAGTAATAAAAAAACGGTAGAGATTTTCCAAGCTTTTCGATTTTCAATCAAGAAAATCAACCATCTCAATCTAATTAGACACTTGATTGACAGATTGAAAAACCCTCAGTCAAATCAATTAACAGATCACTTCATCTACCGTTTAAGAACTTGATAAAGGCAATAATAGAAAATAAAAAATCAAATCACCGTAGATATCCAGGAGTAGCAGAGCAATTAACTTTGAAACGGAGGGGGGAAAGACATGTCCAGCAAGAACACGATAGGTTAAAAAGATAAATAAATAAATTCTGGACAATACACAGCATTACCTAGCCCCAAGCTAAGCAGAGCTTGTTTGTTTTTATTGTTTGCAACAGTCTGCAGTTAGCTCAATTGTTTCAATTTTTAATACTAAATAGTTGTAAGTAATTTATTTCTATTAGTTGATTGTAATTTTCTTTATGAATAAAGATGTTTATTTAGCAGAGCTTGTGTTAGGGGTAATATTATGCAATTACAAAAAAAGATATTTTTTTATTATACGTAGAAAATACCCAGAACACTTGAAACAAATATCTACAGATGGTACATACGTTTGCCCCGAGGCGGGAATCGAACCGGACCTTCGCTGGCCGCGCCACAGTGGTCGACAAATAAAAGAAATGAACAATCTGCGGGGGACACTGGAGGGACAGATTAATTTGGCAAATTGGCTTCGTTACTGCAACCGGGATGCTAGGTGACACTTTGCATTGGACAGTGCGTCCATTTTTAAGCTTTTTAGATGAGAGTATGTGTGCGACCTAAACTTTTTGAAGGATAGCGTTATTCTTTTGTCGATGGTTCTATAATTGTTCAAATTTGGAACCAATGTTTGTCTATATTATGTTTGTAATCTGTTGTGGTGAATTTGAAGTTAGAACTCGGATTGTTTGAATAGTCTTTATGTGTCTACACTAAAGTAGGACCAAAAACAACACACGATATGTGTTTTGTTTTTGGCCGGAAGAAAGGAAGTTCTATCAATGAACCGTTTCAGCGAATTAGGGCCACAATTAAAAATGACTACCACTAGTTATAATAATGTCCATTGAAATGTCCACTTCTGATAACATCACTCGTGTTTCGGGAAATGACTATTGTTTAGCATGACCATAACGTAAAAGTCCATTTCTGGAAAATTACCACTTTGTAAAATGACCGTTGCTTGAAATTACTATTTCTGAAAATAGGCAATTAAGTAGGTAAGTAATAAGTAGATAATATTTCATAATACGTTTTCTAAACTAAATATTTTAAAGAGTCATTATTGAAATGCCCATTAGAAGTCATCTCAATTGAAACGCATGTTACTCACTCAATCTAACTCAATAACCCGAGTCAACGTTGGACACCCTGACAAAATGGCGTCGATATAATTATGCCCCTGGCCATAAAGCTGAAAATCGAATAAAAAATCCTATTACAATGTCAATGCAATGTTACATAGAATAACGATTGAACACAATAGAGGTAGTAGATGCTGGGAGTAATAACATTTTGAATAAATCTTTTCGTAGGGTGGCATAATAGGCATTACGGCGACTGACGCACCCTTCAATGAATCTGAATGCTTGGGTTCTGGTACTGGAGTGGATTGGACACGAAATTATAAATAAATTAAATTGTCTGTAAAATGAGTCCTGGCTCCTGCCTGGGCAAGTAAAGTGATTTACATCTATCTTATCAACAGAACTCTAAAGTCACATTTAACTTTTAACCAACACCATTCGTATGCATTTCAATCGAAGAAAATTTGTTATGGTTTCACTTAGGCACCGTAATAGGTCCTCTACAATATGTACCTAAGTTTCAAATTGGTACAAAGCTAAAATATTCAATTAAGTACCTCAATAAATTTCCTTATTACTTCAGCAATCTCTCTGCATTAATCAAAAAAAGAAAAAGAATACTAACATCCAAAAATCCAAATGTCCCTCTCGCTCCAAAGCACACTTCCAACACAAGCTCTCACAAACGAAGTTACACAGTCAAGTAGGTAACGAGAGGCCCTCCCGCCATTCTACCGAATGCAGTCAACTACGACAACCCCCGTCACCCCAATCCCAACCTTAAACCATACAAATAAAACTCACTTCTCCTCACGTGTAACTAAAAAAGATTTCAGACGGTAACTCGCGTAACGCATTTACCGACCTCGCACGATGCATGCTAATGTGTCAACAAAAAAAGAAAAAAAGTTGTCTGTGTCCATCCGTGTTCCGTTCGTCATTTGAAAACTGAATTCCCGCCGTTCTTTTTTCTGTTGCTTTGTGGAGAGGACTTCAGAATTAAATAGGTATGTCCTACAGATGGCTCGTTTCGTTTTAAATTGTGATATTTGACAAGTGTTTAATGAGTCTTGCGTCGCAGGAAAAAGTCACTGCTGAATACGTTTCAAATCGATCAAGGTATGCTGGCCCCGGATTCGAATTTTACAATCTTTCAAACACATTTGTCTAGTGAACGCTAACTTACCAGAGAGCCTAGTAAGACTTTGCAAATCAATGGACATTTTAAATGATTTTGAGACTATTATTTCACATGGAGATATTATCTCACGTCGGGTTTCGAATCAACTACCGCGTATCAGACAACTTTAATGATTGAATAATATGATATGCCCTCACTTTTTGTAGCTTTTTCAAAAGCTTGTTACAACAGCAATGCGAATACCGATCCAGACTTAAGATGTGGCTCCAAAAGCATATCGACACACAATCAGCGTCATATTACCGACGTGTGTGCTACACCTGGCAACTCAGATAGGGTCCGACCGATTGTACGCTTGGTTCCAGAATCCTAGATTTTATTTGTAAACCAAGGAGTTACTTCCAAACGTAAAGAAATATTGACGGAAAATTGTATTGGCGGAAGTAAAGTTGCGACACTGGTATCATTTGAGCAAATCGCAGAAGTTCGAAACAATTTTTGTTTTTAGAAGCTTTCTCTCACTCATCATTTCATTCGTCTTTGATCCGTTTTAAAATTCGAAGGAATGAGGCCCTTTTTCACTGCTCGTATGACCAATTGTGCGTTGTTGAAGTTCATGTTTTTGTTTTTTTAGCCGACGAAAAACGGAGGAAGTTTGACGCGTATTTTTTTTTATGTATAACCACGCATAACTTTTTACAGAGTAGTCCGATTTTGATAATTCTTTTTTTATTGGAAAGGGTTTACCCCAAAGTTGGTCCCATATAAATTTTAACTAGATAAATTTGAAGTTGGTATATAGTTTTTTAAAACACGCCAAATTATCGTGATTACCGTTTTCTTTCCTTGTTTTGTGTTAGGTACTGTTAGGTTTTCATTAATGTCTTTGTTGACATAAAATATCTTGGATTCTGGAAAGGAGTAGGTTTAATGTGATAAACATCGCGGCTGAACCGTTTATTTCATAATTCTATAACTCCTGTGCTATTGATGATGGTGTAATTCGATGTGACGGCGAATGGGCCCGCATGCTTTGTGGTTTCGTACGAGTATACCTGAATATAAATGCAGTATTACAATTCATCTGTGGTTATTTGGTTGTTGATGTTGTTAGCTATATTGTTTTGCAATAAGTTGGGTAGGTAAGCTAGGTACTAATAATAAAAATGCGAAAATGACTAAACTGAGCTAGTTTCTCTGTTACTTTTTCAACGGGACAGTAATGAAAGGCGAATGTAATGGAAGGCTTTTGCTTATCCTACCTATCCTACTAAGTGTATTGATTGACGAATTTTTATTTTTAATTAGTTTTGAAATTATGTAATTTGAAGTTATTAATTGAAGAATTTTTATATATTATTGTGTAATTTTAAATTTTGTTCAGCATCATGTTGATTGTCTATGATTGTTTTTATTAATTTTTTACACTATTGCGTTAGGTGCCACTGTAAAAATAGTGTAAGTATTTTTATAAATAAATAAGTAAATACTGTAGTATTATACAGGAGAAAGTTTGTGAAATGAAAATAAATGAAATGAAAATATATTTATTCTGATAGTGCAGGTATAAGAGAATAATACAGATAAGCTTATCTAACTAGAAAAACAGACACGACACACAAATTATTTAAAAAAGATATATGTATAAATTGCTTAAAAGTAAATAATATTGTTTTGGTCTGGCCGTGTGTGCTGATCAGTGCGATTGTGCGTTGTGAAAAGATTTTTGGCCGAAAACAATTCCAAAACTACTGAATGGAATTTTGCACACTTAAAGTTCTGGGTCTGTAATTAATAACATATAGGCTACTTTTTATCAACAAAAACGCGTGCCGCACCGCGGGCAGACGCAAGTCTAGGATAAACGCTGGTTCTACACGTAAAGATATTTTTGACGTGACAACGTCTTATAATTCGATAGAGCCGGCTGCACGCACGAAAAAACATGACGTCATGCGGCGTTACCTCGCTCTGAGGCGTTCCATGTAAAGCTTGAAGTGCAAGCGAGAGCGCTCGACATCCGTCTCTCTCCTACTTGAGTGAGCGATGCGTCTGCGTGGACAGCTGCTATAGTACATTTACATGTTTCGATCGAGTATCAAATGCTACCATTCCATCAGTATTTTCTTAAGACGTTGTCACGTTCAACTATCGTCAGTAAACCGACTTTACAGACAAGACAACCAATTTTTTATTAAGATATAAAATTGAAAAGTTAAATAAGCACTCCCTAGACACGTATATCTACGAACACATAGATACATCATCTCCAGGGACATTAATTCTGGTCACGCCGCGGTCCTTACGCCCCCTCGCGGGTCGCTGTCGCCGACATTTACATGACAATGTGTCCGTGTGCTGGCTGGACTGACAGACGCCATTTTGAACTTCCTGGGGGACTGGAACACTCTCCCACCTGATGGAGAGTGCTGGACTAAGGACATACAGACTCCTGGTAGCTTACCTGACGTTAGGACTGAATTCCAAAAACCCTTGTTTTAGATAAGTACAATAAATATAGGTAAGTACTGACACTTAGAAAAGGTCAAATTATAAAATTAAACACTGACACAAATAAATGGAAATAAAGTGATATTTTTGATTTCTGTCGCATCGGTATGTAGACTAAAGTAAAGAAGCGACGAAGAAACCTTTAGCCCGCTACATGTTAATTTTTGGGGTTGGAGCAAAACCCGTCCCAAGCGTTTTTATCCTCTAGGTAGATTTTGATAATTTGTTTTAATTTATTTAGGTACCTACCTACTGATAATTTTTGCAACTCACTATAGGAGTTTTGTTGAAGAAGCGTATACATTGCCCTTTAAAAGATACATCACACTAATAAAAATGTTAAAGTTTGGATGTTTAGATGTATGGATGGATGTTTGTTACCTCTTCACGCCAAAACTACTAAACGAATCAGGCTGAAATTTTGGATACAGATAGTTCTTCGCCTCGAATAAAACATAGGGTACTTTTATCCCATAAATCAGTTCCCATAGGATAGAAATAACCTTTAACCGTTTCCATAGAAACAACGCGTGCGAAGCCGCGGTCAGAAACTAGTTAATTATGTATATGCTTGTCACTCACACATTTTAATATAGAATCTTTATTCACAAAGAAAATTACAATCAATTAGAAATCAATTCGAACTAGTATTTCTCAATTGAAACAATTGAGCTAACTGCAGACTGTTGCAAAAAATCTACAGGTAGCTCAACTGATCCGTAGATTCGTTTTTGCCTTCAAAATCAAGACCTGTGACAGCAGGTTGTTTTACCGCGTCCACTGCTGACATTGCCGTTGAGCCGTGGACGAAGCTATCCGTCCTCGTATAGCTTCGTCCACGGCTCAACGGCTAGTACTTACAAGCTTTACTTCATTTCACCTTCCTATTCTGCCGTTTGTTCATTTACCTATACAATCTCATAATTATGAGATTTATACAATCTCATAATTATCGCGTTGTATAAACGCTTTCATTACGTGGATATGAGTTATTTCGTCAGCTAATGTGCTGAATAAGTTACGTTGCTGCGGCCATTATGACATTTATTTGCTAGTTTGGAAGCTTTGCTGAGTCGATCTAGGTCCATATCTACCTATAATAGAGCGAGCAGAGCACCGCACATTCACACTAAATTTCTTAATCTGAGTCAACCGAGACGCGGCTCAAATACGCGACACAAATTAAGCTAAATCTAGCCTAGGTTTCCTACCCAAGTAGATTAAATTCCCGTAAGTTCATGTAGACAAAGCCATAGCGGCTTTTTCATAGCTCAAAAATCAACTCTAAAATTGTTCACAGTTTCAAACCATCTCCAATGTCACTGCATAATGCATAACAGGCAGAAAATCGAGCGGGAAATAAGAGATATATAAATAATCAATCTGGAGTCCCCTATGTACTGCAGGCGACAAGGGAGGGACGTGACTCGTGCTTCTGCAGCCCAGCCGGTATAGGATGGGCCTCCACTGAAGGATATTATCTCTATCGCTTCTATAACTTGCACCACTCGGACATCGAATCATGGAGACGACGGACTCGGCCACTCGGACCACTCGGACGATGTCCGAGTGGTCCGAGTCATGGTCATCCTTCACTTGCTTTATATAACTAAAACTTTCATTGTCATCGACGGTGAACGACTTTCACCTGCTGCAGCTGCGGCGCGCCCGTGATACGGGTCGGGTAGTTTTGTAAAAATACCCACGTAATTCATTTTTTACTAGTTTATTTATATCGAGTTTTGAGTGAATCGAACCAAGGAATCATAATTTTCCTTAGAAAGTTTACCACCCTTTTTACCCCCTCAGAAGTTAATTTTTTTCAATTAGATATTAGTCTATGTGATAATCTAGAACCTAAATTATCTATGTACACACCAAATTTCATCTTAATCTCTTAAGTATTATCATAAATAAAGATAAGAAGAAGGATAAGGATACATAACTAAACTTTTTTTAAAAATAAAATGCATTGAATATATTTCGTAGCACCCCTCTACGAGATTTTGTGAGCACGTTGATGTCTTTTCTATGAACAATCGGTTCTTATTATGTTACGCTACGAACTTTCGTAGACAATTCTTTATGAATTTTAACAGATATGAATGTATACAAAATGTTCGATATTATGTGAAACTAATAACTTATACCTATCGCTTGTAGTGTGTACTGGGTTTTACAAACAGGTACAGTTGCCGAGATTATTAATATTTATACTTACCTACCGAAACCTATGCAGTTGGTGGTCTCATTAAGGTTATCTCATTAAAAAATGCTGAGAATATCTATTATGAGTATATCAGTGTCGTTTCAGAAACGGTACAAAATTTTCTGATTAACTGTACCTTCTAGTTTCTAAACTGCCTATAAAATTAAGTTGAGACTAAAATATAATATATTGTGTATAATGAAATCTCAAAAATCGAACCTCATTTCTGTTAAATAAAATCAAGTAAAGTTATTTTTAAATAATAAAAAGATAATAAAATATGTGTTTTTGTAAACAAGACGGGCAATTATATACGTAATACATTACATACCTACATTTTTCATTTATAAAGGTCATAACGCAACACATTCATCTTCAATGGGCCCACCACATACTTAAACGTCCTTCTACCATCTGTTAGTTTTAGGCACCATCCATTTACATTGTTAAACCTACGCAACTTCCTCACGGATAATAATACACCAACTCGACTCTAGAATCTAGATATTTTTTTGTAAACAACGGGGTTGCAAAACCAAGGAAATGTTGGTGGAAAATATTTCACTACATCTGAGCAAATCAGAAAACGATGCAAACGAAAAACGATAGCTTTTGTTTTGAAAACTTTCATTCTTCATTCGTCTTTCATTATTTCATTCGTATCGTCCGTTTTCGAATTAAAACCCTTTTTCGCTTCGCGTGTGCAGATAGGTGTTGTTGAAGTTTGTGTTTTTGTGTACAGTGATTACCTTGCTTATACCTTGTTTATTTTATTTATTTATTTTTGCTTGCATGTACATTCATTCTGATTAGTTATAAGCTTATCACTAGCTAGGTACATGCACCCTGGAAGGGCACTGCAAAACTGAGTTCGTACGTACTTTATTAACGTTTTCAGTTATTGTTACTAGTTTTTGAGTATCTTTCATAAATGTCTTTGTAAACACAAAATATCTTGGATTCTAGAACTGAATACAGGTACTTCACAGTGATGTGTTTCGCAAGCACGTCGGCAGCTTCCGT
The DNA here is from genome assembly GCA_963564075.1 of Eupithecia subfuscata. Classification (NCBI taxonomy): domain Eukaryota; kingdom Metazoa; phylum Arthropoda; class Insecta; order Lepidoptera; family Geometridae; genus Eupithecia; species Eupithecia subfuscata. Next base: position 14,989,521 of record OY751109.1, on the reverse strand, counting down.
CCATTGAAGTCAGTCATCAGCCGCATTCAATAATCATTGACGCAGTCATTGTAAACTTTGATGCAGTCATTGACGCTTGCTCGGGCATTTCAATAGGCGTTGTGCAAATCAATTTATCTCCTTCGGCCATTCAATATTGTGTGTTGGGGATTTAATGTGCAGAATTATAGGCTTTTGTGGAGGATGAGAATGTTTGGAGAGAATGTCTGTTTGTCTGTTTGTTGTTAGCTGGAATTATCTTTACTTGGAGTATATTGTAATTCGGCCCTTGACCTATCCAAAGGTGTTTGAAGATTTTTGTATGGAGTGTAATGTTTGTTGTATATTTGGACAACAAATAAAAAAAATCATATACTTAAGTGCCCTAGGTCGTCAGGTTTCTGAGATATTCACATATATTATGTATAAAAAATAATAATAGAGCAATTGTTTAAAAACAAAGTAGTTGCCGATATTAGGGCAAAAATATTTAAACCCCTTTCCGACAAATATGACGGTACCCACTAACAGAGGCAACTTAAGGGTTCCGTGGGTTCCATTTTCACCAGTTTGGTGCTTAACTCTAAAACCCACAGTAGGTAGTGGTGTAGGTAATCTCGGATACTGAACCTATGATGGTATCTATAGAATTTAGATTCTAAAGAAAGAGATCTAAAGAAAGAGAAAATTCAGCCGGCAAACCAAACTCATGGTAGTGGTAGAACCACCTCTAGAATGAGTTTGGTTTGCTACCCAACTAAAGTATCCGTTCGATACATCGATCACGTAGGTATATTAGCATCATCAGCAGTTTGACCTAAGTAGGTGACTCGCTGAGCTGTGTGGTGCCGGCTTAGAATTTGCACCACCCCAACTCTTCCCGCGGGTGTCGGTGGCGAGTAAGGGATATCAACCGGGGGCGGGCAGCAGCGCCCTTGCAGAACAATTCTACCACCGAACTGCGATCCCCAACCCGCATGCCCAGTGTGGGGATTATGGGCATTACCCCTATGAGATAAAAGCCAACAAGGTGCTTATCTGGGGGAGGCCTGCGTCCAGCAGTGGACCAATACAGGTTGTTGAGCTTGAGCTTGAGGTGAGTCGTGCTGCCAGCTCGGACCGGGCGCTGTGGAGGTCGGTGCATCAGCAGCAATCATCCAAACCGCACTCATTAACATCATAATTAATCGTAGTTTTATACAATACTAGCTGCGCCCCGCGGCTACGCCCGCGTGGAAATTTAAAATGATCACTTAGGGGTATGAAAAATAGATGTTGGCCGATTCTCAGACCTACTCAATATGCTCACAAAATTTCATGAGAATCGGTCAAGCCGTTTCGGAGGAGTATGGCAACGAAAACTGTGACACGAGAATTTTATATACTTATTAGATATTATTATTATTTAATACTTTATTGCACACAATTTTAAAAGTACACAAATGGTGGGCATAATGCCAATGGCATTTTCTACCTGCCAACCACACAAGGTCAACAACGACAAAAAGACGTGCTTAAACTTAGACTTAAACTTAGCTATGATAAAAATTGAGTATACAACAGAAAAAAACAATCTATAAAAATGTCTACTGTGAAATACAAAAGATTAATTAGCTATAGCTTTTGTACTAAAAACTCGGCTTTTAAATCAGCATCCCGGGAAGAGCTAGCCGCGAATCCTACAGTATCTACTCAAGTAAAGTAGCCGGCAACTAGTTGTACAGTACCTGAGTAAAGTACCTTCAGAGAAGCTCGGAGACCGTCAGTGGTCGTCGTTAGCAGCCGTGACTGGCGGTTTGTCATCACATCACCCTGAGTGCCTCGACTCTCGTAATATGTTTTCAAACCCTTTCAAGGACCAAAAAAGACGTGTTTACAAAAAGTAAAGCGGGGTTTGACAGATGGATGGAGTGCGTCATCCAGGGACCCAATCCTGCTAACCAATCGCTTTACAATGACAATGGTATCGTCGCAGAATCGTCCATAGATGAAAGAAACTCTAGATAGTGTGTACCTACGGAGAGATTGTTAGAATGGTTTCAACCTTGACACTTTTGACACGCGTCCTTCCATCTGTAGTGTTTTTCACATCAACAGCATAATACTCGTAATATATTGGTCCACTGCTGGACGCAGGCCTCACCCTGATAAACGCCTTATTGACTCATACTCATACTCATACTCATACTCATTTATTCGCCGTAGGAGCACAAGGCACACTTGGAGATGTCAGTTTAAATATACATTGGTTACAATAAGTGGTGCCTAAATTATGATTCAAGGCCATAAAACAGACAAGACAGAAAATAACCAAGAAACTTGGGAATATTGGTACATACAAAAATAGATAAATTGATAAATGGATCAGCTGTAAATGGGCATCGTTAGAGTCATGTAAACAAATAATAATACTTAATTATAAATTCATGGTGCTGCTGTAAAATGGCATTGTCTGATAAAGTTAATTCTAAATAAATATTATATGGGTGTGATACCCAGTGTACCTAGTAAGTATGCAGTTACTTTACCTAGGTAGAGTATAGCTGCTAAGAGTGCATTGTCATTTGTGGACTAGGCTATGATAAAATAAACAATAACATAATCAATACTTATTCAATGTCATGAGCATTACAATAAAATGAAATAAAGCAGCTTGATGTGCATTGACTTTTATCTCATGGGGGGTAATGCCCATAATAACCACGCTGGGCATGCGGGATGGGGATCGAAGTTCGGTGGTACCTAGAATTGTTCTTTAGGAGGCGCTGCTGCCCGCCCCCGGTGGATATCCCTCAGTCGCCTCTTACGACACCCGCGGGTAGAGTAGGGATGGTGCAAATTCTAAACCGAAACCCACACACCACAGTTTTTTTCTCCAAAGGTAAAATGCCAAAATGCGTCAGTCTAAGACGATACCATTGTTATGGTGAAACGATTAATTTAGTGGAATTAGGGCCCTGGATAGACACCAGTTGCTAATAACAAAGGAGTTATGAACCTGACTCAGGGGCCTGCCTGTTCATATTTGTTTTTATATTTACAGCTAGACGATCGCCTCGCGGTTTCAGCCGCGTAGTTCCCGTTCCCGTGGGAATTCCGGGATAAAATATAATCTATGTCACTCCCTGAAAAGTAAGCTTCCTAACGGTGAAAGAATTTTTCAAATCGGTCAAGTAGTTTCGGAGCCTATTCAATACAAACAAAGAAACAAACAATCCAATCTTTCCACTTTATTGTAATACTAGCTTCTGCCCGCGGCTTCGCAGGCGTTGTTTCTATGGAAAAGTTTGTAGGTTATTTTATCCCATGGGAACTGATTTATGGGATACAAAGTCGCCTATGTTTGATTCCAGGGTTAGACTTACCTGTATGCAAAATTTCAGCCTGATCCGTTCAGTAGTTTTGGCGTGAAGAGGTAACAAACATCCATCCATCCAAACTTTCGCATTTATAATATTAGTGTGACTAGTTTATGCCCGCGGCTTCGCACGCGTTGTTTCTATGAACGTTCAATTTAAAGGTGATTTCTATCCCATGGGAACTGATTTATGGGATAAAAAGTAGCCTATGTTTGATTCCATGATTAGAATTACCTGTATGCAAAATTTCAGCCCGATTCGTTCAGTAGTTTTGGCGTGAAGAGGTAACAAACATCCATCCATCTATACATCCATCCAAACTTTCGCATTTATAATATTAGTGTGATAGTGTGATGTGATGTGATGATAGTGTGAAGTGTGATTAGTATAGACTAGTAGTCTGCCCGCGGCTTCGCACGCGTCCTTATTATTGATACATTTACGGGTTAATTAAATCCCATGGTTTTATGGGATTAAAAGTAGCCTCTGTTACTCCAGGTCGGACCTATCTATACCTACCTATTTAGTCCGACCGGTCTATTTTCAGTATGATCGGTTCAGTAGTTTTGGCGTGAAAAAGTCGCAAACATACCTACATACATCCATCCATACAAACTTTCGCATTTATAATTATTAGTGTGAAATGTGATTTGCCGAACAGAAGTTGGACTACACTTGATATATCCCAAAAACGTTACCAGTTATACTCCTGATAAAAATCATAGGCAGGTAAAAATATTATTTTGGCTCAGGCAGCGAAATAGTTAGGTACCTAGCTAATTTGTGCACCAGACACAGACCGGTTGACGGTATTATCGAGATGTGATCGTGACTTCTCATTTTTGTATAGGATTCGCGAAGTTCCATGTCTGCACTATAGATGCGCTCTGTCAAGGAAATCCCAAATCTCATGGAACAAGACAAAATTAAAATTTAAAAAAACCTGTCGACGGTTATTGGCTGAACAGATTTTCATGAAACATGGCCACAACATGGCTAAGAGACAAGAACACTTGGGATAAAATTATCTATGACACAAAAAAAAAACGAAAATCGGTTCATCCGTTTGGGAGCTACGATACCACAGACAGACACGTCAAACTTATATAACATCAACAACACAAATCTTTTTGCGTCGGGGGTTAAAAGGAGACGTCACAATCACCAGAACTTAGAAAATGACGAGGTACTTACTTATCATTATTTTGAGGAATCCATAAATAATTTTTAAATTTTTATTATCATGCGGAAAAGAGTTTAGACTTTGGGCTAATTCCAATGTCTTTATGATTAATTTCAAAGTTCAAAGACTAAAAGATATTAATTTTATGAGGATATCGACTTTCTGCATTAACGATGACAATTATTTCTTCCAATCAATTATTTTTTATTGTTTTAATTAGCGACATTATTTATGTGATTATTTACATAAAATAGCGACGCGTGACCCGAGAGCTGGTGAGTATCTGGCGCAGCGCATCAGCATTGCCATACAGCCAGCGGCTTGGCATAATATATTGTTCTGTGCGTCTTGTGGACGCTTCTGGACTGGTATTGATATTATCAGTTAAGTTACCTGTACATTGTTTGCAACAGTCTGCAGTTAGCTCAATTGTTTCAATTGTAAATGCTAGTTCTAGTTTGTTTCTATTATTTGATTGTAATTTTCTTTGTTAATAAAGGTTTTGATACAACTGTGTTCTCATTTCAATAGCAGGAGAAAAGTTTTTGGTTTTTATACCACCAAAAACTTCTACACAGCGCGACTTAATTTATATTCAATTTTTACTTGAGCCCAATGTCGCAGAAAATTTTATGGTATAAGGGCAAGCAACTATAAGTACTACAAGAAATCACAAAATAAAACATTATTGCTCAAAAACTAGTTCACTAAATTACAGCGTAGCCAAAAATTGCGCAAAAATTATTATTCATCCGCGGCTTCTGATGCATTTTTCAAGTGGATAGCTTATCTCTCTGCCAGATTTAATTAACTAATATCCGTTTAGCGGTTTAGGCGTGAAAGGTAACATAACATACTCATACTCATTTATTAGCCGTAGGAGCACAAGGCACACTTGGAGATGTCAGTTTAAATATACATTGGTTACAATAAGTGGTGCATAAATTATGATTCAAGGCCATAAAACAGACAAGACAGAAAATAACCAAGAAACTTGGGAATATTGGTACATACAAAAATAGATTAAGTTGATAAATGGATCAGCTGTAAATGGGCATCGTTAGAGTCATGTAAATAAATAATAATACTTAATTATAAATTCATGGTGCTGCTGTAAAATGGCATTGTCTGTTATAGTTCTAAATAAATATTAAATGGGTGTGATACCCAGTGTAGTATGCAGTCAGACAGACTGAGTAACTTGCGAATTTTAATAATAATTATGGAAGTATGGGTTTATTTAGGTTGATCTAGTCTACTTGACAAGTTGCATAAATCACAACTCAAATAGCATATGCCCTCTCGCCCTTTTACTAGACCAATGTAAACCAACCATCGATATCACTTGCTTGTCACAAAGCGTGAATCTTCCGTCTACCCTACACAACATTCGATAAAAAACCGATAAGCGAACTCGAACGATTTGTATTTATCACTGCACTATCACTTAGTTGAAGACCTTTGAGCCTGTAACACTTCGCTGTGAAAATATAAGTTACAATAAAATCATGAGTGCGAAAAGTGATAGGATTCTTAAAGTGGTTTCCGGGTGGTTGGCTTTGGAGCTGGTGCTGAAGTGCCTGTTCCTTGGACTGTGGCAGGCAGTGCAGATTCTGGTGAAGAGTATGTGGAAAGGACACCGGAGAAAACCCAAGAGTTCTGCTCAGGTTGAGCTGTCTGTGGATTCTTCTATAGGCACGCATTGTTATATCAAAGTTATGGTAAGTCTTTATCGATACCCTACCTTATTATTGTTTTGGGCAGTATGAAGGATTAAATAAGTAACCTAAGATTAAAAATTATGACATCAAGATCGGCATTGCCATTGGCACATTGCACATCTTTTGTAAGTAGGTAGTATTTTGAATAATGTTGTATGTTAAAAGGTTATTAAAAAATGAAAAAAAACCTTGGATCTGTAGAAAAAAATCAATAAGATCCCAGATTATGAGTGTGTGTAAACTTAAGTACCTACCTATTTGTTTATGCATGTGGGTGACTAAAGCATTAATGTTTTCCATTTAAAAACCAAATTAGCGTCACGAAAACAGTGGCACAATAATTAACTTGAAATGAATAGGTAGGTAGGTACCTACCTTACTAATTAATTACGTATTGTAACAAACAACGAACAGCTGATCAACTACAGTAGTTTCTAGAAAGTTAATAATAGAAATAACGAACATTCGGATCCTTCATCACCCGCAGCCGGTTTTCACCCACTGCTGGGTATGATCTTCCCGAAGTTTGTGCCATCCACCACGGTCGTACCACGGTCACAGCACGTACGGTAGGCTACCATTTGGAGTATTTTAAGTCCCTCTCAAACAAAAATAATTCGCACGCAAGTCGTCATCCAGCCTGGCTGGAGGGCCACAGGCGACCTGCGAAAGACTGCAGGTAGATGAAAGAAAGAAGAAAGAAAGAAAAGACATTTATTTATAACAACAGTAGGTAAGTACAGAAAGAAAACACACTTATGGGGTATAGGTACATAAAGTTGTTATAAAAAGGCTCTAACTCAGCATAATGCTGGCTAAGCTCCCGTAGGAGGCCTAGCCAGCGCTGGTCTTCCGTTAGGGCCCGTACAAATGTCGTCACGAACGGACCTACGCCAACTTACGTAAAGAGTACTATAATAAGAACTAAATACTTAGTAGAAAATGAAAAAAAATACTACTTTTATACATAGGAAATGCAAGTATTATCGATGTTTAGATCCTACTATATAAAAAGCCATAGTTTGTGTAAATGTTTGTTACTACGTTTTCTAAATTACTTAACCAATTTAGATGAAATTGTGCATGCAGATAGTTTAAGTTTTAGAGTAACACATAAACTAATCTAATTTTAGATACTTCTGATAAAGTGCTTATTATTCTAATTAATTAATTATCTAATGTGAAGATGCTGATGCGGCTAGCTGAAGACAGACGAGAATGGGTTAATAAAGGAAGATGAAAAAAAAAATAAAGGCATCAAATTTTTTTAGATGACACTGGCCATTTACTTGTAAAGTACCTGCTCGTCCTTCTCCTTGCGTCGATATCCTCCGTGCTGATGGTCCTTTATGTAGCAGCTGGAAATGCACGATGTGTCTCCATCGGTCTTCCGCAGCGCGGTTAGCTTCGCTCAGGCTGATTTGGTCACACCAGCGCATAGGGCTTCGTCCTCGGGACGTATTCATAAAGCAACTACATAGGTGACGAAATATTTTCTATCTTCGCACAAATGCAAACCCAAACTTTCTTACTTCCAGGGCGTGAAATACCACTACGTAGAAACCGGTCCAAAATCCGGGCAAATAGTTCTAGTTCTGGCTGACGCGCCAGACTCCGGGAACCTGTGGTGTCCTAACTGGACCAACGTGGTCCGTCGCTTGGCCGAGTCCGGTCATCACGTGGTGACCCTGGACCTGCGGGGCACAGGAGCCAGTGAGGGGGGAAGACGGGGGGAGCTGAGTCCTCCGAGGGCTGTGGAGGAGTTGTCGGCGTTGTTGGAGGCGTTGGGAGCGTCGCAGCAGCGACCCGCGGTTGTTATCGGCTTTGGGATCGGAGGAATGCTTACTTGGTGAGTGAAATACGTTAAACTTTTAGTCTAAATACTGATAGGTACATTCTGGAGGTAGCCTTGGTCTTGGTCATTGATAGTCTTTCAAATACTTAGCAGTATTATGACCAAGGTAAACATGAACATTCTTAGACCCGTGAGCTGATTCATTTCACTTCATTTATTTTTCTCAAACAATTTACATTGTGTCGGAAATTTCATATTGCACCTAACACATCTTATTAACTATTACCTAAATTGTAAGACTAGAGCGTACAAAACTAAAAAAAAAGAAGATTCTCAATCAATTGCTGTAGTATTTGTAATTACTCTCTTCTTTACATTATGAGTTCTTTCTGGTAGATTGGAGGTAGCATATGACACAATTTATCATAGATAGTTCTTGAAATAGCCTTATTATGACTAAGGTAAACATTCTTAGACCCGTGGGCTGATTGTTGGTCAATTGCTGTAGTAATTGTAATTTTCTCTGCTCTTTCTTTACATTATGATCCTTTTGGTCATAAATTACATTGCTTAAGGTAAGTACAATACAATACAAAAAGCAATACAATGGGGAAGGCCTATGTCCAGCAGTGAGCGTGTGTGTGCTGTTGAGATGAAAATAGAAAATTACATTAACAGAATAAAACAATAACAACTAATATACACACTTATATCTATTTCTTAAAAATCTAAGTCTGAGTGCCCAGAATTCTAGCATTACTAGCAGCACTGCCACGTTGTATGGCAAATCGAATTAGCATTCCCATTGGCAATGCTAATTCGTTGACCGAAATAGAATAGCCAGCATTCTGATCACCTCTGGACTCTATAAAAAGTTTGGTAAGATCTTTATAAATTGCGTGTGCCCAGGACCCCAAGGACCAAGGGTTTCAACCCCAAACGGCTCAAATAGACTGAACAGTAATAGATTCGCCATTCTCACCAAACTCTAACTAACCTGAAACGTGTGGGACGCTCTTGTGAAAGGGGATGGGACGTAGGGATCAAGTTATGGTTCTTGCAGGCTGTTTTAGGTTTGCTCAAAGCCTTTATGCACGCCACCCGAAGGTCACCAGATAAATCATAACCCTATGGATACTAGACTGGACCACTCGCTTATCAGTCTAAAATTTTTACCTACTATTAGTTGATTATCAACAGATACCTAAGTCATCTTAACCACCAGTCGTCTAAACCAGGTGTGGCAGACTGAGAAGCGAGTGGTCGCTAACCTCCTCTTTACTGTTCGTTAAAGTAGCGACCTGCCAGCCTCTGGCGAGAGGTTGATAAGCGCGATTCTTTCCATTTACAAAAGTTGTAATAAGTAAATTAAATGTAGGTATGATTTAACTGTTCATACAAAGATATGATTTTTACGGGATGTCAATGAATGCCGCTAAGGTAGGATCATATTGAATGGTAAAGATCAATCCCATGAAGATGTCTTAGGTGTCTGTTAATAATCTACTAATAGTAGGTAAAATTTGTTTTAAAAACTCAAGAAACTCTTTCAAGGATTATTATTAAATTGATTACGAGTTAGACTTTATGAATCAACCTTACCATTATCGCTGAGATTAGGCAAATTCCAATATTATTTATAGTTACGTGTCTAGCTGGTTGTAGAATCAACGATCTAAAACTTATCGGTCGAAATTCAAAATGATAATTTTATTTGTAATTTCATGAAAATATTTTATATTTACGTTTAAACTTTAAAAATTGAGAACGCCCGTACCATCTTCTATAAGAGGAAAATAATGATCAAGATAATAATGTGGCAATGCAGCCAGCGTCTTGGGGACTCTTGCGACTTGATCCCTTCTGGTATTGATATGGATCAGTTGAGCTACCTGTAGACTGTTTGCAACAGTCTGCAGTTAGCTCAATTGTTTCAATTGTAAATACTAGTATAATTTTCTTTTTGAATAAAGTCTCTTTCCCTAAAAAAATAACTGATATCTAAATAAAATAAAAAATTATAAGTACAATGGCCGGCCCTTTTGCTATATCTTCCAGGCAAGCTTTTTATATAAGAACCCTAAAAAGAACCTGACTAAAATCAAGAACGACCACAGCCTGATTAACGCTTACGTTACATTGACACCAAAAGTTAAAGCTTAAGTCGAATTAGAAATAATGAAAGCACAGCCTAGATAGCTGAAGATAGGAAATGAGGATTTGAAAGAGTTGATGGCAGGAGCAAGTTTGATAGTGACAGGCAGTTTGTTCCAAAGCCTGTACACTAAAAAAGTTGCCATAAAAGGATTGGAAATGTGTGTGGGAAACTTGAGAAGTAAGCAGGCTGACCTTTTACAAACTCTCGCAACTCGGCCAAAGCACGCCAAAGTCGAAAGAATCACTTTTGTAAAGATAAGGGCAGGTTATCGACAATAAAATACGAATTAAAATAAAGTATCAACATTGATACACCGATATCCGGTAGTGACGTCACTGGCGCCTGAGTCTGGGTCATCTGCCATCATCATCATCATCACCTGGCCTTAGCATTTACGAAGTACCTCAATAATCTCTTTGGTCGTGTGGTGCCATGTCAGCTTCAGCTTAGGATTTGCACCACCCCATCTCTTCCCGCGGGTGTCGTAAGAGAAGAGGCGACTGAGGAATCTCCACCGGGGGCGGGCAGCAGCTCCCCCTGCACAACAATTTTACCACCGATCTGAGATTCCCAACCCGCATGCCCAGCGTGAGGATTATGGGCATTACCCCAAAATCCAATAATGCGCCGAAGGTTAGACCTGCGAAAGGCACTGGACAAAGGAGATTGGCTTGAAGGAGGCCTAGATTACCAGCTGTTGGTTGATGGCAGTAACAGAAAACAACAAGTTAATCACTAAAACATTCATCATACTAAAACAAGAACTTCTACAACGTTTTGTTTGCTCACGCGCAGTGAAAAAGGTGCAGATTGGAAATTAACGGGAGATGATAGAAGATAGAACGAATATGTACTTACCTACCTACTTTCAAAACCAAAAATTGTTTCAAACTTTTGCGATTTGCTCCGATGATAATATATTAGTGGATGAATTAATATAAGTACTTACTTGTGGAAATATTTTAGGACACTCGGGTTGTTGTAAAATATTTCTGCCATATCTTTGGATTTGTACCTACCCCCATCTAGGATTCTAACACCGAGTAGGTATTAGGTACTACACGGAATTTTTTCTTAATTCGTGGGTACCTATAGGCATAGATATATGCCTACGGATTTCGGTACCTAAATAATAGGTCGATCCTAATGCAACCGACGACACAGTATTCAGTATTTTTATTGCGAAACGAAAATATTACATACAGTAAGTATTAATGTACCCTGTCAGTAGGGTTGCCACCCGTACTATATAATAAAGTATTGTACTATATTTCGGGCTAACGTACTATATACTTTATGAGCACAATAAAGTACGCAAGAATACTATATTTGGCTTTCAACTTTTTGAACAAATCCAATTATCTTTTGATAAAATAACCGGGCTAAGTGCTGACAATACTAATGCCAATTTTGGAATCAACCATTCTTTATTTACAAATACATATTAGATTTATGATCAAGGGAAATTGTCATGCTCATATAGTGCATAATTGCATGAAACATGATATTGAGAATGTTATTCTCAAAATTTACGCCCATTTTTCACATTCAGCTGTTCGGAGGGAAGAATTTAAAAAAATAGAATCAGTTGATGGACATTTTCATGAACTCAAGCGCCATGTAGGAACTAGATAGCTCTTTCTGTTGCCATGTGTTGATACAATACTGATTAATTGGAATGCCATAAAATGTTATTTTCTCAGAAGAAGACTGCCCGATAGTTTTTAAAAACCTGTTATTGCTGAACAATGGCGATAATAACTATGACTTAATTTAAATTTATTTACAATTTTGCCGCCACATTTTGACTGTCTTCAATAAAACGGTTAAATTATTAGAAGGGAATACAATAACAGTTTTGGATGTATACAGTGTTATGAATAACTTCAAAAACGATTTAACCAAACGAAAAGAAGATCTCTTCATTGGATATGAAACATGTAAAAAATTAAAAGAAATTGATCTTTCTGCACCGGAAGTATGTAATAAAATTAATAGAAATTTCACATTATTTCTGGAAAAGGCCTTAGCATACTTGGATAAATGGTTTGATTACAGTGAGACCAATTGGCTCTATCCATTAAGTAATATAAATTTAAAAGACAGTGTTAAATATGATAATTTTGTTCATATAGTTGAAAATTTAAAACTGCAGAAACTAAATGTAAACATGAATAACCTATATGAAGAAATAAATTCTGTAAATGAGATACTTGCACATTTCAGAAACTGTAACGAATTTTCTATATTGTCAACGTCACAGAAATGGCAAAAAATACTTAGTACTAATCGATGGTACTAATGAGTTTACCAATGTGTATAAAATTGTCTCATTTTTACTTTCCGTTCCTGCCACTTCAGCATTTACAGAGCGAGTATTTTCTCTGATGAATGCCGAACAGATTGCTCAGATGCTTTGAAAGTATTCAGCACTGATAAATATTAGCTAAATACATATTGCAAAAAGCAATAAAAAATATGTATATAAAAAAAAATGCTGGACAATTCACACAGCATTATCTAGCCCCAAGCTAAGCAGAGCTTGTGTTATGGGTACTAGATAACTGATATACATAATACAATAGACTACATAGATAGATACTTTTTATTTTAAATAGAAAAACATCCAGACCCCCTGAACAAATATCTGCAGATCGTACAAACATTTGTCCCGAGGCGGGAATCGAACCCGCAACCTCCTGCGTTGCAGGCGGACCTTCGCCCGCTGCGCCACAGAGGTCGTCGATATATAAAAAAGTTAGTAAATAGTACTATATATTTACATGCTGTCCTTTTTTTTTTACCCCTTGCAAGGTAAATGTACTCTATTTGCTCAAAAAAAAGGTGGCAACCCTACCTGTCAGGTAGGGTATGGCAATATATCTTAATCTAGGACTTAAGTTAAGGACTAAATTAAGTATTTTGTATTTTATATAAAATTAGGAGATCATTTATGAACAATAAATTTGTGTAGTTTAGAATTATATAATGGTAGGTACGTACGTAGGTACGTAGGTAGATGTATACTTACGATCAGCTGACCTTTGATCACAACTTTGTGCATGTATGACGCATGTCGTATTCACTTGCGCATGCGCATGTGACCGTGCACGTACCTCAGTGTAATCGCATCATCATCATCCACAGCACAGCCTATAGGTAATTCCTATGGCGAAGTGTTGGAGTGCTCTCTCTTAGCTTAAAATGAAAATCTATTATAAATAAATAAAATAAAATAAATAAATAATGCTGGACAATTCACACAGCATTATCTAGCCCCAAGGTAAACAGAGCTTGTGTTATGGGTACTAGATAACTGATATACTTAATACAATACACTACATAGACAGATATTTTTTATTATACATAGAAAACATCCAGAACGCCCTGGACAAATATCTGCAGATCGTACAAACATTTGTCCCGAGGCGGGAATCGAACCCGCAACCTCCTGCGTCGCAGGCAGACGTTCGCCCGCTGCGCCACAGAGGTCGTCTTATTATATACCTACTTGCCCACTAGGGCGACATATTTTATGTTCGGTTGTCAGCATAACGAAATTCCGAAAACACAGAACTTAACTTTTGACTTTCTTATCACCCTAATATCATAAATAGGAATGATGGGATGTTTGTTTCCTCTCTGCTCGCCAAAAATACTGAACCAAGAGGGCAAAAAAATTTGCTACTAGGTACCTATGCATCCAGCAGGGTTATTCCGACTCTCCCCCTTCATTATCGACATAGAATCCGACACAGATTCGCGAGGGGGGATAACTTTTCGTGGAAAACTACTTATCTGGTAGATCGCAGAACATATTAATAGTGCATTTTACACCAAGGCGAGAAAGTGACCAATTCCTACCGAGTGTGTCGTTTTGGTTCTTGGTTGGCCTTTGGGTTCTTTTTTCAAAATATTGTTCGGAAATCGGAGGAGGCCTAATGGACTTGGAGTAAAAATTTTTTGTCGTTTGACCGAACGAAAATAACCATAGCTACCGGCCGATTTTTTAGGAAATTTAAAAAAAAATAACACGTTAGAAATGGATTTCCATACACTTTTTCCTCCCGCTAAAACACGTGAGAAATGAAATTCCATAGAGTTTTTCCTCCCGGTTTCCTATAGGCCTGCAAAGACATACTTTCTATTCTATAAATGGAAAAGGAATAGGCAACTTTCCGAGCAGGTGTAGTATAAATTACCTACATTACGTTTACCTACGTTACTTACATTACGAACATAAGTAATTCATTCCTTGCAGAACGTGTTAAAAACCGCTATATTTGAATTTCGCGCGAATCTGTATTAGATTCCGTCTCGCTCTCGGTAGCGGAGAGTCTGAACTGAATATCCCTGCAGGTCCTTTACATTATACCTACCTAAGTAGGCCCTTTTTATACCAAGAAAACGCGTGCGAAGCCGCGGGCAGAAGCCAGTACATATTATATTCTTCCTCTTTTGTCTGCAGGTACCTGGTCCACACCCACGGCCACCTCATCAGCAAGTTCGCGGTGATCGGAGCTCCACATCCCAATCTGTATTGGCAGTATCCACCAGCTGAGTTCTGCCATAAGGCTTTACACTTCATCCAGGTAAAGGAACTTGGAAAATTTCATACAATAACGAACAAAGAGAAAAAATCACTAGTAGGTACTAGTGATTTTTTCTCTGGCGAATAGTAGGGTGGATAGTGGCGCCACTACATATTTAATTTTATAATTACGTTATACAAAGGAATTATCAAAAAATCGGACCGCGCGTAGACGATATCTATATTAAGCTTTTTTTAAAGGTATCTTTAATAGTTTTGTTTTGTGTTATGTATTTATTTTGTTGTTATGTATTATGTACAGCTCAAATTGACTAGTAGTGCAAATTCTGTTCCAAAATCGACTGCAAGAAGGTGATTTTATTAGGATAAGTACCTCCCTACCTATGAGGGCAATGTTACAAACATTGTGGATTCAGAGTAGGTACCTATAGTCACAAAGTGGAAGCCAGAGGACCGGCTACGACGAGGCAGACCCAAGACGATGTGTGTGAGTCTTCCAGAAAGACTGGTACCTAAACGTGGGAGGCAGCTGATGACCGCAAGATGTGGAGGGAATAGGAGAGACTTTCGCCCAATATTGGGATATTAGATTATGACATGTATTGTATCGACTTACGGGCAAACGTTTCCGTATTCCCCTTCGACACTTTACGAGCTATTTGTCATCTTTCCTTTTTTACAAGTGTTTGCAAATAATAGTGCATTTTACACCAAGGCGAGAAAGTGACCAATTCCTACCGAGTGTGTCGTGGTACACGAGGTAGGAATCGCACTTTCTGCCGAGTGATAAATAGTGCTTTATACTACACCTTCGAGGAAAATAAAAAGCAGAATTAATTATTAATTGAAATCGCGCCCAATGATGTTGGTAAAACCTTATTGACCGCCCCAGCCTTTGGGTTCTTTTTTCAAAATATTGTTCGGAAATCGGAGGAGGCCTAAAGGACTTGGAGTAAAAACTTTTTGTCGTTTGACCGATCGAAAATAACCATAGCTACCGGCCGATCTTTTAGGAAATTAAAAAAAAATAACACGTTAGAAATGGATTTCCATACACTTTTTCCTCCCGCTAAAACACGTTAGAAATGAAATTCCATAGAGTTTTTCCTCCCAGTTTCCTATAGGCCTGCAAAGACATACTTTTTATTCCATAATTGGAAAAGGAATAGGCTCTTTCCGAGCAGGTGTAGTATAAATGACTTTTACTTTACTTTACTTTTACTTTACTATCACCAATCCTTGTGAAACAAATCTAGTTGCGTTCCACTCTTTAATGTAGGAATCTGACTGAGGTGACGTTTCTATCGTGCGACAGGGAACTACGAAAATCCCATACTAAAAAGGAGACGCAGACGTCACGATCACATCTCGATACTAACGTCAAATAGACTCACTCTCAGATTCTTTCTTCGTTACCATGTTTCCACTTTTCCAGTGGCCATTCCTGCCAGAGCGGTGGCTGGCTGAGAGCGAGGTGCAGGAAGGAGGCCGGTGGACCAGCTCCCGCGCCACCGACTGGACCGGAGCTCTACACTATGTGCGAGGTGGGTAGACATAGACCCTTAGCCTAATGGGTGTGCCATTCAAATCCGCTTTTAGCAAGCTTAGCTGTAGCTTTGGAATTAAGGCGCTTCAATCCTGAGCATCTTATGATGGCGATGATGTAAATGTTTTCAAATGTAGACGACCGGGCTCTTTATTTACAAGTAGACCTATGCCACAGACCTATGCACTTTAGCGAGAAGGATCTCACAAAATTTGCCATAAGTTTGTCTAAAATAGGGTAAGGAGATTTAACCTCAATCACACTATTAATAAGAATGCGTTAATTTGGAATGATGGATGTTTGTTACTTCGTCCCGCCAAAACTACCGACCCACTGAACAGATTTAGCTGAAATTTTGCATAGATGTGTGTCTAGTCTAAGCCTGGAAATAAACATAAGCTCATAAACCACTTCCCATGGGATACAAATAATCTTTAAACGCGTGCTCGCGGGCAGAAACTTTAAAATTCGGGACAAGCAAAATGCTTTTCTAAGAGATTTTAGACAGGACAACGTCTATCGAGCCAGCTTGTAGGTACCTACCTATATATCAAAGATTTTCCTTTTCAAATCCAGGAGCAGCTTGGTGGAGGATCCAGCCAGACCATCGTGTGACCCCGCCAGCACTGCTGGTGGGAGCCAAGGACAGTGCAGCCCAGCTGGTCTCCAGCGCGGCTCACTGTACCAGCTCCACCTTACGACTGGTGGCGCGCCCCGAGCCACCTGATGCGGGCCTACAGGCTGTGGTGCTAGACTTTCTACTTGGTAAGTCACTTGAGTGTTCATTCACGTCCGCTCGCAATATGAGTTAACGACATCGACAAACATGTCATTTCCCAAGAGAATCCCAAGACAGCAGAGGCTGACAAAAAAAGGATGCCTAGTGGGTGAATAGAATAATGATAATGAAGTGACTTCCTACTTGTCTACTCTATAAGTAGTGGCTCAGCGTGGATCTTGAACACATATGACTTGTCCAACATCTGGTTTATAAGTTCACGCAGCAAAAGACAGCAGAGAACAAGATCAGAACAGAGACTTGCTAGTAAACTTGCTAGTATGTTTAAAGGATATGTATATTTATATAATATCATATCACATAGGTTAAATAAGTAGTAGAAATAAGTTATATACATATAGTTAGTTATTATCATATCACATAGGTTAAGTAACTAGAAATAATTACTAAAAATAAGTAGCAAAATTAGCAAACTTGTTGTTTTCAGTTAGAACACTGCATGTGATTAAGCTTAGTATTTTGTAATGTAATTTAAAAATGTAATTTTAGAAAATTTATTTACGTCAAACACTTATGTATGTTTATTTTAACTTTGCTTCGACGCTATATTTTAGATTTAGTGATACTTCTGACAAACTAATAAAATGTTAATCCTTTATTGGCTGTATGTAGGTTAGATAGTATACTCGTATAAGTTTCATTAAGTTTTTGTCTAAGAGCTGTGGATTTTGTTATTGAATAAATAAATAAGTAAATAGAGTCGATTTCTGGAGATCGGCGTCTGCTTCGTTAATCGTGCGATATCGAGGTGGCCGGGCCAATTTGTACTTACAAGCCTCGATGCCTTTTTGACAGCCCAGACGTGTCCGACCTATCTAACATGAGAACTCTTACACTAAAATAAAACTATACTTCCAGGTAGACAGAAGGAAAAGGCGATAACAGAAGCCCCTAGCCGCACACGCAGCGTCGTTGGCAGCGTGGGCAGGATGTTCAACGGACTGGCAGGCAAAGGCAGGGAGCTCACGTCTACCAGTCTGGCAGGCTGGCTACCTCCAGTTCAGGCTTAATTTATTCGCAGTTAGAGAGAATGGCAGAGTCGGAAGAATGTTCAACAGACTGCCAGGGATCTTATTTATCAGTTTGGCACTTTGGCTACCTTATGTTAGGGCCTCAGAGATCAGAGTTATGTAACTCTGATGTTAAATTGGCATGCGCTTCAACAAAAGGTATCTTAAAGTATTATGTTCAAATTTATTTCGGTAGACGCTGCTGTTTTGTTGAACATAGGTACCACTGTATATTACTAAAAAAGAATTGTTCAGCCATTGAATTACAGAGTAAGTTACCTACTAAGGGAAATGTATGTAAGCTACACATATAAGTTATTTTACTTAGTTATAATTCTAACCAATAATACTCCTCGAATCTTATTCAATAATTGAGTTTTTTATAGTTTCTTTATAAAATACTTCAGTGAATTTTAATCAATATCTACCAGTTTTTTCATATCTCTTTATGTTCATATATTTCATTTTCTAATTTATACTAGAATATAAATTTGTAAATAAAATACCAAAATTCTAGTGCAACGCCTTGTTTTATTCGCAAAATGCCCACAAAAAGCTAACCGTTCATAAATCTCCGCTATCATATACAAAATGTTAAATATAATGAAATCTACAAAACATCTACAATACAGACTGCAGACGCAGTAAGAAGATATATTTTGTATCACAATAGCTTGATAACCTCTATTAGAGTTTATATTCGAATTTACTACGAAGATGTTTATAATGTGCAATTTTCATCGGCTAAATGCATTAAACTAAACCGAAGTATCTTAAGATCAGAATCAAATGAAAAGTGCACAAAATCGACACCATTCTCAAATAAAATGTACAGTAAAATAACGATTCTGAATGCCGCCAAATTCTATATGAATTTTGTGTATTACGAAAAGAACAACGGTTGTTTTTTTCTTCTATTTGACGTTAGTTACGAGAAGAAATCGTGACGACTCCTTTTAGTATGGGATTTGCGTAATTCCTTGTCGCCACACCTCTGAATTTAGAATGACTCTCATGCCGTCCTGCTTACTTCAAATCGATCTGAGCGAGACAGCTTGAGAGATGACGTTATTCTTAATGTGATTCTTATCTACTCTGATTTGAACTATAATAATTGTAATAGCTGCCCTTTTGAGCTATTTTTTATACATTCGGTTTATTTTCTGTTGCGAATTTAATGTTCGAACACGAACCAACTACTTTGTACATTTTAAAATCACTAATAAATGACTCATAGTTGCAAAAGTTTTAATGTACATTTTATTTGCAAAATATAATGTTAGGCCAACTCACAACATCGATAGGCACACGCGAAAATACTGTACAAAAGTCAAATCAAGAAATTGAAATAAGGCAAATCCAAAATATTCGAGAATGACATAAACAACATAGATCTTTACTGAAATCATTTTAACTTCATTAATAAGAAATACTTATTATATCATAGATAGTGCATACTGTAGATAAAATTCTAATCACCTTAGTTTCAGAAGACTTAAGACTACGGCGAACAACCGACTGCGGCTTCCACACTCTATGAATCATAATTAAATTTAAAAAAGTTCAGATACGCCGCAGTCGGAACTCGCCTTAGCACTGGAAGAATGAATCAGTAATTTTAGAATTAGCATCATATCTAACCAAACTTTAAATTTTCATATATTATTTTGGCACATAGTGAGGCTAGAATTTCCACAACACATAAGCAGTAAAATCAGACTCAAGATAGAACTTACAAATAAATTACTATACAGTAGAATTTACAATTAATCGGTAAGATATACAATCTTAAATATAGATATTTGTCGAATTAATTTATACCTAACGCTCAGTCAACTCATATTTGAACAAAAATTAGCGCAACAAATGGTCCAATCAAAAGGACTTGTGCAAACTATTGTCATTATTTCATGTTTTTGGACCTTCGGAGTGCAATTTCTATGAGTTTTTTTTATAAAAACTAGTAAGTACTATATCATGGCACTGGTTATTGCAATTAACCATTTTAGCAATTTCGATCAAACCTTATTTAAAATATAAATCATTAAAAAAAATCACTGAGATCGAAGACAAACGTCAAAAATCTACGTCGCTCATAAACTGCTATAATACAAACGGTATTAAAACTATCT
This sequence comes from Eupithecia subfuscata, assembly GCA_963564075.1. Classification (NCBI taxonomy): domain Eukaryota; kingdom Metazoa; phylum Arthropoda; class Insecta; order Lepidoptera; family Geometridae; genus Eupithecia; species Eupithecia subfuscata. Next base: position 14,969,287 of record OY751109.1, on the reverse strand, counting down.
ATAATAATTTACAAACACTGGCGTACTCCCGTACAATAAAACTTATACTCAATAACTTCAGAATGCGGCACGTAAGTGTCCGTATGCCGCAATTGGTTAGCTGCTTAAACACGCGGTGTAAAATGCTTGATTGCATTTTCTAAAGCCTAACTTACTTTGATTATTGTCCTTTACTTACTAAAATTAAATAAAGAGAATAAACTTTAATGCTGATAATTTCAGTTTGACTTTAGAAAATATCATCAATTCTTCCGTGATCTTAATATCAACTAACGAATAGTCCTCAATCATGGCAGTTTCCAAATTTAAGTCACTATAATGTGCACAATCAATACAGTCATAACCTGCGTATTTAAATAATGGGATTGAGAATCTCTCATGCTGTCCAGCAAGGGTATTCAGAAACTCCGTTTCTGAGTCATCGACACGGAATTTGACACAGATGCGCGAGAAATTCAAATGATTTCTGCGTTCTACAAATATAAATAGAGGAAAAGTAACTTCGATTTAGTGCTACTTTTGGAGCAGTTAAATGTTAGTGATTTATAACTAAAAATCGACATTATTACAAAAAGCTTCATTATATCAAACTTTATTTCCGACTGGTATTGATATGGATCAGTTGAGCTACCTGTAAATTGTTCCCAACAGTCTGCAGTAAGCTCAATGGTTTCAATTGTAAATACTAGTTTTAATTTATTTCTATTATTTGATTGTAATTTTCTTTGTCAATAAAGATAAACGTTTAAAAAAACATGGGTTTAAAGAAAATGGTCTACGATTTCTGAAAATTACTTTCTGGCAGTTTTATTCCTTGCAGAACGCAGAAAATAATAAAAACCGCTAAAATATTTGAATTTCGCGCAAATCTGTGTCAGATTCCGTGTTGAAGACTCGGAAACGAAGTTTCTGAACAGCCCTGCTGCTCAGTTCGAATCCCATCTGAGCCAGACAGCAAGAGTGATTACGTCATTCTCAATCCCATTCTATAAGAACGTAGGTTATAGTTATAAGTTACACAGTGGTTTCTCCTTTAACTTCCACATCTGAAACCGCTTCGCTCACACAACTGTCACTGTCAGGTTTTAAAGTTATATCACTGTTCAACGTAACATCTAATCCGGTATCCTTCCTAGTTCTGTCCTTATCCCTCTCCCTGCTAGTTATCTGCGTGTATAGTTCGTCTATCTCGCTCGTGAACGAGACAGGACTATCGCGATTCACTTCGGGACAGCTGACCGCTGGCGTTGGCACGTATTTACCTAACTTGGGGTTGCTTTTGATTGTCTTTCTCCAACCGGGATCGTAGTTCACGTATTGGCTTTCGATGTTAGATACGTCTTCGTTGCTGAAGCTGATTTCGTTGGGGCACATTGAGGATGGTGAAGGAGCGTACAGCCCGTGACTGCGTATGCTCACTTCGGACATCTGGTAGTTAGGGCAGTAGATGTCGCTTTCGTTCTCGCCTTGCTCGCTTGCGTTCGTGCTACACGTCTCGAAATCGTATGTCGTTTTCGCCATGAAAAACGTGTCTTTTTCGTCGTTGATTTTCTCTTTTGAGCCACTTATGTCGTCTGGATTTTGAAGCAAATTATCTAATTCTCCGGCACCTTCCAAGTTCTGCTGTGTGTTAGATTGGTTTATTTCATCGCTGTTCATCGTACACTCTTCTGATATGTCTTGCAACGATTTGTCGACGGAATCTTTGCTATCTTGTTTCGGCTGTAGATAGTCTATGTATTGGCCGAAGCTCTCTGTGTCTGTGATTTCGTTTGTCGAGCATAAGGCACTGTGAGTTTCTTGGAACGACGTTATTTCCGAGTGAGTGTTTAGTGTTTGGTCGGAGCAAGTGTTTGGCATAGCTATTTCTGACGCTGAGCTGTATTCCAAGCTGCACTGTTGGGATATCGTCCGCATCTCCGGTTGCTCCGCCTGACTTTGAAGGCATTCCTCGGAAACGCTGCTGCGTTGTCCGTTAAACTGCTTTGGGACATTCGACTTTATAATTTGGTGCTGAGGGACTAAAGTCTCTGGAACGTTTGTGTAGATGTTCATGATTTGTGTCCGTTTCGGGTCTTCGTTTTTGTTCCATGACTTTCTATCGGTCGTGTAGCTTTTGAATTCCTTCTGATGTTCGTCTTCGAGTAGATTTGGGTTGAGCGTGTGCCGCGTTTCTTTTATGCCGTTGTTTGACCTTTCCACGTGTAGATTTGTGTTGTTGACTTTGGAGCCAGAGTTTAAGATATTCGCCATGCCGTTGTAAGCTTCTCTGGTCGGCAAAGGGAGGGAGAAATGGGAATCGTTGTCGCAATCTCGCCTGGTCGGTAGCTCAAGACAGTTCCTTTTCATGTGCTGTCTTTGTTTCTTGAAGAATTTCTTAGCTACGTTCATTTGGTTGGGGTTGTAGAATACTTCTGGACCGACGGAAGTGTTTTCTGGGTACGTCATCATGGAGTTATTGGATCTGTATTGTTGTCTGTGTAGCACGACTAGGTTTATATTAGGAGTTTTACCGTTAGTGTTCTTGAGGTCTTTGGGTAGTGTTTGTCCGTTGAGCTCTGCGCCAGCTTTGAAGGTCCCGCTGTTGTTGGTTTTCGAGTTGGTTCTGTTGGAACTTCTGCTTTCAGATCTAGATCTGTTGTCGTTGGGTATTTGTAGCGTGGGAGCGGCGGATTGTGTGGTCACATTTTGTGCGTTTGTATCGAAGACACTGCGGTTCCTGCAACATTGCTTGCTCTTCTGAAAGTAGCAGTGCATGAGCGCCCATTGCGCTCTGACGTCACTCCTCGCTATTCCATAGAAGAACAGTATAAACGTTCCCAATATGGTGGAACATACAGCGTAAATAATGCTGCAGATATCTTCCTGGTAAGGTAAGTAGGCAGGTAAAGGTCTATACACCGTTATAGCACCGCACGACCACACAGCCATGTAGAGACACACCACTATAACTTGAGCTCGTAGTTGTATGATCGGTGTATGTTCTAAATCTTCAACCTCGGAGTCCAGCGCTGATTTGACGCTTCTCCTCTCCGCAGCGTCATTCGCTTGCGGCTCCCACATCTCTAAATCAACGTTTTCAGTCGCCTGCGTACCTTCAGACAACTGCACATTCATATTTCTAATCGTGCATCGTATCAACAAGAACAGAATCAGCAGAAAAACCAGTAGAATCCCACCAGGGACGAACAAAGCGCTCAAGGCCGGCGCAGTGCTCAAAAAACACTGCGTATATCCTGCATAGTCCTTCAAATTAACAGCACCGGATATCCCACAAATAATCAACGCTATCCCCCACCCGACCAAATACAACCCTAGGATCGGTTTCTGCACCGGAACATCGGGAGGCAACTCTTCTTCGGGCGTCCTCGGATTATGCGTCTTTGTCACCCACTTATACATATTACTAGCCGACACACACATCCACAGCAAGCAAGAGAGAGACAGATAGTGTATCAGTAACCCTAGGACTTGACAGAGCTTGACGTCTTCAGTCTGGTAGATACCAAGCGTGTACAGGAAGCATAGGAGTCCTATTGCGATCCAGGAGTTGATCAAGGCGTGTTTAGTTTTCTTAGCCATCTGTATGGCTGGGTAGCACATGATGTAGGTGAGGGTGGCGCAGCTGACGCAGCCTATCAGGATGAGGCTGCCGACGTAGACAGCTGGGTGGGAGACCTTGAAGCGAGCCCCGTCGGTGCGGGCGCCGTAGATGCCGGTCTCGACGTTTTGCAGGAGCCCGACGTAGGCGAGCCTTGTGCAGCTGATGATTATCATTTCTGATATGACGTGGGAGATTTTGCAGTCTGGAATTAGAGAAATGGCTGTCTATACTAATATTATAAAGAGGAAAGATTTGATTGTTTGTTTGTATTGAATAACCACTGGACCGATTTGAAAAATTCTTTCACCGTTAGCAAGTTTAGTTTTCAGGGAGTGACATAGGCTAAATTTTATCCCGGAATTCCCAGGGGAACGGGAACTACGCGGGTGAAACCGCTAGGCGATCGTCTAGTTAGAGATAAAATAGCTCAAAATAGGTTCGTGAATTTGATCTTCCTTTTGTCGGTGAAGCCATAGTTCAGAGAATGTTTTCTTTAAATGTTTTTAGATGCACATATTTTTTACGGAGACCAGCGTGAAAGGCACTGAGCTCCTAACAAAGAATGTTGACGTAGCCTAAAAAGTTGAGAATCCTATATGGAGCTGGATTGGTCGTGCGAGATTATCATATGCCTGGAGAACTGTGATCCAAGTAAACCATTTCATAAAACCCACCTATGGGCCAAGGTCACCATTCCGGGAAGCCCCATTAGCGTGAGGGTCTGTACGGACCAAGATAGCGGTTGCGTGAGGAACTGGATACCTATGTTTGATGAAACTCTAACTGAATCAAGATGCGTGAAGGGTGGCTAGGAGTGGTAGGGGAGGCCTTTACCCAGCAGTGGGACACAGACAAGGCACTTTCCCCCTTGTTGTTGAGGGAGGATTGTTCAACTGTAGACATATGTGTGCAGACGAGGGGACACACAAGTCTAATTTCAATTTGTAAATGCTTTACCTGAGGTGTTGTCCTGCCACTGCCGCGTGGAGGCGTCCCAGACGGCGGCGCGGCCGTCGACGCCGCCGGCGGAGCGCGCGCGCACCGTCGCTATGATTGGCTCGAGGAGCTCCCCGAGAACTGACGTGTTACCTGTAACAAGAACAATATGTTACGATAGTGCGACAACCTCGTGGTGTAATGGCTCAATGTGAATCTTGGAAAGAAAGAAAGAAAATATTTTTATTTACCTTAAAACTACTATACACAATTAACCTTAAGGCGTTGTCCTGTAATTGGCGAAGATCGCACGATGACACGATGCGTTTTCGTCGTGCGATGAGTTCAAACATACAGATTTCAACAGAGTGTCCTATTTGAACCTCGCAAGTAATCGTGCGAGCACATGAAATGTATTATGAAACTTTGATCGTGCGATGAAAAACGCATCGCGCCATCGTACGATCGCTCCCAATTAGGACGCCGCCTAAGACTACCAAATAGTTACAAAAAGAAAAAGATTTGTTTTGTGCGTAGCAGCGTTAAAGGCAAATATGGCCCTTCACTCAGCGTAGTGCTGGATGCACACTGATGTGTCCACCCTTGGACACAAGACATTTTGTTTATCTACATAATTAAACTTATGATGCAAAGTTTTTCCTTTTAATTACACTCGTTTGGTTTGAAAAACCGTTATTCTACTAATATTATAAAGGTTAGGTTAGGTTATTCGAAAGTTTGGCCGTTGTGAAGATGTTTGGCCGAAGATAACGAAAAAACTACTGAGTGGACCGGTCTGACTGATTTTTCACACATAAAGATTTGGACCCTGGAGTAACATAGGCTAATACCAAAAACACGGGCAGAAGATAGTATTAAAAAAAATTATAGAGAGACTCAATGTGTCGAGCAGGGCCACCTAACCGAGCCCCCCATGAAGTGTACACCCCCCCATGAAGTGTAAACTTTACACTTCGTGGGGGGCTCGATTACACTGTAAAGTAACAAACACTCACGCAGTGTAAACCCCACGACAGGCGAGGTGATCTCCATATTCATGTCCTCCCTCTTGGTGCTGCGTCCGTAGTAGTCTTTGGCGCGGTGTCCGCTGCGGCGGCCGCTGTCCTCCGCGGCCGGCAGGCGAGGGAACAGGGCTGCGTCCTCGTACACTGACACCACCAGGTCCTGAGGGTGCAGTTGTAACATTTCGCCGGTTGATGTTGTGCTGTAGAGGAGGGATTGTGGTATCTGGAAGGGAATAGGATTTTATTGTTTTCTGCTTGTATTTGTGTCTATGTATGTAAATGTACCTACATACTTATAACGATTTATTACCATTCCTTGTCAAACCTGTATGAACCTGTTTTTGGCCAAATAAATGTGTCTTTATCTTTATAGGAAGCTGATATCCTTCTCAACCTCAACAGCCTCTATTGGTCCACTGCTGGTCGAGATAAAAATGAATAATAGGTAATGTAAATTAAGCTGATATAAATTAAGGTTATACATATAATAAACTGCTGGAAGGGTCGTTGATATTGAGGTATATTGCCATGTTGGATACGACCAGCACAAGTTTGATATATTTAGCTAACTAGCTACGGCTAGTTGCGGCAAAATGCTGAGACACCATCTTTTTGTCACCATTTTGTAAAAATATATTTGTTCAAATTTAAATACAATGTGTGTGGTTTTCCAGAAGTGACAACGCCAACGTAAATAGATTCTAGAATACTACCAGTAGCGCAACGTTTTCCCACGTTGAGACACTAAATTACCACACGCAAGTGGCGCCACCTATTGAATCTAACACCGTTGTAGCAGCACGTTACCTGCACGCTGGCGTGTATGAGCGCGGGCGAGACGGACAGCAGGGGCGCCACGGTCCTGTTAGTGGTGGTGCAGTGTAGGCGCGGAGACAGGCCCTCTTGCGGGCTGTACCACACGCAAGTGGCGCCGCCGAAGCCTTCGCTCACGCGGAAATGTTCTGCAGCTAGGTTCACCTGGAATGTACAGAACGAGTCCGTTCAACTGATTCCTTAATGCCTTTTCACACGACCCGGTTGCCGGGTAGCCGGTGCCGGTTACCCGGCGACGATTTGTATGCAAGGTTTTTGTTATTATAGTGCGTAAGCCCTCTGGGTAATTTCTAAGAAATCCAATGATATAGCAAAAATTTTCGACTTCGACGGAACTTGAACCCGCATCCTTCCCTCAGTACCAAAGAAAGAAGAAAGAAAGAAAATCCATTTATTTGGCCCAAACATAGACACACGCAAATAATAAAAATTATAAAAATTACATAAGGGGCCAAAAAGGTCCCTGTCTCAGCATTATGCCGCCACAAGCCACAGCGAGTCGAGGCGCTGAATTTCAGACAGGGCCTCGTGTGGTGGCACAAAGATGGTAAAAACATAGGTACAATGAACACACCAACAGACAAGAGTAGATAAGACAGGTTACATACACCACAGGAAACAATGAGAGAAAAAAGAAAAGAAAACAGAGAAAGAAAGGTATAAAACTAATTGATTACACAGAACTATAAATTTTGTTGTTTCTTGGTCGGTTAGTCACCGTAAGGGAATGTGCTATCCAACTACTCTCTACTTGACCTCGTGGTGTAGTTGGTCAGCACATTCCCGTACTGAGGGAAGGATGCGGGTTCAAGTCCCGTCGAAGTCGAACATTTTTGCGATATTATTTGATTCCTTAGAATTGTATGCAATTTACGCCGCCGCGCCGGTCCATGTGAAAGCTATCGTACATGACCATACACTTCGCCGCCGGGTGCCCGGCACCGGCTACCCGGACGTATGAAAAGGCACATAGGGCAGTTTCGGAAAGGGAATGATAGCCGGCAATTGCAAAAGAACGAACGACGAAAGGCTTGCAGCTTTATAACGCCTTATGCGTACACAGAATTGTTCGCTGTGTAGTGCCGACTTAGAATTTGCAGCACCCCAACTCTTCCCGCGGGTGTCGTTAAGAGGCGACTAAGGGATATCCACCGGGGGCGGGCAGCAGCGCCCTCTGCAGAACAATTCTACCACCGAACTGCGATCCCCAACCCGCATGCCCAGCGTGGGGATTATGGGCTTTACCCCCCATGTGATAAAAGCCTATAAGGCGCTTATCAGGGGGAGGCCTGCGTCCAGTAGTGGACCAATACAGGCTGTTGAGGTTTGAGGTACACAGAATTAGAACTCGTTTTTGTCTTTGTGTCAAGTACCATTTCACAATTATTGCTGCTGAATGGATCTTTTTTTTTATACGTTAGTTTACCTTTCAAAATATTTTTTCTAAGTCCAATGTTTTTTTTTCCATTACTGTGTTGTTTTGTGATTTAATTATTGTTTTTGTAGATTATTGTGCATTATACAATAATCTACAAAGGGTCCATGTTAAATGACCCATGTAGTCTGAAATAAATATTTTTTAAATTAAATTAACGAAATTTGGCAAAGACAGATTGTTTCCTGGGGAAGAATATTTATTTATTTATTTATTTGATTTGATGATAGACGAGTAACTTGTGGTTGATGTCTCTAGATCACACAGTTTTGAGTTTATGGGCATTGCGTCACTTTTTTGAGTTTAAGAGCGTTTACGCCCGGCGCCCGATGTCAAGTTTAGGTAATTCAAACCCACACAGAAGCGAGCGTGTCAGTGTGAGCGCTGCTGGCGCGTTCTATTATGCTATAGTCAAATTTACCCACTTTGATCCATTCGAGTGAAATTGTTATAACAATTATTTTATTTAAATTTGAACTTAAAGAGCTGACTAAGTTACGAGTAGGTACAAATAAAAAACTTGGTACAGATAAAGTCGAGTTTATTTTACATAATTTTTAAATGTTTTATTAAATAAAATTAATATGTCGTGGTTCTCAGCGGCATCGACCTAGATTTTCGTGGGTCTACAATTTCGGGGAGCAGACATTCATAATAATTTATAAGTCTGGTTTCCATTTGGTTACGCCAAAACTCATCGTCTCGAGTGATTTTTTCAATTTTCAAGGGAAACTCGTTACCTGTCCAGATAGCCAACAAACATACATTCTTCTTCGTGATATGTAACTGTCCTTGAATTTGATAAAACCACTCGTGACGACGGTTGACAGACCCGTTAGAATTCCAAAACTTTATTTTCTTTAATAAAATAGCATCATCTGCATTCATCCCGAACGCTGAAATCGGACATTTTATTTCAACAATTCCTTCATCAAAAATGCCATCAGGTGAAGCTCCCAGAAAAAAGAAGTGTTCATCAATGAACAGGCCACATTTATGTGTACTTATATTTAATTCTAAGGTTTTTTGTTATTATAGTGCGTAACCCCACACTAAGGGTAATTTCTAAGAAATCAAATAATATCGCAAAAATTTTCGACTTCGACGGGACTTGAACCCGCGTCCTCCCCTCAGTACGGGGATGTGATAACCAACTACACCACGAAGTCACACCATGACACCATGTTATTTGAAAGCAAGCATTATGCAGTAATTAAAAAAGAAAATAATGTTAATGAAACATACGCATATATAATTATAAAAGTAAATAAAAAAATTAAACAGACCACTCAAAAGCAAAAAACATATTGGATCCTTTTTAAAGTCGGAGCCAGCCCAGAATTATTAAATATCTACCTTATAGTTTCAGAGAAATGCGCGGATAAACATACATAAATACATATTATGAAATTTGGCACATTTGCTCATCAGCCCACATAGACCCAAGAATAGCAGTTTTTACAAGAAAAACTGCATTATATGGATCAGGATGGAGAGGGGGTTCAGGGGGGCCTGGGCGTGGGGGTCCCCTATAGTTGCACTGTTTGCTTCGCTCACCGCAATACGACACACGCATGTCGTCATCAAATTCGTAATCCTTACCCCCATGTTAGTCGAAAACGATACCCATATCAAATTTATTGATGGGGAAGGGGGTTCAGAGGGGCTGGGGCGTGGACAGTCACAGCTCGGCTCGCTTTGCTCGCCGTGCTGTTCCCCGTAGTCGCCCTAAAAAAGAGGTCAAAATATAGGCTGAAAATGGCCAAATTTCGGTTTTTTAATAAAAATGGGGGTCTAGAGGGGCAGGAGGGTCAATTTTTTTTTGCATTCATAATTATTTGTTTTGCCCTACATGTCTGTGAAATTTTTTTTATTCTATCGTACATTGTTTGGGAGATATCAAAAGGGGGGGTAAAAAAGGGGGCGGGAGGGTAGGTGAATTTTTATTCTTCCAATTCGAGAAGAAACTTTCTATACGATCCTGCAATCAGAACCCCTCTATCACGACGGCATTCGGTAGCACTCAAAAGGGGGGGTTCTGGGGGGCAAGGGGAGGGAGAATTTTTTTTGTTTTAAAAATCATGTGTGCCCCTCCATACGAACCCTTTAATTTTTTTTTAAATCCAAATTGCTCTGTGAAAAGAAGGGGGAGGGGGAGGGCTCTGGGGTGGCAAATCTCAAGAAGTCGGAATTTTTCCTAGGTCACCCGGACCCGCTCTATACGATTCCGCAAAAACACATACCTGCCCCTCCACCACAATCAAGGAGAACACTTGTGTCAATGAGTCAGTCAGTCCGGCTTTTTTTATCATAAAAAAAAATAAACATATCAGTATGATACATGTATAAGGATAGGAAAATGTGTATCTAACGTTGGCGAAGTCGTGGGTTGAAGCTACTATAGCATAATAACGTGTATCTACCAACCTTTTAGCTCTAGCTTTTTCCATGTTTGCTAAATTTTTGCGCTTTCGTTTCCTCGCTAAAAATAACTTTGTTTTATTTCCCATTATGTCTGAAATATGATTTGTTACAGTATAAATACATTCTAAAAATATGTTTGTCATCAAAAATAATCATAAAATATTTTACTTATCAAAGTACCAAAACTTTTCGATGACGCTATAAATGTCCGCTCGCCCTATACGCACGACAAAGGTCAACTGAGGTCAGTCAGAGCGCCGAGCGACGTGTCCACACTCTAGAAAGCCTCGCGGCGGACTGATTTGAATTGATTTGCGCGCAGCGTTTTATAGGAGTTTTAAAATATTCACAGAAAAATAATATCAACGAAATAATTAAAATTTTAAATGTATGATTTTAAAGACGATGCTCTACTTTATTCGTAAGCTATTATTACATTAAATTAAATAAGGCATATCGCTGAAAAAATCATTTAAAATTCGTTCTAATTTCACACTTTTTGAATTTTAATTTCTCATAGTAAGATACCAAAACCAAACATCTTTTTAACTAATTAATTTTTTAAGGATCTTATTGATTGGTTCTTATTTTTTATTTATAAGATATGTCAGTATTTTCATAATATTTTGAGCTTCGAAAGTGATGCTGAAAGGGAAATTAAGAAAACCTCTACCAAATTATCTTGATAGAATGCGTACATACTATATTAATCGAAATATTTTCTCAGACCACTATTTGGACAACGAAATTTCCTATAATTATTAGTAATTAACATTTGTGTAATGTAAGTAGTTCATGATATTAACGGGTTTGAAAATTACTGTTTTTTAGAATGGAGGCGTAAACGCTCTTAACGAGTTGTCTCGAAACAAGTTGTCGAGTTTATTCTTGAAGGTGTTTGTTTATCGATGTAGCTAATATAACGTCTTCTGGTAACACCTTAAAGGCCAACTATTGTTTTAAGATTTTTATTTTAAGAAGTTCACATTATTTTATTTTTCATAATGTTTATTAATTTTACGGACATTCTATGTAATGAATATTGTATGTACCTTCTTTTTTTTTATAACCGTTTTAATTAAATAAACAAAAAAATAAACGGCTGCTAGATATATAGAGGATAACGAGACGCGCGATTTGAAAAAAACCCGTCGAAATTTAGCTATTTGAACATTTGCGTTTGCATTAGAGTTAGATGGCAAGTTACCTACCTTCTGTGCGTTGACATTAGTGATGTGCGTAGATATCTGCTCCGCGGCTTGCACCATGTCCGTGCACGCGCCGTACAGCGTCTCAGCGCGCGACAGGACAGGTGTGGAGATGTTCATGGCTGAGCTGATGACATCTAGGAGAGATGGTCCTGGAATATACGACCGTGAATTAATAAGATGACGACCTCTGTGGCGCTGCAGGCGAAGGTCCGCCTGCGACGCAGGTTGGTCCGATTTCCGTCATGGGACTAATGTTTGTACGATCTGCAGATATTTGTACCCGGAACAAATAAATAAACAATGTTGGACAATCCACACAGAAGAATCTGCAGATTGTACAAACATTTGTATCAGGTGCTCTGGGTGTTTTTTATGCATAATAAAAAATAGCTATCTTACTTAGATAATGTCTTGTATTAAGTATCATTTTATCTAGTACCCTTAAAACAATCTCTGATTAGCTGGGGGCTAGATGATGCTGTGTGGATTTTCCAGCATTATTTATTTAGATATAGGACCTAGGATATACAGTGCGAGTCTTTATAAAGTGCACATACTAAAATGGGTGAAAATATACTCAATTTTATCGACAGAAAACAAGTTAAAAACATTCTAAAAAACTATATTCATTTTTTATGGCCTTTTTAATATCACACTAATATTAGAAATGCGAAAGTTTGGATGGATGTATAGATGGATGCATGTTTGTTACCTCTTCACGCCAAAACTACTGAACGGATCGGGCTGAAATTTTGCATACAGGTAATTCTAATCCGGGAATCAAACATAAGCTACTTTTTATCCCATAAATCAGTTCCCATGGGATAGAAATCACCTTTTAACGTTTCCATAGAAACAACGCGTGCGAAGCCGCGGGCATAAACTAGTTTTTTATAACTACTGTCTACCCAATGTAAACAAACTGTTATTACTTTTGAACTAAGAGTCATATCTCTATGAATCTAAATTAATTATGATCTCTAATGATAGGCCGTGCTTATAAACCAAAAATGCTTCAAAAAATACACACCATAAATTAATAAATAAATGATATTGGAAGAAAAACTTACTATTTTTTGATTATTTTTATAAGAAATAACAAATAGTATGTGCACCTTATAAAGACTCACACTGTATTAGACCATTGACAATGGTTAAAATCGACGGTGATCTATTGTGACTTGTGACGCAGGTCAGGGCAGTCGGGCAGGACCCACTTCGCGGCCAATGCGATACGAAAGTGAGTGAACTTACGCTTCTTGGCGCTTACATTCATAAAGACTAAGTGAACTCTAAGAAATTAAGCTGAATTGTGGGCGGTTTATGAAAGCCTATCTTACGATAAAATTGGCCTTTTTTACGACAATGAGGATCCGTAACGTTTTTAGTTGAGAATGTAGATTTATAGAGCTAGGACATCCATAACGCACAGTGCAAAAATGTTTGTTCTACAAAAAAATTGACGAAGTTATGACCAAATTACTAGCGAAGTTCACTGAGTGACCGCCGCGGGTGCGTGTGACGTCACTCGCTCGGTCGCCGCCCGTTAACCGTAGGCCAGTATCAGTTTTTAGTGATTTACTCCGAAACTATAAGTTAAGGAAAAAAAATGACACAACCAAATAGACACAATTTTGATTCTTCACTTCTTCAGAAAGTTTGGATGGACGGATGGATGTTTGTTACCTCTTCACGCCAAAACCACTGAACGGATCAGGCTGAAATTACAGGTAAGTCTAACCCTGGAATCAAACATAGGCGACTTTTTATCCCATAAATCAGCTCCCATGGAATAGAAATAACCTCAAAACGTTTCCATAGAAACAACGCGTGCGAAGCCGCGGGCAGAAGCTAATATGTCTTAAAGAATAACGTGGATGCTAGTTTGATCTATTGAAATTGCTATAACGTTACGTATCCTTATTTTACAGAACAATGTGGGACGAAATAGGTTGATTATATTTTCATGAGGTGGGTACCAGATATTGATATCCAATGTATAAATAAATTCAAAGCAAACATTACAGCAGTGCAGTGATATGATTTATGTTTAGTCTAGCTTTGTACTGTTTGTTTATGCTGGTTTACTTCCACGCACCTTTCTCTATTACTGAATTCAAACTTGAGGTAATGTTTATTAAAAATTAAATTTAACTATACACTATGTTCATCTATCAACTAGACTCACCTAAATCCCTCTCTTCTGAAATATACTGCATATAATTCCTTATAGCCTGTGCTATAAACATCACATCATCTGGATCCAATATCTCTGCTATAGGGTAAGTCCTCTCTTGAATCAACATCGCCAATCTATCCGTTGCATTCACCGCAGAATATTGCACCAAGCTGACATTCAACAGTGCAAACTGCTGTAGTAACTTTGTAACATTACTTATGTATGAACATTCAGTGGTATTTGCTTCAGACCATGTTGCGTTCGCAGAGCAGTATCTATAAGCCATGCCTTCACCGCTACTGCATGGCACAGATGCTGTATGATTGGTAAGCAGCATAGGCCAGGAGTATAAACCTTTATTGTTTGTCATAGAGACTGATTCACAAAACATATTCGTTTTATTCGCAAGCACAATAACTTGTACAGTGTGGTTGTGTCTTATATGATTCTGATCGCTGTACATACAAGTCCAGTTTCCCATGTGATGATTCGTAATGTTTGGGAAGCGTACAGTAGTCTCTGCTAGGCCATCTTCTTGCATGTCAGTGTGGGTTACATTCACATCACATATTTCAAGCATTGGATGAAGCCATTTGATTTCATACTTTGCTATAACAGATGCGAAGGGTGCATTGCAGGTTAGAGATAGTGTATCGCCTTCGAAGACCACTTGATCATGGTCCGGTCTAACAATTAAGTTCTTAGAAGGTAGGGCATTGCCGCAGACAGATAGATCTAGGTATAGTTTAAGTTTCCTGACTGTTTTGTTGACCAAGTTTTCTGGGAAGGCACATTTAGGGTTGCCAACCAGTTTGACACTGGTGTTTCTTGACCAGTCTCCTACCCATAGGAGCTCACAGTCACATATGAGTGGGTTTTCTGTTAGGTCCCTGAGAAGAAGAATAATAATTAATATTATTGTGACTTAAAGACATTTCATAGGCCATAAAGGGCCATGATTTAAGGGGAAAAGATGATTTTTATTTTTTCTCCAAGTTTATAAATATTAGATGATGAGCATACTTACAGCTGCTTTAACCCAATAAGATGGTCAAATGTGCCTGTCCCCATGGCAGAAATATGATTCTGTGTCAAAATCAACCTCTCCAGATTAACCAGCCCCTTGAACATTTCTTTGTAGACATTGCTGATCTGATTGTAAGACAAATCCAGCCTTTGCAGTGATGTGAGGTTGTAGAATGCATCTGATTCTATGAGGGATATTTGGTTCCGGCTGAGATCTCTGTAAACAAGAGATAACTTTGATGTTTGTTTACATTTATGTTTTTGTAAGTCTAAAGTTTAGTAACATGCAAGCTAACTAAACCACTAGTTTTCAGTGAACAACTTACAGCTTTTGTAGATTTGGTAAATAGAGCTCCCTAGATAGAGTAGAGACTGCATTTCCTGACAGATTTCTGAAAATTTAAGTTATTTTTTAGCAAACAATTAGAGCTTTACTTGCAAATAGTTTAGGATTGTGTTGTGCTTACTTACAAGCTGACAACAATAGTCCAGAGTTTGCTCAGATCTATCTCTTTGAGCTCGGTGATCTGTGTAGGGCTCCCGCCGCACTTCAGCCTCAGTAGCTCGCCAGGAAGCGGCTCCGAAGGCGGCCCGTCAGAGGCCTTGTTGCTCTTACACAAGCACAATGAAGGGCAGTACCCCTGACTACTCTGTACACAAACCGCAGCCAAAACAATAATTCCTAACCACTTCATGGCGCCTATTTCCGTTAAAACAGCAATTAAAACTGTGGCACCACGCCAAATACGAAAAAACTCACATTTTCACAAATTATTGGAATTCATAAGTGACATTGAGACATTAAAATACAGTAATGATCGCCAATATAGTTATTTGTTGTACATGTTCAGAAAACACATATTTTGCTAAGGTATTTAGATTTTGTATTAAAAAATAAACAAAACTGAAACAACATTCAAGAAACACATCCGACATTACAAACAACCCATAGAACAATTCTACTGTTACAATCGTTACAATACAACATTGACTGACTGAATGAATGAATAAAATTATATTGTTCGTTCACGAATGAAATAGTTCAAGGTTGCTATTACAAAAAAACCAAGTCTTTGAAGTAGGGTTACACCTTTTCTTCACAAACCATTTTTTTGATAATTTTCTTCTTCTATTATAACCTGTGGAAGGAATGAACAATTCGGGCTGACCAACATAAAAAAAACAATCTTACCTAAACGTCAAAAAAAAATCATTTCCATTCCAATTTTGAAAAGACCGTTGCCGACCGAAAACGGCGAAAGAAAACGAAAATAATTTTTGTATTAGAATAACTACCTTAAAAGTGATGTCGCATTACGAGGAAAAGTGAAAGAAATAATGGAACAACGGTTCTCGGACGAAGACGTGTCGAAGCGCGACATACCATCGTTCATAGAACCTCGACCGCCGTTAATAAACAATCCCTTCATGAGACCCCGTCCCCAGAAGGCAACAAACTTATTACCAATGTTTGAGGAGGATTCTGAGCTGGAAGAGCCAGACCTTGTGCAAGTTTACTTGCGTATGAAACCGTATGATGGGCCAAACAACATGTATGAAGTACGTTCCGACAAGTACCTGGTGACTTCGCTGGATACCACAACTGCAGGGCACGGCAGGCGAACTCAGCACAATGTGTCGCGAATGTACCCGTTCACACGGATTTTCCAGGCTAAATGCAGTCAGAAAGTGAGTTTCTTTTCTAAGTAATGCTCCTAAGATTCACACAACACATTAACAGTCTATACCAGGCCACTACTGGACATACTTAAAGGCCTCCCCTGATCATTTATTAATACTAATACCGTATATGGACCGAACCGCTATTTGTGTCGTCGTTTGGGGGACTGACGATGATGACTATGAATACCATAAAGGCCTCCTGATAATATCATAAAAGTTGGTAGGACAATCCACACAGCGTCATCTAGCCCCAAGCTAAGCAGAGCTTGTGTTAAGGGTACTTACAACTGGTGATGTTTTCGAGGTACAAAGTATTTTCATTGAATGTGTAGGTTTATTTAAATCCGTAGATATTTAGGGGCCTATGATTTTGGTAAAATACACTGCAGGAAGCTGCTGCCCTTTCTCTGATAGATTCCCTTACTTGGCCTTCTAATCCACGGACTATATCAGAGAGATCAATTCTCACACTGAGACCATCAAGGCAAGATGTACACATATCTTCTATTTCCTCCACAGAATGCAAGAATATGATAGTCACACCATCAAAATTATTTTAATCTTTGATTTTTTCAGGAAATATTTGACCAGGTTGTCAAAGACAATCTAAAGAAACTGGTAGAAGGTCAGAGCTTCACCCTTCTCACCTATGGGGCCTCTGGCTCGGGCAAGACATACACCCTGATGGGCTCCATCAACGCTCCAGGCCTGGTCCCTCGTTCCCTGGAGTATGTGTTCAAACTGGTGGATGCTGCGCAGACTCCATTTTACAAGCCATCAGACAGCGGGGCTGAGTTACTTGGGGATATTCAGCGGGAGTTTGAGTTGCTGGTAATCTATTTAGCTACCGAGCAGACTCAGACTGCTTTCAAATCAATTTTTTAAATTCAATTCAATAGAATTTTTTTTATTGTCTATGGCTGTTTGACATATTGTGGTCCTTCTGTACACCTTACCCTGTAAAATCATCCAAAACCAAAGTGGTCCTCTACAGTACTTTGCCTGGTTAAGGGTTAAGTTTTCCACAAAATTATCAAAGATTCTCAAAGTCAAAAACATGCAAAAACTTTACCTTTCCCAAGGCCATTTTCCATGCTAAAGAAGTCTCTATAAATTCCAGTGGGTGAAGAAGCTCGGCCAGGTCTCAGCACCAGCGAGAGACAAATACCGGCGCATGAGTGTGCAGCTGCACAGTGACCTTACTGTCAGTAACGTTGACTTGGCTAATAGGACTAAATACTATGTTTGGGTGAGTAATTACAGTTACTACATCTTGCATAAGAGGGGCAATTCGCGCTATTTTGTGAAAAGGATAGGCGTGGGATTTCGCTTTCTTAGGAGCGGGACAGAGCATACGTTTTTGAAACTTTGACGTTTTCAACGTTTGTGGAACGGCGACGTCTTCATTAGATAGATAGAAAACACTTTATTATACCACACAAATACAGGAAACAATACAGAGAAAAGCTTAGAAAAAAGGAAGTATAAAAGGCGGCCTTATCGCTGAAAGCGATCTCTTCCAGGCAACCTTGGGATGGACTGGAAATTATAGAACAAAAAAGATGGTGGCACTGAATAAATATATAGGGGTGATTCTCTGTAAAGACGTCTTAAATCTGTACAAAATTGTCCGACCAAATTATTTTTGATTTTATTAGAAAAAAAATTAACATGGGCTACAAAACTATCAGCTTAATCATAATAAATGAACGGCCGATTGAATTTTTGCTTTTTTGATATTTGTGTATCTTTTGCCTTATAACATGACAGGGGGACTGTTTGCCAGGGGACTGTTTTTTTTTTATCAAATTGTGAAAAATCAAGCAAACTATTTCAATGCATTCAACTTTTCAAGTTCTCAATGAATGTTTACATTAATTAGAATAATATTAAGACTTATGGATCCAATTTTATAAATAAATTATAAATAAAAATAGTTGCCAGAGGACTGAGTTTCTCGTGGCCCAGACACATATTTCCAGCACAAACGGTGCTTTGGCACTAAATAAAATGGCGATAAAGCGCTAACAGCCCTATGGTTATTAACTCAAGGCTAGTTAGGTCCTTATAAACCTTACAAAAGGTAAAATAACATGCTGGATTTTTTTATTTTTGGCTTTGAACTTCTGGCAGGGGACTGTTCTTAAAATGCCTGGGACAAACTTTGGTTTAATGGATTTAATGAAACAAATTAATTTTCGGTACTTTTTATTGAAGAAGATTGTTAGTTAAATAATTAAGTTTATAAACATTAGGGACCAAATTATATATTATGGACGAATAACTTAAAATTTAATCTTGAAGTTTTAATTTTGGGAATGGGACAGCCCAGGGGACTGTTATTTCGATGGTTTACGAATTTATAGCAAAAAAACCAAAACTTATTTCATTTTAGTTTTCAATGGTCCAAATAGAAATGTTTTTTTACTTTCGTAATCAATTTGTTTTAGTAACAAAATAACAATTTTTCTAATAAAAAAATGCCTGGGACAGCAAAAAACATCCTTACAGAGAATCACCCATAGATATGTACCTATTTAAAGAAAACGACACAAAGATTAATAATAAACTTACTTAACCCGGCGAGCATGTGGTCAAAAAAGTTTCATTAGGTATGTGGCAGGGTATGCCCTACCCAGACTATAATGCACTCTTTTGTAGGGTTTTGTTCGGAAATATTTATTTTCAAGCTTAAGGTTATTGAAATAAACTATTTTTAATGAAGTTAAGAAATAAAAGTCAATTTTAATTAGACAAATAAAGTTTTTATTTATACAAAGAAAAAATCAACGAAATTACAAGAAAAATATAGGAACTTTTGAAAAGTTGACTAAACAAACAAAATAACGTTTTATTGTTAACAATTTTTTTTTTAAATTATAAAACAATGTAACCTTACATAAAAAAAAAAAAAAATAACCCTTCTCTAATTCTTACCATATATTCTCATAGTCTATTCTAATAACTACGTTAAGTGTGTGGCAGGGTATAACTTACCCGAGACAGCTTGTCGCACGTATAACTCACCCAGCACCTCGTGCTGCACTAAGATCACGCCACTATCCCCTCCCCCACTTCCCCCACTCCAGCTACTCAGCGCGCTAGAGTTGAAACTTTGATATTTTACAAAATATCGATAGTTTTATGACACCTTGGGTATGACATACCCTGCCACATGCTCGCCGGGTTAAACATAAAATAAGGTTGTCTAACTCTTTACAAGGATATATAATGCTGATGAAGCAGTTTTTTGAAGATAGGAAGTGATTTTTGCGCTTAATAAATCAAGTTTGTGCTTATTTACACGAAAACAACATACCTAATGAAGAAACTGGTTCAAGGAACTAAATAATTAGTACAATAAAATACAAAAATACTTTATTGTAATATAATTATTGTAGAAAAATACAATATAAGAGACATTACTTATGACAAAAGTACAAAGGGCGGCCTTATCGCTTAGAAGCGATCTCTTTCAAGCGACCTTAGTAATAACCTGCAAATTAAAGTAAGATGTTATTAATTTCAATAGACCACTAGGTTCCTGAGATCTCCACTAAATTATATGCGAAACACTGCAATTTCATGATTTTTGACGTGACAACGTCTTATAATTCGATAGAGCCGGCTGCACGCACGAGAAAACATGACGTCATGCGGCGTTACCTCGCTATGACGTCATGCGGCGTTACCTCGCTCTGAGGCGTTTCATGAAAGGCTTGAAGTGCAAGCGAGAGCGCTCGACATCCGTCTCTCTCCTACTTGAGTGAGCGATGCGTCTGCGTGGACAGCTGCTATACTATAGTACATTTACATGTTTTGATCGAGTATCAAATGCTACCATTCCATCAGTATTTTCTTAAGACGTTGTCACGTTCAACTATCGTCAGTAAACCGACTTTACAGACAACCAATTTTTTATCGTATTTTTTTTCCTTCGTTTTGCTCATTCAAGGAACCAAAGAATTTTTGTCGAAAAGGTTGCGGCGCGTCAGTGCCGTAGTAATCGACGGAAATGAACGGACAGTTAGGCTAGTGTCGCTCGCGCGCCCCGGACTGCTGAGTGGATAACATTCCCTTACCTAACAAGACATAGTAGCCATTCAACAGACAGCAATGTTCCAGAATCACAATGAATCACTCTCAGTGTCAGTGTTCTCACATTGTTGGTTTGTTTGCAGGTATCATTTGTTGAGATCTATAACGAGGCGATATACGATCTGCTCGTGCCGCACGACAAGAGAACCAAACTGCGTATGAGAGAAGATTCAAGTGGTCAAGTCTATGTGAAGGTAGGAGCTGATTACTTTATATCTTATATCACACAAGGCATGGTTTCATCCACCTTGGCCTATTGCGGTTGGGAGGACATATGAAACAATGTATTGTGTATCTATTCAAATACAGAACTTTCTTCCAGGGAGCAACCCAAGCGTTCGTCCGCAGCGGGGCGGAGGCCTATGACGTCATGCTGGCCGGTAAACAGAACTTGGTGGTCGCTGCGACCGGCGTGCACGCGCACTCGTCGCGCTCTCACAGTATCTTCACCATCACTATGCTGACTGAGACTGGTAAGCACCGGGGTAGATGCCTATGACGTCATGTTGACCGGTAAACAGAACTGGTTTAGTTACCAGTTCTGTTTGTAGAGTTTGTAGATAAAGAGGCTTTCTTACATTTAAAAAAAAATTATATTATACCTATTAGCATGTATTTTGAACTCTAGCACATAAATTATTTTGGAGACCAGTTTGTTTATAAAAGTGGGTTTGCGCCCATCGATGTAAGTAAAATTCGGAAGTGTACCTGCTCTAGCTTCTCGAAAGTGGAACGCTCAAATTAGGTCCACCCACCTCGGTCATAGTCGGACCGGGGGGCGGCGGCGCCGCCGGCGTTCGGGAATAAGAATAGGAATTTATTCATAGCCACACCATCATGGCGACCGACATTGGTCGCAAAGTCAAAAGGTTTTAACGATTTTTGATAGTAGGTATCATAGAGCAGGCTCTATGGTAGGTATCTACAATCGGAACAATCGATTTTTATCGGCATTGTATCGGAAACAACAGTCAACTTACGATTTCTGCGAATGTACCTAATTGCGAGCAATTTTGACAGCCCTTTAAGTATGTAGCGATCGTTGGTATAGCATCCGTGTAAAATAATGGGCTTTTTATAATGGCTTTTGATTAGTTTGTGCTCGAGCATCAACACGAGATGGTAAAGAGACGGCAAATCGCGAGGAACCGGCGAAATAAACAAAATCCGCTTCTATTGGAGGAAGATGAGTTTCTTTGACTGTATAGAATTTCAAAAGAGATGCTAACAGAGCTTGTCTATGAATAACGACCATCTCTTGAAAAAAGAACGGCCTTACGGTCTGACTGGAATCTCAAGTGAGTGCCTTTGTTTACTATTAGTATTAGTACCTACTTAGATAACGCTTTTGAAGTGATGATATCTACATTTCTATTCCATATTTCACAAACTTACCCTATTA
This sequence comes from Eupithecia subfuscata, assembly GCA_963564075.1. Lineage (NCBI taxonomy): Eukaryota > Metazoa > Arthropoda > Insecta > Lepidoptera > Geometridae > Eupithecia > Eupithecia subfuscata. Next base: position 14,947,430 of record OY751109.1, on the reverse strand, counting down.
CTCCAACTTTCTACCATGTTCCTACACCGTACTTAAACAGCGTACTTATAGAGGTGATTTACCTGTACCCATATTTTAGTCAAGTGTGTGCCAATAAAGATATATGTATATATTTTTTATTTATCTTTCTTTAAGAGTTGTTTTATTTTCTGCTAGCTTTCACTTACATTTTTTTTCTAGATACCTACTAAACGCACTCCGATTCTACATCTGGATGTTATCAGCTCCCTATTGGTATGCAAAGGGGTAGCAGTATTTAAGCCAAAAATCTGCGAGTCGCGTAATTCGTCAATTAACCTTGGCAATCAATAAGCATTTGCTCAGAAAATATATTAAATTTCCAATGACCCAACAAGAGAGACAGCCAAACAAGCATTCAGAAAAGCACCTAGACCATTCCCCGACACGATTAGAGCCATAGACTGCACACATGTAAAGATTTTAGCACCAAGAGTGCATGAAGAATCATATGAGAGTGGACACCATGAGATCCGAATTTTGAATATGAATTCCCGATGTCCAGGAGCTAGACATTATGCTCTAACTCCCCTGTGCGTCGTACTATGAAGTGGCAATTTGGTAATGGTGACCGCCATTCGTGATGAATATCTTTTGGAACCTTGGGTAATTTATTTATTTAAATCCTTTATTGCACACATTTATCTGAAGTATACAAAAGGTGGGCTTAATGCCGATGGCATTATCTACCTGCCACCACACATGGTAGTAACAAATCAAAAGGCGTGCTATATAATTAAAGTAACCTAGATACAAGTCTAATTACAGAGAAAAATTACAGTTATACAAAAATAAACTAACACTATATAATATATAATACATATAATATTATATTTAAATATAAATCAAAATAATATATATTACAATAGGTACTTACAATGTTAATGATAATGACCCCAATAAAAAACTAACCCTGTGGGACACCGGAGCACAGATACACTGAAGCGCACTGTTAAGGGGGTACCTACCCTCAAATTGCTTATTTTCAACTCCGTCGAACCTCCATATCTTCCAAACTACTGAATATTTAACTTTGAAATTTATATATGGTAAAGTTCAGGACTTATTCTATCGATCATATGTTTCGAAAACACACGTGATACAGATGATACGATCTTGAGATTAAGCATAGTAATTGAGCTAAGTATAAAGAACATTTTATATGTTGCCTTTTTTTCAATTAACTATTCTAATGTTTGTGGGGAGCAAATAACTACTAAAAACTTGATTTTTGGGCTTACGCCGCTTTGCTCTGTCCCGCTCCTGTGAACGCGAAATCCTATGCCTATCCTCTTCACACAATAACGAGGTAGGGTACCGCCTTAAGCTAGAAATGTTATAGAGATGCTTTCGTGTGCTTAAAAGTACATTCCAGTGTTTGTCCAGACAGCCTCAGTTGACGTATGAACCATATATTGCTGGGCAAATAGTAAACTCACATGCTGTAATATGGCTGTAATGCATAACATGCTTAGGATATTTAAATTAGAGGTATCCCAATCAGTCGAAGAACTCATAGACACCAATAATGACGATCATAGCGATACAGGATTGTTATGGGATTTTACATTATTTTTCCTGAGTATTGTATGAATCGCAGCAATTGAAATAAAAGATAATGTTAAATTAATACATGTTTATTTCTGTCTACCAACAATACATCTGCTATTTTATTTAAGGCCTGCGCAAGTAGCAGTGACGCCTCCGCCTGCAACTTAGCTGCCTCTGCTTGCTGTTTAGCTGCAGATGCTATCATCTGCAAAAAAATATTGAATCTTTATTGCAATTACAAGGTAGCTCTAAAAAAATTTGCTCGCATGTTGATTGTAATACTGATGATAATAATAAATAATGCTAGAAATTCACACAACATTATCTAACCCCAAACTATATAAATAACATAGATAAATATTTTTTAAAAACATGCAGAACACCAGGTACTGCAGATCTGCAGATCGTACAAACATTTGTCCAGAGATGGATATCGAACCCGCAACCTCCTGAGTCGCAGACGGACCTTCGCCCACCGCGCCACTGAACATCCACGGCTGCCTATGGCACATAACCATATTTTGAAGAACTGTATATAGTGAAAGCACTAAGAAGTCCCAATTAATGAACATCTATAGATCAATGGTACCTGTAGACTACATCCATAGTAGGTACTTAGATTTTATACGGGAGCAGCCACATGCAAATGTTACCCAGCTTTCTTGCACTTTTTGAGATATTCATAAGAAATAACATACCTGCATTGATTCTGCATTTGACTGTGCAACTGCCAGAAAATCACTCCTAGCAGAATCTTGCTGCACAGCAACACTATATCGAGGGTTGAGATCTAAAAATTGGCAAAAATTAAGAATTTTATTCACACATAATGTATTAAAGACTCGCATTACGTGGCACACTGTATAATCATTATGGAACCAAGGAGGCCAGTCATAAGCTCACTTTTTTAGATTTTTTATTTTAAATTTATAATTACTTCTATTCCTCCTGGGTGGCACCTGATGCTCAGTTGTGGTTGTGGGAGCATCTGTTTCTAGCGCACTGTCACTGTCATCTTAAAAGAACATTAAAAATATAAGTGAAATAAAGGAATAATATAGGTATATCATTGGGATAAATAAGATAAACCAAACAGAAACATACCTATTTCTGGTATTTCAGGTTTTGCATCAAGTATTTCTGTATTTTCCAGCTCATCATGCCTCACCTCATCACCTGTAATGTACATACAATAAGTAACATTCTGATAAAATAAGTCAACGTTAAATATTATTATTATTATTATTGATTAATAGCCAAGCAGCTGAGAGCTGATATGTCTTTATCATAGTGCTTTTAAAGTTTTTTACTACACTAGTTTGTCTCTTATAGTGGTCAGATTGTGCGTTCATAACCAGTGGTTGAGTCTGATTTCGAAGCTGTTCACAGAGGGAGGTGTTACAACTTCTTCAGGAAGCTGGTTCTAATTGTGCACCACTCGGTTACTCAGGAAGTGATGAGCAATGTTAGTGTTTGATTGCGAACGAGTTACTCTGAGACTATGGCCTCTAGCTGTTTTGAAAGGAACATTTTGGATATATATTTTAATAATAATCAATAAAAATGGGCTATATTGCAACTTTCACATTGAATCCTATTATGTTTTCATTTGTAAACTCACTATTTACATTCACATATTCTATCTGGATACCAGCCTCCAGCTCATTTTGTAACTCCTGTAAATAAAACAACAGCAAATATTAACAATAATATCAGTGAAGATTTCAACTAAGGTATTCAACCAACTCTATCCATGGATGTCAAAAAAACACAGGATTACACCCAGGGATAGGCAGTAGCAGAGTGATCATATTGTGTCATATCACCAATATTGTGAGCCCAAACCTACAGGCGGCAAAGTGACCATATAGCAAGTCTCACCATTGCTTGCTATTGGGGAGGCCTCATCTACCGGTCTTATCAATAAAGATTATACATTAATTTTATATCAAATGAAACCTCCACTGAATCCATTAAAATGAGAACATCTTCCTCTGGCTTTGAGTCAGGCGTGCCCTTTGCTGCACCAACTATAGAGACTATTCTTTGTTCTACCGCGGTTAAGGTAGGAGTTGTTATGGTTCGGTTGCCTGATTTAATTTTTTCTCTTTTTATTTTTGCGGCTTTAATGCACGTCCGACTCTTTAAATCACGCCAAACCTGTAATGCACAGATAAATAAGTGGAAATTTAGGTGCTAATTTACTCAGATGTGATGGCATTGAATAACAAATTGTGGTATGAAACTTATTTCATCTTACCGTCGACCACTGATCCGGTTTTTTTTTTGCGCCGTTTATTATATTATTTAGATCCGCAGCAACTTTCGTCCAAGCAAAATTGTAATTCTCCTTTCCTTGAAGGCTGGTGAAACGCCTCGTAACCAAAAAAGGTTGCGCCTCTAATGCATCCAGCAACGCCTCGACTTGGTTACTCGTTGCACGAGCAGTCCGTACACGTCTTAACGCACTCGATGCCCAGCCTCGGCGATGCGGCCCGCATGGGCGCACCGGCCCGCTACGTGTTGGCACTGACCGACGTGTGCGTCTTGGGCCATGAAAGTGTTAATCATTGATTCAAATGTAAAAATGTAGTTTCCGTCAAGTTAGCAGCCCCGCCATGGAATTTGGTGGCTTCAAGTAAGCCAATAAATTATTGTGCATGAAATAGTGGATCCCGGTGCCTTAAGTAAAATAAATAGTGCCCCAGTACTTTAGGGTCAAGAATCGACGGTAGGGGAATCGACGTGCGAGGAACAATCTACTTTTGTACTCGTCTGTAGGTACTTTAAAATGTATGCAGATGTTCAGAGCCAATTATCTCTTAAACCACAGGAGGTCTATTTCTGCGCTTTTCAGGAGAACTAGATACCGTAATGCATAGTTAATTGGCATAGTTCATGATTCATATATCTTGCTATAGATTCATCGAAATCAACGGGACTGCCAGCTTGACGTCAAGATAGCAGCCACAGTGGAAGACCTAAATATCTCCTAAAGTACTGGGGCACTATTTATTTTACTTAAGGCTTGGTAGGCCAGAAGAAGCCGCACTTTTGTGATTTTTAAAATCATCTGAGATGTGGAAAATAATATTTAAAATTCTGAAAAAAAGATATATATTACTTATGGATCTATTCTAGTCAAAATCGCATTCAGTTACAAGATTTAATGAACTTCACTCGGTAGAAAAAAATCCCAAAGTTACCCCTTTTTCGAATTTTTTTGTCAATATATGACTAGCGAACCACTGATTTTTTACTTTTTTTTGTACTCAATTAAAGACAATATTTCTAAACAAATTCGCAGAGTTTGACTTGATAAAATGATTTTCTTAATCACCATGTTTAAATAACTAAAAAAACCCGAGCGCGGCTTGGCAGGCGCGCGTTTTCCCTTACGCCTACTGCTGCAGGAATACCTGGCCTTCAGGCACCGGGATCCACTATTTCATGCACATTTATTGGCATAGTTGAAACCACCAAATTCCATGGCGGGGCTGCTAACTTGACGGACACAAAAATACATAAAATAACTAAATTCGATCCGACTACTCGTATGTACCTACTTACTTCGACAAGAGCATGGCTTGTTGAGACTGTAATGGTAACGGCTGTGTGTCTGGTGGTGAGTCGCCCATTATGGTATTTTTAAGCAAAAAAGACGCGTGAGGCAATCCTAATTATGTTTGTTTGGTATTTTTATGCGAAAAAGACGCGCGAGGCAATCCAAATTGTGTTTGTTTTGATAACAATTTCTTGTAAGAACTTCAACTTCTTTCTTAATGGCGCCGCTTGCTTTTCGCTACAACTATGCCAGTGTCTTCTTGTAAGAAACGGCCCGGCAAATAAAATGTCATTGACACTGACTCAAGAAATACTGAAATGAAACAGAATTGCAGTGACATACACCCAGTTGCAGAAACGATCTTTAAATTTTAATGGGGACTTTAAACACTAATCTTTCCTTAAACGGTTGCACTAACGAAAATTTTACCAAATTTTAATGTTCCATTAAGTTTAAGTAATGAAACGTCAAACCAGCCATTTACATAGATTTTGCGTTGCACGTAACGACATTAGCGTCCATTAGCACCTAATGAGCCATCACTTTTGACAGTTAGGTTTAAAGAACTTTATTCTCATACAAACACAGGGTTTACTTAAAATGAGATACATAAGAACAAATTAATCTAGGTTTAAAAATATTTAAACTAACCTCTGGAACCTAAAATAAGTTAAAACTAAATATTTTCTATAACAAAAATATTGTATATCGAAATATTATTTATGTAGTGATATTATATAAATACTAAACATTATAACAACTAGTAGGAACTTAGTTAGTTATGAAATAGGTATGTCTTTTTTTTGTTTCTAAATATTAAATATGTGAGTATTTTTATTCGTGTTTTGTTACAGAGTATGTACATGTAATTTAAGTTTATTTTTAAAGGCATTCAGATTAACACATTCTTTTATGTTGTTTGGCAGATTGTTAAATAATGTAGCTCCCTCTGATAATATTGTTTTTTTACCATAATTAGTTCGTGTTTTAGCTACTTGTAATTTTATTTTATTTCTGAAATGGTATTTATTTTCTTTAAGGCTTAATTTAATGTTTGATTGAATGGAGTTTGAAGTAATTTTTTTTTATTAAAATGCATGTATTATAAATGTAAAGTTTCTCTATATTGAAAATATTTGTTTTACTGTATAATTCCTTAGTCGGCGTAAAATAGTCATAATGGTATAATACTTTAATTACTTTGTTTTGGGTTCTTTGAAGGGGTGTTAAATTTGCAGTAGCAGACGTTCCCCAAATTTCTATCAAATACTCTATATGTGATTTAGCGAGAGAATTGTAAATAATGTTACGTACTGTTTTTGGTATACATTTTGAAACTTTGTATAGGGCTCCTAGTAAGGATTTTAGTTTTGTTTATTCAGTTTGTATTCAGTTCATCTTTAAAACTTTAATGGGACGAAAATCATCCATTACAGCACTAATTAATTATTTTCATCAGTGTTTCAGTGCATTTCGCATGTGTGTATGGTAGGTACAGAATTTCTAAGGATGCAGTTCTTCAAATTACAAACATTCTTAATTTAGAACCAGTGACCCGAAGAAATAAAGCTACTGATGACCTGACACAGCTTTTGATTTGTTTGAGGTTCTTTTGCTACAGGATCTTTCTAGCAAGTGCTAGGTGATCTAATCAATATACACAAATCAACAGTTTGTCGCATCATTATTTATATCAAAATGCCAGACAGGGAAGAGCTTCGTAGAGTTGCAGAAGGTTTTTATGAAATTAAAGGATTCCTACGTGTTGCAGGAGCTTTGGACTGTAGACATCTTAAGATAATTAGTTGAGGGGGTGCACTATCTGAACTGTATCGGTGCAGGAAGCAGAGGTGGTGCAGTGAATGCGATATACCTACTAAACTAAACTGACACATTCTTGGCCCAAGACGCACTTGTTAGTCTCCTCATCCGTGTAGCGGCGGCGCTCCCCTCTGAGTCGCACCGCCAAGGCTGGGCAGTGAATGCGTTAAGGGCTAAGTAAAAATCAGAAAAAAAATTTAACGCCACAATATTTATTTTTATAACTTATTATCATTTTCACATTTTTTTCTTAAAATAATTGATTTTCAAGGCTTCTGCTGAACTTGGTTTTTCGATTTTCTTCTGAACCACCGAAAATTTAATTAATACATTAATAAGTATGAAGTTAAAGATAAGAAGGCCAGTAAGTTATTTGTATGCCGAAGTGGACACTATGCACCTATTATTCTTCGCAAGTTTCCTGCGAGGAGTAACTCTTGAAGGTGGAGTTTCCAAAATACTGTTGGTATCTTGTAGGTCTTGAGCTGAAATATTTACAAATCTTTACTTTCACATACACACAGATCAGATATTACATTATCTATACATACACATTCCATAACAACACAACCATCAAAGACGTGAGCAACAATAAAAACACTGTAATATGATAAAAATACAAAAAATATCCAACTATTTATTTACTACCACCATGTATGCATTTACTCACTGTGTAAGGTTAGTCAACATTGTTTTTTCTTCTGGAGTATAATTTGTTCCACGTTCTCGATTTATAATTTGTTTTGCCGACATTTTTTGTTATGTAACAAAAATTTTATAAAAAGAAAATAACACGCGCAATTCGCCACAAAACAAGGCATCCGTTAGTAAACATAAAGTAACAGACATTCAATTTGACACGGGCGACTGTTGACATGACAATGACAACTCGTACTAGCGTGCGTTTTGTTCTGTTTTGTTTGAGGTTTTGTTAAGCAAAATTGGTAAAGATCGTAGACCGAGAATCTGGGCTTACCGTAAAGATCTAATAACGAAACGCAATTATCACTATTTTCGTTTTTTCATAATGGCAGCTTTATTTAAAGTCGTCTTTAGTTAATGGACCACTAATGTTACTGCGAAAGCTTTTGTGCAACATCATTAAAATAAAGATTTCATTAGAACTAATGCCGCATTTAACTAATGACGTGTTAATGGAGAGTTTTGTGCAACTGGGTGTTAGACTCTCAAGTCCATATAAATAAATAAATAACATTACATTATTATCGAGATAAATCTTGTGCTTACCTCAAATAAGAGATAAAACAAAAAAAAATATTACTTGTTTTTGAATTTTGTTAGGTATGTGCTACAAAAATCATATTTATTGACAATACGCACGGCTACTGATCACATTGTGTGGTCAGTCAGCTCCGCTAGCTCTGAGAGAGATACATGGGAAAAAAATCCTGAGATAAAATATATATCTTGAGATATAATAATATTATATCTCAAGTGTGTATCTCAATTTGTGATCATCATATTATGATGATCACAAACCTATAAAACAAACTAAGGACATTGCAAATAAAATTAACAAATTTTTAGATAAAGGTTTTAAATGACTAATGACACAGACAAACTACCCTAGATTCGTAACATGATTTTATTTATGCAAATCTATATTTGCTAATTTGACTAAATAATAAAACCTTATAAAATTATACATAGCCAGCTCCTGAGCACGGATATGCACCTATTTTGCCTGGATAAAAAGCAACCAACGTTATAGTTCATGTGTGTATGACAGAATAAAATGTAACTTCTTGCAGATTTCATTACGGTTTTGCACAAATCGACATCCAGCAGATATTCTCAAAGAAGTTTTCAGTTCGATACTTTGGCAAAAATGTCGCAACACCCATACATAAGTACATCAACCCCTATTTCAAAAACCTAGATTCGTTTTGAGATCGAAAGTAGCCTATTTCCTTTTCCTTGGTATCTTTTGAAGTCAAATATTCCAAGACATGTCTTTGCACATTATACACCGTGTGTATAGACATAGACATACCATTTATTTGCCACCACACACACATTTACATAACACATTCAAATCACGTATCACGACTAGGTATACTTGTAATCTCCTTACATGATAGTTTATAATCTAAATTTTCTTTTTTGATATGCGCAAAGGAGGCTACAAAAGAAAACAGATAAAGACTGCCCACCGATCGCTATGTACTTATCGGGCTTATAATTCAATGTACATTCGCAGAAATCGTAAAGTTGACTGTTGTTTGCGACAAAAATCGATAGTTCCGATGGTAGATCAATAGGTATTTTATTTAAGGCGGTACCCTACCTCGTTATTGTGTGAAGAGGATAGGCATAGGATTTCGCGTTCACAGGAGCGGGACAGAGCAAAGCGGCGTAAGCCCAAAAATCAAGTTTTTAGTAGTTATTTGCTCCCCACAAACATTAGAATAGTTAATTGAAAAAAAGGCAACATATAAAATGTTCTTTATACTTAGCTCAATTACTATGCTTAATCTCAAGATCGTATCATCTGTATTTATTGAGAAATTAGGGTTTTAGTAAAAAATTAGAGGTAACTTTGCGATTTTTTTCTATCGAGAAAATTTTATGGAATCGTGTTTTCGAAACATATGATCGATAGAATAAGTCCTGAACTTTACCATATATAAATTTCAAAGTTAAATATTCAGTAGTTTGGAAGATATGGAGGTCCGACGGAGTTGAAAATAAGCAATTTGAGGGTAGGTACCCCCTTAAGTAGGTACCATTGGCAGAAAATTACACTAACAGAATAAAACAATTACAACTAGTATAAACACTTAAATCTATTATAATAAAGTAGATCAATTTATAATTAATAATAATAATATTAATAATCTTTATTTTCAGTAAGCGGTGTTTACATAGGTACATTTACTTAAATGTAGTCGGATAAATTGTATAATTTAATTGATCTACTATATTATATTTAGATGCCCTACGACTAAGTAGTTGGTCGTACGACAATGCCATTGTGTCCAAACCGAGGCGTCTCGTCAGTCGACATGTAAGTAAACCTACTAAAAATGTTATACTTACAAATTACGAAAAGTTCCGTTTTTACCCATGCTATTGACCACTCTTTGTCAACCAAAATAAGATTTTTGTAGTTTTTGTTCCATTTACTCCACAATATAAATCTTCCTTGTATTTCGGTTATCAAAGACTCATTGAAATTATTCGTTTTTGTAATCAAACAACACCTGATTTCCGCGCGACCGAAAAAATAGAACAAGTTTGAAATTCAAACTCGCCGACCAACCGATGCGACGTCGCACGTCCGGGCGTGTGGCCAGTTAGGACAGCTCCATTCAAAGAAGTGTGTTTAAATTTTGTCGCGTTAGTTGGTCGGTTTTACAACAAAAGTCAAGCTAATTAGGACATGGCGTAAGTCGAGACTGCTTCCCCTGAATAATTTGTGACGTCAGCGTGGAAGAAAAAACAAAAGATAATCATTAAAAAATTAAATAAATTAATAAATAATGCACTAAATATAATACCTATATAATTCGGAACTAATAAGATATTCGTCGATTTCCAGGCGGTGAGACCCACACATCGTGCGTTCGCCTCTGCGACCTGGCGGGCTGCGAGCGCGCGCGCGCCACGCAGAATACCGGCGCACGCATGCAGGTATAAACATCACCATCATCAGCCCGTATGCGTATGCGTCCAGTGCTGAACATAGCGCCACATCGGTCATAATAAGTCAATTACTTTTCATCCCCCCCCATCTCGGAAAGAGTATGTTTGCTCTTCGATATCTGACTGCAAAAGCCTAAATACAATTTTATTGATAAAATACAGTATGTTTCAGTTAAATTAATTCAAAAAGTAAATTAAATTATCCTTTTCTAACATATTCTACAGTTTAAAGGTCGATTCACACATATCAGTGAAGTCACAGTTCCGACACAGTACCGGCACAGTGCGAAATATTCTTTCATACATTCTCTGCCGGTGTCGGCACTGACACTGAGAGCACTGTGTCGTCACTGACACTGACAAGTGGGGATACGTTCATAGAGAATGCATGAAAGAATATTTCGCACTGTGCCGGTACTGTGTCGGAACTGTGACTTCACTGATATGTGTGAATCGACCTTAAAACGCTTGTCTGTTACACAGTCGAATTCTTTATCGAACTATCGTAATAATATTATAAAGGCGAAAGTTTATACCTACGTCTAATGTTTGAAGGCAATAAAAATGTATTATTGTGATATTCAGGAGTCGCGCTCCATCAACACGTCACTCCACGTGCTGGAGCGCTGCCTGCACATGCTGCGGAGCAACCAGAAGCAACGCCTGGAGGCCTTAGTACCCTACAGGTCAGTGGGAAACGGTAATAGGCCTTACGGCTGGATTACACCAAAACCGTTATCGGCCGATCTTTACTCGGCCGTCTTCGGCCGATCAAATCAAACTTACCTATAAATAAGTTGGGAGCGCGAACACTTAATCAACAATTAATCGTCGGAAGACGCCCGATGACGGCCGATCAACCGACCGTATTCACCCAGTTGTTTTCTGTACATACCTAAATATTTCTTTAACCCACACGCCGATGTCGCACACGGCGAATTAAATTGCGGTACGAATTTTCTAAAAGATACATTTCTTCGAATTCTTCCATTTTAAAAACGCGTCTTTACTTTGTTAAGCCGCACAGTCAACTACAGAAGACCGGCAACTTCCAATGTCGGCATCAGTGTGAACAAATGCACGTCCGAGTTACTCGTCCGAGTAATTCTGTCCGCCATCGGCCGACAAAATTGATTTGGTATAATCCAGCCGCTAGTGCCTTGTTTCTTGGTGGGAAAGGAGATCGACCAAAGGCCTTAGGCTACCTTTCCACCAGAGAAGTGCTACGTTTCCAGCCAACCAATAGGATCGCTCCATTATCACGTCATTATTGTCAGCTATGAAAATTACGCGATAATGGAGCGATCCTATTGGTTGGCTGGAAACGTAGCACTTCTCTGGTGGAAAGGTAGCCTAAATCTCATTCATACTGGGAAGCCTCCGAAAGTCTTAGAGCGCTTTCTAAGCCAAGCCAGAAAGCAGCGCGATCCCACATCTAGTACTATTTAAGTGTGCTTACTTATCCCCTGTATTATTTGGACAGAAAAAAGGTCGCTCCGCCGAGGCTAGGCGTTAAAATGCATCTTAACATTTCTCCAGAGTTTTTTAGTAGTGCAACTTAGCTTGGCTTACTATTTACAACTGAATCCCCTTCCTTATTTGTAACAATGAAGTCTCGGAACTCTATTCTCATCCTCAACCTAAACAGCCTTCTTGGTCCACTACGGGACGCAAGGCCTTCCTCTGATAATCGCCTTATTGGCTTTTATCACGTGGGGGATAGTGCCCATAATCCCCACGCTGGACATGCGTGTTGGGGATCGCAGTTCGGTGGTAGAATTGTTCTGCAGGGGCGCAGCTGCCCGCCCCCGGTGGATATCCCTTAGTCGCCTCTTACGACACCCGCGGGAAGAGTTGGGGTGGTGCAAATTCTAAGCCGGCACCACACAGCGATCTCACACGCGATATTCTCATCCACAGAGAGTCAAAACTAACCCGTCTACTAGGCTCCGGCCTGTCCGGGTCCCGCGGCGAGGCAGTTACCATGGTGATGACGCTGAACCCGGCGCCTCAGTACGCACAAGAGACCAAGCACGTGTTGTCTCTAGCGGCCGTCGCTAAGGAGCTACGTAAGTGGACCTTGACCACCTCTGTGACGCAGTATCAAATATCAAAGTGCTTTATTTCCTTTAGACCTTACAGGACTCTTGGAAACGTCACCAAATTCAAATTACATAAAACTAGCAAATAAAGAGATCACTTTGATTTTTTGTTCCCATCAATCTTTTTAAGGTAAAGTAAAGAAGCGTATAAGAAACCTTTACCTTGTTAGGGTGTTCGTTTTCGAGCTGGAGCAAAACTCGTCCCAAGCTTCTTATCCTCTAGCTAGATATTTTGTAGTAAACTCCTTACTTTACGTGTTATATATTATATGTTTGACAATTTGGTTGAATTTATATATTGATAATTATTGAAACTCACTTGGAGTTTTGTTGTAGAAGCGTATACAAATACATTGCCCTGTAAAAGATACATTAATCTTGTGTAGCCTAGTTGTGAGCACAGCGAGTTTATTCTTATTTCTAGTATTTACATTATGTAGGTATTCGCTATTTTTAGGGAACCGATTGATATTTCTATGAGTGTACAACAAGTTTTCATAAATATATTGACATGGTACTGTCATTATATTTATTTCTTTGAATTTATCACTTAGGGATTCTCTGGGACCCATATTATAGATTGCACGAACAGCCCTGCTCTGCAGCACAAATACGGTGTTAAATCTGCAGCGTTCCCCCACAGCAGTATACGACATGATACGACATAACACTATGGAAGTTTATCAGTTATCTAGTACCCGTAACACAGTTTGTGTTACTGCTTAGCTTGGAGCTAGATGATGCACTGTGGATTGTCCAGCATTATTTATTATTTTATAATTTGGTGTATATTCCAGAAATCAACAACACGGTCATGTGCGCGTCGACTCTAGAAAGCAGCGCCCAAGACACAACTACGAACTCAACCATGTGGAGCTCAAACGAGGTGCAGCGACTAAAGACGGAACTGGAACGAGTGCATTTCGAACTAGCGCAGTGAGTATATCAAATAATACAACATCGCATGGCTATGGCGCTCATTAGGGGAGGCCTATGTCCAACAGTGAACTAAAAGCCTGATGATGATGATATCTCGCATGGTAGTGTATTGTGATTTGTCAATGCACAATAAACTTTCTCAAAAAAAATACTAATCCCTCGGGAAATAAACTCCACCATCTCGGAATCATTCTCCACACATTAGCAAAAGAAACATTAAAATCGGTGTATCTGTAATTGAGTGAGAAATAAAAAAAGAGTGAAAAAAACATCAAAGAAGATAATAGAACCCATAGAACCCTTTTTTGGTTTAAAAAGCATCACAGTAACTTTTAAGCGCTGTGATTATTGTACAAGTCTACACTACTCCCTACGTCGATACCTCGCTTTGGAAGAAAAGGAACGAGCTTAACAAGAATTTATTTGAATTTCGTTAATTCCAATGAATTACTGAAACAAATTCACGCTGAATAACTGAAATACGTGGCATTCACTAGTTTTCAGAGATCTTCCGCAGAACCGATAACCGCTGGGGTAAACGTGTTCTTGAGTGGAGACTGCGACTCGGCAAACGTAGTATAGGACGCCCTCCGACTAGGTGGGATGACGACCTGCGAAAGCCTACAGACAGATGCTGGATGCTGCGAGCTGGATACAGCGCGCTTTGACGCTCATTAGGAGATGTCTAGCAGTGGACTACCATAGGCTGATGATGAATTTGCTGTACTGAGTGTGTGTCTGGTAACTAAGTATAAAATAATTGTACAGGGCTGAATCCCATAACAAGAAGCTACAAGCTATGATGGAGGAAAATCAGAGCAGCGTGGCGGACACCATGAGGGAGATGGTGGAGGAAGCCAAGGATATGACGCGCCAGTACTACGAGTTTCAACTCACAGCTTTGAGGAACGAGGTAAAGACGATACACAACACTATACACTAATCAATTTGGATGTGGAATGTCTGTTAACAAACCACGACACATAAAATAAACTAGCTTGCACAATCACAAATCGACAAGTAATGAAAATTCCGTATAAGAAGACGCGGCCACAGAGTAAACTTTAGGTTAAGTTTGGGCGGTTTGTTTACAAACATTCTACATCGAGTTTGGCTAGTGTATATGTAGATAGATTATAACTTTATTGCACCATCAAAACTTACGAAAAAATACAATGAAAACAAGAAGTTAATGCTAATTATATCTATATAATATGGCACAATCGGCGGACTTATCGCTTACAGCGATCTCTTCCAGATACACAACACTAGCTGCTCAACACCTCGCACAAAACATAGCAAAAACATAAATATAGCTGTGTGGACCAACCACACATCATCATCTAGCCTCAAGCTAAGCAGAGCTTGTGTTATGGGTACTATTTTTATGCATAAAAAACAGCCAGAACTCCCGCAACAAATCTGCAGATCGGTCCCGAGGCAATCGAACCCGCAACCTCCTGCATCGCAAGCGCTTCGCCCGCTGCGCCACTGTGGTCGTCTTGTGTTACATCCCGGTGCCTCGGAAATCACATGAAGCCGTTAGCTCTGCGCCAACAAATAGTTGACTGGAGAGAATTGAGTGAGCAGAAAGTGTTGAAATGAACTCGCTCAGTACAGTTGCAGTGGAAATCAACGGACTCTTTGTAGATGGAAATGTAAACCTATTTTATTAATAAGTTTAATATTTAACAAAAAACCTTTTTCAGAAACAAGCTTTTAATGCATTGTCATCCAAACTAAACGTGTATCCAAAATTTCAGCTCAATCGGTTGAAGATATCTGCTTCAAAATTGAGTTGCAAGATTCCACCCGTACAAACATAGTTACATGCATTGCAAGTTTATAAAAGCTTGTAAAAAGGATTACGTTTCGCCTAACCATTTTCCGCTCATTCCCCCCCCCCCCCCTTTCGCGGTGGAAACCCTGCTTTACGTTTTTCGATTTATATAACAATAAACTTCGTTCCAGATGCAAGAAATGACAGAAGACTATGAAGCGAGACTGGCGGAGAGCGAGGTAAGTTAGTTAAGTAGGTACTAGTTTCTGCCAGCGGCTTCACATGCGTTGTTTCTATGGAAACGTTCAGAGGTTATTTCTGTCCCATGGGAACTATATGGGATACAAAGTAACTATGTGTTACTCCAGGTCTAGACTACATGTATGCAAATTTTCAGCCTAATCCTTTCAGTAGTTTAGGCTTGAGGATGTAACTAACATACATCCATCCAAACTTTCGCATTTATAATATTAGTTTGATCTTGCAGTATTTCAACGAGATCCTAACTTTTTAGACTTCTTAAGTTGGGATTCTGTTGAGTGGCTGCGAAACTCTTGTAACTTTGTATTGTTATTTTATCTTAACTTTTTATTCACAAAAATAATTACAATCAACTAATAGAAATAAATTAGAACTAGTATATACAATTGAGCTAACTGCAGAATGCCCCGCTGTATGGCAATGCTGATGCGCTACGCCAGATACTCCGCTCTCGGGTCACGCGTCTCTTCGACCAGGCGCACAGATAATTTTTAAAAACCCGGAGAGCGCCAGGCCTCTGTCTCGAAGTCAGCGATTGCGGGGCGGGGGCGGCGGCGGCTCTACCTTCGAAGACAATTCCATATAAATCTATGCATTGAAACGCGCCGCTTCCCGCGCCGTCGTCGCCGCCCCGCGCCCGCTGACTTCGTGCCCAAAGCCTAAGTTCCCCACGGACCTGGGGTGAACATCAGAACTTATGTGTTGTTGGTTGTATTCAGAACCAACTATCCGAGGAGGCGCAGGCGCGATCCCGGTTGGAAGCTGAAAACAAACATCTACGGGCCTGTCTCCGCGAGCGAGGTGGTAAGGGAATTGTTAATGCGTGTCATGTCTGTTATACAACAAGTATAAGCCAGGAATATCAGCGCTGGGGGCCTATTATCATTCTTAAACACGACTTTGCGTGTTTCGTTTCGACCAATTGATGTGCCGTAAGAGGCGACTAAGGGATATCTACAGGGGGCGGGCAACAGCGCCCCCCGCAGAACGATTCTACCACCGAACTGCGATCCCCAACGCGCATGCCCAGCGAGGGGATTATGGGCATTACCCCCATGAGATAAAAGCCAACAAGGCGCTTATCAGGGGGAGGCCTGCGTCAATACAGGCTGTTGAGGTTGAGGATCCTAGACATCACGGATAGTAATTTCTATCATGAGCGTTAATGTGGCTCGCCAGACCGAAATTGGTCAGACCAATCCACACGATGATAGTTCTTGATAGTACATTCCATACCCTACGCCTACGACACTTATGGCTGTACAGTTGGCCTGCGGAGTTATACGTACTCGTAATGCACCGATTAGAGGACCAATTACAAAAAAACGAAACAAATGATTGCGTATGTTGCAGAATTAAAAAAGGCACCCTGTTGCTAAACTTCGTTCATATAAATTCAAATATATTTTTTCACATGTTTACAGTTGTTCGTTTTGTGTATGCCAGTTTGTGTGAGGCACTTCACACACTATCGGTAGGTTCTGACTATGCAAAACTTAAGATGATCACAACATGAGTATAATAATTTATTTATTAGGTATTCAGCTATGCCCGCGGATTCGCCCGCGTAGAATTCCTTAGGATTTTTTATAATAATAATAAATAAAAATAGTTTATTATGGAACCAAAACAATGGACATGGTTATAAATTGAAACGATGCCATCTGCAGAAGTATGCGAGGAACCCTAATACTTTTTTCAAACAAAAGTTCCCAGCTATAACATAACCCATTTACCAGTGAAAGTCCCGTCAAAATCAGTCCAGCCGTTTCGTTGATTCGGTCGTACAAAAAGAATGACAAAATATAAAAAAAAAATTGTTATTTTGAGGGTTCCGTGCCTCAAAAGGAAAAAAAGGAACCCTGATAGGATCACTTTGTTGTCCGTCTGTCTGTCTGTCTATCCGTCTATCAAACCCCTTTTCTCAAATGCATGTAATAAAAAGCTGTTATTTTGACATAACAAACAGACACTTCAATTTTATTCCTTTGTAAAGACTATCCCTTATACACACTTTTTGATATTACAGAAAAGACCGGTACAGACCCTGAAAAACCGAATCTGGAAGAAGTTGTAGTTACGGAGAGTGAGGATGAGGGAAATGACCAGAGTCTAGAACCATCATTTAAAAAGGAAAGCATCAACCGATCACAAGCTATCACAGATAGCATTCATAAACCTGATGATAATGATGTTGATGAAAGTGAATACGATGAATCAACAGAGACAACCAAACAAGATACCTCTAGATATGAAACCGGTGATGAAAGAGATGCTAAAAATAATATAGATTTGAGTTTCTCTGTTGATGGCAAGAATGATGTGAGTAACACTTTTAACGGTAAAAATGATCCAGAGAACAAAGAAGGTTACAATGATCTATCACACAGTGAAGTGAAAATTACAAAGGAAGTTGATGCTAAACCGCTTATCAGAGGAACATACTTTGTGCAAGACTTGGTAAACGATAGCCTTGAACCTGAACCTATAAATGAAGTAGATGCTGATGCTGATAGTTCAAGTGACACGATAACATCTGATTTTCAACAAGATAATGGTTCAAATGAAAGTATTGTGATGAAAAATCAAGTAAGAGGGACTTATTTTGTAAGAGAATCGGCAATAAATATGAGTGATGATGAAAATGTTGAGGGTGACAAAGGGACAGAAGATATAGAGGCAGATTCACCTAAAGACACCTATTTTACACGAGCATCGGCTATCGATACAAGCATTGACGAAGAAATACAAGAAATGGTTGAAACCAAAACAGCAGCTAATGAAATCGCCACAAAAAGACAGTCTGAAGATATTTTACCACCAACTAAGGTTTCGGAAATACTAGTTAGTAAAATCTTACAATCTTTGAAATCGAGAAATAGTAACGCAAGCGATTACTCATTGAGACAATTTGAACAACTGGAAAAAGCATCACAAGAATGTAAGGATGCAACAGTCAGAGAGGACTTTTTTGGGGATATTAAGATGTTGAAAGAAAAAAGAACATACTTCGAGGCCCATAATGTGCATGTCAGTGTAAAACCGGATGAAACCGAAATGATGATCAGTCATAATAAAACTAAAGATGCATTTGGAGAAACACTTGATATGGAAAAGTCGACGACTAGTGTACAATCATACAAAAACATGGAAATATTCAAAGATATCGAAATAAATAAAACAAACGAAGTAGAAAATTTGATTACAATGCCAGTTTTACAAAACCGCACATATTTCGATAACATTGAAGTGACTGCGACCGCACCTAACAAAATGGTAGCTGAAATAATATCCAGCGTCCGAAAAAATCACGACAGATCGCCGTCAATAGTATCTGGCGATAGTGAACCTATTGAGCCAAGCACTATGAAGAAACTTTTGGGAGAAAACATCGCTAAACTTGAAGTACTCTCATCAATAAACAAACCTGCCAAGAAACATGAATCAATCGACGTATTCGAAGGGTTCGAATCTCCTCAAGTAAAACCCAAGGAGATAGCTACCACACCAGTGAAATGCAATAAAGAAAACGTTCGAGAATCCATAGACAGGTTTGTCTTAAGTCAAAAGACAAGGAACAAACAAGAGATTAAACTAAATTTAATACAATCTGTTGAAACTGAGCAACAAAATATACAAGACATCCCAAAAATAACTGCAAACCTTGAGGATAGACCTGCAGAACTAAACGAAACACACAAACAAGACAACACGATTGAAGCGTTTGAAAATATCTACAAAGATTTATCGACACGACGCCCTACGGAATTCGACCTACTTGCAACCACTCAAGAAATAGACGCGAACATGCAAAACTCAAATATAGCTGGAGACGTTTTTGCAAAACCCGAATCTGACAAGGAAAACATTCAGAAAAAAGGTAATGAACCAGCGAGTGGACTCAAATACAACTTGAGACATAAAAATAAATATGTGCTGAACACACCTGCCAACATAAAGGTCCAAACAGAAGAGGTCCTCGTAGAAAACACAGCGAAATGCGAGAGCAAGAAACGCTCACGCAGCTTACGGCTTCGCAGACGGAAAAATGAAATCGAAAACGTTGAGTTTGAAGAAAAGTGGGATATCGCGAATTTGAAGAAGGAATTCTCGGACATAACTCTTGGTCTACCAGCGATGAAGAAAGAAGTGAAGGATATACCTTCGCCGGAAAAAATACCGGGAGAGGAGAATCTACCACTGACGGAGATACAAAGTTGTCCATCGAAGAGGTAAGGCTAGAAAACCCTGTATTTGTTCAGTTTTTGCTCCAACCTTGTCCAAAGTAGAAAATCATCAAGATTATGGTATTACTCCCTCATTCGTCAATAAGGCGCTTATCATTGGAGGCCTATGTCCAGCAGTAAAGCTGTAAAAATATGTTGCGAAGAGCGGATCCCTGACCGTGGCACCCACTTCGACGCCCTCTCATCCCGTTTTATGTTACCATTAGCCTAGTGTGCCCCACTTCAGGGCAAAGGCCGAGATGCGTGATTGGACCAGGGGCCCATCACACATCTCGGTCCTGAGCCAGCTGGACCCAAGCTTTGTCATAGGTTGGACACCTATGACAAAGCTTCGTTCATCACGTCATCGCTTCCTCGGTCTGCCGAGCTGTCTTCAGGCATGCGGCAGTCATGTTAATTGAATGTTTTTTTTCCAGTGTGCTAAGAAGTCGCCGCAAGCTGTTCACGCCTCGCGCCGAGCCCTTAGAAGAGTGCTCGAGCCAAACCGGCGACAGCAGCGAGCGTGTGTACGTGCCGCGGCCGTCTTACCACCGTGCTAGGACTCGACGCAAGCTGTAGCTGTTGATCAGCTCTAGATATACAGGGTGCCACGGAAAGGGTGTACTAAGCCGAAAGGGGGTGATTCTGGACATCGAGGGGGTCAACGTTTGTTCTACGATGTTTTGAAACTGGAACAATTTTTACTTAGGTATTGTGTAAAAAATTAGAGACACAATTTTCTTCGTATTCTTTTTCGTGTATAACAATACTATTATTGTTTGGAAATTTCAAGGACTTGCATGCTTTTTTGTAATAATTTCATGACAAAACACTGGTTTTGCTGAAGAAACTAGCAAAAACATTTGTGAATTTGTTTTTTTTTTCACATGCATTGCAACAGCACATCGCCAAGGTGTTGCGACTGTACCTACCTACCACTATCAAAACCATATTCAACTTAAAAGGGCCTAGCTCTCGAGAATCGTTACTTATACAGTCTGCAGTTAGCTCAACTGTTTGAATTGTAAATACTAGTTCTAATTTGTTTCTATTAGTTTATTGTTATTTTCCTTATATCAATCATACTTTTAAAACCGATTATAATTTATGGGACAGTATTTGATTTCTTTTAAACCGGCTTGTCTGGCTACTGAGAGAGTCCACTTTTTTATCGTACGCACTCCACATTTGAGCGTTTGCTCTCCGACTCGTCAGTCGGTAAAACAAGATCACCACAAAACTTGTCTTCAATTCCAGTCGTCACGTGGTCGTGATGATAAGCAGAACCTGCGTGTCAGGGCACTTTCACAAACCCTGTAGAGTCATTTATATAATTCCAGCCTCAACATTGGATGGCCAGACTCTAAAGTTGTTAAAACCAATTTTGGTGATTCTTTCACTTTTGTATAGAGAATGATCCCTATGTGTCCCATAATAATGTTATTCCTGAGATATTTATCCCGTGAAACAAAAAAACATCGTCATAACTATTTTGGTGTTATCAACACCAATCGGTAATCGAGTTTTGTGATTCTTTTGTTGGTGGTGTCCCGTAAAAGTTTAATTCTTGAGGGATTACTCTGTGCGCCGCAAAACTTGTGTAAAACCTCATTGTATCATAATTACTAATCGTTTCCATTAGCGGGCATTTTTACACAATATAACAACAAGTAGTGTGGTGGAAACAAAGTCAGTACCTATGGTTGATTTGTTATATATTTTTTTTTAAACAAAGTTATACAGGGTCTTTGGTGACCTTGTGCCATATGGTAACTGGAGGTAGTGGGAACCAAGTGCAATAGCTTAGCGGCTTTTTAACCCTGAAAAGTCTGTCGGCTATTTACCTTAAGGTCTAAAGAACACCCTGCATAACACGTTACATAATCTGGACGCAACTAAGTCGTGTTATCCACGTGTATTCGAACTTTATTAGTTCGTCGAAGCTAGATGTCACTACTAGAAAATTTAGAACGCGCTATCTAAGTGTGCGTGTTCCGGGTTTAAAACGACTTCCAAAATGCTTCCAAATCCAATTTTGAAATTTGAAGTCTGTTTTGGTTTTTAAGACGCACCAAATTATTGTTGATCAAGAGTTATATTGTACTTACCTATAAGATTAATTATATTTACCTAGTGAATTATGATTATGACAAATATTATTAATTATTATATAATATACTTAGGTAGTTAATAAATACTTGAATATGTTGTTGTTTGTTTTAATATAATAGTATAAAATATCTATCTATATATACATACTATATATTAAGACTAGCTGACCCGGCGAACTCTGTTCCGCCGAATACTGGCGAATAGTAGGGGTGATAGTGGCGCCACTACATATTTAATTTTATAATTACGTTATACAAAGGAATTATCAAAAAATCGGACCGCGCCAAGACGATATCTATCATAAGCTTTTTGTAAATGTACCTATCTTTAAAAGTTTTGTACTGTATTATTTAGGCAGATACGTCTTGTTTCAAGAGTTTAGTTCCTATTGGTGGCCATCAAGCTCTCCAAACAAGGTTTTTGATTGAATAACACAAAACAAAACTATTATAGATACATAAAATAAAAGCTTGTGATAGGTATCGTCTACCAGCGGTCCCTTTTTTTAATAATTCCTTTGTATAACATAATGATTAAATTAAATATGTAGTGGCGCCACTATCACCCCTACTATTCGCCATAAAGGCAATAAATAAGCAGATTTTCGAATATATTATGTTGATTTATTTATTAGAAAAAAAAATGAAGTAAGTACCTACATTAATCATTTATTATTGTTTCTGCATTTTAGTACCTACATAGGTTGCTCTTCACTTAAGTAGGTGCCTACCTTGTGATACACGACATTTTTTTTTTTAATATCAGGCGCAAAAACAAACAACGCAGATGCAAGCTGTAATCATTGCTGCAATCGTATCGAAACGCTGCTCGATTCAAATCAGCACTTGATAAATCTATTGTTCTGCGTCGCAAATTATCTATTTGTTGACCTCTGTTGTTCGCTCGACGATTTTGCATTGTCGACCGAGCCGTTTCACGGGCTGCCTCACTTTGCTCTTGTGATAGAGAAGCACGAAGTCGAGCCATAATAACGCGGCGCGCTGTTCACGTGCAATTTCTTGTTCTTCAGTCCTTTCATTTGCAGTGTTTCGTATCCTTCTTGCATTACGGCTTTGTCGGGAAAGATTCGATCGTCTTGGTCGCAGCAATCCTCTCAGGAATAAAAAAAAATAGCTTTTAACCCTCAAACGCCTTTCTCAGAGATTGGTGGGAGATCGCACCAGACCGCACCGAGTGGAAAGATTTGGGGGAGGCCTTTGCCCAGCAGTGGGACAAACCAGGCTAGATAAAAAAAAAAAAAAAAAAACCCTCAAACATCACGGGTGGCGCGCGTCGCGCGTTTTTCTCGATTTATGCACTAAAATGCTTGTATCTTATAAAATACTAAGAATTTATTTATTCTGTAAAAAGATAAAGAATCTAGAATATTTATTATTTCTATTAGTCTATTTATTACTTGTAGGTAGGTACCTACATGCTTTTTATATTAGAATTTTGTCGATAACTTCAATCGACTCATTATACAAAATGAACCTTGACGTCTACGTAATAAAGAACACTACACGTACCGTTGAAGGAACGATGACGCAACAATTAGATTTCTCGAACTTCAAACCGTCGTCGATCACCAAACAACCTTTGTTCATTCCAAATCGAATGAGACATAGATTTCAAGCCAAAGTGTCCCATATACTTTAGAAATAAGGTTTCAATTGGTCTGAGGCGTCGGGCCCGGAGCGGGCCTCGTAATACCTGACGGTATAAAATGTTTATTGTTTACTGGCCCGCTCCGGGCCTCATTAGACCTGAGAGGTTTAAACTTCACTTCACTTCAATTCACCTACATTGAGAGAGAACTTTTGAGTAGGTACACTCAAATTTGCTGTCTGGTTAGAACCTCAATGAGGCGACCAACTGTTCGGCTCAGATCGGTGGATCGCCTCACTGAGGCAACCAACGGAGGACACATGTGCCGCCATCTTGGACACAACTGATTACAGGTAAATATTTATTTCAAATTTTCAACCATTCATTCATAGACAAAATTAACTACTTAGCTTTTTGAGATAGGCAATGGCTCCATCATTCATTACATTATGATTGATATTTATTATATTGATATATATTATGTTTTATATCAAGTCACACTTGAATTGACCTTCAAGCATTCGTAACTTTTTTTTTCTTTTCCATGCAGTATTTTTTTAATATTTGTTGGTAGTCATAAACATTTGTGATTCGCTATGGCGCATGGCGGTGACTGGAACTCAACCCGCCACTTTGAATATACCTATTGTAATATCTACGTACCGATCACCGAAGTGAAGCAACGTCGGGCGCGGTTAGTAGAACTTGGATGGGTGACTGCGTCTTGTTGACGGTTTTTTTCGGTATCTCAAAAAACTCAATTTTTAGTGTATCTTTTGTTATTAGTTTATGCGATGGTACGGAACTAGCTATGTGCGAACTGACTCGCACTTAGCTAGTTTTATTTTAAAATGTTGGTGTCATTGTAGATTCACAACAAATCAAAATCTTCTGTCTGTCAAATGTCAAACGAAACGTCAAAGTGCGTTGCGTTATAATGATCTGTCTATCAAACAAGAAGTTGAATGATCTGTCTGAAGCTGCTTGGCAAAATTGTGTCAAACCCACGGAAATGGAAGTTAGAGTGGAAGGACAATGCAACAAAATTACTAAGGGCACCGGTGTCGCCAAACTCACACAAATAAACCAGTAATCATATAATGCATTACAAAGAAACAATTCGTTTGATTGGTAGTTTAAGTTTAGCCAAAACTAGCCAACGTCACTGATTTGGAAATAAACCTTGACTTCTACAGATAAGATTTATTTTACTTTAGCACCAGAACGTATTTACGGTCTATAGTAACCAAACATTCGATTGACAAGTTAATTCCGCTACTTGACCATAGATGGCGGTATTTTCAGTGGTCGCAATTATAAACTTAATTTCCTCAGACTTAAGATTGACATTCGCGTGATAGGTCGACCATCGACTGCTACTCGATTAGAGCTGTACCAGGTAGCACATTGAAGTACATTATCGATATCGATAGATACCCGATTTTTTGTTCAATTCGCAAAAAAATGAACTTGTTGGTAGTTTATTTACTTACTTGGCACACAAAGAGCTGTATATTTTAAACCATTTATAAATAGACACAGACAGGCAGGTAAAAATAAATGTATGTTGCTTATGCCCCTGAAATAAAACGTATTTATTAGGAAACTGGTGTTTGGAAAGTTTTATGTTTAATTTTAGTAAATGGTGTACGTGAACATTTATATATTTAAACTTAACGATTTTCAGTGATACAAGCGCTGTATGTTTCGTAATTGTATATCTATATCTTTTATTTGATATTTTGAAATCGACTTCCAAAAAGTGTTCAGAGCATATCGTGCTTGATTTGGTTGGCATCCAATTAACTCTACCCGTTGCATCTATCCATTTCTCTTTGACGTTTGTATCTTTGGGAAACCTACAAATATTTAAGATAAAGCTTAGAGGACCTAATGATGTCAATTTAGTGACTTGCAATCTAAATACTAAATAAATAATTAATTTACATAATAATACTAATCACTTATTTAACATTAACATTAAAATTAAAATTAGAAATTAAAATTGAATTTCTTGTATCGATATCAATCGACAAAATCAACATCCGACTTGACTACATCACTAATTGAGTAGCGAAGAATAGAATCAATCCAAAATCAACTTTATCTTAATTGCATAAGGTTGATTTTGACTAACCCTTCTATTAAATTATTGACAAAATGAAATAAAATAAGATTTTATTACAAAACAATAAAAACCGTTCTCCCCGATGGTACGAGACACCTCCATTTTGAAGATTTTTTCTCCTACTATCATTTTTACACTCTAAAATCGAACAATACGGCATGATTACGGAAAAAATGAATTGGTTGCGAGACTAGCTACTCCACGCGATGTTAGAACCCGACTGGGGTCGAGTAAGCATACCAGCGCGTACTTGTAGCACGCGTGCCACGCCCACTTACCATTTCCCCTTACTTTAATTCCGTGGTCAAACCTGACGCAGACAGAAGGAAACGAAGGAAGCCATCGAACAAGAAGTTGAAGCTGCTTGTTTGTTTTACATTTATTTTCTTTTCACTGGATTTCCCTGATGATCCTGATCTAATTTCGTTAGATTAAGCTGCGACAATGGCAGGGGTCGCACGCACAGCGGTTTCTCAAATATTAAGAAGCAAAGACGATACTGGCGATGAGGATGACGAGCCCAAGAAGAAATCCAGAGAAGATTGGAGGAAGGCCAAGGAGTTGGAAGAGGCCCGTAAAGCTGGAACAGCACCCGCTGCTGTCGATGAAACAGGTAAATTCAGATATTCTCCGCTTGATTCACACAAAATATGCAGTAAAATCCTGTAAGAGTAACGTAATGTAACTTGTAAAATATTGTTTACCATTCCTTTCTTAGTCACGTCACGATGGAACTCGCTCTGTGCTCGCGATTTTCATCTGATTGATAAGACGATATCTTGGAATGTTTCTGGGCAATACTTCATCACTCTAATACTAAAAATGTGATACCTAAACTCTGCCGCAATTGAAGATACAATGTTTGTAAACATTGCTCCTACCTCTTGTTATTGTTTTTTTTTACCATATTATCACTACTTGTTGATTTGAGCTCTTTCCCACAATGCTTTATGCTGACAATTAATTCAATTTATTTCAAGCCTGTATTTAAAACAAGAATTTTAGATTTTTGCATTGTGAGTTGTTTCCTCTGTGTGGTGCTGGCTTAGAATTTACACCAAAAACTCTTTCCGGGGGTGTTGTAAGGGGCAACTAAAGGATATTCACAGGGGGCAGGTAGCAGCACCTCCTGCAGAACTTCCCACCGGACTACACATCATATCCCCCCCATGAGATAAAACCAATATGGCGCCTATCTGGGGGAGGCCTGCGTCCAGCAGTGGACCAATATAGCCTGTTGAGGTTGATGAGTTGCTTACAAATATTATTTCTTGAGAATGACGTGTGGATGTGTTACATTTTTCAAGCTAAAACTACTATAGGCGCAGGCTGTATAGATGAAGGTCTAGAGGCTACCCTTTATCCCACAAATTATTTCCTGTGGGATAGAAATAACTTCTGATTTTTTTCATAGATTGAAAGTGTGTGAAGCCACAGTCAGAAACAATTACTTTCATATGACATTGTGTACTTTTATAATTCATTCTATTAAAAAGTATATCTCTGATATCAAACTATCAATTACCTACCTTATTCTGTAATTCACAGGCAAGGATATAAACCCGCACATACCACAGTACATCTCATCAGCACCCTGGTATTACGGCACCGCGGGGCCTACCTTGAAGCATCAGAGGCCTCAGGAAGACAGGGAAGCCGGGTTTACTAAACTTGACACTTATTATAACAAGGGTGTTGACACTGTAAGTCAATTTTAATTACATAATAAGCTAAATATACAATAGTAAGAATATTGGTGTCAAAAAGAATGATGATTGGTGGTTTTTACCCAGCAGCATTGGAATAAGCCAGCTAGGCAGACTTGTGAAGCATATTCACAGAGAGATAATGATGATTTACTGGGGCACATACTTATACTTTTAGTATAGTTAGATATTTTAAATCTATTGTATTTAAATTCTTAACTTCATAATCTATTTTATCTTTTAGGCTAAAACAATAACAAAATTCAGGAAAGGAGCCTGTGAAAACTGTGGGGCAGTGACACACAAGAAGAAAGATTGCTTGGAAAGACCCAGAAAGGTAAGAAAGGACCCCTCTTACAAGAGCCAACCTTCTAAATTCATGGTTCTCATTTTTCTGCCTTAGCTTCTATAGTCCAAAAATTAAAGCAGTCCTAAAAAGTCATAATATTGTAGTAAGTAAAGTTAATTCATCACAAATATTATAAATCATGCATACATATTACATGAATCTAACAATCACATACTGTAAATATATTCTTATTAATGCTAAATATTAGGACCAATAGTGATCTCACTTTGATCCCCTGGGCTGTAGAGACCAAAAGTAGTAAATATGAATATGTATAAGCTAAATTTGTTAGCTTTTAATCAGAAGATCCTTTATAGTTCTGAATGGTAGGTAGGCATTCTAACCAAATCATTTCCATTTCACCATCAAATAATCTTGTTATTGAAACAGATTGGTGCAAAGTTCACAAGCGCTGGTATAGCATCGGACGAGTTTGCCCAGCCCACTTTGAACCTCAGCTATGATGGCAAGAGGGACCGGTGGAACGGATACGATCCCTCGCAGCACAAGGCTATTATTGAGGAGTATCAGAAGGTTGAGGATGCTAAGAGAGAGTTGAGGGCCAAGAACTTAGAACAAGGTAAGGATTGTGACGATGACCGATGTGGCGCGGCGGGCGAAGGTCCGCCTGCGACGCATGAAGTTGCGGGTTCCATTCTCCCCTTGGGATAAATGTTTGTACGATCTGCAAACATTTGTTCAGAGTTTTCCGGGTCTTTTCTATGTATAACAAAACATACCTGTCTATGTGTTGTATTATGTTATGTGTCATCTAGTACCCATAACACAACCTCTGCTTAGCTTGGGGCTATATTTATGCTGTGGTGGTCCAGCAGTTATTGAATTTTCATTGACATGTAAATATTTCGATGAGAGTTAGTAATTGATGAAGATTTATACTTAGCTATATGTTATATATTATAGCTATATGTTAGCTATATTTATTTTTTGCTTCAGATGACGATAACCGGGAGGACGACGATAAAGAAGAAGACGAGGACAAATATGTAGACGAAGTTGACATGCCGGGAACTAAAGTAAGTCTAACTTAAAATAAAGGATATAAGTCAGACAGATTGACGACGACAACCTCTGTGGCGCGGTGGGCGAAGGTCCGCCTGCGACGCAGGAGGTTGCGGGTTCGATTCCCGCCTCGGAACAAATATTTGTACGATCTGCAGATATTTGTTGAGGGTGTTCTGGTCGTTTGCTATATATAATAAAAAGTATCTATCTATGTACTCGTATATTATTATGTATATCAGTTATCTAGTACCCATAACACAAGCTCTGCTTACCTTGGGGCTAGATAATGCTGTGTTAATTGTCCAGCATTATTTATTATTATTATTATTATTATAATAAATAATGCTGGACAATTCACACATCACTTGTATTCCTTCTTCAGGTGGATTCAAAACAACGTATCACAGTACGTAACTTACGTATCAGAGAGGACACGGCTAAGTACCTGCGGAATTTGGATCCGAACTCTGCCTACTACGATCCCAAAACTCGCTCTATGAGGGATAACCCTAATCCTGAATCAGAGTAAGTACTGACGAATTGTAAGATGATTTCATTATTATGGTAAACTAGTTTATGCCCGCGGCTACGCACACGTTGTTTTTATGAAAACGTTTAAAGGTGATTTCCGTCTCATGGGATAAAAAGTAGCCTATGTTTTATTCCAGGCCTAAAACTACATGAATACAAAATTTCAGCCCGATCCGTTCAGTAGTTTTGGCGTGAAGAGGTAACAAACATCCATCCATCCATACATCCAAACTTTCACATTTATAATATTAGTGTGATGATTACCACTGTAGAAAGATGATGATGATGATTCGAAAGCTGCACTTTGTCTCTTAGCCCTGCAGTTTTACTTTTTTTCTCAGATCTTTCAAAGGCACCCATTGTGTCGATTCAGGCCCATTATAGATTCTTGTGACCCGACCCAGTTCCACAAATGTCTAACCAAGCCTCTGTCACCTGAGGCCCTTTTCACATACACACGGTAACTCCACAATCGGCGGCCCACCGTGAGTCTTAAGGGTATACTAACTCAGAGCTAGGCCGAGGCCATGCCGTAAAATACTTTCGATTTCTATATGAAATACCTGTGGTGGACAGCTTGAACAATTAGAATAGAATGTAAGCGGGTTAACTACGAACCTTGTTTGTGGAGGGAGAACACCAACGTTTCAACGAGGGACTTCTTCAGGGTGAGGGTGGATCTAATCGCGCGCCTTCCGCCCCACTACAACCGCCCCTTTACATTCATAACGAGTTCGTGAAACTTCGAAAGTTTTTATGATAAAATAACTTGAAGAATGTCACCTTCCCCTTCCAGATCGGAATACCTGGGCGAGAACTACGTCCGCTTCACAGGCGACACTCGCGCGCAATGCGCGGCCGCAGTGTTCGCGTGGGAGGCGGGCGCGCGCGGGCTCGACGTGCACCTGCTGGCCGAGCCCACCAAGCTGCAGGTGCTGCAGGCTATGTACCAGGACAAGAAGACGCAGTTCAAGACGCAGGTACGCATGTTACACTATAAATACAAGCATGCAATAAATACAAATACAAGTGTAGTATATTTTACCACTAACTTAAATACTGTAAAAACAGGAATGGACAAAATATCACCCCTGTTGTGCCCCTGTGGTACACCTGTTGCATAACATAAAGATTCCAGAGAAAGTTTTCCATTAGTTTCAAGTCTTTATATCCTTGTCACTCAGTTATGAAGTAAGTTCCAAATAAATGTTTCTGATTCCCTGCTGCTGTAGTTTTTTGAAGAGTGTATTATAGTGAACACAATCAAAGGCTTTTGAAAAATCGATCATAAGCTTGCTGTCTCCGAGTCCATAGACGGAGGTAACTGTAGTACAGTAAAACACAAGAAGTCACAGAATGACTATGATCATGTTTATTTAGGATACTTGCACAAATAATAAAAAAAACGAAACGAATGTTATCTCCAGGTGAAAGAGTCTATCCTGGAGAAGTACGGCGGCGAGGAACACCTGCAAGCGCCTCCGAAAGAGCTACTTCTGGCCCAGACGGAGGTGTTCACGCGGTACAACAGGGACGGCACTCTGGTGCATGGTCCGGAGAAACAGCTGGCCAAGTAAGACAAAGATTAATTATTAAATATAATTTATTTATAACACCCATTCCTTTAGGTACTCCTTATCTAGGTAGGCCTGTCTACTCCTGAGTGCTAAGGCTTTTATGCTGAGCCTAGAAATTTGTAGAGGGACGACCTTAATATTAGTTAAATTGTTTTATTTTGTTTGTAGTAATGATATGTAATTTTTCTTTTTCTATGGACCTTCATTGTCAGGAAATAAAGATTTTGATTGATTGATTAATATTTGATGTGATTTCAGGAGTAAGTACGAAGAGGATGTGATGATAAACAACCACACGTCGGTGTGGGGCTCGTTCTGGCGCGACGGGCAGTGGGGGTTCAAATGCTGCCATTCTTTTATCAAGGTAAACTATAGGATACTAACTATTTACTATTTTACAGTCATATCATACCACACCACACAAATGTTATAAATGCGAAAGTTTGGATGTTTAGATATATGGATGTTTGTCACTTCTTCACACCAAAATCACTGGAAGGATCGGGCTGAAATTTTGGAATCTGGAATAACTGGCTATTTCTTCATCATTTTCTGTTTAATCGACAAAAGAAAAAATACGGATCCAATATCTTCTGATAATCTAACTGACGGACTAATTAAAAATTTTTAGGACACTAGCCTGTTAAGATATTACATTATATGGGCGTGCATGTCTCAAAGAGAAAATAAACGCGTTGACGGAGTATAATAAGAAAACGACTGCAAATGTGTACGTAAAAGCTAGCGCCATTATTTTGTTTTTCCGTTACAAATTATCCTCGCTGATGTCACAAATCCACCTCCAGTATGATAAACAAAAGCGGATTGCGCCAGCTTTACAAATGTATTTATAGGAGAGTGTTAAAATAAACTACATTATTTCAGATGTCGTATTGCGTGGGCGAGGCAGGCAAGTCCGTGGTGTTGGACATCCCAGACAACAAACCGCCCACCTCCGCGAGTCTTCAAGAGCCAGAGATCAAAGACAAACATAAAGAAAAAGGTATGTAAATTATTAATCTTTGCAAAAAAAGCTTCAAGCTGCAATAAAAAGCATCAAGCAGAAATCTCAAGCTTAGTAAAAAAAAGCTAAAGCTACTCGTAGATCCTTTAGAGCCCCTGCAATATCTTTTTGCAACGGATTTCCAAAGTAACGCCTGGAACTATTATTTAACGAAAACCTAAAACTAACTCGAAAAATAATAATTGATTCCAGGAAAAGAATCATCGTCTTCATCATCAAGCTCCAGCAGCTCTTCAGACTCCGAGGAGGAGATCAGATCCAAGACGGAGAGGACGAGCAAAAAGAAGAAGAAGTCCAAGAAGAAAAAGAAGAAGAAGAAGAACGAAAAGAAAGAGGATAAATTGAAAAAGGTAAGAATGAGAACAATAATGTGATGTGATGACAATCATCTGGTTCCCATTACACAAGTTCTGATAGATGTCCCTCGTAAAGGGGTGAAACGTTGGTGTTCTTCCAACACAAATAAGGTTCGTAGTTAACCCGCTTACATCTGTAATGAATTCGTCAAACTACGATAGTTTTGTAGTAAAAAAGTTATGGTAACTTTGAGCTTTGCTCTGTGAAACATTCAGCACTAGCTTCTGTCCGCGGCTTCGCACGCGTATTTTCGCTTTAATAAGTAGGCTATTATCTAAGTTAGGCTTTGCTCTAAACGTACGCCAAATTTCATCTTGATCTGTTCAATAGTTTTGGAGATCCTAGGTAATTAAAGGTTCATTTTATCGCATAGGAACTAATTTATTCGATAAAAGGTAGCTTAAGTGTTATTCATATTTGCATAAATGTAAGTCTGGACCCTATCCAAAATTTCGGCTTAAAATGTTCCGTTTTTTTAGCGCGAAAAACAAACGTATTGACATCAACAGACGACCTCTGTGGCGCAGCGGGCGAAAGTCTGCCTGCGACGCAGGAGGTTGCGGGTTCGATTCCCGCCTCGGGACAAATGTTTGTACGATCTGCAGACATTTGTCCAGGGCGTTCGGGATGTTTTCTATGTATAATAAAAAATATCTATCTATGTAGTAGTGTTGTATTAAGTATATCAGTTATCTAGTAGGTACCCATAACACAAGCTCTGCTTCGCTTGGGGCTAGATAATGCTGTGTGAATTGTCCTGCAAAAAAAAAAAAAAATGTTATGATTCATTATTTAATTATATTGGGGATTTTTACAGGCTCTGGAAAAAGAAGAGAAACAACAGAAAAGGGCTGAACAACTATTCTCAGTCGACGAAAGAAAACGGCCGTACAATAGCATGTACGAAGTTAAGGAGCCGACCAGCGAGGAAATGGAGGCATATCAAATGAAGCGGAGGCGGGAAGAAGATCCTATGGCACAATTCCTGTGAGATAGTGATGGTTTACTGTGAATTATGTGAATATAAAGTAAAATATAAGGTTTGAATAAAGTATATATGAATACTATAAGAATGTGTTTTTTTTTTGTATGTTACTTTCGTTTGTAGGAAAGAACAAAAATAAGGAAAATAGTGAAACAAAAGTGAATAGTACCTACCTCACTTATTTGTATCACTATTTTGCATGCTCAATGCCACAGACAAAGGCAGGTTTAGACAGGGTCAGTGACTGACTCGGAATTCGAGACAAGTCAGCGCTGATCCGAAAAAAATATAAATTGATTTGAAGTCAGTGCAGCGGTGGGAAGTCAGCGCTGACTTGTGCATTTGCACACGAATATTTTGGGGCGCCCCCCGCAACCCGCGCCAGCGGTAAAAACCCCGTGTAAATAGTCAAGCCAAGCCAGTGCTTGGTCAGTCACTGTCGCTGCGTTGTAGGGTGTGGTTGCGTCTGGCTGGGGAATAAAAATGACACGTATACTAAGCGAAGACGAAACCTTGAAATTAGTGCAATTATATGGGGAAAATGAGTGCCTATGGCCTATGGGACATCAAATCCCAGAATTACCGCAATAAAGACAGCGACAAGCGTGCAACAGCGTTGCTAAATATTGCTCAATAAATGCAAATAGAAGGACTCACCCCTAAAGAAGTTAAAAATAAAATTAAAACTATAAGGGCCACATATTATTTATAGATTGACATGATACAAAGGTCTTCCAGATCGGGTGCTAATGGAAACATATAAGTCCCACGACTTCACACACGTGTGCTCACCGTAAAGAACTACGCATGCTGTACTGACTCCGTGTAGGTAAACAGTTGAAGTCAATGTCGGCGCTGGCAACTGGCGCCGATACTGACTTGTGCACTGACCCTGTGTAAACCTTCCCTAATATTAGCTCTTCCCTCTAAAGGTCTGTGCTGAAAGCATCCCAAGTGACGTAGGTACATGAATCATGAAACATGAATCATCGTCAATCATGTTCAATGGAAACTGTGGAAGTAAACTGCGATTGTCGTTGCGTTGTCGCCGGATTGAGGCGGATTGGAAGGAAGTAGGAAGTTAAAATGTGTGGTGCTGCCACTACCATTTGCACATTGCAATTTAGTAGTTTCTCTTCAAAAACGGCAATAATCTTGTTGAGGTTTTTAATAGCGAATTATTATAAATTTCTTTGTTTTCGCTCAATTATAAAATGATTTTAAAAATATCTTTGGAATCTGAATATTTTGGTTATTTTATCCTGAGTGTTGGAACTGGCATTGCAAAATGGTAGAATTTCAGCTTTTTAAGTTGGCAGCACTTCTTTGATGGCCATATTGAAAACAAAACGTCAATCAAATTCCTTACGTCAAACAAACCGTGTTTCTCAACTTTTATTTCATTTTTGATTAGAGGGCCGTCCTTCCTATTTTTGTGCTTTGTGATTGTTACAATAATTAGTTCGTGATGATGGCTGCCGAGGACACTACAGCAGACGCAACTAGGCGTCTCAACGTAAAGAAACAGACCCTGGATGATGCATACGCTGCCCCAGCAAACTTCCTAGAAATCGACGTAGTAAACCCAGTCACGACAATGGGAGTTGGAAAAAAACGCTATACGGATTACGAAGTTCGCATGAGGGTAAGTACAATCGTCTATTATTAGTGGAAGATAATTAAATTAGTCTCGCACGCACAGCGGCTTGCTAGGTCCGATTTTGTGGGCGTTTGTACTGACGCATTGTACCTACCAGTAATCTCCGGTAAATAACGGTGATCTTATGGTTGCAGACGAATCTACCAGTATTCAAAGTGAAAGAATCCAATGTAAGAAGGCGGTACAGCGACTTTGAGTGGCTGCGGAATGAACTGGAAAGGGACAGTAAGGTAAGCTACCAACAGTACTAACTCATTGACTTGTTACATGTTATCAGTGCATGAAAACTATGTTTGTGTTATGAATATCTGGTTTTATCAAGTGGTTTTCGAGTTAATAGCCTCATTGTCATGGTCAGTTGGTAAACAAAGTACCAAATTATAAGTTAATTAGCTGTTTTAACGAATGACAGTTAATTTAAAAAAAATCTACCCATCTGTCTATGGTATAAACCATCCCCATCTTTTCCCACGTAAGTCTGACTTAGTAGTGCGAAATAGAGTTGATAGCAGTAAACTGCAAAAGTCTAACAGTAAAACAGCTTTCCTACAAAAAAGTGTAATATATATGTCACGTAAAATCTATAATAAAATACCTATTTAGATTCAAATGATTCTAATGATTTGATAAGAAGATCTTGATGATAATAAATTTAGGACGAAATTGAAACAATTAATAATTAACAAATGCTAATAAACATTTTGACATCACCTTAACTATTTTAACTATTACGCCTGTTACTATTATTACTTTTTAATTTTCTGACATTGAATAAAATTACAACATAGGGTAAAGTTAGAACATAATATTAATTTGAACCTACTGTAACATTTTCATGCTAATCTCAGAAGAACATAATTGAAACTATTATATTATTAACATCTGTATAAACTACATTGTGTTCAAGCAAATAAACTATCTTTATCTGAGGTTTTTGTTATTGTAGTCCGTAAGCCTCACACTCTGGCTAATTTCCAATATCATAATCAAATAAACAGATATGTATGTTTATTTGCCCAATAAGATTACTAATAAGAAATCCACTATTGATAAACTGATATGAATATGTAATATGATTATGAGATTTCCGCCCCCATAAATAAGGAAAGGTCAAGATAAATAATTAGTAGTCACATTTGTTGTTGTTGCCTTCTATTAGTAATTATCTAAAATCCGTTAAAGTTTATTGTGTACTTCTACATAATATAATAATAATATAATATAAGCCTTTTATTCAGACTGTTTACAATATGTAGTAAGATACTTTGACTTAAACTAAAACAGCTTCTTCAGCATCCGTCTGTGTGCCACTTTGGACAAAGGCCTCCTCTAATTTTGACCATTCACCTCTGTTGCTAGCCAATCTAGACCATGTGCCACCTGCTGTGGCCTTTATATTGTCGGCCCATCTTCTCGATGTTCGATGATCTCTACATAATATGTTTCATATAAATATTAAGAAGAAAACAGAGCCTAAAATCATCTGTAAATATACAAACATTGTATTCTTACAATGTTAATATGTAACATTGTTCATGTAACACTGTGTTCTTTGCCAATTTATTTTTTTATCAATATGCCCTTCCTTTGTTAGTGAGAGTATTTATCAATTTTGGTCATCGACCCATGAGAAAGTTAACTTACCACCAGACGCAGAGCCATTAACCAAGAATTGAATCAAATTAAGTCAACTGCACCAATCTTGCACTTAGCATGAAGTTCAGTTAAGTTGACTTTGATAACCCAAGATAAGAAGCTAAAATAATTAATTTGTAACAATAAATAATATTTTTGTAAACGGACCTAAGTACATAAGGTGTTCTTTTCTCTTAAATTGAGTTTTGTGTACAAGTATCATTGAGTACCTACCTAAGTTATGTTTATAAAGTAAACATATTTTATTCTTAACAGTCTAATATTTTACAGATAGTAGTTCCACCTTTACCTGGCAAAGCATTGAAGAGACAGCTGCCATTCCGTGGAGATGATGGTATTTTTGAAGACGAGTTTATTGAAGACCGTAGAAAAGGTAAGCTATTTATACAGAAGGCTTATAATTGACAAAAAAGATGCTTGACAGATTAAGCTCCGTTTTCTCAGTTTAATTTGACGTATAGTTTTAATAATAAGAAGCCTTTAGTCGGACAAGACGGTATGTCTTAGTTGTTTATATATTTATCTTTTGTTCCATTTTTGTATGTCCGTTTGCCAGGTGTCAGAGGCCTCCTCCAATCTTCTCCATTCTGGCCTTTCTATGGTCAGACAGAGTTTTAGGTTCATTCAATTATTTCCCATAGGAACAGTACACTATCGCTGATTATTACGCACGAGCACAAAAGTGTGAAGGGCGTAATCGCGACGATCTGTGACTTGTCGTATTTTCGGACACGCATCAAAGGGAATTCGTGTGTTAATTGCGTGCACGTCTCCACACTATCGCCGATCATTCATTAACCGGAGATCAGCGAGCGAAGACCCGCCTGCGATGCACGAGGTTACGGGTTCGATTCCCGCCTTGGGAAATGTTAGTGTGATCTGGAGACATTTTTGGGAAGGGAAGGCCCATAGAGCCATCAACCCTATCCACACTTACAAAAGAGCTGAAACTAAACTTTAGATCATCAAAAGTCTTTCTCCGGTACTGGGAGTTGGGCTTATTAGGGCCTGGTTAGGTAGAGGGATAATGTACACAATACACCCCCATGTGAGTTGTCCGTGCAGATCTCAATTTTCCCACTTAGAATTGAAGAAGAAGTTAATTAGACCCAAAGTGTGTCTTTTTAGAAGAAACTAATCATAATTTCTTTACAGGACTAGAAGTATTCATTAACAAGATCGCCGGCCACCCCCTCGCTCAGAACGAGAGATGTCTTCACATGTTTCTCCAAGAGCCCACCATAGACAAGAACTACGTCCCAGGCAAGATAAGGAACACGTAATGACTGAGTGCGAGCTTTTGTTCAACTGTTTGTGAAATGAGTGTACATAACTTATCATCTTGTGGGTTTCCACTTTTTTGTTACAAATTTTACGTAGCCTTACTGGTACCCCAGTTGCGTGTCTCAAAAAATCCCGCATTAATTAACTGTTGTCGTTCTAAACTCATATAAAATCTAGTTAAAATCTCTTATGGTTACAAAATGCGTAACAAAATTGATGCTTGGGCGGGGATCGTAATAGATTAAACTGTTATCGCGCTGCGTTCAGATCGGAAGTCCTTCCTTAAATGTCGTTGAACCGATGTATTTATAAATAAAGAAGGAATGTATTTGTAATATAAATCAATAAATTGTAAATCATTTTAGCTTAGCTAGTGATGACTTTGACCTTTTTACTGAGGTGGTTTTTTGTAGGTAAATTGGTGTATGATGCATGTTTAAAACTAATTTTGGCTGTGTTTGGCAGTCTCTTATTATAATATACAAGTACAAAAGTGTAGAAGTACTTATATTTCTGTTTATGTATTATACAATAAAAACCGACAAACAACGGCGCGAAATACTTCAATAGAAAAACAAAACTAGTAAATTCACTGTGCGTCACAAACAATTTATCCACGTCATAAATGTAGGTACTATACATACATATTGTATGAATCATTAACAGATGGATTTTAACATTTATCTCGTCACGCGTTATTAACTGAATTAATGGTTATGCTTTGTAATTGGCACAACCAAACAAGGTGTAACTTCAGATGCAGGTAATATCTATGCCTGTTTAAGTATTTATTGCTCCTTGGATTTATTTTTATGCAGTTTGTAGATACAAACTTCTGTGTCACCTCTAATGGTCACTTCAAAATCGACTGTACCATTTTCGATGAGAATGCACTCAATTCACAAGCAGCGCCGCGCCGTGAATGTTATTGCAGTTGTGAGAAGTGGATTTTATATTTTATAATAAGCCATTTTTTTATCATCACAATTTGCAATAATTTTCCGAGATTACTATTATACACTATCTAGAACAGCACAGCATTCCACTGATATATTTTTAAAAATAAATTTATGATGGGTGGACATAGATAAAATTATAAGAAAGCTATCAACATTCAAAAGTAGCTCAAGTTTTTAGGGTTGTATGGCCCTATGCAACTTGTATTATGAAGGCTAGAAATAGATAACAAAAGATTTTTCATTTCTTAAGGAAATTGACTTTTCAGTGTCATCTCATCAACATCATCTACACTTAGCCTGGACATGGTCTTAAATTAGAACAAAATTTATATAATCATGTTGTTTTAATTTTAAAGCAATGCTTATTATTGGAATTGTTATAAATATCAGTCCATGATAGTTGTAAATTGGATTGCGATAAATTATAAAAGAGAATGTCTCTAAATCTCATGATTAGGAACTTTACTTTTATTTCGGTAAGATAACTGTATTTATTGGATTCGGCTCGATGGTTTTTGATTGGATTGTTTAAGTCAAGAATTAAGTTTGGTACTTCAAGCCCCTGACTCAAATGATTATACTAAAATGCATAAAATAATGCTCCTAAAATAATAATATTATCTGTTGATTAGCTAAAACAATTGCAATAATTATTCACGTCCTATTTGCGTCGGGGGTGGTAACTTAGAGAAATAATGTACGTAGCCATGTAAAACCTTTGATTTATTGATGTTTGACTATTGTATTATAAAAAAAGTCAATAAATTGGCGCTATCTTTATGTCCCTGTTACAAGCGTTGAGAAAACAATCTAACGAAAGTAATTTGTTTGAAAAGCAATCTGTGAATTGTTTTTCCCAGCGCTTGATCCTATATGTTTTCAATAGAATAAAACTATCACTAGGTGATATCATAGTCTATCAAATGTGGATTTATAATACTGTTTTTTCTACACAAGTTATTTACGAAAATGTCTGTACATTTGTACCTACTTGAAATCGCCGGTAACTTTTGTAGAACTGCGAAACTTTGTTTTTAAATTATATTATGTCGATCATAATAGGATAATAAATTTGCTATCATGTCGCACAAATCTTTTACTGAAACCTACATAATTATAAACTCGAAGGCTTCATTTCTATGCGGTAGGTAGACTGTAAGTAGGTACTAATCAAACATTTGGTTTTAGTAAACTTCTTTGAACTTTCGTATCTTGTATATGGTTTCTTCTTCATCGTGTTCTTCATTACTGAAGGTCTCTTCACCGTGTTCTTATTACTGAATACTGAAGGTCGTACTGCTTAAAAAGCCTTAGTTGAGGAGCATGGTATAATAATACAAGGTATGCTACTCCGAGAAACAACGGTCACGTGGGTTTTCCCAAGCCTACGTCATATCCGCTGCGGTGGCTCTCAAACTTTTTAGTTTGGGAGATTCGAGATCTACCTACATCTAGGTTTGTTTTCCATGAAATTCTTCAAACTTAGTTTCCATAATTTGAGCAACGCTGAGCTCTGCACATTTTTTCCCTTGAAATGAAATTTATCTCATCGCAGGAACTTTTCAGCCACAGATTCTCTTTTTGGCAATTTATAGAACCTTATTTTACCGCCTTTCACAGTTACCGTTACGGATGAGTAACCGCACATTTTATTTTAAAGATTTATCCAATCACTAACACGAGTGATTCACCGGCGTCAATGAAAGTTTGATAGTCACCGGCAAATGAACGTAACCTCCCATTTTTGTGGCAAGTGGACAGTGTCGTAGAGGCTTGGGAAGGTCACGGAGTAGCATACCTTATTTAACCATGTTGAGGAGTTGATCAGCTGCTTCCACGCCATCCTATCTTCGGCTTGTCTGAGAGCAGTGGTCACTGGTTGGTATATGGCTACAGCGGTGTAATAAAAAACTCACGACGTAAAAATTAAAGCATTTATTAACATCAACAAATAACTACATACAATATATTTAAAATTGTAGATAATATACAGGTTCACAGTCCAGCATCGAGAGTATAGAGTACCTCCCAAGTCCGGTAGAGATTTTGATACAATA
Source organism: Eupithecia subfuscata (assembly GCA_963564075.1). NCBI lineage: Eukaryota > Metazoa > Arthropoda > Insecta > Lepidoptera > Geometridae > Eupithecia > Eupithecia subfuscata. The sequence continues at coordinate 14,906,482 of OY751109.1, read as the reverse complement.
AGGTAATATAACAAATATATAAAAAGAAACGTCTTTTGCCATGTCCCATTACTGTTTTGGTAGTTTAGTATCTATCCTACCAAGTCCACGTTTAGTTTAAGACATCCCTCCTGAGCCCAATAAAATACGACCCGTTAAAACTCAATAGGCGGACAGCCCATATCCTTATGCTAGCTGTAGACTCGTGAGTCCGCAAGGCCTCAGGCCTATGGCCTATCAGCCTGAACACGCTATCGCGTCATGATCGCGTTCAAGCTGATAGGCCTGAAGCCTATAAGGACTGTGGATTGAGAGACTGGTTTAGGTAAATATAATTTTAAGCAAATGAACTACAAATAGTACATTACATTAGTTGGTAATTCTACCTACTCTCTCGTCTCTTGCCTCTAACCAGTGTTTATGTTAATGATGTCCTCCTCACAGACTACAACTATACCCAGACACCTATACTGATAAAAAAATACTGGCGAAACAAGTCTTGGCTTTAAGGTGAGCATAGAATAGAGCATTACAACGTAATATGTACATAGGTAGGAAGGGTACCTAATATTACAATTAACGTTCGTTTTGTTCGGTGACGATATTATTAACGTTCTTACGAATGGTACAATACAGACAAATGCACTCTTTGCCCATGGTAGGTACAGTTCAGTTATCCGGTCAACCTACCGAAGCCGGTATAACATGGAAAATAATTTTTTGCCGTAGTCCGGTTGACCGGACAAATGAACTGTACCATGGACAAATGTTCAGTTTCCTAGAGCATTTCCATGGAATATAACGTTCTTGCGAATGCTCGACGCTGCTGTGTTCGACGTATTGCTCACGGCGAGTATTTACCTGTAACATTTCTTTCTACCTTGCGTACATTTCTCCTCGACCCGCGCACCTCACACCCCGCCGTCCCCCGTCACCCGCGCTAGTGCCTTTGTTAAGCTACACTATTGAAATGTTACACCATAAACGCCCGTTGGTTTTTAAAATCAGGTTGTAACAAAACATCGAGCGTTCGAAGTATGGTTCGAGTAAAATTAAAAACAGCGAATGCTCGATTTTCTGTTACAAATAAATGCTCTAGTCTATACTCACCTTTGTATGTACCTACATGCACATATTGTAGGTAGGTTCGTGTCAGAACACCATGTACAAAGTAATGTTTGCGACTTTGCCAAACTGACTATCGCTATAAATACCCGAGCACGAGTCTACCTATAATATGTTATGATCTCGTCAGTCACAACACAAGATAGATTAGTGTTCATTTGCTATCCATCTGAGTATGAGGTATGGAGTTGTCCTGGCACCAAAGCTTTTGGCCTCGAATCTCGATCTCTTCATGCCAGGCTGCTTGGGTTTTCCTGTAATAAGGACAGGAAACATTTATATAAACACAGTAGGTAGCAAACCTGTTGAAACGTCAGGAAATGGCTAAATAAACGCGATAAATACACGTTAAATAGTCTAGATATACAGTGTGTCCCTGGATACAGTGAAAACCCGAAAGGGGGTGAATTAGGGTGCTCTTCTACAGGAGAAAGTGAGAAACTGCTTCTCACTTTATCCTGTGTCGAACTCAAATAAGATCGCGGTGAATAAGGGTGTCAATTCAGATGTAATATATAATTAAACTAAAAAGTATTTAATGTTACGAGTTTAAGCCCAGAATTTAGTGCTCATTTTTGTTGTGCGGCAGTGGGGTTGGACATGTGAGCGACAACTTGTAGGTATAGTACAGTGACGTTCATATCTACGAACCGCAGTACCTACTTAACCTATCGAGGTTACCCCCTGTTACGTTTGAATTTCTATCGATACAGAAATATTCGGCTAAAAACTAGGAGGTACCTATCTACCTACTTGCAGTTCTCAGTCAGCAGCTGGGTATTGGGGAAGATATTCTGCAGCATCATGAGACAGGGAAGCACCACCACGGAGAGGAACTGGATCTGCTCCGCGGGCTGGTTGATGCGCCGGCGCCGGTCCATCATGCTGAGCGGAGTGTACCCCATCTCACGCTCTTTGTCCCCCTGGAAGGTAGGAAACCAATACTTTAAATGACTTTCTTATTCGTTAGTGTCTGCCTGTACTTATTTCAATAACTTTATCACAATAGAGAGAAAGTGAGAAGCGGAATGTGTAAAACTTATAAAGCTTTAAACTCGGATCGAATGTCTGTAGGTAATAAGAAAGAACATCAGTTAGGCAGCCCGCACATTGAGCCACTAGTCGCGGCCACTAAACGCGACCACTAGTGGCTCAGTCAAGCCACTAGACGCAGCCACCAATTGCAGACGCTAGTGGCTTAGTGGCGGCCACCAGTCGCCGCCACTTTATAGCCACCAATCGCAGCCGCTAGTGGGTTAGTGGCGGCCACCAATCGACTATTTCAATGTGCGGACAGGCGCGGTCCCAGGGGGGGGGTCACGGGGGTCATGACCCCCCCCAAAATCTTAGTTTAGGTACTTAAAAAATTGCAGCCCATAGTTTGATGATTATTTTTTTCCTATTTACTTCCGTTACATTGAATATGGTTACCAACGGCAGCAAAAAAAAAATCGCGGCTCGCTCCGCTCGCCGATATTACTGTTGTTTTGGCCCCTGTGTTTTGATCAGCGCAGAGGTAACGTTACCTATTTTTAGTGGTCTGGCTGGTTAATGTCAATTCAACCACCACAATAAAAAGCAACAAAATTGTTACTTACTCAATTAATAATCTCCGAGGTCACTTTGTCAACTAGCGCAAAAAATTAGTAGACAGCAGAATTTTCGCGTTTTGATCCGCTCGCTGATAACATTTGTTCCTTCTAACTATGTTTCAAAGCTCGACCCCCGCCCCGAATTAGGTCACTTTGCCAAATTTTCTTAAAAAATTGCGCAATATCTAACAAAAACCAAAAATTGTCGCAGCAAGCTCTGCTAGCCTCTGATAGCATTCTGCTGTTTCGATAAGCTTCTGGCTTGCTCTAGTGCGGGACTCCTCCTCCGTTATAGGTGCAACTGCAAAATATCTAATTCAAAAAACTCACACGCACAGCCAGATCATAATAAGATTTTTATTTTTTTTTTATTCCAGAATAACAACCAAATAATAAGGACAGACTAGACTCCATATTATGGATATATATCCGAGAAACTAAAAAATTGTTCGTAGCTCATTAGTTAGCTTCCTTGTCTTGCATGGACGTCACCAATTTTAAAAAAGGCTGCGGCTTATTCCACTCACTGATATATAAATGTTTTAGGTTTTCAACATATTTCTTAGCCACCGCAAACTTTCAAAATTTTCAGAGTTCGCTCCAATCGCTGTTATTTATTTTCTGAACCAGTTTGTGACCACCCGAAAAAGTAATAAAAATTTCGGCGGCTCGCTCCGCTCGCCGTTACCTCTTTTTCGGTCTCTTTTTGGATTCCTAATTTTGGTTTACCTACTTACTTACTTGTTTCTGGACTGGTTGCGGAAACCAGTCCAGAAACAAGTAAGTTTAGTTTATTTCCCTTGCTCCACTCGCCCCTATTTATATTCAAAGCTTTATATCCACCACCACAGTCTTTTAAATTTTTGGGGCTTGCTTCGCTCACTATCATTTATTTTGTCAACAAACATCAGAAAAAATAACCTCAAAAAATTTTGAGGCTCGCTTCGCTCGCCGTTACTTAAACTTCCTATTATTGGGAGTTGGGGGAGGCGATGTCATATTTGCGGTCAATATGCAAAAAACTGTAGAAAATATAACGGAACTATTATATTTTTGCGATTCGCTCCGCTCGCCGATAGTATTTTCTCCCTCTCTGTATTAACCAATACAGAGAAGGAGAAAATACTATCGGCGGGTAACCACCCGAAAAAGTAACAAAAATTTCGGCGGCTCGCTCCGCTCGCCGTTACATCTTTTTCGATTTCTTTTTTGTCGATGTCCCTTGCCCTGTTCGCCCTTATTTATATTCGTAGCTTTATATATACTACCGCAAAGTCTCTAAGATTTTCGGGGCTTGCTTCGCTCGCCATCATTATGATAGCGAGCGAGAGTAAGCAAGAGTAGTAGCAATAGTACTCTTGCTTTCTTTTCTTCAAACATCAGAAAAAAATCTCGACAATTTCGAGGGTCGCCTCGCTCGCTATAACTTAAACTTACTATTGTTGGAAGTTTAATGAAGGGATGTCATGTTTTCGGTCAATATGCAAAACACTGCAATTAAATAAGATTTTTGCGGCTCGCTCCGCTTGCCGATAGTATTTTGTCCTTCTCTAGAATATGTGGTCTAGTGCTTCACACCTGTTCAAAATCACTTTGCCCGCCACCACGAAAAATTATCAAAAAGGTAAATTTTTTGCGGCTCGCTCCGCTCGCCGGAAAAGTTTGGCTATTTTGAGTGGGGCCTGCAACCGTCTGCAAGTGAATTTGTGGCTACGGCCCGCACCAAGCGTGACCCCCCCCAAAGTCTTGGGCTGCGACCGCGCCTGTGTGCGGAAACTCTTAAGTTTGACACAACTCGCTGCTAAGCCACATAGAGCCACTGGTGGAGAAGCACCCATACTTTGTCTCCCTGAAAGCCCTACCTTTCAAGGAGACAAAGTATGGGGTGGTTTGCCCTCATTCCGAAGAAGGGTGCTTTTCTACAGGAGAGCGAGAAGCGGTCTGTGTCAAACTCAAAGCTACAAACTCAAATAATACCGCATATGTAATGTAAATTACTGGTGTCCATTCAGATGTGCCGCCATAACTAAACCAGTTTGACAAGACTAAAAATATTAAGGTTTCTATACTAATATTATAAAGAGGAAAGATTTGATTGTTTGTTTGTTTGTATTGAATAGGCTCTGAAACTACTGGACCGATTTGAAAAATTCTTTCGCCGTTAGGAAGCTTACTTTTCAGGGAGTGACATAGGTATTATATTTTATCCCGGAATTCCCACGGGAACGGGAACTACGCGGGTGAAGCCGCGAGGCGATCGTCTAGTTTGGTAATATAGTGCCCTGACACTCAGCGTAATTTCTAAGAAATCAAATATTTTTCCCAAAAATTTTCGACTTTAACGGGACTTGGGCCCGCATCCTTCCCTGAGTACGGGAATGTGCTACACCACAAGGTCGTCAATATTGCCGCCCCGTTCATAACAATCAAAATAAATAAGGTGGTATCATTTTTAGTGCTGTCTTCTAGTTTAGCTTTGGCGATGTCTTAATCGAGACCAATATGTCTGATATGAAGAACATCAGAATCTGTTATGTTTGAAACATCTCGCTGCTAAGCAAGGTAGTAATAATAATAATAATGTGCTCCTAGCCGAATTTCGACCACAGCGGCCAGTCTTATCGGCGACATATTACAGTGCATAAGTGTGTGCGCAAACACAGGTGCACTCTCTATTCCCTCAGTCTCATAATCCGATGGGACGGCAGACCGACACGACCAGGGAGAGGTCAAGTGAAGGACCAACGGCTTAACGTGCTTTCCGAGGCACGGGGGCGTAACACCGCCAACTTCCTGACTTCGGGCTGCTACTGTGAATTTTCCTTGCTAGAAAAGCCCCAATAACAACTATTGGACTCGAACCCAGTCCCTCATAATCAGCGGTTGAACAAGCTAGACCAACGAGGCAGTTAGCAGTAAGCAAGGTAGTGCCCCTGGGGGAAAGGTACCCAAACTTCCTCTCTTCACATACATTCAATGTTTTTGTAGGTACACTAACAGAAGAAAATAGAGTAATTAATTTACCTGATTGTAAAACTCTTCATAAACACACTCAGCTATCACCTTGGAGACGCCAAAGGGCTTGCAGCTTCCTGAGAGGTCACTGGTTGTCATCAGGATACCCTGTTCAAAGTGTATTCCTCATAAGTTTTAGAATAATGATGACTTTTCTAAGATTCAACCTAATTTATGCCAATAATTTTGGCCGACAATTAATAACAGACAGAAAATGGAACGAAAACTTTAATCTCTTATTAGACCAACCTAAAACAATGTTAACATTATCTTTGGAAACTTAGAAAACTATATTATCAATTAAACAGTCTTCAAATATACTTTTCGTAGATTTTTGTAGCTGCCTCCAATGCTGCATCTTTGAAGACACAATTTCTGGCCCAGTAGGCTACCCTCACACATGACTTTTCAAAGCCAAATCTCAAATCTAACAGGTAGGCCAAAATTATGCAAATATGCAGGTTTTCTTGAGCTGATAAGTGGCTGTGGTAAGATTCTTCAAGGATCCTGCAATACGGAAACCATAGGGCAACTTTTGGTGGATCAGACATACACATCTCAAAACGCTTGTAATAATCATCTGCCAATTTGAACAGCGATGGATATGTTATGTCGAAGCACAATTCATCCCATAGCTCTGCTTCTGTGAGTCCGTAGATATCTGCTACTCTAAAAAATAAATCTGGTAGCTGCAGGCCATTCCATTTAAAGTATACAATACAGGTTTTACGCAGAATTAACTTTGATTTCTCATCGTTGACGGTAAAGTAGGCATGAATCGCCAAGTATGCTAAAGTTTGCAATCTTTTGGTAGGAAGATGGATGTTGAAATGTTTCCCGATCATTGGCAGTCTACTGGCTATCGGATCAGGACAAAGTCTCTCGTACTCTTGGTGAATTTTCATGCCTTCTAGTGACTCTAGAAACTTTCTAGGGATTTTGACATACCTTCGAAGCAACAGAAGTATGAGATAGGTCACATTATTATTCAGTTTTCTAAACTTCATCTCTTCATATTCTATCTTCAAATCATTAATCAATAGAGCCACTTCGTTCATGTATTCAGTGTCTGGAAGATCATCAAATACAGTTATGTTCACTGAAAGTTTTGTTTTTGGGTCGACGTTGCTAGGTTGGAGCTGAAACATATTTTGGCTCTGATCTCCGAACTTTCTCGCGTGCGTCAGAACGTAAGCCAAGGCATCGTAGAATCCGCTTACTATGTTTCCAGAGTACGAGATGTAAATCGCTTTGACGCAGTCAAGATAGAAGTCCAGCTCAAATTTTTGATGTTTCTCCAATATCCGTTTTAAAGCTTCATGAGCGATGGAGTCGGTCCAAAACATAGATCCGGTCGGCTCCAAATGTAATCCGGTAAAAAGCCCCAGGGGATTCAGGACTTCATCGCAGTTTTTCACCAAAATTTCCTCCTCAGAAGAGCAAGGCTGATTTTTCCCGAGTCCGCACAAAAAGCGACGTTTCTGTATTTCCAGCGCTCTGGGCACTTCCGATTTAGTTTCTTGATCATTTTGCAAGTCAAATCTTCGATAAGTCTTCAGAATATTCATGGTTTTTCTAATTTACCGGCATACAATAACAGTCGGGTTCAAAAGTGTGCATCAAGCAAAAAAAAAACAAACAACAGGAAACGAACGAAAAGTTTTGGGCTTTGCTATTTCTATGGATGGATGCTTAACGTCTTGATCGTCTATTTCGTCCTTCGATCAGGGAGCGTGATTTCGCTCGTCCAAGATTTTACCGTTCCACTTGACTGCTAAAACCAATAGGTACGCCTGCGGTGGATATGGCAAGATTCCCCTTGTTTGGGAGAAGCATGTTCAGCTATGGATGTATAATGTTTAGAATGTTTAGACATTCGAATGTTTAGACATTCGAGAATAGCCGGGCGGCGACCGGCACGCGATAATTCCTCACATTTGCTTGATTTTTAATTACTTATATCGACTGCACTGCAGGCAGGAATATGGAATGCTCTCCCCCTGGACATCAGACGTGCCAAATCACTCCCTCTCTTTAAAAAACTGCTTCATCAGCATTATCTGTCCTTGCAAAGTTAAACAACTTTATTTATGTTTATGTAAGTGTATTATATTGTTTGTAGGCTATATGTAGGTATTATAGTATGTAGTGTAAGTATTATTATTATTATTATTATTTTCGCGTGCCACCGTCTATTTTGTTCTTACATGTCCAGTCCATCCCAAGGTTGCCTGGAAGAGATCGCTCATAGCGATAAGGCCGCCTTTGTACTTCGTCTACTCTTAGCATTTATTTCTGTATTGTTATCTGTCTTTGTGTGGTACAATAAAGTATTATCTATCTATCTATCTATCTATCAGGATACTTAATCAGCTGACATTATACATCCATAGCTAAACATGCTTCTCCCAAACAAGGGGAATCTTGCCATATCCACCGCAGGCGTACCTATTGGTTTTAGCAGTCAAGTGGAACTGTTAAAATATATTAAATTACCAATAAAAATAAATATAACCGGACTGCATCATATTAGAAAGTAACTAAAAAGCAACTAAATATAAACACAAACTCTCGAAAAACATAAAGGTTATCTCTCGACATCCACGCTGGCTGAGTTAGAGGGGTCAATTCTTATGCTGCGACCGCCACGACAAAGTTATAATCTTGAGTAATTAATTAGTACCTTATTAGTACCATACAGGGTGCAAGGTAACATTGTGTGATGCGTACTAAGCCGAAAGGGGGTGATTCTGGACCCCGAGGGAATCATCGATTTTTTGAATTTCGAATATTTTGTATTTAAACTATTTATTTTTTATTTTATTCCCATTCGTATTCTTGTTCACTCACTCTTGCCAAACGATTTTTTGATCCTTTTTTTTTTCAGCAAAACCAGTGTCATGATTCATGAAATTATTAGAAAATTTTATGTAAGTACCTACTTAAATCATTTGAAATTTCAAAACAATAATAATGATGTAAGAATAGTTAGTAAAGGACACGAATACGAATAAAAAGTCTCTAATTATTATCAAAAAGAGCAAAAAAAAATGTTCGAAATTAATAAACTAATACCCTCAAAGTCCAGAATCACCGCCTTTCGGCTTAGTACCAACACATTTTTCGTGGCACGTGGTGGTGGTGGATTTCGGATATTACCTTCAACATCCTCCGATGCGAAACATCCGTCCAATCGAAGACATGCTCCGCCAAAACCGGAGTCAACTGGCCGCGAATTTGAAAGTACACAGCGAGGTCCGTGCAGAGGATGTCATACTTAATCTCATTCATTATCTCTTCTTGGTCTAGTATGGGCAGCTTGGATAGAATCTTTTTATCCTGGAATTTTATAAAAAAAATGAATAAATAATGTGCGACCAGATTAAGTAACAAAACATGTTATAAAACCTATGTTTAAAGTTGTAAACAAGTTGTAAACCTTGTTGGGAGAGAGAGACAACGTTAATAACTATTTATTAACGTTGTCTCTCTCTCCCAATAAGGTTTGCTGGAAGAGAACTCTTTTCAGGGTTAAGCTCGCCTTTGCCCTTCTCTAGTTTTATGTTTTATATTTAAAGAATTAAGAATTATTTAACATGTTTTGTTAATTAAGGAACCGAAGGGCAAACCTAGGTTCGCCCCCCCAAAAACTTATGAAATAAACCGACCAAGTGCGAGCATACAATTTCCAGTTTATTTTATTTTTAGTTAGAAAGTTTCATGTGTCTACCTATTATGGTCCAAGAGATACAGCCTGACAGACTTAGAGCAAAAATACCCGAATTTATGGCTATTTTATCTCTAAGTTGGTAGAGTTTCTTTTAATGGGCTACCATTAAAAAAAACTTTAATTTTATTTTTAGTATTTGCTGTTAAAGCGGCTAGAAAAATACACATTCTATGAAAGTTTCAACGATGTAGCTCTTACAGTTCATGAGATAGATAGAGCCCTCTGTCAGACGGACAGACAGCGGAGGCTTAGTAATAGGGTTTCGTTTGCACCCTTCGGGTATGAAACCTTAAAAACAAGATTAAGGAATTAGAAATCGGTTTTTTTATTTTTTCAAACAATCAAATTATCTTCTCCGCTCACCTCAATAATCTTCTTCGCCAAGAAGAAGTGATGGTTCTCCAGCACGGAAGACTTGTACATGCTGGCAAGGGGATGCTTGCACAGCGTCAGGAAATTATTATTGTAGCCAGGGTGGTCCAGGTCGTGGCATAGACCCGCTAGTAAAAGGCCAGCTTGCTGAAAACAAAAATAGTTTTTATGTAGGACTAGCTTCTGCCCGCGGCTTCGTAAGCGTATTTTCGGTATAATAAGTAGTCTATTGTCTAAGTTAGGCTGTGTTCTAAATCAATAGATAGATAATACTTTTATTCATCACCTTACACAACAAAGTATAACACAGATTTTACATAATTAAACATATAGAGAATATAATGTAAATGAACGCAAAATTTGATCTTGATCTGTTCCGGCTATTTTGGAGATCCTAGGTAACAAGTTATTTAAATTTCGGCCGCTATGAACCAAGAAAATAACCCAAGGGTTAGGTTCGCATCTATACAAAGTTTGTGCTCCACAAAATTTTTGACGAGAATCTCAGTAGCAATTAGGCGTTGTCCTAATTGGCGAAGATCGCACGATGACACGATGCGTTCTCGTCGTGCGACGAGTTCAAACATACAGATTTCATCAGAGTGTCCTATTTGAACCTCGCAAGTAATCGTGCGAGCACATGAAATGTATTATGAAACTTTGATCGTGCGATGAAAAACGCATCGCGCCATCGTACGATCGCTCCCAATTAGGACGCCGCCTAACACTTTCATTGCCAACGACGACGCAGATGGCGTCCCCCAGCACCCAGAGGCGGCGGCGGAGGCTGGGCAGTGAACGCGTTAAGCCATCCATCGCCTCCTACAGCGCATCACATGTGCCCTAAAACTACGTCGCCACCATCTAGAACTCACCTCAACAAAATCAAAGTACCCGTGATTCTGTATCAGTATCAGAAACATGGTGTGGGTGAAACAGAAGGCATGCTCCGCGTTGTGGTACGCATTGTTCCTGTAACAGCGGAGTATGGTCAGCACGAAGTCGGCCAGCTTCTGACGGTCGAAGTGCTGGTCAGCGAAGGCCTCCGTGTACATGTAGCAGACGAGACCCGGCATGTCTTCCTTACTGCCTTCGCTGATGTGATAGTCGAAACTGGAAGGAGAGAAATTACAATAGTAGATAGATAAATATACGTCTTTTTATTAGGTACACACACAAACAGCACAGCACAGTAAAAGTAACAAAATAATAGTAACATAACAGTATCTAAGGTACACGTATAGTACACATAGTATTATAAACAAGCTTCTGCCCTCGGCTTCGCACGCGTTCTTCGGGCTAAAAAGTAGACTTTATTTTAATCCAGGTCTAGAACTGCCTCTATGTAAAATTTCAGCCCGATCCGTTCAGTAGTTTTGACCTGAAGAAGTAACAGACACACTAGAATTATAAACAAAAAACTATAGAACGGGCCGGGCTGAAGTTTTGCAGTGATGTAGTTCAAGCACCTGGAATAACACATAGGCTCCTTTTATCCCATAAATCAGTGCCCATGGATAGAAACAACCTTTAAACGTTTCCATAGAAACAACGGATGCGAAGCCACGGGTAGAAACTAGTGTTACAATATGACCAAAATGCCCAATCTGTCCCTTTACTTAAAGGACCAAATTGTAGAGACTTAATAACCTAAGAAGTCCTGGGGAAGAACACTGACATGTGAAAATACCTATGGGAAAAAAACAGTAGGACTTTTGATTGTATGAGGCAACTACGTACCTAATTAATCAAGTAATGATGTAGCCATGCTACAACGTAGCAATGTTGTAGCTATGCTACGGCTACGACGTAGACATCGCGTAGCCATTGCTACGACGTAGCAACTGCGTAGACATGTTTCAGCGCGTAGCCAATGATGTAGTGCTGCTACGACGTAGGAATTGCGTAGACATGATAAAGGGCGTTGCAATAATATAGCGGTGCTACGACATAGCAAACGTTTACAGAAAACCTGTCAAAGAACCGTATCAATGATCGAGCTATGTTGCGTATCCATTGTGTACCAAGGAGAGAATTACATCCGGGGGAATTTATCCAGGAAAACGCGAACAAAGCCGTCTGGGGAGGCAAAAGTGATCTCTGTGAGTTATTTTTTATATTTTATATTTCCATTTATTGTATTGAAGTAAAGTTTGTGATTTAAAGAATCCTACAAATATTAAAAATGCGAAAGTTTGTTACCACGTATCTCCTAACCGATTTAGATGAAATTTGGTATGATAGTTTAGGTTCTAGAATAACATAGGCTATCTAATTTTCAAAAATAACCTCTGAGAGGGTTTAAAATGTGTCTAAACCCGAAATCAAACATAGGCGACTTTTTATCCCATGAATCAGTTCACATGGGATAGAAATAACCTCAAAACGATTACATAGAAACACCGCGTGCGAAGCCGCGGGCAGAAGCTAGTTATGTTAATAAAGACATTTTGAAACTGAAAACTGAACTGTATAAAAGAAGTAGGTAGGTAAAGAGTAGGTACGATCTAAAGTTGGGCGGCGGCAGCACGACTCCGTTGGTCTCCATCAGTTCGTCGACGTCGTGGTGGCACGGTTTCAGATGCAGGCTGATCAGTTCGCTGTACACTTTGTTCAAATTATCCTGGAACAAAATGCAGAGGCTTAAGAACCTAAGAAGTCCTGGGGAGGGACACTAGTTGCTCTAATCTAGGAATCTGTGAAAATGTCTAATGGAAAAATCAATACCTAGGACTTTTGTTATATAAGGCAACTACCTATGTAATAAATCAAGTAAATACTCTTAATTGCACACTAAATAAGACGGAAACACAGGATAGGAAAAGACAAATACAGATCACGTTGCACATTGGGCGGCCTGGCCAAAAAGAGCAACTTCGCATCTCTGCTTAAAGTAGGTATACAAAATAAAATTTTACAGGAGGGGCATTACAAAAAAAGCTTATGATAGGAAGCACAGACTGGCCAATCGATTTTTTAAAATTCCTTCCTTTAATATAATAATTAAATAAATAAAATACTTAATAAATAAAATAGGTGGTGGCGCTGATTTGGGTCGGGGGAACACTAAAGTCATTTACAACGGGATATTTACGGGTAGCTATTCCGTGATCATGGCGCATGAAACTGTGCCGAAATGTTGGAAAGCTCAAAACTCAAATCACGGTATAATATATAATATCCCGTTGTAAATGACTTTAGTGTAACTCACGTGTTTAATTTTCTTCTGCTGCATGTTGTAGAAGTGCACTATGAGAGAGCAGTAGCTCACGAACACCTGGAACACCTTCTCATCATCCGCGTTGAAGGGAACTGCGTTCGTTTTGTTCGTCACTTGGACTGCACCTAATTCATAAGCGGCTTTAATATTTTTTTTTGAGCTGCTGGCTAGTTGAGGTGTCCGATATTATTTTCCTATTTTCATATCTATAATAGCCCATAAGTTTTTCGTTTGTTGTTCTTTGCGGTGTGTATCATTAGTCTTTACTTTTAGACCAGGAATACATTACAGATTGAAGATAATGAAATTTAGCCTAAAGAAACAACATAAATCAAAAGTTAAAGTCCAAAAGGCACGGTTTTGGGAATTTCCTAAAAAAAAAACATAAAAAGTGGTCTTAGGAAAAAGTTTATATGGAAAGTGTTGCAAATGACCCCAGCTAAATGTCATTTTTTTGTCAGACCATCCACCAAACATCCTGTATAAGCGACTAATCAATGTTAATGTTAAAGTGGTGCAAACAATACAAACAGTACCCACAAGCCTGCTAGGAGAATTGTGTGAGTGTACCTACCTATTATGGTGAAACTCTATGGTGATGATGGGTGTAATAGATACCTAGAACTTACCAATAACTCCATTCTTGTCTTTGATAGGCGAAACAAGACATGTCCTAACGACGGTGCCGGTGGTGGGATCGATCTCCTTTGTGAAGCGAGAGTCGTGGTACACATCTCTGATGTTGAGGGTTTCTCCCGTGCTAACTACCAGGCCTACCGGAGACGTCTCTTGGTTTATGCTAGAAGAATTTAATTTCGCTTATTAACAGCTATTGAAGTAAATATAAGTATAGCTAGCCTCTGCCAGGAGCTTTGCGATAAAACACACAACACTCAATTCTCTCACATAACTCGAGGCCTGTATTATGAAAGCTTGCTCAAGCATCGACCTATGCTTGAGTAACGCTTTTCTATGGCTCTAATAATACGGGCGGGCCTAAGTGGCTTAGGATAAATGTATCTATTCTATTAGCGAAGTCTTTTAAAATCGGACCGGAAGTGGTAGGTAGCGCAAATTACAGCTTATAATTTTGCCTCTTTAAAACAATAGTATTACTTTACAATACAATATATATGTTTAGGTATATCAGGGCAGAGAATTGGCGTATTTGCAGAAGACGGTCGATTTCCGGCAAATTACTTTCCAGTTACCTATTTTATTCTTTGTAGAAGGAAGATAAAATTCATAATTCTTTATTGCACAAAATTGGTACCTACAAGTAGAACATTTACCGAAAAATAATGGCAAAGGCGAGCTTAACCCTATAAAGAGTTCTCTTCCAGCAAACCTTATTGGGAGAGAGAGACAAATTTGTGAAAGAGGGTACAAAATTGAAAATAACAAAAAAAAATCTATCTCGCGACAATACGAAACGGTCAACCTTAAGGCAGCACGTAACAATAACATCAGTAGCCTATTAATACATGTCACTTACTTGACTTTAACCTTCTTCTTAGGCATGGTTGTCTTCTCCCCTGCCCAGCCGTCGTCCCACATGTCGGCCAGGATCTGGTCTCCTACATGCTCGCGGTCGATGATGAAGAAGCTACTCCGCATTGCACCCATGAAAGATTTTACCACTGCCTAAGGAGGGTGGATGGTTTTAATATCCTTAAGATACTAGCTACTGCTTACGGCTCCGCAAGCTAAGCTTGCTCTATGTTGAGATCAGATGTCGTTTGCAGGATAGTGCGTTGTTGTGGCGAGTTATTCCATTATTTTATTCATGTTTTAGCTTATTTTAACAATGCCCTTTTACAGCAACTTTATTTACAAGTAAATTTAATTTAAATTATTCTATTTCTGACATTATTATTTTCTCAGTTTATTATGATTGTAATATTGTACATTATTTTTAGTATAGTTTGACAATGTCCTTATACAGCAGCATACTTTGACATACCCTTTAATTTATTTATTTATTATTTATTTGATTCCGACTAATTATTATTATTTAATTTTTCAGTCATGTCTGTCTGTTTTTTTTACCTTTGTACCTTATGGTGTTTCCTATAGCGAAATACCTATGTGCGTTATTGTTAAATTAGTACTTAAATATAGAATGTACCGACATCACGTGTGCCTACGATGATGGATAAATAAATACAAATACAAATTGCATCTGGTCTGATCATTGCACCATATCACTATTGATCGTGGAAGATTCTATAATGTTCTGGAAGGTTCCTTACCAGCATGTCCGTTAACATAGTATCGATAGAGGCGAGGTCACAGAAGTAGTCCTGCAGCAAAGATCGTAACTCCGTGTTGAGATGAGCCGTCTTCTGCAGGATGATGCGAGCTTGTGCCTGGTGGACGGCCGCGCCGGCCCAGCACGCTACGCACACCACCGTGTATACTGTGTTCTGAATGGTAACAAACTTATGACCGTTTATGTTTATTAGAGTGTTCATTCCATTTAGATATGTCGTGGCCATATCCTAGAATTGATCACTTCATGATGTAACCGACCATTTCAAGAAATGGTAGAATTTCATGAAATGGAAAATACGCGCTGGCCATATCATGATGTAGTCAGGCCAGATCAATTAATAATCAGCGTTTAACGATATGAAAAGCTAAACGCACGGCTACTTCATGATAAGGTCAAACAATATCATAAAATAATTACATTATCCACCGTTAAGAGGCGCTGATATTGTTTTGTTTTTGATATCTGTGGTTTTTGAGTGTTTGTTTGTTTCTGTTCTGTGATGCATCATGTCGGCGGACAATTATTTAGTTAAAAAAGCGAATAATAATGTGCAAATAGAAGACAAAAATGAAGTAAAGAGCGGTTACGATAAAAAACAAATCAGTCTGAAATGTATCTGTCGTGGATATGGCCACGACAGATACATTTCAGACGTGCAATAAAGAGTGATTTAATAAGTAGGAACCTCACATTTCATACGGGCAATAACGAATGAGGGGTTTGCCATGCTCAAAATCCCTAACAGAAAATGTAAAGGTCTCTTCGGTACCTAAGTATTTTCCAAACCATAAACTATGACTATGACAGTATATCATCATTTTCATTAACAGTCCGTAGCTTAACCACAGACTGCTGGGTTTAGGCCCGCTCGAATCTGTAGGTACCACTAGCATAAGTCTAATCGCATCCAGGTCTTGTAGCAAATCCAAGCATACTCGTACATTCATATCGTAGATCCATTTAGCAAGTGGTCTGTCAGCACTGCGTCTATTTTGCCCATCATCATCATTGTAACCTACCTATTTGGTCAGCCATTGCTGAGACCTCCTTTAATTCTTGCTAGCCTCCTTTGTCATGTGTTTCTGGCATCCAGGTGAGCTACTTTTGTGAGTCCAAATTCCCAGTAGGTACATCTTCTTCCGGTCCTTACTCCACGCTAGGTGGGGTCGGCACAACATGTATTTTTCTTGCACTCTCCTCTATCAGCCGTGATGGAAAGAAGAAGAAAGGTGATCCTGTGTGTGTACAGACACACACAGAATCACCTTTCTTACCCATGTCCTGTTTCACACAATCTATCTATCTTTTTATCTTTTCTTCGGTCTTCCTCTCCTCCCTGTACATAAAATACCAAAAAACTAACAGTATCATAAGCTTCCGCATAAGTCCGATAGAGCTCCAGAACAGCGTAGCACTCCCCATCAGGTTTGACGACTGGCATGCACAGCGCTGCCTTCGCGTCCACCCACTTGAGGCCCTCGGCGAAGCGCCGGTCGCGAGGCACGTCGTCCAGGAGTAGAAACTCCTTGGTGAAGGCTACGTGTGCTGCTGCTACTTTGCCTTCCTCTGGAAAACAGGTTGTGATTTAGAACATTTACGCGCATTGAACCCCATAATGCGATCATTGAAAATCTAAAATGCACTTACCAATATGAATATTCACTTCATGACGCTCTGGGTTTTTTGAAGTCTGAGGCATTAGAACTATTTCGTTTTTCAAACTGTCCACCTTGTAAAGGAAGACACCTGCAACAATTCTGGATTTTGATGAAGCTACAATACAAAATTGGTCACAAGTCAAAGATTTACGTTAAATCAAAAAAATATTTTGACAGAGAAGGGAAATACAAAACTAGATCTCTAAAGATGGCTTATCAACATAAACACTTATGTGGCGCGGCGAGCGAAGGTCCGCCTGCGACGCAGGAGGTTGCAGGTTCGATTTCCGCAGATCATACAAATGTTTGTATGATCTGCAGATATTTGTTCCCGGTGTTCTGGTAGTTTTCGTTTTTATAATAAACTAGCGACCCGCCCCGGCTTCGCACGGGTGCAATAAAATACTACTATTACTATTATTATACATAAAAACCTTCCTCTTCAATCACTTTCTATTAAAAAAAAAACCGCATCAAAATCCGTTGAGTAGTTTTAAAGATTTAAGCATACATAGGGACAGAGAAAGAGACTTTGTTTTATACTATGTAGTGAAAATGTAGTGTATTGTATGTAGTGTAAACATCTATGCAGTTTATTGTATTTAGATAACTAATATATTAGAAGGATATGAGTTATCTAGTACCCATAAAACTAGCTCTGCTTAGTTTGGGGCTGCTTAGCTGTGTGAATTTTCCGGCATTATTTATTTTTATTTTAAGGTACTCCTTCATTTAGGCATGTATGAATAAGTAGGTACTCTATGCTTAAACTAAAAGAAGCTAAAAGAGAAAGAACTTACCAGAACTATTAGTAACAGTCTTCAAAACATTAGCCGTCTCGAACAGCAAAGAGTCTAGATCCACTGTATCTTCAAGAAACACTGTGAACCTATTGATATCGAGGTACATGCCGGCTTTTTCTTCCTCTTCCTTCAGCCCTTTACGTTCTATCTGGGCATAGGGAGCGATGACCCTTCTGGTCACCTTGTCCAGTTTCTCAGAAGGCACGAGGAAATGGGAATGTACTTTAGACATGTTCATCTTGGTCTTGGAATCTTCTTGGTTCATGGAATCCTGTTTACTTTTTGTGGATTTAACATTCTTTGGCGAGGGATCCTGGTGCATGTGCATTTTTATTTAGTTTATTATTGAGTCTTGTGAAATTCTTGTTCTTAGTTGCAAAGAGAATACAATAAATAACCACCTGCACCTGCACTGCAAATTCTCGCAAATCTAGTTGTTTAGATTTATTGTGTCTTATTATTGTCAAACAACGTAATGACACCTACAAAAAGTTTTTAACAATTTGAAAAGGTTTTACTGACATGTGAAGTTGTGAAAAAAATAAAACATTAAAATCTTTTGAGATTTGTCTATATTTAAATTGTTATTGTTAACTGATTTCAACAGTGACTTACTTATTTACAACTTTTTACAATTTACTATACAAAAATCATACATTAATTAAACTAAATTTTAATGACATTAAAGTCATCAATTCATCATAGTAAATAATAATGTCCTTAATTTCCTGAAGATTGACACATTTTTTAATATTCAAAAAACATTTACAAAGTTTGTTTACAGAATAGTTAATGAAAATACCCCCACATTGTACTCTTTTAAGTTTATCTGTGTCAAATTGCTTCAAAACTTTACTTTTTCACTTCTTAGAACTTCTTATAAAAAAATGCTATATCTACTTGTGACCCAAAGTGGATCTTGACCTTCAACACCAGAGCTCACCAGTTCTGACTTGCCATTTCAGTCCAGTAATTGGCACGAAGTTCTAGTAGATCGACGATCGATAGGCGTTTGGCCAGTTGTCTACCTCTAAGGCCAAGTTATTTGTTTTCTCTCTTTTTTTGCAGGTGGGCTCTCCTTGCTTGTGTCCTGAAATTACACAACACATGAAAGATTAGATTCAGATTATGTAGTGAATGTGTTCAGATAAATAAGAACACAAGTAGGTAAAGCTGAGCTCCCATGCAGGTGACATTTCTATGGCACTAGGTAAAACTTGCCCAAGTCTTTGCACATGTTTTTCCATCCAGGGTACAATTTACCAGGCCTACATGTTATTCCAGGTCTAGAAAGACATCTATGCAAAATCTCAGGTCAATCTGTTCAGTAGTTTTGTTCTGAAGAGGTAACAAACATCCAAACTTTCACATTTTTAATATTAGTAAGATATTATCAAAACCCCCCTTGTACATGCACTATCAGTATTGAATGTATGAGTACTGATAGATCATGCGAAATGATAGAGAACAATATTGAAAACAAAAGTAAAGTGATATACTTACAGAATCTATAGACATTTTCCGTTTACTATTATTTAAATCATTAGCAAGACTTTCAAGTTTTATCCTCTTCATATGACCAGATAGGATGTCTGGAGGTGGTTTTATCCTGTCAAAGTTTGAACGTGAGGTCGTATTTCTGTGGTTATCGCAATGAAAGACCCATTTTGCCGCCGGTTCTGGGCTACAATGCCTAGTTCTATTTAGCACCTTTCCTCTGCCCGAATCGCGGTACTTTCTCTGTCCGTAAGGCACGCAAAAGTTCCTGAATATCTCTAGGAGCTCGCACCGATTCATTCTTTCTAAATTCCCGATATGCAAATGCCTCTGCAAACATAAGACTGAATAATCTCCAAGTTTCACACTCGTAAAAATATTAATTTTGTGACATAACCAACCTCCTGTATGATGCAAATTAGTTGATCGTTACTGAGTAACTCAGGATAAAGTAATATCTCACAAGGTATAGACATTTTTCTCGGGAATACGTTGAGTATTAGTTTTTTGAAGCCAAGCCAAGTAGGTAGGTACGTTTTGTTGTTTGTTTGTTTTTTTTTGAGAATTTTTTTTAAGCACAGCTGGCTGTCTGTCAACTGGATGCGTTCGAAAACTTTGTAGAGCCGACAACAAACACTATTTAGCTATAAAAATCCCACTGAGTGATAATGATAATGCAAGAGTTTCTAAGAAAAAAGAAGAGAGTTTGGTATTTTGGTGAGAGTAGGTACCTACTGCACGCGCCCCGGCGGCGTCGGTCATTTCTGTTCAATATGCCAACCAATGTCCATGTCCTGTCCTGTCAATCAATCTGTCATGGCCATGCAGAAAATACGCAGAAAATAATCAACCATTTACAAAGCTAGTTTGATTCAAAAGTTTTTATTTAAATAATAAATAATTTCATTAAAATATTTTTGTTGGTGGTTGTCGATAAAGGTAAATAAAGCATAAACTCTACTACACTTCGATTGTTATTTTTATGACTTTTCTACGCAAAATTATTGAGTTCCATGTATGTACCTACCTTGCATTGCAAGTATTACAACCTCCGTAAACGTAAACACTAGCCACTAGTGTTGTAGTAAATTTATATTTCACTAAGCTTGGTACTCAATGCAATAACCTTATGCGCCCGCCACACTATGCTCCTCGTCATGCTCCTCGCGCTGCCGCATCGCTGCCGCGATGTTGCCCTGTCTGTCCACACACTGCTCTACTCGCGC
Organism: Eupithecia subfuscata; assembly: GCA_963564075.1. NCBI lineage: Eukaryota > Metazoa > Arthropoda > Insecta > Lepidoptera > Geometridae > Eupithecia > Eupithecia subfuscata. Next base: position 14,885,990 of record OY751109.1, on the reverse strand, counting down.
AATTAATCGCTACGCGCCGCACTTGTCTATTCGTCGTTGCTACACAATGGACGTTGAAACTGTGGTGGCAGCGAGTGCGTGTATTTGTAGTATAGCTAATTATATCAATGTTATGCTACAAAGCAATATACATCGTCGACGTCGTCGGCGTCCTCGCCAACGGAGATGGTGGATGACATCTATTCATCGCGATGACATCATTCGCGACTCGCGCGAGTATGTGGACAGTCACTCGCGCTCGTATTGCCGGTCCTTTGACTCGCGGTCCAAAAACCGACAAAATAGGGAGCGATGGGCAGGACGAGGAGCATGACGAGCGGCATGACGAGTAACGTTGCCACACTACGTCTCTGCCTACTTTCCTCGCTACTTCCCACGCCACTCGTCGAGTGTGTGGCAGGCCCATTACAGATAAGTTCACATTGCTGTGTCGGGGTATGTCGTGGCGCGCCAGAGCGCAATCGGTTACGTTTATTACCTATGCCCCCGTTCACATTAGTAGGTTGTGTTGGGGTACCCCAACACAACCTACTAATGTGAATCTAGTCATAGGTACTATAGGTAGTAACAAAACCTGGGTTTTTTTTTTCCAGTGCATAGCAACATTTTCACGAAAATGGTGAACGAAATTTTTAAATTTATTTATGAGTTTTGATGACTGTTTTAGGCAAAATTACAAACGGAATATTAGTACTTACCGGTGGAATGAGATATTTGTGGTATTATTTTTCCGGTTACTGGTGTTTAAACATCCTTGCACCGCACAACACATCATTTTTACATTTTTATGTGAGAGCTGCTTTCCGTCTCATTTGAAGTATTGTACTAACGGCTCAAAATGACAATTGCGATGATCCGTCGCAATTTTTAGACTTACCTCGTTTGTGTCAACTATCATTCTAAGTCTTCTTCTTCTAAGCCCTAAAATATATTTTTTTTCCGTGTCTAAAAAGATATCTGCGGCGCTAATAGTGTAAAATCACTATAACTTTCAAACGTTACTTTTCGTTTTCAAAACGCGCTGCGAGGCCGTGTTTATAGGTACATCACTACGAACCGATCCAGCAAAATAACTTTTTTTTTAGTTGGCTATGGTTGCTGTCTGAATACGGTCGTTTGTTGTACCTAATTTGTGCGCTTCGATTGTTTGCTTTTCTATCCTCTTATTGTTTTCTAATATAGCCTTTTGCGTGCGTGAGAAATTAAATAAAAAGCACAATTATTTATGTGGAGCATTAAATTGTAGCTCGCTCGGGCGCCTCTCTCTACCCTCGCCCATCGTGTTTTTGTGCAGCTTATGTTTTTATTTTGTAAATAATTAAAAATACACCGAGGAATCAGTTGTGATCAGTGGCTCTAAACCTAAATAAACGCAAATGAAAATAGTGAGTGAAGTTTCGATGACAGGACTGGCAGTGGCGAGTGTTGAAGCGCGGTGGGAGTATGTTGTTCCTGAGTGTCCTGGCGATCGGGATGATAACTGGGCTGCAGAATGCCACCACGGAGGTTTCTACCAGCACTGACGTTGCAGAAAGCACGACAGAGGATTTCACCACGATGGGGCTGGTGGAAACCACGAAGCTGACAGGGCAAACGGCAGACTTCGTGAACGTAACTCTGCAGGAGCGACCCTCGATGTGGGATTTATATTTAAATCACTGCCCGAAGTGGAGGCCTATAAATCATGTATTTTTCCAAGTGGCCAATATATTTTTCCTGTTTTCATTCTTAGCTCCGCACACGGCTAATGGTCTGATATGGCTCCGAGCATCTTTGATGATCGGTTGTGGTTTCATTGGACTGTGGGCGATGACAGTAGAGTGTTTCTTGGATGCTGTGGTGTGGAATAGTTTGTTTGTTGTGATAAACTTTGTGTACTTCGCTGTTCAGCTGTATCTGATGCGGCCGATCAAGTTTCATAAAGAGATTGAAGAGGTAAGTAACTTGGATTTATTTGTTATTTAAGTACCTAGTATAGAGAATATAACACTTTAGAAATATTAATTTTCAAGAAGACAAATATTCAAGCAGGATGTCCGTGAAGAGTAAGGTTTGAAAATTTTTGGATGGCCCTAACATCAGCCAACACTTTGGTTTTTTTTTTCAAAATTACGGTGCACAATGTATCTATACTAATATTATAAAGAGGAAAGGTTTGATTTTTTGTTTGTTTGTTTCTTTGTATGAATTGAATAGGCTCCGAAACTACTGGACCGATTTGAAAAATTCTTTCACCGTTAGGAAGCTTACTTTTCAGGGAGTGACATAGGCTATATTTTATCCCGGATTCCCACGGGAACGGGAACTACGCGGGTGAAACCGCGAGGCGATCGTCTAGTTTTGTATATTTGGATAGAGGACAAACAAATAAATATTGACAGAGAGATATTCACAGATGAAAAAACTATTGCTCTAATTTTTATTTCCTTATGTGTGTGTATCCCAGAAACCTGATGTTTTATGAGATTATGTGTTATGACATTTTTATTTATTTATGTGTCCTCCATTTGATAAAAAAAAGGTGGTAAGTAAGTAGCCGATGTTAGGGTCAAAATATATTACTTTCTTGTGCATAATTTACCATCAGTAAGTCATCCAATCTATCAATGTGATATTAATTGAAGTGTGTGTAGGTGGTTTTGAGTACATTATGATAGAATTTGTGATTGCACGTCTCATATCTTGACAGGTCACTTTATTGCTGATTGTGCATAAACATTTTATGTTGGTCAAATCATGTGTCAATTATAAATGCCCACTCGCACTTTCTATGAAAAACATAAGCTTCATATGTACTTAAATGTGACTATGTCGCATGGAAGAAAACAATCAATAATGTATTCTGCTCCTAAGGACTTCCCTTAGAACCTTTTTCACAAGACTTGTATTCGGTAAAAATGTACGCGTGACTTTTACGCAAATAACTAAACTCCAGCTGAAACAAAATAAAAGGACTTCAAAAGGAACAATGTTGGGGAACAAACAGGCACTGTTTTGGCCAAGCTCATAAAGCACAAGGATGAATCACATCGGTTTCGAAAGTCGATGGATGGGGAGTGCTTGCCGTAGTCGGCGTGCAGTGCCTGCTGTAGGTACTTGTTTTCAAGAACAAGGCATAAGCTGGGCGCGAGAGAGTATCGCCGCCGGAACCTTTCGCAGAATGCTTATGATGGAATATGCGTTGACGGCGCATAACTCTGATTTTTGTATTTTCTGCGTTCATTAAAAGCCATTTATTTAAGGCGCTAACCCGACGCAAATCAGCGCCACCACCTATTTTATATTATTACTAGCTGCCGCCCGCGGCTTCGCACGCGTTGTTTCTATGGAAACGTTAAAAGGTGATTTCTATCCCATGGGAACTGATTTATGGGATAAAAAGTAATTTAGAAAATTTCAGCCCGATCCGTTCAGTAGTTTTGGCGTGAAGAAGTAACAAACATCCATCCATCCATCCATCCATCCATCCAAACTTTCGCATTTATAATATTAGTGTGATTATGTTAAACGAACGAATTTTCAAAAATCGATTTTGCAGTTTGTTCTGTTGTGATAACTATCATATTATGCTTATTTGGAAAGACTGTAATTTTTTTTTGTATATTGTAGGGTAGAGATCGAATACTCTTTTTGCTCACCATTAGGCTTAAACTACTCATATTGAAACAAACTTCGAAACAATGTTTTGGGCGACGGGCGAAGGTCCACCTGCGGCGCTGAAGGTTGCAAGTTCGATTCCCGCCTTGGGACAAATAAATAAATAATGTTGGACAATTCACACAGCATTATCTAGCCCCAAGCTAAGCAGAGCTTGTGTTATAGGTACTAGATAACTGATAGACATAATACAATACAATACATAGATATATATTTTTTATTATACATAGAAAACATCCAGAACACCCATTTGTCCCGAGGCGAGATTCGAACCCGCAACCTCCTGCGTCGCAGGCGGACCTTCGCCCACCGCGCCACCGAGGTCGTCATTAACAAATATATTTGTACAAATTACACATTACACAATTACGCTTTCAGCTCCTAACGCTATATCAGATTGAGTATCGCGATGATATGGGACCCAGGAGGTTAATTTTTTAGCCTGGGTGTCCTGGGGCATCAGGCAGACATAGCCGGCCCAGTTATATTTCTGTTCAGTAGCTTTTTATTGTATTTCGGAAAATCGTTCGAAACTGAAGTCTTTTTCAAAGCACGCCTTTTTATCTTATATGTATATGTATCTTGTATGTAAGTATATGTATAAAAATGAAACCCGTTTTCCTTGGTCACGGCATCACGCGTGAACGGCTGGACCGATTTCGCTAATTCTTTCTTTGTTGTGTTTGTTATTGTCAGGAGAAGGTTCTTATGAAAGAAAAAATTAAGAAAGTTGGAAACATAAATTTCCACGGGGGCGAAGCCGCGGGGCGCAGCTATTAAATGATAAAAGATATATGCATATTTTCTTGGGATTTGACATCTCACTTATGCATCAAACTCGCTATTAACTACCTTCCGATGCGTCTTTCATACGTCTCGATCCTAAATACATTTCTATAATGTACCGAAATCTGTCGACCAAAACTACAATTTCGGTGCCGCTTATAAATTGGAACCCTTAAAAGGGGTGCCGCATTCAATCCAAGTTGCATAACAATAAGGCACCCACAACACCACGCCACAATAGATAAATATACCACGCGTTTGCGCCGCCTGTCGTTTCTTACCTAAGTATATGGCAATAATGGCGTACCTGCTTTTATTTTTGAGATTTTTGGCTACATGTAACGTCCTACTATTGAGATTTTAGCCATCGATCAAAACTAATTAAAAAAGGGGAAATGAGGTAGGTATTCGAAAGTGGAAGGCTCAAATTAGGTGCCTTTAGGTCCACCCACCTCAGTCATAGTCGGACCGGCGCGCGGCGGCCTGCGTGTTACTTACTCGTGCTTGTTACGACGCACTTTAGTGTGATTTATTGACTAAAAGACTACAGCAATGCTTGCAAGCACAGCTCGTGCTTGTTCATTAGGTATACATTGCAGAAGATTAAAAATGTAACTGTGATCGAGTGTTTGCGTGTAGTGGTAACACAGGCCAGTTGTTGAGTAAGCGCTGGGACAACGAACCATATCCACAGATTTTACTTAAATCTATGATTTTAGCCAATAGCTTGTCTTTCAAATCATCTGCAGATATTCGTTTATGGTGTTCTAGATGTTTTCTATGTATAAAAAAAAATCTATTTATGTAGTATATTGTATTAGTTAAGTAAGTATATCAGTTATCTAGTACCCATAACACAAGCTCTGCTTAGCTTGGGGCTAGATAACGCTGTGTGAATTGTCCAGCATTATTTATTTTATTATTACCTATTATTATTAAACTGAAGATCAAGGGTTGAATCCAGCAGGTCAACCTACGTGAAGGATTAACATGAATTAGAGTTACTACTAGTAATTAATACTACTAGCTGTAGGAAATCCCATTGGATTTTGAGAGTGAGGGGAATAGAGTGCACCTGTACCTATTTGCGTACAAACTTGTGCACTATATGATGAGACTGGCCGCCGCCGTGATCGAAATTCGGCTTGGGGGACATCATCATCATCATCGTAGGAAGGAGAAACCTCACCGTGGTAAGTCAGCTCTGGAGCAGACTCAGACGTATTAATCTAGGTATTCATTCCCATGGGATTAGAGCTTGTGGTTGGTATTTTATGCTTGATTTTGATTCAGCAATTCATCAAAAACAGGAAAGTCACAGTGACGCTGACTAATTTTATCAAATGTTGAAATCCTGAAAAAATAACAGTTATTTTCCTTTTCATTGACCAAAACGGCGACAACAAAGGAGTCAACCTTTTGTAAATTAATTTGTCTCGGAAAAACCCAACTGAAGCTTATTTTTTACTCTAACGTTTTCCAACAGCAATATAATTTTAATCCAACAATAAATTATGCTAGAGCTTAATTGGAGCTTGAAACAACCGCTCCAGTTTACCACATAACACTTTGATGGATGGTGCCTTGTGCCTCAAGATCTGAAACTCGCAAACACTTTAAAGGGATCATTAGTTTGTATTTGATCAGGTCAGTGGGGCAAGTTTAATGACCTTTCAGGTGGTGACGTCATGCGTCACCCCTCGCTAGCGCCCCCAAGGGTTAGTGGCCATACGCGATCACTCCGTTCCTCGTCTCACTGTACAAAGAACACTATAATATAATGGACAACAGTTTCATAGATTTCACAAAATGGTTCATCATCATCCCGTTGTCACCCCCTGCTGGGTGGGCGATTTTTCGACAAACACGAGAGATTTTTCAAAACGCGTGCTTAACCGTAATTTAAATAAGTTAATCTGTGCTTGTTACATTGCATTTACGACGACGCGCGACGATGTACGGATACGGACGTAGTCTAGAATTACAATGACAAAATCGAACAATAAAATACATAAGATCAAGAGAAGAGAACCTCGCGCCAACACAAACGAACAACCTCAAGGCGAATAGTAGGGTGGATAGTGGCGCCACTACATATTTAATTTTATAATTACGTTATACAAAGGAATTATCAAGAAATCGGACCGCGCGTAGACGATATCTATTATAAGCTTTTTTTAAATGTATCTGTAATAGTTTTGTTTTGTGTTATTCAATCAAAAACCTTGTTTGGAGAGCTTGGTGGCCACCAATAGGAACTAAACTCTTGAAACAAGTATCTGCCTAAATAATACAGTACAAAACTATTAAAGATACATTTAAAAAAGCTTATGATAGATATTGTCTACGCGCGGTCCGATTTTTTGATAATTCCTTTGTATAACGTAATTATAAAATTAAATATGTAGTGGCGCTACTATCCACCCTACTATTCGCCTTAAGTAGGAACTGCTAAAATTTGCGGAAAAAGGATTATGTACCTGATATTTGCCGAGCGGGGGGCTCTCCCCCACGTGAGATTGGGTGAGACTTGGCTCGTTCTTTTATACTCTCTCTCTCTACGACGGTACGAAATGGAGTGGAGTGACCGTGTTTGTCGTACTTTAAACAGTACCTCGATTACAGTTTCGTAGTTGGCAATCCGGGGCGATCGACTTTACGATACGGGATTTTATTATCAGCTGATTCAATATCCGATGAAACTTTAAGCTCTTTTAAATACTTTGATGAGTTTGTTTACTTGTTTGTTGCTATTGATTTTATTTTGAAGCAGTATGATGGATCTTTTCTTACAAATTCTTAATAAATAAATAATGCTGGACAATTCAATCCACACAGCATTTTCTAGCCCTAGGCTGCCAGGTTAAGCAGAGCTCGTGTCATGGGTACCTACTCATAACTGATTTAAATACTTAATAAGTAGGTTCCTTCCTAGATAATATAATACCGCGCTTGATTTGAAAATGACTTGCTAAGTCTGAATGATTGAATTTTAATTTATACTGGATTAACGAAGCTCCAAGTGCTAGATTGAAAAATTGCTGTCGATATTTTATTCTCCGTTACCTACTTTGAACTAATTCAGGTCACAGAAACATCTGTTTTCCCAGCTGACAGAGTTCATATTACCGGAGCAGTGTTTTGCTATTAGGGTGCAAGGTATTTTAGCATAAATCGATATTTGAGTCACCGCTCACAAACCTTCGTAGCTTTGATAAAACAGATTAAAAACTGTTTCGGCTTAGCTCTCAGCGACCTCGGGTAACTTTCAGTTGGCAATGGAAACCAGAGAGCACGTTGCGGCTAATTGCCAAAAGCCTGTTTCTAGGAATCCTATTTTCACTTCTTTGTTTACAATATCCAATTTTCAGAAGTCTGTCAGACGACCAGCTTTGATTGTGAATTGAACCCAACTTATTTATGTTGATACTGAGACCGATTTATGAGTCAAGTATGTTTATATTACTGGCTACTTACTTACTGTTTTTAAAGTAAAGTAAAAAAAGTACCTATCCATCCAATGTATCCATGAAAGTTTACTTTTATTAACCCCCGACGCAAAAAGAGAGGGGTGTTATAAGTTTAACGTGTCTGGTTGTGTATCTGTGTATATGTCTGTGAAAAAAACTAAACGAAAATCGGTTCATCCGTTTGGGAGCTACGCCAAACGGATGAACCGATTTTCGTTTAGTTTTTTTTGTGTCGTAGATAATATTATCCCGAGAGTTCTCTTAGCCATGTTTCATAAAAATCTGTTCAGCAAATAATCGTCGGCGGGTTTTTAAATTTTTAAATTATGTTTTGTTATTCTTTTTCAAGTCCTCAGTTGTTCCGTCCAAGTTCCTAGTACCTCAGCCTGAAGGCCAAAAAATCTAAAGTGTACAATGGTCACTCAACAATCATTATCCCTGGGATGATATCACCGCGTGGAGATGGTGAGACGCTCATGGAGATCTTGATAAAATTAAGTGTTTCATTGACGACTGTCTGTGACGGAAGTTCTCGTACACTTTTTTCACATAAACGTTAATTGACGAAACTGCTGCTCGTTAGATAATCATTCACAGAACAACATCCTTAAATCACTTCAGTTATGATCTGTGCTTGGTGTGACTGACACCTATATATCTGAAACCGGGTACTGACGTGTTACGGGGGTTATGTACCATTCGCAGCGAGCATGAAACGTTCGCCCCATGTGCTAAAACTGCTCTCGTTGCCGGTCGCGAGCGCCTTCTTTCCCCTGACTGCACGAACGTCCACTGTGTAACACGTTACATTACGCCCTGTAATGCCGTTTCTCCAACCTCCAACCTCCACAGCCTGTATTGGTCTACTGCTGGACGCAGGCCTCCCCCTGATAAGCGCCTTGTTGGCTTTTATCTCATGGGGGTACTGCCAATAATCCCCACGCAGGGCATGCGGGTAGGGGATCGCAGTTCGGTGGTAGAATTGTTCTGCAGGGGGCCCTGCTGCCCGCCCCCGGTGGATATCCCTCAATCGCCTCTCACGACACCCGCGGGAAGAGTTGGGGTGGTGTTAATTCTAAGCCGGCACCACATAGCAATGACGTTCAGTACTCGGCTTTATGTATCTAGTACGTTACATGGAACGAGCATTATGTCACTGTCACATGCAGGATGAGGTAGACTAATACGTTCTCATGGATCATCTTAATTGCTTGGAAACCAATAACGCTGTTTGTACAGGTTTATTGATTCTGTGTTGTTGTTGTGCAGAAGGATAAAGTAGTTCGAGTAACTGAGCAGATAATTAAAAATTCTTGTTGTGCAAACCCAGTCATGTTACTCCTTGTAAATGAAAGTAAAAATACATCCAGCATTTCGTTTTAAAGGTTCTTTATTTCCTCGAAGAACATAAATACAGTTCACTTTAATGAGAAAAACAAAACTACACTTGCGAGCTTTAAACTGGAATCGCTTCAAGGGTTGTTCAAGACTAATTTTTACAATTTCTTTGCAGTGAACTATGAGTTAAGTTATGTTTTCCCTTACGCAGGATTTATTGGCGACGATAAATTTTGATTTAATGCACGATAAAAAAATTGTTTTGATCAACTCGCGATGAAAGCGATTTCATTTTAAAGCTCGCAAGTATAGTACTATGTAAGTATCTACTTAATTTTCTATGTTAGCACGAGTGTGCTTTACCTATTATCATCATCTTCTTCGTAAAAAAACAACATAAAAAACAATTAGGTAGTAGACACAATGCTTGAGTTCGATTATTATTTCTCGTTTGAGACTCCATAATAACAAATTAAATAAAGTACCAAACAACATTGCAGTTCGAAGTTAAACAGTATTCGTTTCTCTGGAGTTAAGTTAAAAATAAAACATGCCCTAGTCCTAGGATTTTATCTCAAATTGAATGCTCCTAAAGTGGTTTCGTTTAAAGAAAAACTCTACGAATATTATGACTTCTGCAGTACGTTTTAAGGCAAAAAGTCCATTGCAGCATTTTCAGCTATATCTATGTCCCTATTACGGTCTTCGTTGCTTGCTAGTAAAAATCACAAGCGGCAAAAGTAGAGTTGGCAAACACGAATAATTTTGTGCTTAAATTCCCTACTTTCCTCGTAGGTTTTTGCAAAGCTAGTGGTTTTGGGATTTGTGCTTATACCTGCCCGATTTTACCTGAGACAGGTTTGCTGTAAAAACAAATAGTGATCATCAACGTAGTGTTGACCACATGTTAAATGAAACTATCAAATCGTCTGTTGCGAATTCTCCAGAGATGAAAAAATCTGGTTAATCCCCTCAGCCTCAGCAGCCTTTATTGGTCCACTGCTGGACGCAGGCCTCCCCCTGATAAGCGCCTTATTGGCCTTCGTCTCATGGGGAGTATTCCCCATAATTCCTCACGCTGGGCATGCGGGTTGGGGATCGCAGTTTGGTGGTAGAATTGTACAGTAGGGGACGCTGCTGCCCGCCCCCGGTGGATATCCCTTAGTCGCCTCTTACGACACCCGCGGGAAGAGTTGAGGTGGTGCAAATTCTAAGCCGGCACCACACGGCGCAATGATGCTAACATTGAAATTTGAGACCCTGACTAAGACCCCGCTATCTCGTTAGACCCCTAATTTCAAACGTCGTTTACCCTTTGACCACCGGGTTACGGACAAATCAATCATTATGATACCTCATTCGTTGAAATCGGACATGTAGTTTCAGCGCTACGTGGGAACATAAAATCGGCTACATACATACATAGGGTACCATACCAACCTATGTATGTATACCCTCCTTCGTTAGGAGGTCGGGACGAAACAACGATACACCATTTCCACTTACTGATCTATTGATTGATGATCGATCATAGATTATGCTTAAGCCTCAGCATCGAGCTGAGTTGGTATCATTGAGATAATTTTATGTAACGTTTTGCAAAGCACCACTTGAATCTTTCGCGAGCTGGCTGATTTTAATCTAGTTTAGAGGAGTGTAGAAGTGGGTCCATGTACTAAGCCCCAGCTCGAGATTGCTTGACCCATTTGCGCTAAGTGAGCGACTTGCTACTCCGCAAATAATAAACTTAGCTAAGTCTTGTCTCAGTTTCTTGGAATAATCTTGGGATCACTAACAAATCTTTTATCAAATTCGTTACTTTAGGGCTAAATAATGCCTGCGACGCAGGAGGTTGCGGGTTCGATTCCCGCCTCGGGACAAATGTTTGTACGATCTGCAGACATTTGTCCAGGGCGTTCTGGATGTTTTCTATATTTATAATAAAAAATATCTATCTATGTAGTGTATTCTATTAAGTATATCAGTTATCTAGTACCCATAACACAAGCTCTGCTTAGCTTGGGGCTAGATAATGCTGTGTGAATTGTCCAGCATTATTTATTTATTTATTTAAGTATTTTATTTAAATAATGCCGCGTGAAATGCCAATAAAACCATTTGTCTTTGATAAAGGCATTTGATATTGATATTTTTAATTTAGGTATGTACTTATAAATTTAGTTATTTAAGCCTATTACGTATTAGGGCACAATCTTACGACTAAGTTAAATTTTTAAGTTCTCAGTAAGCGAACTTTGTAACTTTTTTTTTGAGTAATACAATATAATCAAGGACGAGGGGCGTTGGCAACCCTACAGCCGACATCGTAGTCTCAAAAGTATTTTATTTTTTTCAAGTTTTACCAAAGAAATCGAGAAAAAAGTGATAAATAGACGAAGTACTAGTTCCGAAGAAGCTCCAGTGTTATTTTCAAGATATAAATAAGTGGATTTACGCAAAAACAAAGGTCAGATAAGTTATATTTTTCTACCTCAAGTTGTGCGGAAATAAAAACTACGAAAATCTACCCACAATCCGATTATCTGACTGTCAAGCCCACCCTGACAGTGTAATTTCGTTTCTGACAACCAAGGCAATCTGTCAAACTTACCTATTTGACAGAATCGAAGTCGACCGTCGCGTCGTCGGGGAAAAAAGAGTTGCCAGCTTGAGAAAAACCAACACATTGGAGATTTTTTAACTGACCCAATCCAAACGAAAATATGGAAAAAATACTTTCAGAGCTTCGTAAAATAAAAAAAGAGATGGATGAACAGAGAAATACAATTATATCAAGCGCGGAGAAAATCACAGAAAATATTACGAGTAATATAAATAAAATCATTGATGAAAAGCTGGTATTAATGGATAAAAAGTACGAAGATCTCAAAGACAAGGTGGAATCCCAAGATCAAAGATTGTATTATTTGGAAAAACAAACAAGACAAAGAAATCTAGTATTCTTTGGATTAGAAGAAGGAGAAAAATCCTATGCAAACATGGAAAGTAACCTTCAAAACTTCATCCTTAAATACCTTGCAGTGAAATTGGACAACAGGGACTTACAAGCCATTCGAAGAATTGGTAAAAAGACCGAAAAACCTCGCCCAGTTGTCATTACTTTTACAACTCTTGGAGCAAAAATCAGCATCCTAAAACACAAAGGAGCTTTGAAGGATACTCAGTACTACATAAAAGAAGACTATCCGCAGCAAGTTTTGGAAAGAAGAAAGGAACTACAAGCACAGGTAAAAATGGAAAGAGAAAAGGGAAATGAAGCCATAATCAAATATGATAAGCTTGTTATTATACAAAAGAAACCTGAAAATACAAGAGACAACAAAAAAAGATACCTTTCAAACTCCCCTGAAAACAGTGAACACCCCCAAACAGACCTAAGAACACATGCTAAAAAGAAAAACAAAACCTTAGCCTCCCACACCATCCAAAGGTCAGCAAGTTTATCAGATGAAGTAAAACCAAGCATGCTCAGTTTCCTAATAAGCAAGAACCCAAAGAATATTACAGCAGACAGCAGCGACAACATCCTGTAGCAACAAACACCACGCCCCCCCCCTCGAAAATAGAAATCACAAATAAATACAGCACAAAACATCTTCCAATCCGGCCGGTCACCGTGGAAGATTATGACCATAACCCTCCAAAGCAAATGACAAACAGACAAACATAAAAAGTATATATAGGTATATACACAAAAGAAGCACCAGGAATTTACTTACTTATCTACCTACAATGTCAGAACACTATCTATGCATGAACAGAACTAATTAAACAACGCACTTGATGAAAGATTTGAAGTGGGGCAAGGCATGTTGCTCTTCTTCAAGATGGGAGTATTGATATTGACTCGGGCAGTGTCACAACAGAAAGGTCCAAGAGGTTGGTGCTACACTGGAATACCATACAAACTCTGGGAAAACAAGATTAAGAAGAAGGCTGGGTCGCACTGGCTTCAAGTAGCCCCTATAAATAGGAAAAAATAGACGGCTTTGGAGGAGGCCTTCACCTGCAAAGGGTTCTTGTGAAAAGAACAAAAATAAACGAAAAAACTTAATCTAAACTATCTATCTAAACTATCTAGATATTATTAATAATTATAAGCTTTACCTACATACAATATTTTTAAGTTTTTGCTATTATTACGTTAGTTTCTAAGCATTTATGTGTGCAAGAAATAAAAGGCTTTTTATTTTATTTTATTTATTTTATATAATACAATATAATAAACTGTGGAAAATTTCACTTGTAGGTGCACATGCAACAATACAATATTAGGCTGCAACCGAAAAACATAAAGCTTGTAACTTTTGTCCATCGACTTCTGCAATGCAACGTTAATAAATATCTACGAGCCGTTATCGTTTACGGCTGTTGGGACTCTTAAGCTCAGTACTCACATACGGTATTACTCGATAGTTTTACTCGAAGTCGAGTAAAAATCAACGTGTGGACCGCAAAACTCACAGGGTGCGAGCCTTCGAGCTGTGAGTTTTGCGGTCCACACGTTGATTTTTACTCGACTTCGAGTAAAACTATCGAGTAATACCGTATGTGAGTACTGACCTTAAAACGGGGTTATTGCAATAACATTTTGCTTCAGACAACTCAGTTATCTGTCTCGTAAACGTTTTTATTGCAACGCGGGACAAAGCATTCGGTTCATGGTTTTCTCAATCATCCATTGTCTGGTTTTGCTCTACAGCCATGAATAACTTGCATAACAATAGATATAAAACTTAGCTGTGAAGCTATTCATTGGAAATTGCTGTTGTTTACGGTTAATTGAAGTATTCGATGACTAAGATACAAAACAGTATTCTGTTATTGTTTCACTAATTGGAGCGACAGCGATACCGAACCTATAGTCTTCGGAACCTATAGTCTTCGTAATTGTTTACTGTCTACCACATTTACCGGTAAGTCTATGAAGGTTGTATTACGTGTGTATGAAAGATTAGTTCTAACTCGAACATCGGTCTTATGCTAATTTTCTCACGTTCCACGTTGATCCCTCTTGCACCAAGCAAGGTAGTCACTAGATCTAGGAATCACTAGAAAAGGAAATAGAAGTGATAATATAAATTGCGGGAGAGCCATGACTGTCTCCTCAGGGCTAAAAGAGGTATAAGACTTACGATTATGAAACGCTAAACGGTCGTATAAGTCACTTTTCCCGGGAAACGGGACAGGTAATCTCATAAAATGAGATTTGGGCTCCATGAATACGAATCGGCCTGTGAAAATGAGAGTTTCGGAACTCGTTACAGACCGTAACGCTGAATGTTTACTATCTATTAGCAAGAAAGTGGCTGTATTCAGGCCAGCCTTGTCAAACGGTGACCTTATTAGGTTGATGACATGAAACTTCTTTCGGTAAAAACTCGCGCCTTGCTAATGAATAAATAAGCGAAATTGGCTCGTTTGTTTTAACATCTTTCTTTATTGATTCCGATACCGGTTTGACTGCTTTTAATTAAGTAAATATATGCTTAGGTCTACCTACATAGGAAGCTTGAAGTTTATAGCTAGGTTTTATGATAGCCAAATACAAGTTACATTAGAAATGTTTTTTTAATAACATTAAAATGTGAATTTATTCAATCTCAGTGTTTGCGGGACCAATCTGGAGATTCAACAAAAATCTGCTCAGAATGTTTTTAAACTTTCGCGATTCGTTCATTAATGATTATTTATTATAACAAAAGGTACGCGATAAATACCCGATAATCATTAACTACGCGAAGGGAAATTGCAAAGCTCTGTGTTCAATCACAGCAGAAGAGTTTTCAACTATCATCGTTCACTTGCTTTCAATATATTTTTTTAAACTAAATATCGACTTCGATTCCCATAATTTTAGACTGTTTTTAAGTTTTGCGGGATTAATAATACTAATCCGTCGGGAATATTTTTTTATAGAACCATCTCGGAATCATTATCTATACAATAACGAAAGAATTTTCAAAATCGGTCCATAATTGAAGGAGAAATCGACATCAAAATTCTAGTCTGGTCTGATCCACGCCACTTAATTTTAAACATCATTTTAAACCCCTTCGTTTATATCACACTTATGTTATAAAATGCGAAAGTTTGGATGTTCAGATTATGGATGTTTGTTACTTCTTCACGCCAAAACTACTCATAGGGCTGAAATTTTGCATAGTTCTAAGCCTGACATATAACATGGCTTCTTTTTATCCCAAACATCATCCAACGGGATACAAAAAAACCTTTATAAAACTTTTCATAGAAACAACACGTGCGAAACCGTTGGCAGAAACTAGTCTCTAATACAAATTTAATACGTGGTTCATCCTGTTACTTTTCAACCACCGCCAGCCCCACCAGTCAATATCCACATGCGCCCCTGTCGAGGAGTAAACAAAGCTGTTATTCTCTCGAGATGAATATTTTTCCTCGCTCTCTTGATACAATGGCTAGGAACAATATGGCGTCCGGAATTTCGCCCTTCTCTAAAAAGGTTCCATTGTTTTCTCTCCTAACTGGCGCTGCAGCTTAGTCTGCGCTTTTTAACAGATTAGCTGAGCGTTTCCCTCTTTTGTGTAAAATGCATTTGCGATGCAAATCTAACATGAGACTGTCTTTGTTTTTTTTTTAAATTGTGGCACAAGACGGCACAACCCCTTGACAAACATTGATGCAAAAGCTCTATTCGTTTTTGCTGACGCACAAGAGCATATTTGGTTGCATCTTCATCCGATCACAGCTGTTTTTTTGCGTGTCATTTAGTTTACTTAGACACAAGCAATGAAAGATTGATTTACTGTTAAAACTGTAGATGGAGTGTCCTCGAAATAGCACAGCGACATCTCAAAGAAAGATGCTCCACATTACAGAAAGACTAAACAGAACAAGAACGCAAGCGATGCGCCAAGCTTTTGGCCTATTTATGCGAGTCGCAAGCCCGGGTTTACACTCAAATTGCCTTCTTTGCTACAAATGCATTTGTAGATTGTCTGGTGAATTTCAAGTTTGAAATGCAATAGAATTAGGAGCCCAGCTCAGCTATTGACCGAGTTTTCTGGAGCATGTAGACTAGACTAAAGCTAACTTGGAACTTCCGATCTAAAATTGCCAGAATTGATGATGACTCAAAACAACTTAGCAAATGCTGACTTGAGTCAGCATTCTATGGCTTGTTGCTAAGCAGTAAGTCTATTATTAGTTTTCTGAAAGCACTTGCGTATTAATTCGTTTCCCAGAAGGTGCCAGAAGTTTGCTTGACGACGCCCACTACGCATATTTCCTTATAATTATAATCATGACTTAGAAATGTATAAGCAGGTAGGTACGCTCTGGGCTCTGAAAAGGTCATGATATTGCCATTCAAGACTTCAGAAATTATTTAAGTTTTGCTTCCTTATATAGATATTGCAATACTAAGTAGTAATAATTTCACTTGTAATAGCATTTTATTTTTTCTCGATTGCTCTGAAAGATGAGAGAAAGCGGCATTGAGATATTCTTCATTTTTCGTCATTTATTATTTGTGACTTGTAGGTACAGTACATTATGATCATTTATCTATACTATTAATATTTTATCGAGGAAAGATTTGATTGATAGTTTGTTTGTATTGAATAGGCTCCGAAACTACTAGACCGTTTTGAAAAAATATTTTACCATTAGAAGCCCACATTATTCGTGATGAACATAGGCTACTTTTTACCGTCTTACATCCACGCAAAATTTCAGCCCGACCCGTTCAGTAACAAACGTCAAACATCCAAACTTGCGCATTTATAACAATATTAATATAACACAAAGTAAGAGAGTGTGTTGTATTGTATTGAAAGCGCTCTAAATGTGCGCTTTAATGCTCCTATGCCTACGATCGAAGCTGGCGTTGGAAATATACTCGTTTTAACAACAAACATCTGATAAATTAACCTCTTGTCTTCCTCGGGTTTAAGTTTAATCTTGAAGTCGGCCTCTGACCTTCTTGACTTGCTCAGATAAGTTACATGATCTGAGTTACCAGAACTGCCAGCTAATTAATTCTATGTAGCCTGCTTTACATTTTAATTAAGGGAGGTTTTTCTATAATTTACTGTTTATGGTAGAAGACTAAACTTTCGATCTTATTTAATTGCGAATCGATTTATGCCGTGGTGCCGTTGACATTTAAACTTTCGACCGAACCAAACTTGGCAAAGGTGCCCTCCGAGCTTCAACATCAAGAAACATTATAAACTGAAACCTAATTAACTACAATCTGAGGTTCACAATATTCAAATTATGCTGTGAATTAAGAATTAGCCGCAGATCAAAGAAAGCTAGACATAAAATTCTAATTATCCAACTAAACGCTGCGTTGTACGGTTTTTGTTTGAAGTTGGATTACTACTTACCCTACATTATGTTACGGTTACGGTTATGAATGTAATCGAGTACTACGAACTAGTTTCTATTGGAAGTACACCAACGGGAGTAAGTACATCAGGGTAAGTGCGGTTGGAGACGCGCTGCTGGTACAATGAATCATAATCATATAACGAATTCGTCAAACGAAAGTTTTTATAGTAAAATATTTACTGTGCATTTTGCTAGTATATCAGACTAATATTTATAGATATAGTTTGGATGTGTTTATGGATGTTTGTTCCCTCTTCACGCTAAAACTGCTTTGAATTTTGCACATTGTACTCTCATGCCCGGACTCCACCAAAGTGGAGATGTGCGGAGTTGTTCGAAGCGGAGACGAGAAGAGATGTTTTTCAGCTAGGTGTATCCACCAAAGCTTCAACCTGGAGCGGAGATGTGTTCTGGCTAGTGCGGAACTGAGCTGCGTGCGGCGAGCGTTGGATGGTTGTTGAGAGCGGCGGCGCTCACATCTCTTCTCGTCTCCGCTGCGTGCCGTCGTCGCCAGCTTGCGAAGCACAGCTCACATCCGCCTCGATCGCGACATACAAATATGATACATCTCCGCTCGGTGGTATTAACTGAAGCTGGGCGGAGGAGAGATGTGTGAGTAACGACGTTCTATTTGTTGTTTAAAACAAATCTCTCCTCTCGTCTCCGCTTTGGTGGAGTCCGGCCCTTATGCAACTCTAGACCTGGAATAACATATACTGTTTTTTTGGGTTCTGTACCTAAGAAGGAATAAAACGTCAAGTGCAAGTCGGACTCGCGCACTAAGGGTTCCGTAACACCTTGTGTTGCCAAATTATCATGATTCTAGGTCAACGGGAAGTACGCTGGTTTTGATCTATAGCAAGAATCAAAAGTATTTTTTTGGTGAATAAAGTAGTAATTTACGGTTTTAAGATTTTTTCTTTTACTTGTGCTATAATGTACCTTGCTTCTTGCCAAATTTTATGATTCTACGTCAACCGTAAGTACCCTATAGGTTTTGGTATATGGCGAGAATCAAACGTATTTTTTTTGTGAATAAACTACATATTTACTGTTTTCGGATTTTTCCCTTTATTTGTGTTACCTATATTATAAGACCTAGCTGCTCACCAAATTTCATGATTCTAGGTTTACGGGAAGTAAATACCCTATAGGTATTGTGTGCCAGTGATTCCCCTAGAAATTTCAGAATATTCGGACATAAACGACTGTAAGTTTTGAGTGCGTTGACTTAGAAGTTTTATTTATATCGTGGCTCCAAGAGGTTACGGACTTGAGTATTTGAAGTTAATTTCAATTCGATACGTCCACGCATTCCTGAGAAAAGGGGGTTGACAAACTGACAGACAGACGGACAACAAAGTGATCCTATATGGGTTCCTTTTTTCCTTTTGAGGTACGGAACCCTAAAAAAGGACTATCCAGGCATGTTCTATGATTTTATCTGAATTTTTGTAAACCTAGCTGTAAGTTTCTCTAAAATTTCGTAAATAAATAAATAATTTTAATCCAGTAAAAAAGCGTGCGAAGCCGTGCCTGGAATCTAGTTACCTATTAAGATGGGTAAGTTATCGTAGTTATCGTTAATTATCTCATTATATCCATTATTTATAGAACATAAACATTTCCCTTAAACTGTATAAATAGCAAAAGATTAAAGTAAACGTAATCTGTTTATTCTACTGAGATCTCAACAAATAAAAGAGCGCATAAAACCTCTCTCTAGAATTAAATGTTTACGGCCACGTTTATCACAAGGACGTAGAGATTATTTTCAACCGACTTCAAAAAAGGAGGGGTTCAACATCGCTGTATGAGTATGGTACGTATTTCATGGTTGAATAGGGTGTTAAAAAAATCTCTGAATTTGAAGATTCGTTTTTGTATAGAATAGAGAGAGAGAGAGAGATCCTAAAGTGGTCCCATAAAGTATTACTCCCGCCCGAGAGATTATTGTCTGTCTCGTAAATAAAACAGCACGGTTAAATTTTCAGGAATACAAAATTGGTTTTTGGTTTGTATTTATATTTTTGAATAAGTTTTAATGTAGGTACCTACTTAACTTTTACTAAACGGGTTTGATAATCTTGTACAATTTGTAAATGGCTGATTGTATATTATTTAGATACGAGACACGCGTTTGCGTGAACATTTACAATAAGTCGCCATTACAAAAAAGTCCATGTACCACTCGTGTTGTAGTTCTAGTCGTGTCCAAACATTCATATCCCAATAAGTGAAGTCCATCCTTTTAACCCTTTTGTTTGAAATATATCTTTACCTTTATTCTGGCCATGCACTCCAGTGCCTATGGAAGCATGGAACTCCGTTTTAATGACCGCAGTAGACACTCGCCGAGACGTCTCGTCGAATGTCTCGGGCAGGAAATGATGTCAGAATGTTTGCGGTTTCGCGAGCGCGATGTTTTTGTCTGTATAACCCATTAAATTATTTTTGACGTGACAACGTCTTATAATTCGATAGAGCCGGCTGCACGCACGAAAAAACATGACGTCATGCGGCGTTACCTCGTCATGCGGCGTTACCTCGCTCTGAGGCGTTCCATGTAAGGCTTGAAGTGCAAGCGAGAGCGCTCGACATCCGTCTCTCTCCTACTTGAGTGAGCGATGCGTCTGCGTTGTCACGTTCAACTATCGTCAGTAAACCGACTTTACAGACAACCAATTTTTTATATTGTATAATACTATTACGTCTGTTCACCAATAGATAATCGGACGATTAGGCTGCTTCGTCGGTTAACGTCGATGTTTAATGTATGAAAACTTGTGTCAAAGACGTTAAAACAACTATTTTACTATAAAAACTTTCGTAGTTTGTAAATTCATTATGAATGTAAGCGGGTTAAAACAACTGTTTAAAATTTAACCATCTGTTGGTGAACTCGGGCAAGGTAATATTATCCTATAAGTAATCCGACTTCATACAAACGGGCGAAACGCGAGCTATACCTACGCGCCTCGATCTCGGCATGCGCTCAGCATGCAGACAGTCGCGGCTGTGCCGTAGTGACGAACGGATGGTGTGATGTTTTTTTAACAATAACCGCGCGATTTTTTCTCTAAAAATAAGTTCAGGTACATATTTAATAAAGTAGCTGCAGGTATCTATAACCAAGTAAAAGATATTCCTTTTTCTCCAAAAAATCTCCTAAAATTTAATAATAAAGCATTTTGTAGGTACGTCTCAGTCGAGGCGCAAATATTTTTCGGTCACAAATTTATAAGACCGATTTGTTATTCAAACATAAACAGGTTTTTTAATTAAATCTACCAATCAAAAAACAACACGCATTTTTATTGAACACTTCCCATTCAATTCACAAAGTATTTTATTTGTTTATATAAAAAAGTACCTTCCTATATTTACAATCACAAAACTAAATGGAAACACAAAGTAGGCAAATGTAATTAAAATGGTGGAGGCGGGCAGCCCTATCGCATGTTTACCTACCGCGCGGCTGTAGGCATTTATTTCAAAGATACGGCCGAGTCCAAATACTGTTGGATAATATTACCGTGACTCGGGTCTTCATCGATCATAATTATTATTGTGTATCTGTCCTTTAATTAATGTAATTGGAGTATGTTATCGGATTAATTAAAGTAAGTAAATAAATTCAATTGGAGTCTGCGACGGACCCCAAGGCGAGACGAGTGCACCATACAATACAAATACACTTTATTGCACACCAAGAAAATACAAAAATAAAAATATAGGAAAAGAGAGATACAGAGTTGTACAATTGGGCGGCCTTATCGCTAAGAGCGATCTCTTCCAGACAACCTTGGGATGGACACGAAGCAGTTGTGCTTGTAAAGACGGTAGCGTATTACTTAAATATACAATACATACATATAATACATAATATAAAATATACTAATATTAATATACTAATAACAATATACTAATATTAATATATTAATATACTAATAACAATATACTAATATTAATATACTAATATCCCATATCACCATGTACACACTCGTACTCAGCCTGTCTCGGGGAGTCTCGCCGAGCGTGTACTGCCGCCTTAAAAATATCCTCAAAACGGCCTTATTCGGTAAACACCCGCAGATTACAGGATTGCAGTAACTACCGGCGCGTGAGACTTCCATTGTGCGCTCAAGGCGACGCTCAATACCGTGTAGGCCATGGTAATTTGCTTAATCAGGTACTTAGTACCTTCGCTACATCCATTAATTTCTTGCTGCGAGATAACGTCCCTACATCAGCGTTATAGTCCTAGGTAGTTACTGGGATGATGGGATAGCTATAAAAAGGATAATCAGAAAGGGTTTAATCATAAGACCATTAGTGTCATGTAAAGCCTCTGTAGTTTGATCGCGTTTTTCTGGACAAGCTTCTGCAAGCAGCTTCACGCGCGTTTTTCCTGAATTAAACAGCTATATAATGTTATCCAGTTAAGCTGCATCTATGCAAAATTTCAGCGCGATCCGTTACAGTTTTGTTCTGAAGAAGTAACAAAATTCAAACTTTCGCATTTATAAAGCGTGTGATCTCTAGCTAATTGTGCTGTATGTACCATTCCAACTAACTAAACTCTGAATATATCGACTGAAGATACTCAAAGAAAATTTTAAATTTAATATATAAAGATGTCGGAGTCGGAGAAAGAATGGTTAATGAGAGCATAGTTCCAGAGAATTCCCATTACAACAGTACAAGAAACTAAGTTACAAATCACCTCTAGAAGATCTCTGAAGGGAAATCCTTGGGGATCCAGAATCCCTTTCAACATAGGACTTCCACACGTTTTGTGATGTCACCTTGTTAACAAAATTCTCCCTTCACCAGGTATACTGCGCGTTGTTCAAACCCCTCCGGGTGTCCAGGCGGCAGTTCCGAAGAGTGCTGATGTGCATGAGGAACGTGCGGCATCTGAAGTGCCACGAGCTGTACGCGCATGAGAAGGTCACCAAAGTGGACAGTCTCTCGCTGGTGCTATCTGGAAAGTGAGTACCTATCATGTAGAATTAAGAGAACATTTACTTGTGTTAACAATGTTATGGATACAGATAAAGTTGAGAAAACAAGACAAAATTAAAAAAAATTAAAACCCGCCTACTTTTATTGGCTGAACTGATTTTCATTAAACATGGCTAAGAACACTCGGGATAAAATTATCTATGACACAAAAAACAACTAAACGAAAATCGGTTCATCGTCTACGATACCACAGACAGATACACAGAAAGACACGTTAAACTTATAACTCCCCTCTCTTTTTGCGTCGGGGGTTAAAAAGACACAATCATGTCTTCGGAAGTTATTCGCTGATCCCGGGTTTTAAAAGAATGTTGGTCTGATTTATTTTATTGGATTACTCATAAACCCGTAAGTAATTAAGTATCAGATTTCAATTAAAATTTCTTAGAACTTTAACTATCATCAGCCCCTCTTACATAAGGTCTACAGTCTACTATTAAAACTATCGTAGTTTGACGAATCCTTTAGGTACGTATGTAAACGGGTTGAAAAAACGAGGGATGAAACGTTGGTGTTCTTCCAACACAAATAAGATTGGTAATTAACCCGCATACATCGCATGAGTTATACAGTTTCTTACAAGAGTAAGATCTCACCTGGTTAATAACACCCATCAAGAGATACCAACTTATAGCTTCCAGCTTAGAACTCTGGACAATTTCGCAGTAAATTACAGTTTCCCAACACAAAGTGCTTTGGTTTAGATACATAGGCACTGTAGATAGTTCAGCCATCCCGGTTTACAACTTGCCTCTGAGGTTGTGAATTGTCTGGTCTGTCGACAAGACTAAGACAACATTCGTTTTGTGTCGGATTAAGTACCCTTGCTCCGTAGATTTACTTCGTTACAAAGAATTTGGTCGGGCGGAAATTCTACGAATATTTTCGGTATATCGTATACTTTTTAATGCAGTTTTAGCTTCACATCGTGTATCGCACAACGGCTTGCTAGTTTCTTCTCTTGGTCCCTGGCATCTCCCATGGAAACCATTCTTTTTAACGGTTACGGTATTCGTTTCGTCAGAAGTTCGATTTATCATCATGTTGAGTTTTTCGTCCGTTGCAGACTTTTCTTAACAAATGGTTACGGGCTGTTGATGATCTCGAATGTTATCGGATGCCTTGCATCATCTTAGCTAAGTCCTATCACATCTGTAACGTTGAGAAATCTCTTAATTATAATTTTATCGCCATAAAAATGAACTTTCTCCAAGCATGAGCAAATGCGAGAAGTGCCTCTAAGATTTTTATCGCTGTAATCATGCGATTGGTTGGATAATCAATTACCCACGTTGCGTGCAAATGAGTAGGAACCGAAGCACTTTGTCGCACGAGTGTATTCACTAGAAAGAATTCGAGACGTTACAGACGAAAACGTTATCATATCAAGCATGTTGATTTGGGTGGAGAAATAATCGGCAAAAAACGGCATAATCTCGACATCAATAAATAAAATAGGCATCAATAAAATATTTGAGTAAAACCGTTTTGAAGTAGGTACCTAAAGTCCTGGTAGCACAATCTTATTTGAAATATAGATAATACCTAAGACACGGCAGCAGATTCAAAAACTAGTAATCAGCATGTAATTTTAACTCCGGAAATGCCTACTGAGTAACATGTTGTAAATGCATGTTTTTGCCGGTATAATGCGTTACATTGACCTTCTCGTGAATCATATCTTGTTTCTTTATTATTTAATTATTCTGGGTCTTGATTATGCACCTGTCTAGGTATAAATAAACCTTATAAAGTTTTATCAGACCCATTTGTGAAAGAACGCGTGGGCACAGGATTCCATAAACTGCGTCCCACGATGTCTTGCTTGTATCGTATATTAGTCGAAGTACTTTAACTCGCTCTATTATAACAATAACAGTCTTTATTTCCTCTAGGTATGTTTAAAACATCCTTGAAGATGACATTATTTTATCTTCACCTTTCACTGTGTTCATCACTTCTAAATCTCTTAGCAAGCACTTTATGAAACCAAGAGCTTAGAGTAAAATCTCTCTACAAACAATGATCGCAGAATATACCATTGTGAGGTAATAATATTTAAGCGAAGTGCTATCAGGTGTAAATTTTACTGAGAAAGAGATAAAACGTGATGTCATAGCTGGTTCTAGTTCTTCGATAAATTGAATTGGCGGAATGTCGTGCAGAGGTAGAATTTAATTAGATAAATGCAGAACTCCTCTAGTTGAGACAACATGTTTGTTTTCGCTAAAGGTTCATCAGAGATTCGTTCGATGTTCTCTAATCAGCCTTTCCGGCTTGCAGGACATTTTAGAATTATTCTCGTCTCTCGTGCAAACATTCTTAGAAACGCCAGGAAATGCTATAATGTTACATAGCAGGTGGCAAATGTATATTTAATTTAACGTATTAACTTTGATTTTGGTAACCCGACCTTATTTCAACTTGAGACTTTCGCGAAAAACAATGTTTGAATCATTAATTTTGTGTTTTATCGAACAACTTTTGTAAGTCTGAATATTGTGAGTTTCCAGATTTAAATTATTATTCTGTTTTAAGCAAAGCTCTTTGTTACCACCACGTAAGTTTAAACAAATAATCAGTTAAACGTTTTCCGTTTAGGATTAACAAACCTTTTTAATCAAACGATTTCTTTCATTTCATGTTTTTATCGACAGAAAAGTTTTATTGAATCTTAATCGTCCTTCACTTTCGATATCATTGGCTTACAAAAAAGCCTCAATGAAAACAAGATCTTTTACGATCGATGGGAGTTTATCGCATGGTTGAATGAAGTAGGTATCTACATTGAAAGTAAACGCACGAATGGTTTGTCGGTATGTTTCGGTTAGTATAGTACCGTGTCGCAGGGGGATTGCGTAATACAGGTCCGACCGGCCTACTGACCACTTACCACCGTATTGCCAATACCACCATTATATACTTGAATTACATAATTATACTGTTTATACGACCTATTTACTCGTGAAACATTGTGTTCCCCACATGTATAGCATATACGAAGACATTTGTCTTCCTTGGGGATTGCAGGATAATCTATTTCGTGCCGTTCTTTGTCGCAGAACACAATGAATAGAATATAACAAAGCATTATTGTGGCACGGGTGTTACCGGTTTTGAATTTGCCAGTGATACATATGTTAGGTATTGAGCGGATTTCACAACCACAGCGCGGGTTTCTATTGCCACTAAACTCTTGTTACTTTGTTGATGTGTTCTGTTGCAATGTTGGGTTTCAGAGAACTTATGGAAGCATCAGTATTTAAGTCAGTGGGGAAACTGGACTCTGACTTCTAACAATAGAGTGTAAGTTCATTATCACCACCTTACCAATCCCCTAATCCAACTCCTTATTAGGTAGGTACATATTTGATGTTTTTACAAAAACGAAAAACCGAGTTGAATTCCTGTATACTAATATTTCCACTGTTTTTTAAAGTTTGAGGGACAAATAGTAATCCATTAGAAATAAAATTTATGTGCGACCACCCTGAGATCATTTTCTATACAAAACCAAATTTATCATCAAAATAGGCCCACAATTGACAGAGAACATCAGCAAAACACATACAGCTGAACATAAAAAAACCTCCTTCCTTTTTCATAGTCGGTTAAAAGTTAGCGAAGGACAATTTAATGCAACCTTAATGCTCTAAATAGGTGTTGCTATAGGCGACCTAATTCCGTCAGACTTGATATATGTCCTATCTGAACGGCGGCCGCGGAAACGGGGTGATAAGTAAAGAACATTTTCAAAGCAATATCTCGGGCGAATAAGTCCTGCCATTGCATCGCCCAAAGTTGCAGACCCTACTTCACTGTTTTGAAACACTTTTGAGAATGGTCTTAGAATAAGGTTTTAACATACATTAGGAATGGGTAGAACCTCATCATCATCATGGTGGCTTTATCTTGATCCAATCTTGGATATAGGCCTCTTCCCTTCGTCTCCACTCCTGTCGATCTTGAGCCCGTCTCATCCTGTCATGTCCTCCGTGCCGTGCCGTCTAATGTCGTCCACAGAAATACAGAAATACAGAAATACAATTTATTGATAAAACCAATTTACATGTCGAATTTTTGTAGGGAATACACAATGTATCGAGGTCACAAATTAATAAAATAAATCACATGGAATCAACAAAATTAAAATAAAGTCATAGATGAATATAGGGTTTACAGTTGTAAAAGTTCGTCAACAGAATAAAAATTCTGCTCGACAAGCCAACGTTTCAGTCTTAATTTAAAACACGATATACTGCCATCAGCTGTGACAGAGTCTGGTAATTTGTTATACACTGCCGGTCCCATCACATGAGTTAACTTTGAAGACTTCGTGAGAGAGCGGGCGATGGTCGCGAGCTTTCCGGCATTCCGCGTTCCGTACGAGTGGATGTCGCCACCCAACGATTCGGTGGTCGGCCTCGTCCTCGGGTGTCGGCTCTGGGTCTGCATTCCAGGACTCTTCTGGTCGAACATGACGCATCCATTAAGGCAATGTGTCCTGCCAAAGTCCACTTCTTTGCTGCTATGGTGTTTACCACGTCTCTCACCTTTGTCTTGCTCCGGATCCAATCGTTAAGTTTACGGTCGCGCAATGTGATACCGGGTAGAACCTATTTATTCAATAGCAATTGCTTTGGACGTTTCATACATATTCGAAATCGGTAACATAGAAATGCTTACTACTGGATCTTCCATCCAATATACTAAAATCAAAAGGCGGTGATCAGAAATCTTTTTTTGTTTATTATTTATTGGTGATGGTCAAGCGTTTGACCACCATCTCAATTAAATAAGTGTAGATGTGGCCTAAGATGGAGCTCGCTTTCCCAGAAGGAACACTGTGGATTTGAAGACTCCACGATTGTACTCTAACGGAAAAACAGACGCATATCTGTCTCTATCTGTCTGTTTCTGTGTGAATTGGTGAGGATACGATAACCGTACAGAGTTATACTCTATATTGATATTCATGCTTATAAAAAACTCCTGGCACGTCTCTTGTGTAAATCCAGCATTTTCCTTATCCTCCCAAGTTGCAAACTGTCCAGGAGTTACACTATTACTCATTCTGCACCCAGTCCGAGTCAATTTGAACAAAAGCTTTTGACGACTCGGAGATTTACGGTTCAGGGTTTTATCTTATTCAGGTGCTACTTTGAGCCCGGTTCTAGTATCTTTCATCGATCTTTGAAATGTTCTCGTGAACGGGCACTTTTTGCTATAATCTTTCAAGATTAAAGGCTTAGACATTTACCTGTTTCGACAACATCATTAACAGTGCAAAACTCTTGTTGTTTGAGAAGTGTTCCTCCTCTGGCAACTTCTTGTTTGATATCGATATACTTAGCCAAGTTGCCAAGTGATGGTTCGCCAGCCACATACATAAATAAGCCTCACATATCTCGACTTCAATCTCAGTTGTCTTCGTAAGATTAATTAAAATTGCCCGTATATGACAATTACAATCACAGTATAACCCGCTCTCGATGTCGATTTCTAGATGATGTAGTAATTGCCCATCGAACCCAATAATTCACGCTCAGCGAATCCATGAAATATTGGTTTGATCCGTAAAATATGTATTATTGTAGCCTTGAAACGGGACGGGATTATTTATAACGAACTCTTGCTTGATGCATTATTCTTGTTGTCAGAGATGAAAAATATCTCGCGTCAGGTCAGGACAGACAGACAAAAGCTCTGATAGCTAACATCAGACAGAACTTTTAACGTGAATTTTAAATTGATCAGACAGTCTCTAGTCTAGTCTGAGAGTAGCTGATCACTTTGTTCATTATAAATGTGAGCGGGTTAACTACGAACCTTGTTTGTGTTGGAAGAATACCAACGTTTCATACCTCTATATCTCTGAAGGTGAGTATAGACTAGAGCATTTACTAGTAACAGAACATCGAGCATGCTGTTTACTCGAACCACACAACATGACGCTCGATGTTTTGTTACAACCTGATATTAAAAACCAACGAGTGTTTTGGTGTAACATTTTAACGAGCAAAGGCACGAGCGGGAGTGACGGGGGACGGCGGGGAGTGGTGTGCGGGTCGAGGAAAAATGTACGCAAAGTGCAAAGAAATGTTACATTACAGATAAATGCTGACTCGCCGCCGCCGTGAGCTTCACGTCGAACTAAGCGTCGAGCATTCGTAAGAACGTTGATGGGAAATGCTCTAGGAACATTACATTACACTGTAATGCTCTAGCAAATGCTCTAGTCTATACTCACCTTCATAGTCAACGAAACACACATTACCTTCCTCGACAATGCTACCAAATGATATAGTACGTTTTGTATAATCTGCATCTAAAACAGAAAAGCTAAAATGAGTCAGTAAGGGCGTCATCGTTAAAACGAATTTGAATTGAAATGGTAACTAGGAGCTGATAAAGTAACCTTTTGCGAAGGATATTTTGTAATGTTTGTGATCGACAGCAGCATTGCGGTCGTTTTAAAACAAACCATGTAGGGATACCGATAAGCCTTGAATTTCGGACTGGTTTTGGTTAATCAGCTGTCGCCCCTTATAAGTTCTGAGTTTCTGATGCCATCAGCTGTTTGTGTAGGCTGGCCGTCTGGCTGATACGTATGCACGGATATTTAATCGGTGAAAGAGAAAAGTTTAAAAACAAATTACTTAAGTATTAGATGTAAAGTTTCAAATTTCAAAATTAATTGTGATATCCCCGTGAATTTAAAAATTGCCTGGCCATTCTTAAATTCTTTATTGCACACACAAGTTAAATAATACAAAAAAGTATAAATACCTACTGGGCATGTACAAAGGCGAGCTTAGCCCTAAAAGAGTTTTTGTACAGTAAACCTATGGATATAAAGAAAATTTATGAAACGAGTGTGGAATGTGGAAAGATATAGATAATGTGTACATACAAGACAGAGAAATAAATATACACGTAGATAACAATATTTTAAAACCTACATACAAAACTAATATAAACTAAAAGAAAACACAGACATTCATATGTGTCAATGCAATTTGATAAATTATATCTCATTATTCGTAATACACCCACTAAAGATAAAAAGTCGCAATCAATAATCTTTTTAAGAATAAAGAATAAAGAAACATTTATTGTATGAACTGTGTACATAGTTGGTCTTAAGAACTAGTAATTGTCCAACAGTTTGTCCTTTCGGACATACAATAATATAATTATTTTTAACTTATAATTATTTTTTGCTCGAAATGTTGGTGTGTTCTAGAGGTATGTACGATTAAGTTCGTGAAAGCGGATTCATGACTTGTACAGCTGTTTTCTTCTTCCAGTGTTGCCAGTTCTGCTGATTTAGCAGTAGATCTAGAAAATATTTATAAAATCTATTTATCTACTGATTACGGGCGCCTTCAAATTAGCCGCAAATTGTCGCGCGTAGGCAGCGCGGTTGCGGCCGCCCTGCTGTTGGTTCGAGAATCATAGTGTTGTTTATTTAGTTTCACGATGGACTCTGACGAAGAAACACTGCTATTAGTGTTACTATTAAAAAGTAAAAGGATTTTGGACAAAAAACAAAAAAAGAAGCAAGAAAACGTTACCGTTATTTTGTATAACTCAATAAACTGAATTTTATAATATACTGATATAATATGCGCATCCCTAGTCGATCGATGAACTGATGCGCGGCCGCAGCGCGGCTGCAGCGCTGCAGTCGCGCGTTTTTAATTTATATGGATTTAGACAGCAGCGCGGCCGCAGCGCTGCAGCCGCGCTGCCTCCGCGCGACAATTTGCGGCTAATTTGAAGGCGCCCTTATTCCTTTAAAATTTTAAAAATCCTTCGATCTTTTATACTTGATACTTGTGCCATTTTCAGGAGAAAGAGGTGCTTTCACTGCAACAAGGTTTTATGAACAAAATGAAATAGATGAATTTGTTGTATAGTCACACTCGTACTTATACCACAGCTTATACTATGATCCAACAACGTCTCTATGCGAGTCGAGAAGATTGGAAAAGATCACGTGCCTGTATAGCGTCGTAAAGTCGGTCCACTTTGTCTTTTGCAGCTGGACCACTTGCTTCGTATTATCTGCCTGAAGTGGGGCAAGTTTATTCTTAAATTTTCGTCGTCTCAAAAGCAGGAAGGGAGACCATAGGAAAATAAATTCTGGATTAGGAATTAAGGACGTCATAGAAATAGCGGATTAGGGGTGGGGGAACGTTTGAAGTCCAAATGGGCAAATGGGTACGTGAGTCGCGCACGCTGTGGGTAGTACAAAACAGCTGTTACACAGTCTTTCTTTCTCTACTTCGTTAACGTACAATATATTCCCATATCAAGAGCTCTTCTTACTTTGGGTCTAATAAATGATATTGTAATATTTATAAAGCTATTTATTTGTTTTTCCATATGCCTACTTGATGCAAACACGTTCTGAGTACCTACTTCCTATGCTGCATATAACATAACTACATAAGAACATAATATACTTTTCTTCAATATTAGTCTAAATAAATATGTATGTTTCTTATCTTTATTTTTTTTAATACTTATCTTATCTTTATTTTTTTGTATACTTATGTAAATAATTTAGTCGCACTATGTTGTTATGGTTACACTCAGTACATAATATCTTAATCTGGGGGAGGACAAGACCTCCTACCGTAACAGTATTAACTAGTACGGAGGGAAGTCACTCGACCACAGGTGACAATATCTAGAGAGAATCATGTTATAAATACAACAAAATTACATAACTTGCTATAATTGTTATCCTTAACTTTAAACATTGCCATTTTACTTTTGAAATAAACTTTTACTTTTAACCTAATGTTCTTATAAAATAAATAAATAAATAAATAATGCTGGACAATTCACACAGCATTATCTAGCCCCAAGGTAAGCAGAGCTTGTGTTATGGGTACTAGATAACTGATATACTTAATACAATGCACTAAATAGATAGATATTTTTTTATTATACATAGTAAACATCCAGAACGCCCTGGGGAAATGTCTGCAGATCGTACAAACATTTGTCCCGAGGCGGGAATCGAACCCGCAACCTCCTGCGTCGCAGGCAGACCTTCGCCCGCTGCGCCACAGGGGTCGTCGTTCTTATAAGAATAACAACTACACTACAAGACAACTACATTATATAGCAATAATACAGCAAATATTCAGTCGATAGCTATGGGAAAAAAAACCTATACATTTAGTTATTCTGCAACTAACTGTGAAGGATACCAGTTGGTCGCTCCCAAATTGACTTTTGATTCTATCCAATCCACTCTATTTACATACGTTTATTGCGATCCTGTATTATAATTCCCGTTGGTGTATTAGGTACGCGTCCATAATACTTACTCTGTCAAAAAAAAATTGGTTGTCTGTAAAGTCGGTTTACTGACGATAGTTGAACGTGACAACGCAGACGCATCGCTCACTCAAGTAGGAGAGAGACGGATGTCGAGCGCTCTCGCTTGCACTTCAAGCGTTACATGGAACGCCTCAGAGCGAGGTAACGCCGCATGACGTCATGTTGAGGTAACGCCGCATGACGTCATGTTTTTTCGTGCGTGCAGCCGGCTCTATCGAATTATAAGACGTTGTCACGTCAAAAACTATTATCATACTTTATGCAAATTATTTTATTGTTTAACTACTACACCACCCCGGCTTTGCACGGTTAGCCGAATTTTTCGGACGTCTTCAACAATTCGTTCCTCATGCATGAATCACCCTTTATTGGTGAAAACCGTATGAAAATTAATTTACTTAGTAGTTTTTTAGTTTATTGTGATCAAGGACACGGCGTGGCGGGGATATTATTTTATGATAGGTATGTAGAAAAGAAATGATGAAAACCTTTGTTTGACTACATTTTCACCTGATGGTAAGAGAAGGTGTGGCCAAGGCAGGGCTTGAATAACCCGAAAATACCGGTATGAAAAGGTTAAGGGTATGACGTCATACCTTTATATTACGATATCCTTTTATAACGGTACCGTTATGTTTCGATAGCGAAAAATAGCGATAGCTTTATTTTTAGTGGTAGCGTTATTTTTAAATAAAAGTACCGCAATGAGTAAACTATAAATAGCTCTCGGCTCAGCTGCAGATTCTTTCTAGACAGTTCCGTTCTAGTCGAGCGAGTGAGACCGGACAGTCGTGCGACTCCTGCGTTTTGAAGTTTTAAATACCTAAGTGCTCTAATAAGTGCTGAGTCGAATTACCGTTTGCTAAGCTGACCAAGGTGGTGTATCACCTAGCTGGATTATATTTATAATAGTTAAAAAGAAATAATTTAGGTTATAGGTACCTACTTGAAAGCGCGTCTAGTCATTTCTGATTTATTCAATTGACCTACGTACGACATTCATGAATGGGTAATGAACATAGAAATCTAAATAATTGTTATTTTATATTAATTGTTATTAACATAGAAATCTAAATAATTGTTATTTAGATTTCTATGGTAATGAAATATGAAACAATTTAAAAGCTAAAGTAGGCCCTTTTAATGTGTTCATGGGTTAGGTATGAATGATGTTGTTATCCCTAATTATAATTAGGTACCTAAGTCATATTTTTAACCCCCTACGCAAAAAGAGATGGGTGTTATAAGTTTAACGTGTCTGTCTGTGTATCTGTGTCGGTGGTATAGTAGCTCCCAAACGGATGAACCGATTTTCGTTTAGTTTTTTTGTATCATAGATAATTCTATCCCGACTGTTCTTAGCCATGTTTCATGAAAATCTGACTAGGGGTTTCTAAAAATTTTATTTTTGTTTTTGTACTAAAAGTGATGCTGTCTTATTAAACTTTGGCTTCTCGGCGACAATCAGAATTAAATTAAATTGAAAACGTTGTTTAAACACTGGAAAAGAGGCATTTTGGATAGCTAATAAGTCAGGCAGGATCTTGGAAGAACATTCCAACGTTAGCAGATCAGATCACCCACTGCGATTGTCGACCGATATCGTGAGGGTGTTCTTAAGTCTGTGGATGAGTCACAGGAACGATTAAGCCATGTGTTAGAAAGAAGGCCTATACTCATCGAGGTAAGTGAAATTCGGGAGATGGGGCACTAGCTTCTCGAAAGTGGAACGCTCAAATTAGGCCTAATTAGGTCCACCCACCTCAGTCATAGTTGGACCGGCGCCGCCGGCGTTCGTGTTTCGCGTAGGTAATTGTTGTCTCGGTCGTATTTCGGTCTAGGTACCTACGTCTTTCCATCGTTGTTGTTCATTAGGTATATAATATAGGTGTATATATTGCAAAGGATTGGAAATAGCGTGTCTTTGCGTTTACTTGTATAGCAATTCAGGCCATTTGTTGAATTAGCGCTGGGAGGAAAATGGAATATGTATAACGCGGATAGTATAGGTACTATACCTCACACTGTGTCTCAAAACGATGATGCCAATATCAGAAAAGTTTTTATCACCAACAGCGCTGGCACCCCTGAGCCAAACAGGCTAACATATTCAGAATTTCCATTATGAGACGACCTTTATAACGAGACCGCGGAGCGTGGCCTATTTATTCGGGATTGTGGGCACGGGAATGTCAAGGATTAGAATTCGGGATCAAGTTGGCTTTGATAGGTTGTCAATCTGATAGAGATTACTCATACTCATAAATTTATTCGCCGTAGGAGCACAAGGCACACTTGGTTATGTCAATAGGAATAACTAATAAGATAAATTAAATAATTATAGTAAGTAGGTAACACAAAACAAAGAAATTAATATCTATAGGTATCTGCTGTAAATGGGCATTGTCAATAATCAAACTAAACAGAATAATTTTTAAAAATTAATTACTAGAGCTGCTGTAAAGGGGCATTGTCAATGTTAAAATCTATTGTTAACGCTACCTACAGAAACGCAAGACTTGGCCTGCCAAGCTAATTTCTACGTCAAATAAAACAGTAGGTACTCACTTGAAAATGTATAATGGTCACTTTCACAAACTTAGTAGGTAAGACAGCCTTCCACTTTGGCGAACAAAATCCGACTGACTGTCAGAGCGGGTCGATGTGACCCTCTCAGCTAAATTGTTACCGCCCACCAACCTGATCGTTCGAGGCTTGTGATTGGTCGAGAATTGCCGCCCCGCTATGACAGTGAGTACTTGTAAGTCAAATGCAGTACTAGAAACAAAACAGTGTCTTTTAAATATTATTGAAAATGATAGATGGCAAAAGTTATCTATACAATAATGTGGCTTTTAAATAATATTGCTGACACTATATATATAAAAATGAAACCCGTTTTCCTTGGTCACGGCATCACGCGTGAACGGCTGGACCGATTTCGCTAATTCTTTCTTTGTTGTGTTTGTTATTGTCAGGAGAAGGTTCTTATGAAAGAAAAAATTAAGAAAGTTGGAAACATAAATTTCCACGGGGGCGAAGCCGCGGGGCGCAGCTAGTTCTAGATAAAAATATAAAGAAAATATCACAGAAGGGGTAGTACCAGGGATTGACAAGCGTTTGGCAGAACTAGGGTACACTTGCAGGGAAAAATATTAATAAAACGTCAAGTGCGAGTCGCACTCGCGCACTAAGAGTTCCGTATAATTGTAAGTTCTGCAGGGCTATTCAGACTTTCCGCTACCGAGTCATCAACTCTGAATCGGACTCAAATTCTCGCGAAATTCAAATCCTTTAGCGGTTTTTAATATTTTCTGCGTTCTACGACGAATTGAACTACCAGACAAGTAGTTTCCCACAAACGCGATGGTCCGCCTGCGACGCAGAAGGTTGCGGGTTTGATTCCCGCCCGGGGAGAAATGTTTGTACGATCTGCAGATGATTGATTGCTGTATATTTTCTATGTATCATTAAAATATATATCTATGTATTGTATTAAATATATCTGTTATTTTGTACCCATAACACAAGCTCGCTTGGCTAAGGCTAGATGATGCTGTGTGGATTTTACCAGATTTGTAATATTAAAAAAATCTTTACTTGTCTATAAAGATAACTTGGCAACATTCGGCCACGAAATATCTTGATAATGTAGGTAATTCTATCAAGGTATTTCGTGGCCGAAATGTTTATTAGCGTTGGTTCCGAATTTTTCACGCCACGGGTAGGCCTCGTAATGTAGGGAATTTATTGTGGAAAATGTTTTCCGGTAATGTTTATTACTGTTTATCTCTTTTCTGGTTTTATGACTTACTCTGGTTCATTTATGTGACGTTCTTTTAAGTATTATTATACTAGTATGGATGTTAACAAGGGGCCATATAGAAGTAGTTGATTACCCTTAACTAACGAGAAACTGAGGATTTGCTTAAAACTTCGTCTTAAATTAACTGCTTCCTCCCATCCT
Source organism: Eupithecia subfuscata (assembly GCA_963564075.1). Taxonomy (NCBI): domain Eukaryota; kingdom Metazoa; phylum Arthropoda; class Insecta; order Lepidoptera; family Geometridae; genus Eupithecia; species Eupithecia subfuscata. The sequence goes on along the minus strand of OY751109.1, from coordinate 14,849,984 downwards.
TCTCCCCTCCCTCCTACTGTTGTGGTCTATTCGGTTGCCTAGACTCTTACGAGACTAGTGACCTCGGGAGAGACCACAATTCAACCATTCCATACTACCTACCAACAAATCGCCTTATACCATACTTGTTGTACCATTCTAGTGTTAGTTCCAACTTGATTTTTTGCACGAAACTGGCTAGCTACCCACAGCACTGGTGATCCTAGGGTGAAAGCTAGTTACAAATTTTTTTAGCAATCCTAAAGTAAAATGAAACAGTAAATTAAATAAGTAAGTAAATTGTAACCTATTTATAGGAACTAACTTAGCTATTATGTTTGAGAAATGTTACTTTAGGATATTAGGATTGTAATAATAAATACTTTATACTTATACTACTATACTGTATATAGCTGTGTGGAGCCGGCTTAGAATTAGCACCCCCCAACTCTTCCCGCGGATGTCGTAAGAGGCGAATAGGGGATGTCCACCGGGGGCGGGCAGCAGCGTCCCCTGCAGAACATTCTACCACCGAACTGCGATCCCCAACCCGCATGCCCAGCGTGGGGATTATGGGCATTACCCCCCAAAGCCAATAAGGCGCTTATCAGGGGGAGGCCTGCGTCCAGCAATGGAATACTACTATACTATAAGTAGAACCATGTAGAAAACCGACAGATACATTTTCGTGAAAATCAGTATGTGTAGCTGAGACATTCTTTACCACCTTAACGCGTTCACTGCCCAGCAACCCCGCGCCGCCACGCGGTGGCGCTGACTGAAATTTGCGTCGTGGGCCATAAAAGTATTGTGTGTATGTATTACAGACAAATTTATAAAGCACTTTAATTTAGTACGCTTGCAGTAAGCACTAGTATTTCTCGTTCACACAAATTTATTTCTTGGAGAGCTGCCCGCAAACACGACCCAACATATATCATAAAAATACATTGTAGAATCAAATCCTGCAAGTTATTATCCTACCATAAAGGCATTCGGGATAATTTCGGGCAATTTTATTGCTGAGTGCCATCACGTCTGCAGATAATGAAGCTGGAACCGGCGGCTCGATTACACTATATGGGTAACCCATATACCCGACCAAACTGTAAAATACAAAACACTCGTAATAAATGATTTCGTGATCAAGGTACCTACTAAAGTCTGGCTATCGAATGTAAAGACTGGAAGTATTGCAACTTTTTAAATGCCTCCATGAATTCTACGAAACAAATTGTTGATGATTTGGTTTTATGGTGATCTTGTTTTACCATTTTACAAGTCGGAAATTGGGGACAAATAATGTGGTTTTATGGAGTGTGTACGATAAAAAAACTGAACTTAGCGCTTTTTCTATATCAACTTTTGGAATTACATATGGGAATCTTCGTAATCCTTCGTAAGCGGCCAGTGTTATTTATTTTTCTTGTCAAAAATGTGTCTATCACTAATTTCGTCAATTTATAAGCTTTTGATTTGGCTGGGGCTGGCATTTATCAATTCTTTACCTATTGTATTGCAATATGATACTCATCCATGGATTCATCCATTTAGTATAATCGGACCACAGTTCTGTTATTGTTACCTACACATGAACGGTTCCTCTCAGGGACGTGTCAGGCAAAGGAACGGGGAAAATGAGACGCGAGCATCCTTTGAAGATTAATCGAAATTCCTCTTGTACGTAACCTTAAAGAAATTCCGAAAAGTTGTTCACTATAACCTTTTTGCTCAGTTCGTAAACAAAGCATGATTTTACGCTTTTTGCTTCCTTAAATTGTTAAATTTGGTGGATAAATTGCACCACACTGGTCATTACGGTTGTAAGCACAATGTAATACATACTTAATAATAGTTTCACAAAAATTCGATTTTAATTTCAATCACTTTATTTGCTTAGGCTTACAAAATAAGTACTGATACAACTCAAATTGTACTCTGTAGACTATTATCAAATATGAAATAAGGTCTTATTGATTTTCTCTTCAGTTCAATTTTTTTCCTACAATTACAACCTAGCGAAGGCTGCCTTTAAATTATTATCATGCTACATTCTATTTTATGCATGGATCGATCAATTCAATTGCCTTCAGTCAGAGAATTACAGTAATATTATAAATGCTGAAGTTTGGATCTATTTTTTTTTAATGCTGGACAATCCACTCAGCAACATCTAGCTATCCCCAAGCTAAGCAGAGCTTGTGTTGATATACATTTTTATTAAACACTAGCTGCGCCCCGCGGCTTCGCCCCCGTGGAAATTTATGTTTCCAACTTTCTTAATTTTTTCTTTCTTAAGAACCTTCTCCTGACAAACAAACACAACAAAGAAAGAATTAGCGAAATCGGTCCAGCCATTCACGCGTGATGCCGTGACCAAGGAAAACGGGTTTCATTTTTATATATATAGATAGAAAAATACCCAGAACACCCGTAACAAATATTTGCAGACCGTACAAAAATTTGTCCCAAGGCGGGAATCGAACACTCCTCCGTCGTAGGGGGACCTTCGCCCGCCGCGCCACATCAGTAGTCAAAATGGATGTTTGTTACTTCTTCACGCCAAAATAATCCTACTAATAATATAAAGCCGATAGTTTGTGAAATGTGAATTTTTGTTAATTAAGATCTCCAAAACTACTGAACAGGTGATGAAATTTGGCATACATTTAGTTAAGATAATAGGCTACTTATTATACCGAAAATACGCGTGCGAAGCCGCGGCCAGAAGCTTGTATATTATAATATTAACCAACAGTTGAGTGTGTTCTCCCAAAACAAGATTTATTTTCTCGTATGTCCCTGACACAGCCCGCGACACAAACTCACCACAGCCCTGCAGTGCGCTTTATCCCGTGCTCCCGCAGTTCACAGTTCTCAGTTAGTACTCGTGTGAGCACACATTTTAATTAGCGGCTTCTCACGGCCGAGGGTTTATTAAACTTCCTTTATTAAACTTTTCCCCCGTAGGCACCTACTCATTTTGCAACGCTGGGAACTCCCCCCGCGAGGATGGTTTGCCCAGGACGGGTGGACTCGTTAAGCGAGTTGTTAACGCTAAATGAGTTTGCCGCTTAGGTGAAGTTGATTAGACGATTCGTCGTTTCTTTCTCTTTAGTTACACTGTTGCGATCGCATATAGACGACTTCTGTGGCGCGGAGTAGTCCGCCTAGGGCGCAGGTTGCGGGTATAAATCCGCCTCGGGGCAAATGTTTGTACGATCTGCAGATATTTGTTTCGGGTGTTTTCTATGTATCATAATAATTATCTTTATGCTACATCTGCTCAGAAAGTTGGTTATTCCTTTTCCAAAGATAAGGTAGAAAGTACGTCATTGCAGGCGTACTAAAATGCGGGATAGGAAAACTCGATGGGATTTCATTTCTCACGCGTTTAGCAGGAGAGAACATTGTATGGAAATCCATTTTTAACGTTTTTTTTTATGATACATCAGCCGGTAGCTATGATTATGTATTTTCACAATAGGTCAAACGACAAAAAGTATTTACTCCAAATCCGCCATACGCCTCTTCCGTATTCGAAACAATAATTCAAAAAAAGAACCATGTGAAAAACGTGTGCGTATTTATTGCTACATTTGAGTTTACAATTTGAATTTACTCGAGCGAGTGATTTTAAAGATTTTAAAACGATGATTTTCCTCTAAGATGTAGTATAAAGTACTATGTATCACTCGGGAGAAAGTGCGATTCCTACCTCCAGATTAGGCACTTTGTCGCCTAGATGTATAATACTCTTTGTAATGTATTGCATTAAGTTTATCAGTTATCAAGTACCCATAACACAAGCTCTGCTTAGTTTGGGACTAGATGATACTGCGTGAATTATTTAGCATTATTTATTTATGAGTACACTCCACAAGTATAAAAATCTCTGCGAAACCAAAATCCTTTGTTTCATTACAGTTTTGACCCCTATGTGGTTTGCGGTGACTCCCTATCACCTGCAGGTTTGACCGCAGGCTCAGTCATTGCCCGAAAATCGGGTTCATTCCCTAAGCTGGGTACCGACCTGTGTAAAGGCGGGTCCAGATATGTATCACTTGCCCGACCCGATCACCGTATCCGTATCAAGCCCCGTATCAAGTTGTGGACGCCTCGATTTCCTCCGTATCCGTATCTTCGGTTCTGTATGACGCCCGTATCTGTATTACCTTTGATGATCGGATAAAAACCGACACGACATGGGACGGGCCGTTTCGCGTATCATCACCCGTCACATATGCGATCATGATACGCGTCGGCGATACGGATACGGTGATTGGATCGGGCAAGTGATAGGTACATATCTGGACCCGCCTTTACACGGCGTAATGTACCATTCGCAGCGAGCATGATACTTTACGCCGCCGTGTGTAGGTAATCCATCTCGATGCTCGTTGCGAGCGCTTTCTTTCCCCGTACTGACTGCAAGAACGCTCGCTGTGTAAAGGTGATATCAGACGGGTCACTCGAATGAATGTTCACTCGAGTGAACGCTTCATTTTTCTTTCATTCCATGTTCACACGGCTTAGCTGGAATGACTTAGAAAAGAACATTCACCTCCTCTTTTCATTCAAGATGTCTTCAAATAAAGTCGCTACAGGACTCAAGACAAAACGGCCGAAAGCGAGTGAACATTCACTCTGTGTTCAGATTGTTCATTTTTCGTTCATTCGAAGTGGGAGTGAAAGATGCGAATGAAAATATCCAACATTGTTGGATCGGTTCATTAATGAATTCGGCACTATTGTTTCATTTTGTGTTCCACAAAAGTTTCATTTCGAGTGAAAGGTGCCGAATGAAAGACGAAAATGAACGAAAAATGACCCGTCTGATATCACCGTTACATTACGCTATACAGGGTGGAATTTTGTAATGCCACCTGGAGGGAAAGTACTCTTAATACTGTAGATAGAAAATTATACTAAAAGAAAACATTCCTTTATTTTTGAAAAGAAAGAAAACTGCATGCAAAGATTTTCGAAAATTCGCTTGCCACACCCGGGAATCGAACCGACTGAAATCTGTAAAAATTACACCCTGTACTTTTATTGAATAGATCGTTAGGGTCAATAATAAGGATGAAATCTCTCTAACAAACTTAATAAATTAAATGAAAGGAAAACCATGAAATCTTAAATTATAAATTGAATGGGTCAAGTTAAGCACTTTAACTGAAAGATCCATCTCTTTACTTGTGTCAGTAAATAATAATTATCATTGACGTCATTTATCCATTAAAATGACGAATTGATATTTAGATAAGATGATTGAAATTTGCACGTGTTTGTACCTAATGCAGACTCTTCTATCTTAAAATACTGGATCTCTTAAGAAATGAGTTAAATGGTTTCCCCGAGGCGGAGCGAAACCAAATAATTCTACAGCGAGATGGTGCTCCAGCCCATAACAGCAGAATCACTACTGCCTACATTAATAACCATTTAAATACCTGGATTGGTACCAACGGCACAATCAGATGGCCTGCGAGATCACCAGATCTCACCCCTAGATTTTTTTTGTGGGGATTTGTAAAAAATCTAATTTACATGAAATCTTATGCGAATGTAAACGAGTTGAGAGTTGAAGTTCAGAATACGATTTATAATATTCACCACAACACGTTATTAAAAGTTACTAGAAATGAATACATAAGAAGAATAAATTTGTGTATCCAAGAAAATGGAGCCCATTTTGAGGAACTAATTAGTAGGTTAGTTGACTTTTATTGTAAATAATTAAAATAATTTAAGATTTCATGGTTTTCCTTTCATTTAATTTATTAAGTTTGTAAGAGAGATTTCATACTTATAATTGACCCGACCGATCTATGCAATAAAAATACAGGGTGTAATTTTTACAGATTTTGGTCGGTTCGATTCCCGGGTGTGGCAAGCGAATTTTCGAAAATCTTTGAATGCAGTTTTCTTTCTTTTCAAAATTAAAGGAATGTTTTCTTTGAGTAAAATTTTCTATCTACAGTATTAAGAGTACTTTCCCTCCAGGTGGCATTACAAAATTCCACCCTGTATAACGCCGATCAGTACCCAGCTAAAACACTTTCCTTCAGTCAGACTCGACTCTATTGATTAGACAGAGCCAAAGCTGAATAAATTATGAGCAATGAACCCAGATGGCGGTTTAAGGATAAAAGTAAACCGTTCTTCTAATCTTTTACTATACCATGTTTGGAGAGTGATGTTGATGTGCTATAAAATTGTTTTCATTCTGTCCAACCTTTTATCCCTTGTTGATGTTTTGGATGAAAGGGTTTGTAATCCTACCTTAATCGGCATTACGTTTAACAGGATAAAAAGTTTCAAGTTTTGGTGTATTTTCTTTCAGTAGGTTAGAATGAATTACCTAATTTTAATTTTAGTGGACTGGAATAATGATCTGACGGAAAACGGGACATATGACATGCAAGACGGGACATTTAGCTTATGTTCGAATCCGTAGATATGATTGGTCCGTGACAGGTCTGACAGACAAGTTAATAATTTGATACTACTACTACTACTTAGATTATGTAATTTGTACAAATAGGTTAGTAATGAGTAATAATTGCGCAATTAGTGTGGGACAATACAAATAAATACAGTGTGGGACGAAATTGAACAAAGTGGGACGAGATTGGTGGCACACAAATAAAATTGGTAAATCACACTAATAATGCTAAAGTTAGGATAGTTCGAGGTTCGGTTTCTTCGTTAGGCCAAAACTGCTCAACGGATCGTGCTGAAATTTTGCACAGATGTAGGTCTAGACCTGAAACACATAGGTTACTTTTTATCCCATGGGATAGAAATAACCTTAAAACGTTACCGTATTCCACTCTGATCCACTTTGCTAATCCATTAATGGATCAGTTTCCACGTTTTTTTCTACATTGATCCCTAGCCCTAGGATTAGTTTCCACTACTTGAATCTATTCTACTCAGATAAGGTCGGGTGGACAAACAAAGCGTGCGAAGCCGCGGGCAGAAACCAGTAACTTATAAGATTTTCTTGTGTTTCAGATTAGTCGTGTCACAAAACCAAAGGGCGCTGCACATAGTATTCCCCCACCATTTCCTAGACTCGCCGGAGTGGTTCGGCGTTTCTACTGACGAGTTTTTTCAGGTAACCCATTATTTTCACACTATTTCACATTCTTTTCTTATATAAGGTAAAGCGGGGTATGATCGGCGGGGGGTAAAGGCCGTATGAATTTAGTTTTAGCCTAATATTTTCTAATGCTGTCAACATTTTTTTTACATTGTTATTTATAGAACATTTTGGCAGCATTCGGCGAAAGTTAATTTGATACGGCCTTTACCCCGCGTCCGATTAGGTATAATCGGACGCACTTACTTAGAGACAACTGACGCAATGCTGGCCAACCACCTGGTAGACGGTTCCATGATATGACGACGATTGCCAAAAAGATATGGATCCAATCAGCCCAAGACTAATATTAATGGCAAATAGTGAAGGAGGCCTAGGCATCAAGAAGTGGGTCAAATCAGGTTTTTGTTTTCGAACCATCAATAATGATGATGAATTTGATGAAAAATGGGATGTCCAAATTTCGGTTGGTTCGTCACAGTTTCGACTTAAAAAAGCCTTATGAAAAGGAGAATTATTCGCGAAGGAAGCACCACGACTGCCTTCCTTCACTCGTAAGTCGCAGGGAAATGGGGGAAGTGCGGAAATGAGCACGTCTCGTTTCGATGCGTTGGAGGTAAATAAAATGACGATAGAGGTAAAATAGACCTAAAACATTAGCTTCCTGAATACTTAAGGTCTTTTTTAATCCAAAGAGTGCAATGAGCATGCTGAAGTGTCACTGGTCGCCCATATCTCCCGTAGACCCGGCAATGGTTTGGGTAAAATATGTTCTTGAGTAAAGACCGCGCTTATGGCTTCCTGTCCATTTGATGCGGCGCAAGGCAACGGAGCGGAGATTTAAAGCAACTCCATTGGTCCACTGAAACAGAGCAAGGATTTTATGCAATTCCATTGGTTGATATTGAATAAATGTCCGATTCGCTGCTTTGCTCCGCATCAATAAACAGGCAGCCTTAGTTAACGCATGCTGGATGCCCTGTGGCCAGGTGGAATGACTATCAGCTAAAGACTGATGCTGAATGGGGCAAACTGGAAGATACGAAGCTATAGCGCTCATTAGGAGAGGCCTATCTCCAGCACAATAGCATAGATTGATGACCGTGCTGTTGATTCTTAAGCTGGAAAGGCGTGCGCCTATAGTTAAAAACCAAATAATTTTTCTCTTCTTTCATAATAAGCACGGCCAAAAAGTGGAATAAGCTTCCTGCGTCTGTCTTCCCGTTAGATTACAATCTTGGAGTCTTTAAATCTAGGGTAACTAAGTTCCTTCTGGGAAAGCGTGCTCCATCTTAGACCACATCTTCACCAAAACCTCGCCCAATTTATCAATTAAAAAATATATCTAGCATGGAACCGCAATCTTGCAAAGCGTATGCTGTACCAACAACATGATATTATGTACATATATGTACTTAGGCTGTTTTCTCCGCCTTACATGTTATTATTCAAGTTGTCGAGATTCAGAACCGCCTTCATTACCATACTCGAACAGATGGGCTAAATGAACAGTGTTTCAGTTGTTTTGCTGTCTCGATGGCATCCGAACGTTTTATGGATGAATTGATAGCTTTATATGTCTGGGAATCAGCCTTGAATGAGAGCAGTGGCTGTAATGCGTCAGTTGCTTGGTTGAAGATTGCTATAAAAGACAGTTGTCTTTATTGCAAAGCGCAACTCCTGCATTTTCATTTGACTTTTAAGTGCCATGAACGGTCTTATTAAAATAGATTATTCTGGTTCTTATAAAAGTGGAAGTAGTTAATTTAGATCAGTAGCTTTAGAATGCATAGAATATCCTATATATTCCATGCATTCTATAACTAACTATATATAATAACTAGCAGCCCGTCCCGGCTTCGCACGGGTGGACATTTATTTTTAAACATATAAATATAGCCTATGTTACCCAGAGATAATGTAGCAGTATAATGGTTATAGAATTTTTGAAATCGGTCTAGTAGCTTTTGAGTTATTCGTTACAAACATACAAATCTTCTCTATTTATAATATTACTTGCAGAAGCACACATATTTTTGGTATAATACGTAGCCTATTATCTAAGTTAGTATTTGGTCTAAACGTACGCCAAATTTCATCTTGATCTGTTTAGTAGTTGGAGATCCTAGGTAACAAAAATTCTGATTTCACAAACTTTCGGCTTCATAATATTAGTTGGATATTAGGAGGAATGAGTAGGATTAGTAGGAAGTGTAGATAACTTCTGCCTTCTCTAATCCTTCTTCGTGTCAAATTGAATTAAGATCCATTCAGCTGTTTGTGAAAAGTAAACAGACTGACCGCCAAAGTTAGTTTTGCAATGAAGCATCCAGTTCATTTATTTTTGGCCTAATTCTTCCGAGTTTTTTTGGCTCCAATATATTATTAGAGTACCTAGTAGTTGTAATTTGCCATGATCATACAATGTTTTACGATGACGTTACCTACTGATAAAGTTGTCGGAATTATTCTTGTTTTTTTTTTGCTAGATTATTTTTGTGAATCGCCATACTGGCCTACATATTTCAATTTTAACGATATCAACCTCTAAATCGTCAGAAACAAAAACCACTGCCAAATAAATTTGAAATTCAGCCTATATTTTACTCACCGCGGTGCCATCATTTAGGTATTCTACGTATAGGACGAAAATATGGCATAGCGTGACTGCAATGTGGGTACGGGGTATTGCATTCTTTATTATTTGTGCCTATATTTGGTTCACGTATAAATAAATCTAACAAAAGGTCATCTTTTGGCAGATTTTGATTTTTGAGGGCTAAATATTTAAGTAAACAGCATTTTGCCAACACCTAATTTGTATGATTCGTTTTTATGACCCAGGATTTCGTAGCTGCAAGGGGTGAAAGGCAGAAGACCGCTTGTGGCATTATTACTTTATTATTATTTATATGGCATGAATGAAGGTCTCAAATTCAAAGAAAATATTGTGCAAACTTGAAGCTACCTCTAGTCTGTTTGCCACTGAGTGCAGTTAGATCAACTGTTTCAACTGTAAATACTAGTTTTAATTTTCTTTGAATTTTTTGTTGATTGTTCTATTCTTTAATTGAACTTGACGAAATCGTGACAGTGCGTGTGCGTTGCATTACTTTTATTAAAACGGACAGTGACAATAATTACAATTTGCCCGAAAAGTACCGCTCTGTTTAGCTAATGGTCAATTTTGAGTCCAGATGCGGTTTTTTATAGCCAGTAGTCCTTCGTTTGACCACAATCTCACCCGATGGATACTGATGTGTCACGATAAAAGATGTGACCAATGAACAAACATCCAAAGTACAATTAAAAAATAATTAAAAACATCAGCATTATATATCCTTGTAAAGAGTTAGACAACCTTATTTTATGTTTATGTAAGTTTATTATTAATCTTTGTAGGTATTTAGTGTATTTGTTTCGTTTTCTTTAAATAGGTACATATCTATATATTTATTCAGTGCCACCGTCTTTTTTGTTCCTTAATTTCCAGTCCATCCCAAGGTTGCCTGGAAGAGATCGCTTTCAGCGATAAGGCCGCCCTTTATACTTCCTTTTTTTCTAAGCTTTTCTCTGTATTGTTTCCTGTATTTGTGTGGTATAATAAAGTGTTTTCTATCTATCTATCTATCTATCCAATCTTCTGTCTTTTATTTTTCTGATTACAACAGTATAAAAATACTGAAAATATCAAACTACTCACTTTATCGCGTCCCTAGTATTTTTGTTTCGCCTACGTTTTCATCGTGTTGCAGCAATCGTGGTCACGGCGCTACATGATGGAGGTTCTCGAAGTTACAACCAAGAATTGACGGCAGTATCCACGACTGACCTTACTCAATTCGTCTTCAGAATCAGCACAAACCTATTCTAATAAATACTTAATAAATTCCAGGTGTCAATAATGGCGATGGAGGAATCCCGCGTGCTGGTCTGGCACAGAGATAAGCTGAAGCTGTCGATAATGTCGGATGCTTTCCTGCAGTCTGTGTTCGACCATATCCTGGGCAGGGACGTCGTTCATAAACTTATGCAGGTGAGATAATCTATCTGATAAGCTCCTGAGCACCTGCTGCTGGATGTAAGTTAAGTTCTTTCCATTACATGCAATTCGCAATTCTGACCTAAAAAGACTCTAAAAAAATCTGTTGAGAGTAGTAATAAAAAATTCAAAATATTTTAAACTCTTTATTGACAAAGAAAATTACAATCAAATAATATATATAAATTAGAACTAGAATTTACAATTGAAACACTTGAGCTAACTGCAGACTGTTGCATTGCAAGCAATCTACAGGTAGCTCAACTGATCCCTATCAATACCAGTCGTTGCGTCCCCAAGACGCTGGCTGCATTGCCCCATCATAATCATCATCATCGGCCTAGCATTACATTGCCCCGCTGTATGGCAATGCCGATGCGCTGCGCCAGATACTCACCAGCTCTCGGGTCACGCGTCGCTTCGATCAGACACGCTCAGATCATTTTTAAAAAACCCGAAGAGCCTCGGTACCCTACAGACTCAGGGGCTCGACTCCAAGGGGAGCGAATGTGTAGGCTTTGTCGAGACCTGCATATTTGCGTCTCTTGAGATTAAATGAAGCATCTAACCCCAAGTGTTATATAGCACCAGTGCTCTATACCACAAGTGCAAACTTATCGTCACGTAACGTCACGTCTTCCGAGCGAGCCACTTGGATAGAGTGGTAGAAAGCGACTGAGGGCTCTTATCTCACCGGGAGTTGAGAATGCAGTGGCATTCTACGAGTAAAGTCAGCTGCACTTTATTGTAGTAGATTTACTTAGTTATGCTTTATTTTAGTAGCTTGTCTTATTAAAGAGCGTTTATTGACTCAGAAGCTTCCGAGTCAATAAACGCTCTTTCAGTCAACTTTGACGGTTTAAAATTCCTCAGTAAGTATTCAACATTTAGTACTTTATATAGGGTTATTGGTAAATCACTGACACTGTGTGAACTGCAGCTTCTGCCCATCACCACGAACACGTTTATGAAGACGCCAGGTTCTAATTCTTAAATTTGGTATTGGTAGTATAGTAGGATAATCGTTCAACGGCTCTGACCTGAATTAACAGTGGGTGTTGGAATGGTGCCGGCTCAGAATTTACGCCACCCCAACTCTTCCCGCGGGTGTCGTAAGATATATCTACCGGGGGCGGGCGGGCACTGCAGAAAAATTCTACCACCGAACTGCGGTATCCAACCCGCTTGCCCAGCGTGGGCATCACAAGACGCGCTTCGAAATTGCGGCTGTGTGGTGGAGCCTTTATTATTATTTGGTACTTGCTTAACGTGCTCCACTGCAACATTTCAGGTCAGCGAAACTATGGCGGTCAGCAACGGGCATCTTCCCAACAGCTACGAGGAAGGAGAAGACAAGCCAATGTTGGTCGTCAAGAAGGCTGGCGACGGACCTGGCATCACTGCATTGCTGAACAGGCAATTGCAAGGTGGGTTTATGTACCAGCTCATGAATATCTTGAGAAAATCATTATGAATGTCAGCGGTTTAACTATACTAAAGCTATTCGCAAGATACAATGTTTGCAAAGAACTCGCAACAAAATATCCGAAACGCTCTTTTTGGCGCAGAGTTTGTAAAATAATTGTAGCATTAAGCTCTGCGCTATTGGTTGTGTTGGACATGGAAAACGCGCGTCTAGATCCGCACCCGTCCTGAAGAATTCCCTCGTATAGGAATCAAACGTGGGTGTTCTTCAAACACAAACAAGGTTCGTAGTTAACCCGCTTACGTTCATAATGAATTCGTCAATCCCTTAAGGCCACTTCGCGGTAAATTACCTAATACGGTCCGTTAGGACCGTTTTAGAGAAATATTTAAATGAGTGATGTTTTAAACATTTATCTAAAACGGATCTATTCAAATTAATGAAACGAGTCATGAAATATAAGCAATATTATGACTAATATGGTTGAAATTCTTTTGGAGAAATATAAAATTTGCTCCAAATTTTCCGCAAGGTGCTTTACAAAAATGAGTATTTTTGGGTTTCATTATTAACGTACTGAATCTAATAATAATGACGAAAATCTGTATAACTTAAGGGAAAGATATATAGTATAATTGAAGTAGTAGTTTTAATAAAAAAAAAATCATTTGGTGTTTCCCGTTTACTGTGACAGTTAAAACTCCGCGCAATTGTTAATTTATTATAAAACTATACAAAATATTGTATAACGAAATGTTTTATCGTGTAGATAAATAAAGCCTTTATTCACAAAGAAAATTACACTAGTATTTACAATTGAGACAACTGAGCTAAATGCAGACTGTTGCAAACAATCTACAGGTTGCTCAACTGATCCATATCAATACCAGTCGGAAGCGTCCCCAAGACGTGTAGATCAAGATATTTGTCATATTTAGTGATTTGTTTCAGTACATATACTAAGTAATGAAAATAAAAATCTTTAAAACGGTGAGGACAGAATTGGGCAATTAACCGCGGAGCCCCCTTAATTTTACAACTTTTGCAGTTGAAAGGCCTATAACTGGCATATTTGTAAAGGGTAGGTAGGATCATCTCGTAAATTGAATGCATGTTTCTGAAACGGCAAATCTGTACATCGCCATTATTGATAGACTACTTGACTCATATGAAATTTGGCGCAATAAATACATATTTTCTGTAGTATTTCAAATTTAAAATGTATAAATTATTTTTGAATTTTTAATCTTGAAGACTGCAAACGCTGTCGGCCATGTTGTGACGTCATATGCCTCTAAGCAAATTTCATGTCGGATCTCGTACGAGATCAATTCGCTATGTAGTCTGTCTATATTTTTACAATGATGGACATTTGCTGTGGTCTATGGTTTTCTGCCCGTATCTCGTCATAGCACAGATAAATATAGCTGACTGCGTATTCGCTTGTTTAAGCGGTTTTCTAGGTCTCCTAGGTATTTTTTCCCCTCTAATCGGACAATAATTAATAACTTAAGACCTACTTTTAAAAAGAGTCAACTAGTCTATATAGGTATGAATGTTTAGAAACCAGTATTTTGTAGATAGCATTTTGTTGCTACTTGCTACGTAAATTTGATCTTCAACTCGATGTTTTTGTATGTTATGTGGTACTAATCATTCTATTTTATTATATTCACTTACCTATACAGTTTCTTGGTTTACTAAGTTTTCAATTATTACCAACTTAAAGATAAAATTTTACGAAATAAATTTGCAAATAAATATTTATAATATAAATCGAAAAACTGTATAGTAAAATGTTGTGTAGTAAATAATTACGTTCGGCTTTTCGTCCTTTCTTCATTGCATTATTGTGCGCTTGCTTTTATAAGACCCATCATTCGTCGAATCCTAGTATTATCTATTCAGATTTAGTCGTTAGATAAGTATCTTTATATCATTGAGATTTTACGGAGAGTGTAACGAGTTACCCAAGAAATTGGGACAAGTTGCCCAATGAATTGGGACGAGTTGCACGAACAAATGGGGCAAATTGACCCGGCTCTGGCGTTTTTTTTACATATCCTTAAGTTAAGGATACACAAAATGCCTGCAAAATTTTCCAGATGAGAGGTCCTAACTTTAAAACAGTACATTTTATTTATCATCTTTAAGTTTAATTATCTTTAAGTTTCGAAGTATTGAAGCTTTCTCACTAAAAAGCCACTAAAGATAAAGAATACACACCGCTGCTGTTACTCCTGTGGCTCAGCGACCCAAGGTGGACTTGGTGTCCGACACAATAAAGAATAAATGAATGATCTCATTGTTGTTCTTAAAAAATAACAGATATAAAAGTATTATGTCTAAATGTACAATATAAACAGTAGGTACTTACACAAGGCAGCATTACGCTAAAAGCGATTTCTCTCAGGCAACCTTGCGATAGATAAAAATTAGTAATCTATTCGTAATAACAGGACACAATATTGTCATATGAAAAGGGACGAACGTGCCGTGTCGTGTCGTTGTCGTGTCGTTGACGTGTTGTGTTGTCACGGCAGAAGAGCAGGCGCCGCTGCTGTGCGCCGCGCCCGCTTCGCACGCCTGACGCCGCCGCCATTATCCGCCCCCTTACCCTTTGTAATACTCTGTCTAAAACGATTAAACTTCGCGATATGTTAACGTATTAAGGCCGGCTTGCATAAGGACATTTATCTTTCATAATTATTATGATTGTCAAACCATACAAATACGTCAAAGTTAATAAAATTAGACTTTTAAAACTTTCGTAGTTGGTGTTCATCCAATACAAACTAGGTTTGTAGCTAACCCGCGTACATTCATAATGAATATTTGAGATTATTTATCGGGTATTTATCACGTACCTTTTGTTTTTATTTACCCTACGTTTCCATCGCATTACAAGATTAGACGGCAGTATCCACGACTATCCTTAATTCGTCATGGATACTGCCGTCAATTCTAGGCTGTAACTCCGAGTACATCCTATCGATCCGTGATCACAACCGTAGTAACGCGATGTAAACGTAGGGAGAATAAAAACACAAGAGTCGCGACATCTTTAATACGCTGTTTAAGTACGACCGTCCTTCGTAATAATATACCATTTACATGGACCTGCGGATAGACATATGCGCCGTGGGTCATAAAAGTGTTAATGTTAACGTATTCACAACGCAGTCTCAGAGTGCAACCTGCAAGGGCGCTACGCTGCTCATCAAGTGGTCAAACATGCAAATAAGTCGTACGCGTCACTGAATGCATTATATCGTTATTTGAAACATACCTACACAATTTTTAATTTTTTTTAAACAGGCTGTCACTAAATGCGAAAGTAAACACGATAAAATTAACAAACGTAAATCCTGACATATCTATATATATATAAATGAAACCCGTTTTCCTTGGTCACGGCATCACGCGTGAACGGCTGGACCGATTTCGCTAATTCTTTCTTTGTTGTGTTTGTTATTGTCAGGAGAAGGTTCTTATGAAAGAAAAAATTAAGAAAGTTGGAAATATAAATTTCCACGGGGGCGAAGCCGCGGCGCGCAGCTAGTGTTTTTATAAAAAGGACAGAGTATTGCAAACATTTCCTATCCTTACATCCTACTTTGTGGTGCAAGTTTTTCGCAATGGATTGATGAATTCTGAAGCGCACCGCAAAACTTAACTAACTCATTAAAAACATTATTAACACTATAAAAGCTATCCTTATTTGCCTTATTCATTACGGATGTAAGCGGGTTAGCTACGAACTTTATTTATGTTGGAAGAACACCAACGTATCACCCCTTAACGAGGGATTTCTTCAGGGTGACTGCGGTTCTAGACGCGCGCATTCCACTGTACACAGTGCTCGGAGTGATGCGGAACGCGCGTTCTTCAGCGCAGTCACGCTGAAGAAATCCCTCGTTAAGGGGTGATACGTTGGTGTTCCTCCAATACAAATAAGGTTCGCAGTTAACCCGCTTACACCTGTAATGAATTATTAACACTTGGAATTCATCGGTGTCATCGCATGATTGACTTCACGAAGTATATTTTAGTATTTATTTTACCACAGTTCTGATGCATACCTGAAATATTATTAACACATATCTACCTATTTATACAAAAGCAATTACTTCATACACATTTTTTAAACAGTAAAGTCAAATATTTTATAAAACTGATGTCATCCCAGAATACCCTAGTATTATTAACTAGTCTGTTCTAAGTTATTTAGTTGATCTTTATTTCATGTGATAATATGCACAAGTTAACCGTAGATAAAAAAAATATGCACTATATACCAGCTTAAATCGCGCTTTGATATCATCTTTTAATATTACCTCTTTGAGTATTACATAAATCACAAAGTTAAATTTTAAGTTGTAACTGTATAAATCTTTACTTACGCTTGTTAAAAGTAAATAATCCTAGATTCCCTATCCTGAGTCCCTTTCCTTACGCATGTTTGGGAGATCAGCTGTATGAGGTAATTATTTTTGGTTTCATTATTATTTCACCCATTTTCACTGTTAGATTTTTTATGACCTAGAAATAAAATATTTGTTGTGTCCTTTCCACGCTAAGTCATAGAAAATCCAGAGGAAAATGTTGTTTTAACTAATTGCAATGTTTGCCTTGCATTGCTTTCAAAATGTCTCTGTTGAAAGTAAATTGTGCTGCTTTGTGATATTTCCTATTTAACTTTAGTTCACGTCCACACAACAAACTTTTCTTTGCACATTTTATTAAACTGTTTTATTGAACAAAACAACAAACTAGTTTTCAACGACTCGCCACGTGCACAAATTGATATAAACGCAAACAGCAAGTTTAGCTTGTGTGAATGTTTACTATATTTATTATGGTTCTATCACTGCTTTGAATCCATGAAAAATCCGCGTAAACAGGCTTAAAGGATAGAGAAATACATGGGGTATTTGCATTTTGTTTTTGAGAGGTTGTAACCAATGTTTTTCTGATCCAGCGACTGACCCGAACGCGTGGCGACTAGGGCGAATAGAAGAGGCCGATCACGAAACACAAGTGTGAGGACGCGCTTTGCACGTTGCCGTTCGCCCGCCGCGCGGCAAGCGTGCGAGACGCTAGTGTGGACACAGCTTTATTTCGCACCACTCTAACGTCAAGAGTCGTGGGATGAGTTTGAACAAAGTGGGACGAGTTGAGCCTTGATACTTAAAAGTGGGTCGAGTCCACCGCACCGATTCGAGAAGTTCCGCCGCTTTAAAGCCTAGTCAAATTGTGATCAAGAAAATGCAGGCATTTCGGACAGTTCCTGAAGTGTTTTATCTTTATTATTAAGTCGTTACGTGAAAGTTCATTTCAAAGGAGGGGGACAAATACTTTGCTATTTCGAAGTGAAACATGTTTAGTTAAATTGGTGTAATTAATATAGACTGAAAAGCCCAAGTGAATTTTAATGATATCAAAGTTTATCTATTTAAATTAACGCACATGTGATTTGTTTTGTGAATACTTTTTTGGGTCTTAGAAGATATAAGGTAATTTTTACAATAATCTTTCAATTGATGTAACCACTGAAAATGAAACAAATAGGTTCCTAAGTTCTTTTAAGAGTTTGTCATTAGGTACCTATGCAATCTTTAGACTAGACTCAAAATAGTTATTTTGTGTACACGTTTATGAGTAAAGTATAATGTTATAAAGCAGTTTATAAATTAGAAAATGACGTCTATCGAATTCGAAAATAAAATTACATAAATGTTGTAAGAGATAGATTATTATTGTACAAAGTTTACGTAACATAATAAAACGTAATATGTAGTAGGGTATAACAGCAGCCAAATGAAATTGGTGTAGTTAGATATTTGTTATTTTATTATATATGTCACAATCTGTAAGTGAGATGTTGTACCTGATTTGATCTAAAAGTGTCGAATCTAAATTTGACGAGAGCAGTACTTCTCCAGAAAATACATATTTACAGAAAGATAACGTTTGCAAGACGAAAGCGACTGTTTTATTGTTTTACAGTTGAAGAGCTGGTCCCACAAGTTTTGACCCAAATGGGACCAGTTACTGAAATGCTTGCTACCTTCATATTGACAGTTGCATTCATCTCGCAAGAAATATTCGGATTGGTAGGTACAATATTTTGACTTGACCTCGAATGTATTGAGCAGAAAATGTAATTGCTAAGGAATTCTACTGTATTTCACTGATAGCTAAGGAATTCTACACACTTACTGAAGGAAATTGAACAAACAGTCTGTATTTTATAACTCCATACACGAGGTCGTTAGTTGGAAGCTAGAAGTTCCGACTAGTCTAAAACAGTCTTATAAAACTATCATACGTGAGTAAAAGTATTTGAAGTATAGTGCCTTCAATCTCATCTAAGTTTAAAATCTTAGGCGTCCTCTGACCTCGCGTGTGGTTTATTCATTAGAATTAGTAACTTTAAGTACAATACGAGGAGGGTAGGCACATTGACTAAATATCTACTAATTAGAATTGTATAAATTATCGATTCCAAAAAGCACTGTATTTAAGAGACAGCAAAACAAATATTCTGCAAGTACTAAGTCCATTTTCAATACGGTAATATTTTTAAATTTATTTTTCCATACATAATATTATAAATTCGAAAGTATCTCTGTCTGTCTGTTACCTTTTCATGCATAAACGGCTGAACAGATCTCAATGAAATTTGACAGGGAGGTAAATGGTATCCCGGGGACGGACATAGAATACTTAAAAAGCGCGTGGGAAGCCGCCGGCATTAGCTAGTTTATTTATAAAACATCCTACTAAATACTGCCATTTGATAGTCTCTATGGAACATAGGTACTCGTAGATATAGTTAGGTAGGTACGTCGTGCGTATCCCAGCGGATCACCTAAAGCTTTATTTTTTACCTGCGAGGTGCGGTTTATGTTTTTCGAGTGTTTCTATGATGGTTCTATAAATTGTAGTCTCGAAGCAACCAAACGGCTGAAGCGATTTTGATAAGAGGAGGTATCAAAATATTCTTATATGGTTCTTACTTCCATTTTGTATGCCTATGGCATACATTTTGTGACTAAGGGATCGGGTCAGGTTTTTTATAGTTTAATTTTTTTTTTCAAACCTACCTAATGTTTATTCTCAAAGAAAACTACAATCAAATAATAGAAATAAATTCAAACAAGTATTTAGGTACAATTGAGGGCTTGGTCTAATAATCCCCTTAAAGATTCCCCTGCGAAGGGGATTATTAGACTTTTTGTCTACAAATCCCCTTATAATCGGATTTAGCTGAGGCAGGGGATTATTAGACAAAAAGTATAGAAATCCCCTTAACCGCAATTTATGTTGGTGGAAGGGGGTTATTAGACAAGAATAAATAAATACTCTTAAACCTTTATTTCATTAAATGAAATAAAGTTAATTCGTATAGGCCGGGTGAATTAGCCATAACTAGCCTACAATTTATATAATGTGACATCTGACCCACCGTGGCTCACTTGTGAAATGCCCACCCTGGATAGGTGATCCAAGGCCTGGCCGGGTCTGGGGGGTAAGAAACACCTAAGGCAGCTGCGCTATGAGTGCTACCAATCAAATAAAAACAACGAATTAAATAATCACAAAATCTTTATTTATTTTACGTAATTTAGTGGTAGGTATAACAACAAAAATCAACAAAATATATACAATAAAATTGTGTACTATGCAGCTTTAAATTACCTAATAGGAATAATGTAGGAAATAGAGAATTTCGTAAACATGCCAAATAATTCGTGGTTTTTATAATAATGTAAAAAAACTGGTTATTGTTACAATAGTATTGAACATTTATAAGCTAAGTAATCAAAATATCACAGAAAATCAAGTTTTTGAGAAATTATACCTAAGTAATCAAAATATCACAGAAAATCAAGATTTTTACAATAATGTGCCTAGAAATAAGTACTATGATATGAAAAAATATTATAAAGTTATAACTAAGTAATCAAAATGTCACAGATAATCAAGTTTTTGAGTAATTATACCTTAATAATCAAAATATCACAGAAAAATAATCACGATAATCAAGTTTTTGAGTAATTAAAATAAAATAATAAATAAATAATGCTGGACAATTCACACAGCATTATCTAGCCCCAAGCTAAGCAGAGCTTGTGTTATATCTTATAATTATATTATACTTAATATCATATAAAATTAAGATTTTTCCTTCTTCAATATATATTTTACGAAGTTACATTTTCATAAGGTTAACAATAAATCAACGAAGTTTTTCTAAAAAGTGCCCAACCGTTATGTCACCGTTATTGAGTTCCATTTGGACTTCCTGTATGAATTGATCGTCAATGCTCTTTTGTAATCGGTTTGAAATTCCTTCTCCGTTATTATAAAACTTTTTAGCGCGAATATTGTACAAAGATGCATCTTCCGACACAACAGCGAGTAGCCGTACTAAGCTGGGATTTTTTCTAGTTATTCATTTCTTGATTTTTCCATTCCAGGCTTCCACCAGGTTATTTGTACGGTGTTGCTGATCAAATGTGCACCATATTTTGATCAAATTTACTGTAAAAATCTTGATTTTCTGTGATATTTTGATTAGGTACTTAGCATAAAACTGTTCAATACTTGTGATATTTTGATTACTTAGCGTAACAATAACTAGTTTTTTTACATTATTATAAAAACCACGAATTATTTGGCATGTTTACGAAATTCTTTGTATATATTTTGTTGATTTTTATTGCTATACCTACCACTAAATTACGTAAAATAAATAGAGATTTTGTGATTATTTAATTCGTTGTTTTTATTTGATTGGTAGCACTCATAGCGCAGCTGCCTTAGGTGTTTCTTACCCTCTAGACCCGGCCAGGCCTTGGATCACCTATCCAGGGTGAGCATTTCACAAGTGAGCCACGGTGGGTCAGATGTCACATTATATAAATTGTAGGCTAGTTATGGCTAATTCACCCGGCCTATACGAATTAACTTTATTTCATTTAATAAAATAAAGGTTTAAGAGTATTTATTTATTCTTGTCTAATAACCCCCTTCCACCAACATAAATTGCGGTTAAGGGGATTTCTATACTTTTTGTCTAATAATCCCCTGCCTCAGCTAAATCCGATTGTAAGGGGATTTGTAGACAAAAAGTCTAATAATCCCCTACGCAGGGGAATCTTTAAGGGGATTATTAGACCAAGCCCAATTGAGCTGAGCTAACTGCAGACTTGCAAACAATCAATAATAAGATGATGGGATTAAGGTACTTGTTAATCAGATTCTTTAGCCTGTAAGCCAATGTAGAAATCCTACTGAAAACTGTAAAAACGTATCTTTCCCACTGTACTGAAAATGTGCCTAATTTCTTGTCTTAGCTACCTTTTACATAACTACAGAATTCAGAAAAAATACCTAAGATAAGTTCATAAGAACCTATTAAAGGCCTTGCCCGTGCGGTAATCATTACCCAGAGCGCCAGTGAGTCCGAGGGGGTAATCTTATTGTCACTAAAATACTCGGCTGAAAATCGCGAACCGCGCGAAATCCAAGTGGAACCTACCGCTACCGCTCTGGGTATGTATCCCGCGTAGATTTGAACAGCCCTGTTATTTAAATATATATATAAAAAACAAAATGTTGTGTTCTATAGATACTGGTAAATATTGAAAATGGCCTTTATTAATAGACGTACATAATATGATGAAACAACTAAGTAGATACAAATAGGTCAATAAATTGCAAAGTGAAAGCGAACTCGTCGCGACGACGACAGTACCTACCATTGTTATTTTGTCATTCTATTGAAAGAGACTTTCCGGTCTGCTAGTTTATTGCACATTTATTTGCCTGCAATGCAACATCGGTCAAGAAACTTGCTAGAAATTGAACATTTCTACTTAAGGTTGACCGTTTCGAGTAGCCGCGAGATTCTAATTATTATTTTGTGGTGGGTATTTCGTTTTTTTCTGCGTTCTACAATGAATAAAACTAGCGGAAAAGTAATTTGCCGCAAATTGTAAATCATTTTCTATTAACATAAGAAAAGAAATACTTCGATTAACTGGTATTTTCGGAGCATTGAATACAAGAGATTTTAAGCTAAAAATCAACGTTTTCCCAAAATGGGTTTATATAGTAAATGGTTAACGGTTTGCGGCAAATTAAGTACCTATTTTTCCGTTAGTTTATAGTCAATGGTTTTAGTTCTTGTAGAAAGCAGCAAAAATTAAAAACCAATAAAAAAAATATTTCGCGCCAAACCGAAATGATCTTAGGTAGATAGTTTGATACCTAGTAGGTAGATAAGCAAGCAACATTATATAGAAAACAGAGTGGTTATTATACCTATGTTACCTACCTATTGTTATTGATAGGTATAGCGCAGAAACGCTTACATTTTAATTAGCGATAAGAACGCCCTCACGACTGTTAGCGTTAATTTATCAAAACTTCTACGTATCTACTACTCTTCAAGACAACAGCTGTAGTTATATGTAAAATTTTTAAAGCTGGCGCGATTTTCTCTTGTTTTTTCATAAAATTATTCACGTCTGACAATGACAACATCAACAACAGGGAACTGCGCCAGCTTTTAAAAATTTACTTATTAAACTTATTAACTCCTACGTGAAAGGCTTCTCTGGCCAGTGCTAAAAAGGCTTGTTATTTACTACCTAGGTGTGTTTTAACAGCTGTACAAATTAATTGTAATGTTTAAAGTTAGCCAGCTAGTTAAACATCTTACGTAGGTACAGACATTGAGACCTTTACTTTCTAATTATTTACCATGCACTTTTCAAGTTGCCTTATCAACGTAGTGGATGAGCACTTGGATTATTTGTAACAATTCCAAGCTGCTGTTTGCTATTTCTGTTAAGAGATAACCTTTGCTAAAGTTTTTATGTTGAAATATCTGAATACCTTCTTGTGTTGCAGGCAAATTGCCTACTAGAAGACCTTATTGGAGAAATGTATAACATGTTAAAAAATTATTTATACATTCCATTTGGATTAATTTCAGCTGTTCTAAAACAGATAATGTTAAGTCTCTGTCAAGAATACACTGCCAATGCAAGTTTTATGCATAAATGTAACTTTTGTCAAATTATTATTTAGATCTCAAATTGTTGTGGCAATATTACCCGACTTTGGATTTTGGTGTATCCATGCCGAGTCTGGAATGTGGGCTGGGCTTACATGGATATGTTGTGGATCTGTTACATATTATTTTGTAGGTAGTAGTTACTATGTTATGTTACTTGCCTTTGTGTATTGTGTGCTGAGCACTCTGTGAATGGATTAGTATGCCTTAAAATTTACATGCCATTTGTGATTGATGTGAATGCGATGTCATATGATATGATAACTATATTTGTAATTGATCATCTTAGTACATGTTGAGACAATTAGATATATTCAACAAATAAAGTAACAAATTGTGTATAAAATTGTTTTATTTTTGGGTTATCCTTACATAGAAAAATAAAATTAACTGGGAGAAATGCATGTTTTGAACAAAGATGTTAGATTTATTGAGATTAATAAATAAGTTATTTATTAATTACTATTAACAATCATGAGTCATCGAATGTCATTCGACCTACACCATGTTGCTTTATGTACCTCCTGTACTGTTTGTATTTATTGTTTTCTGCCAGAGCTTTTTTGGCTTCTTCATCTTTGATCTCCTTCCAGGCTCTGAAGTTCTCCTTAATCCATAACTCCTCATCAAGGTACTCTTGCCTCTCAGAGTCTTCTAAAGCATTGAACTGGTGAACTCCCAGTTTCAGGTATTTTCTTATCAAGTACAATTTCTCCTCTTCACCATAAGGTTTATTTAGTATAGTAAACTTCCAAATCCATCTTACGAACCAGTAAATGTAATATGCTATGGTGTAGGGCAGGATTATGAGCTGAATCCACAGTATGTCCACTATTTCAGGTTTGGCATAGGCACCCTTTATGTCCATATTCTCTTCAATAACCCTTCTTATAATTCTGTCTTGTTCGACTTTCTGTTCAGCTTTACTTTTCTTAGGACCCTTTTTAGAATTAGATTCTTTAGTTTCCGCTTTGGCTATTTCTAAAGCTTTATTTCTATATTTTGGCACTGTCATGAAGTATTTAATAGCGGTGTCGTATTTAGACCATGCACTGTAATACTGCATTACCGATATAATCGTGATGGTAACTGCCACGACGATTCGGACGTCGACTTTCGGCGCCATACGGCGGCGGTAATACCTGTAGTAATGGGCATAGTACTCCTGGGGGTTGTCCAACATGTAGTCATAGTCGGCTCGCTCTTCTTCATCGCGCAAAATCTCGTAAGCTGTGGCGATCTCCTTGAATTTTTCCTCAGCCACCTTCTTTTCCTCGACGCCTCTGTGCATGTCGGGATGGAATTTTTTGGCAAGTTGCCGGTAACTTCTGGCGATCTCATTCTTTGTAGCTTCTCTTGTGACTCCTAGAACTTCGTAGCAGTTCTCTTTTCCACAATAAATACCTTCCAGCAGATGATCGTGTGCAGACACATTGGGGAACAGCCATGTTAAACAGGCGATAAGGAAAAAATTGAAATAAAATAACATTTTTATGTTAATTCATAATAATTCTGTAACGTGTAAAAGCTATTATGGCAAAATTATAATTTTCAAGAAAAGAAATGAGATTCTGCGCTTGCCGCTTGTTGCCAACTTGCCACGATTGGCATTGGCAATGAATTGAAATAAATGGCATGGCATCATCACATCACATCATTTATTCAACTTCAACTTCTTGTCTGACGGCTTAGTAAAAAATCAATTCATCACACGTCTATCATGGTCATGAACCTTTTACTAATCTGAACTGTGCACGTGTTTCATAAAAACGAGCCAAGTGTGAGGCCCCAAAGTAGTAGTTTATCTCTTTCTAGTAGGATGTCCATTTTGTACTTTTTTATAAATTGAGACGATGAGTGTGTGTGTGTTGGTAATAAATTTGAAGACCTCTGTGGCGCGGTGGGCGAAGGTCCGCCTGCGACGCAGGAGTATGCGGGTTCGATTCCCGCCTAGGGACAAATATTTGTACGATCTGCAGATATTTGTTCAGGGTGTTCTGGTCGTTTTCTATATGTAATAAAAAATATCTATCTATGTACTCGTATATTATAATGTATATCAGTTATCTAGTACCTACCCATAACACAAGCTTTGCTTACCTTGGGGCTAGATAATGCTGTGTGAATTGTCCAGCATTATTTATTATTTATTTATTTATTTAAAATAGAAACTTGTTTTTTTGAAAAATTATACTTTAAAATAAGTAACATAATAACTTGATAATTAAGTTTCTACTAAGGTTCTAGTAGTATTCACTGTCTGCTAGCCATTAGTACCTACGTACCTACTACTCGCATAGTGCGTATAAGATTTGAAAACATATGTTTAACATTCTGACGGTAATTTTGCTGCGTAAATTGGATAGCTTTTTAAAAAGTATATATTCCAAAAGCAGAAGCTTTTGTTCACAAAGACAATTACACTAGTATTTACAAATTGAAACAACTAAGCTAAGTGCAAACTGTTGCAAACAATCTACAGGTAGCTCAACTGATCCATTATTTTTAAAAGAAATAACGTTACTTTGGACTTGGAATATTTGCTACTTAATTTTGGTTTGAAACTTGCCCTGAAACAGCCTACAAGACTCATTAGTAACACATGCATTGATAATTTTGCGCATAACTTTAAGAAATCATGCTCTACGGAAATCCTCGATCTTGCCCTATCTGATCATACAGCCCAGTTGATTAGTTGTCCCATCAGAAACAAACATACTTTAAAATATTGGCGAATCAGGAGACGGAGTTATACAGCTGACAATATAATCAAGTTCAGTGAAATAATGGAAAACATATCTTTTTCGGAAGTATACTGTGAAATGGAACCAAACGCTGCGTATAACTCGTTCATAGACATATTCAAATTATTTTACGACCTATGTTTTCCTCATAAATTAATAACTGTTAAAACTTCTAAGCCAATACGATGGTTATCTCGTGGTACAAAACTATGCTGCGGCAATAAAAGAAAACTTTTATGGAAATTCAGAAAACATCCAAATGAATTAAATAAATGTAACTATCGAAAATATTCACGCATATTAAAACTAATAATAAAATCAACTCAAAAAGCACAAAATAATTATAATATAAAATCGTCAAGAAATAAATCAAAGGCATCTTGGAATGTAATAAACAGTAACAAAAATAAACTGACCAAAGATCCAATCCATAAAATAGTTACTGAATATAAAACATTTACACACCCTTCAGACATAGTAAATGCATTTAATAATTTAATCATTTTATTGACAAGATTGTGCCAATCAATAATACTGATAAACCTAACTCATCATTAATGATAAGTCGTATGGAATCTATATTCATTAAGCCTAGTATCCCTTTAGATATCCAATCATTATTTCGCTCAATAACACGAATAGCGTAGGTTACGACGAAATTTCTACAAAAATAATAAAGACTGTCACCATATATATGCAAACCCCTTAGCCACATCATAAATATAAGCATTAGCATGGGAATATTTCCAGAGGCATTAAAAACCTCAATTATTAAGCCTCTACACAAGAAACAAAGTAAAGAATGCATTGACAACTACAGACCAATCTCGCTTATACCCGTGCTGTCTAAACTATTTGAGAAATACCTGTATAAAAAAATCAATAACTATTTCGAAAAGAAGAATATTTTCTGTAAAGAACAAAAAGGATTTCGAGAAAAAAAGACCATAAATATGGCCATCTATGATTTTCTTAACCGCGTCGCATGCAATATCGATAATAGAAAACCGGTGTGCTCTAAATTCTGTGACATGACACAAGCGTTTGACTACGTAAAACATGACATTCTACTTCATAAATTTGACATTTACGGCGTAAGAGGTGTTACTCTACAACTTATAAAGTCATACCTCGAAAACAGAAAACAGTTGACAGAAATACGAAATATAAACTATACAACAAAACTAGAGAATACATATATATCTGACGAACGCATTGTAAGATATGGTGTTCCTCAGGGTAGCGTGCTGGGTTTTTTAACCTACATTAACGACCTGCCAAACGCAACAAAACAACCTATGACACTGTTTGCGGACGACAGCACTGTAACAATTTCATGCAATAATATTGAGACATACGAAAATGACATAAATTCAACATTGACATCAATTATAACATGGCTAAGGAATAATAATTTGAAAATAAACATAAATAAAACAAAACTTATACATTTTAGACAACGCGAAACTACTGCAGCTACGCCGTGCCTTGACATTCAATACAATAATAATAAAATCGAAGAAATTGACTCTACAAAATTTTGAGGACTTTATATCGACAAAAAACTAAATTGGAAACCACATATTGAACATTTATGCAAAAAAATTAACAGTAAAGTATATATCTTATACAAATTGTCCCATGTGGTCAATATAGAGACACTTCTGATTACATATCACGGGTTGATTGCATCAAACATACGTTATGGAATTATATTTTGGGGTAATTCGACCGACGTCGACAAAATATTTAGGTATCAGAAACGCTGTATACGAGCTATGTTTCGTCTCAAAGTGACGTACTCCTGTCAGCCTTACTATAAGATCTTAACTTTACCATCACTGTATATTTACGAAACGGCTATGTTTGTTAAAAATAACCCTAGCTTATATTGTCAGCTTTCCGATGCCGTACCTCGAAATCGAAGAGATCAAAACAAAGTCTGCATGCCGAATTCAAAGACAACATTGATGCGCAAGAGTATCTTCTGCATGGCTCCTTCCATTTATAATAAACTGCCCAAAGCACCCAGAGAACTCTCGCGTTCACTGTTTCAGCAAAAGTTAAATACCACTTTGGAAAGTAAATGTTATTATAAAATGTACGATTTCATGAATGATAAACTTTTTCTGGCTAGTAATGGGCCTAAATAGTAGGTAGGTATATATAGTAAGTAGCAGAGAATAGAAATGTAATTCTTGGCTTAATATGTTTTGTTTTTGTTATTGTCTTGTCAGTAATTTAAATTTAATTAATTAATTTTCCATTGACTTATTTAATTCTAATTTAAGTATTTTTAACTACATATTATGTCGCTTGTTTGTTACAACGATGACATTTCTCAAAAAACACGATTTTACAGGAGAGCATTTTTAAAGTTTGAAAAATTATATTTCATTAATTCTGGCTCTTTGAAAGAAACTTTCGAAGAATGAAATATTGCCTGATTCAATACTTATTAAACTATATCAGCAAATATTATATACAATTATCTCCTAAAATCTTATGCGCATTTTTATGAAAAAAGGTAGAAAATGTGTCATTCTTACAGAAAAACTAAATTATATTTTTGTATTATTTTGACATAGGACAATACTGCCAATCTGTCGTGTTAATTTTGGTTGTTGATTTACTTAATAAAACATAAAGTGACATTTTAGAAAAATCTTTTATTAGGATTCACACGACAATTTACCGAAACACGGACACTTCTTCATTCTAAAACTCTGCCAGTCATTGAAAACGTTAGCTAAAACTATAAAAACCAACGATCTTGGCGGAGTACTAATCAGTATTCATTACTATTCCAAAGAAATTTGATGCTTTAGTACTTCTTAATATGTTTCTCAGATTAACCTGACTATTATTGATTATTTTACTATAAAAACTTTCGTAGTTTGACGAATTCATTATGAATGTAAGCGGTTCTTCCAACACAAAATAGGTTCGTAGTTAACCCGCTTACATTCATATTATTGATTAGTTTAAAATTAAAACAGAATCAATTAATAAGAGTTTCATAAACACAAAGATAATGATGCAATCAAAATAAGGCAGTGCTCTTCGCAAAGTCCATTAAAGGTTTTCCAGAGCACGATAAAAGCTGCGCTGCAGATTTTTACACCGTATTTGTGCTGCAGAAGAGAGCTGATCGTGCAATCTATAATATGGGTCCCAGAGAATCCTTGCGTGATAAATTCAAAGATATAAACACAATAACAGTACCATGTCGATATCTTTATGAAAACTTGTACACATATAAATATCAATCGATTCCCTGAAAACAGCGACAAACATTCATAATTATAAATACTAGAAATAAGAATAAGTTTGCTGTGCCCACAACTAGGCTACACAAGATTAATGTATCGGGATATATAGGGGAATGTATACGCTTTCACAAATAAACTCCAAGTGAGTTGCACCTTATTACCACTTACACCTTATTACCACTTATCCTTTGTTAAAAGTCTTACTACAAAATATCAGATTATCTAGAGGATAAAAAAAGATTGTCATGAGTTTTGCTCCAGCTCGAAAGTAACGCCCTAACAAGGTAAAGGTTTCTTGTTCGCTTCTTTACTTTACCTTAAAATGATCGAAGTAAACAAAAAATCAAAGTTATCACTTTATTTCCTAGTTTTACTTATGTTATTTGATGTTTTGTAACGTGTCCAAGAGTCCTGTGAGGTCTTAAGGAAATAAAACACTTCAATATTTGAAAATGGGGCGTAGAACCTCGGTATTAAATTAGTAACTTTAACATAACAAGATAATTTTAAAGTTTTAAGTGTCGTTCTTCGTTTTTCGTAGTATTTACACCCATCTAAAATCAAGAATCTTGCCAAACAGAAATTTTTTATGTGCACATTTTATTTATAATGAAATGGTTCAGGTTTCTAACTTATCGGAATTGGGTAGTACCTGAATAGGTTTATCAAAATCTGGCCTGAATTTGCTGTATGTCATAGCCTAGTAAAGTAAAATACAGTAAACAAATAGTTTCTTTAGTAAAAAAAGTGACAATTACTATTAGTAGAATTTTTAAGGTTAATAGGCAGTATATACTAGTTTTATCCAATGTAAACTCTTGATCGGGTGCTTTATTTCTGTTTTGGTTGATTTTATATTTTACTCCCTGACAACGCCATTGTAACGAATCGGCTGCAAAAATAATAATTTAACGTCAAAGTCGGTTACTAAATGTATGTTCAGTGCTGTGTGATCACTCGTTCCGCTTACGCGTCCAACCGCAACATCGTTGGTAAAATATATCGTCAACCTTTGGCTCAAAACCTGCGTACTTTTTTCGTTAGTAATTTTAAATAAACCACACCACAACTTCCAATTCAACAATGAAGTGTCCAGTCTGCTTCGTTGAATTCACTGATGGGGTTCAGTGCTCTATCTGCCGAAACCACCTGGACTTTGGATGTGCCATGATTTCCGAGACTACCTGGAGGAGATATGGCCCGGAAAAGAAGTCACAGTGGAGATGTCCGTCGTGCCGTGCACCATCGCCGCTGTCACTGGCGCCCTCTGAAACTGCCTCCTTCGATTCCATCATGAAGGAACTTCGGGAGATGAAACGCCAGCTGTCAAGCCTACCGGCACTCAGCGAAGACATGCGGTCTATCAAACAGGAGCTGTCTGAGCTGAGGGGTATTTGTGACTACACGAGTCAGAAGCTAGATGAGCTTGGTGGTAGGCTCACTAATGTGGAGGATAGGGTAACGAATCTCGAGAAGTTGCAGGATACCGTTCTCAGCCTGCAGAACGAGGTTAGCAAGGTCAAACTCGAGCTGTCAGCGCAGGAACAGAGGTCGAGACTGAACAACATTGAGATTAAGGGAGTGCCCATCAAGAAGGATGAAAATTTATTTTCGATTATGGAAAAAATTGGTAAAAAGGTGAACTACGTAGTGCCAAAAACCCAGATAAATTACATATCTAGGGTTCCCATGCACAATTCGAAGGAGAAACTGATAATCGTGAGTTTTATAAATAGATATATAAAAGAAGATTTCATCGGAGCTGCGCGTACCGAAAAACTTGTTACTACGGACATGGGCTTCTCAGGGCCTTCTAACAGAGTCTACATTAATGACCACCTCAATGCGGACCAGAAAAAACTACTCACCCTGACGAAGACTTCTGCCCAGACCAAGAGCTACAAATTTGTTTGGGTTAAGCATGGAAAAATCCACGTCCGCCGGGATGATTCTTCAAAAGTTATCGTCATTAGAAACGAAAATGATTTAAACAAAATTGTTTAACATGTTGGCAACCCCAATGCATCCTAGTATTAATTTTGGTAAACGTAGATTATTTTTATTTAATAACCTTAAGCAATAACAATAACTTCTTAGTTGCACTACTTTGTAAATTGTTGTGCACCCCTGCCTTGCTAATGACTGTAATTGTCTTTATTTGCAATCTATACTATTTCGTCATGTTACTTCGCGTAAAAATTGTCAATCATATGTTTTCTGTCTCGCCCGCGTTTGCGAATACTGCTTACGATAGCAGTCTACTTCGAATGCTTTACAAATGTTATTTATTGATTACCTCGCAAAACTACATTCAATTATTTTTCGAACGCTCTAATACATCTCTACCAGACTGTTTATATTACATGATGTTATTTCATACATTGATGCTATTATGTTTAATGATACTATTTTACAATGGTTTCGTTAAATAGGAATGACCGTGATCTGTGTATTTACTATCAGAACGTTCGCGGATTAAGAACAAAAACTGAAGAGGTTTTTCGTAGTGTTTGTTTGAGTTCTTATGACATAATAATATTTACTGAGACGTGGTTAGTCGATAGCATTTCTAACTCCGAGTTTTTGGATGATAGGTATTTAGTGTGGCGCCGGGACCGTGATTATAATTTGACGGGTCAATCAAAAGGTGGTGGCGTGTTGGTAGCGACGCGTAAGGACTTACAAGTTAAGTTACTACCCCAATTTAACTCCACAGCTGAGGATCTATGGTTAAGTGTGCGCATAAAACAAACCAATACGCGTAAATGGGTTGATTTATATTTATGTGTTATTTACTTATGCGGTCAGAATAATGGTTTGTCTTTTAGTTCTCAACTGTCTAACTTTCTTACTAAACTAAATTTTGTTGTTTCGGATAACCCCTCAGATGCAGTCCTTGTCGTCGGGGATTTTAACCTCAGTAGTATTTCTTGGTTACCTACAAACAATTTTAGTTTTAACCCGACAAACATAAACAGTACAGATGAATTTTTGCTTACTGATGAAATGTGTGCATTAAACCTCAGTCAACATAATGGTATAGTTAACAAAAGTGGTAGAATCCTTGACTTAATATTTTCTAATCAATCTGTAACTGTTTCCGAGTGTATAGATCCTCTGACGCCGATCGACTCGCACCACCCTGTCTTATTAATTAACGTGAAATCGTTCGAAATGCCATTGTTGAATTATGCGCCGCGTACCCATTATTTATTTGATAAAGGTGATTATGAGTCGATAAATAGAGCGATTGATGAGTTAGACTGGAGATCTATGTTTTCATCGTGCTCTATTGACGAGTGTGTTACTTTATTTAATGAGAGTATTCATAATCTTGAAAACAAGTTCATACCCACGAAAAACATTTATAACCACTCTTACCCTGTATGGTATAATTCGGCACTAAAAAAAGCCATTAGGGAAAAGTATAAATTCTATAAGAAATTTAAAAACTACGGCAATAAGTCGGATGAACTGACCTATAAAATGTTGCGTACTAGAGTAAAAAAAATGGAATCAGCATGCTACCTAAGCTATATTGAATCAACTGAAAATTCGATCCTAAATAATCCTAAATATTTTTGGACGTTCGTTAAAAACAGATCCAAATCTTTTTCAATGCCGAGTTCGATGACTTTTAATAATGCTACTTTTTCCAGTGGTGATTCCATTTGTAATGCTTTCTCATCTTATTTTCAATCTACTTTTCTACACTCTAATAACACTAGTAATTTCGCTCCATGCCAGAACAGCTTCGTTGTAAGTAATCAGTTAGAATCTGATATCACTTCTGACATTAGTAATATTGAAATTGTTCCAGCTGACATTATGATCCTACTTAAAAAGTTAGATGCGTCAAAAGCACCTGGACCTGATAATATATCTTCTAAATTTCTTATCAGATGTGCCTCTTCTTTATCCTATCCTATATCACTTTTGTTTAGAAGGTCTCTTTCAACAAATACTGTACCTAAATTATGGAAATCTGCATTTATCACCCCAGTTCATAAGAAAGGGTCTAAAACAGAGGTTTCTCATTACAGACCTATCTCTAAACTTTGCATTATTGCTAAAGTCTTTGAAAGAATTATTTATAATCAAGTATATTCTGCTCTTAAAACTACGTTTAGTCCCTTTCAGCACGGGTTCTTGCGAGGTAAATCAACAGTTTCAAATCTTATACTCCTAAATGATTATATCACTCAAGCTATGGACAATGGTCATCAAGTCGATGTAATTTACACCGACTATAGTAAAGCGTTCGATAGAATAGATCATTTCACGTTGTTAAATAAGCTTTCTCAATCAGGTATAAGAGGTAATTTGCTAAGATGGTTTGCATCGTATATTGATAATCGATCACAGGCAGTCGTTCTCAATAACTACATCTCTAGTTGGGTTCCTGTTCCAAGTGGGGTCCCTCAGG
This sequence comes from Eupithecia subfuscata, assembly GCA_963564075.1. Classification (NCBI taxonomy): domain Eukaryota; kingdom Metazoa; phylum Arthropoda; class Insecta; order Lepidoptera; family Geometridae; genus Eupithecia; species Eupithecia subfuscata. The sequence goes on along the minus strand of OY751109.1, from coordinate 14,815,892 downwards.
GGTCTCTGCTAGGGCCCCTACTTTTTACATTATATGTTAGGGATATCGACTCATGCTTCAAATCATCAAATCTGCTATGTTTCGCCGATGATATGAAGGTATTCTCCACTGTAACATCCAATCTTGACGTCGTTGCTCTTCAGTCAGATCTCTCCCGTCTGGAAGACTATTGCCTATTAAATAAGCTTGAACTAAATCCCAGTAAATGTTTTGCTACTACTTTTACTCGTAAGCCTCGGGCTATTCCAACGCGCTATGAACTGGCAGGGCAGCTACTTACCAAAGCTCCTGGTATGCGTGATCTTGGAGTCTACCACGACTCAAAACTACTCTTTGACGTTCACATCGACAACATAATTAGTAAGGCTTCGAGATCACTGGGATTTGTCATGCGAATCTCTAAGAGCTTTACCAACGTCAAAACTTTTAAACTTCTATATTGCACGTTTGTAAGGAGTCACCTAGAATACGCGTCTCAGATATGGAACCCGTGCTACCAGAAGTACATAGATCGTATTGAAAGTATTCAAAGGCGGTTCTTAAGATACATGTGTTTTAGAGTAAAGATTCCTTACAAATCTTTTACCTATGATGAACTCTGCAAGAGGTTCCATTTCTTGCCACTCAAAAACAGGCGGAATATAGCTGATTATCTTTATATTCTTAAGATTATCAACAATGATGTTGACTGTCCAGAACTTCTTAGCAAATTAGACTTCAATGTACCGCGTAAGCAGCTTAGACACAATCCCCTACTACATGTCCAACATGTTGGAACTAATTATAGACAAAATTCATTTGTAGTGCGAGCGAGTAGAACTGTCAATGATTTCAGCAAGATGTTGAACATTGACCCTTTCAATACCAGCATTCACAGGGCAAGGCGATGCATGACTCTTGACTTCTTTTGCACATGATGTAGTTATACACTTAATTTTTATTATTTGCTTTTTTCTTAATTTTATTTGTTATAATTTTATTGCTTCATTAAGTACGCAATTGTCGACGAAAAAATGTTTAGTGATCACACTTAGGTAGTTTATTATAATTCTATTAGTGAATGCCTATTATTAGCTTTCTGTGTCTATTTTAATTTCTATTGTAATTAGATAAGCTGATGGCAATCCGAATTAAATAAATTAAATAAATAAATAAATAAATAAATAAATGTTTTATTTTACCTAAAACGTTTTAACTAAAGATTGTTGTCAATAAATACAAAAATAACCCAAAAAATTCCAGCAAGAGTGACCTTTTTTGACTAAAGTTTTAACTTAAATTAATAATTTGTGTTTTGTTTACAGACAATATCGTCATATTTTATAATAGTACTTTTACTGTTCTTACTTTTTTCTGCTAAACTGACACATTACCAGATATATACACAAATATTTACTTAATTATTTTGAGCAAAAATAACACTTTTTATAAAGATACATTATCTTCGAAACAAATTTTATAAATATCCAACCGACCATTTTACGTAGAACATCAAAACCAAAAATATGTCGTCCTTGAAGATAACATGCACCACTCATCGCGAACTAAATTGCACTACCGCTGAAAAATGACCTTCTTGCCGCAAACCATTTATACCAAATGAGACAGCGCAACAACGACTTATCTTCTATCCTGCTCTAACCTTACCCCTTAGAGAAATTTCGTTTTGTAGGAAAAACCTAGATTTTTTTCTGGACTTAGGTGTATACTTAACTCGAAAATCATGTCGTCATCAACGAGTTATGTCGTCGTTGTCGCAAACAAGCGATGTGACATTTGTGAACCAGAAATTGCATACCACGTCGGTAGAAATACATTGATTCTTGAAACGACATAATTATAAGAACTGTGTACTATATTTACATGTATTTCAAGCAATAAATGATTACTTTATTATTCCATAAGTAAGTTTATCAGAATCTTTATTCAGCCCCTGTGAGGCTGTGACATCGTATTGTTTCATGAACATTTACCTACACCATGTTGCAACGTGCTAGACAAGGACCAACTACTACTTTCAAGCCCTCTCCATTGGTTCGTTTTTCTACTCTGAGAGTTCACAAAGAAACATGAGCCTTAGTTTCATGAGATTACAGGGTACTTGAATGAATGAAATATGTTCGTGCGCGATCCAGTTTACTCTAAAGATTCATGCGTCTAGTCGACACTGAACGACAGTTGTCACATCATAATTCTGCCACTGTCATTTAAAGTGACTGTGATCGCTTTTCTGAGCTGTGGACAGGTTAGGTTTCTCTTTCTACGGGACAGATCTCAGATTAAATATAGGTAGATCTTCAGCGAGCATGCCACAGAGCAAGACCAAGTATACGAGGTGGTGGGGGAAAGTGTTGCCATGCAATTTTCTTACCCCGATTTTAGGTTCCTTATTTCATGTCTTAGTTGGTAGATCGGATTTGCGATTTTCCAGTTAATAAATTTAAAAAATTAAATTATCTGAGCGTCTGGTCGAAGCGAAGCGTGACCCGAGAGCTGGTGAGTATCAGGCACAGCGCATCAGCATTGCCATACAGCGTGGCAATGCAGCCAGCGTCTTGGGGACGCTTCCGACTGGTATTGATATTGATCAGTTGAGCTACCTGCAATAGTCTGAAGATAGCTCAATTGTTTCAATTGTAAATACTAGTATAATTTTCTATTTTGTGAATAAAGGCTATTGCTAGGTCATTATAATTATACAAGTAAGTATCACAATGTGAACCCTGTTTGGCGTTACAAGTGGAAGGCAGACCGAGGTTGTTTTTGGTAGGTAAATATAATTATGAAGGTATTAAGGTGAGTAGTACAAATAGAGAAACAAGTGTTTTTGTTTTAAAATAATCAATATTTATTACAATAATTAACTTTTATAAATTTTACAGTTTAAATCAGTCTTCAACATTTCGTTTTATTACTACTTAATCATAAAATCACAGTTTAATTATAAATGTCTTAGTTATATTACCTATACAATAACATTTACATAAATTAATAACACTTTCAAAAAAAATGGTTACTTACGAACGTAAAATCGTATATTTGCTAAAAAATAGTAATGTTGCTATCTAAAAAGTACTTAACTTTCATTGTACTTGCGTATAGGTACTTATACCTAGTTAGTCACAGCATTTTTTTTAATTAAAAAATACACACGCATTTACACAGAAGCATTTAAAATATCGCAGAATCATTATAAAAATCACAGAATCATTTTAAAATTAGCATACCAATTTCTACAAGAACCTACTTAAGATATTTTTTTTCTTATTTATATGGGACAGTTAGAATATCACAGAATCATTACAATTTTTTTTATTACGAAGATTTTTTAGGTTCCCAATCTTTGCGACCCGTTGCTTTGATCCAATGCAAACGTATTTCTTTATCTTCGGGAAATCTGTAACAAATAAAAACACTAATATTATAAATGCGAAAGTGTGGATGAATGGATGAATTTTTGTTATAGTTGTTCTATCTCACGAAGTCCGATGGGCTATGTGTGTTATAGCAACAACTTACATATTACCTCTTCACGCCAAAACTACTGAACGGATCGGAATGAAATTTTGTATACAGGTAAGCAATTCTAATCCTGGAATCTAACATCTATGTTAGATTCCAGGATTTATATAAAAAGCCTATAGGCTTTTTATCCCACAAATCAGTTGCTATGGGATAGAAATGGCCTTTAAACGTTTCCATAGAAACAACGCGTGCGAAGCCGCGGGGCATAAACTATTTTGCTATGCATAGCGAGCTACATTATCTATAAAATAGCTATGTTGGTACCTATTAAAAAATATTTAAATGCGCCATTCGGGGAATTTTATCATCGGGTGCAGGCAACCCTAAATTTTCACAATTACAAGTTAGATGAACTAAAAATAGCATAAAACATAATGTTTGAGCCTCGTGTGTATGTAAATCTATGAAACTGTAAATTTTGAACCTTTTTGTAGTCAAAAGAACTTGTACTTACGAGTGGAATGATATATTCGGCACTTTTTCTTCACTATCACTTCTACATGCAAAAACGCTGCACCGCACCATATTTGTCTCTCTTTTTTATTGTATTTAGCTGCGGGAATGTCCACATAAACACATTGATCACATTCAAACATAAAAAACAAAAGTTTAGAACTTTTAAAACTTTTTTCACCAGTCTCGTGTCGAGCTCCGTCGATGACAAAGGAAATTTGTTTAGCACATGGAGGTGCTAAACAATGCAAAAACTGGCACGCTGGATGAGATAGAGAGCTAATTGTCCTATTTCATTTCTTCTTAGGCTTTAGGCATAAGTCGTTCTCTCTTTAGTGTGAATGCGATGGCAATTGCGCGAGTTCTATAGGTTTCTCTTTCTACGGGACAGATAGACATTGGCATGACAGTTTGTAGTTGCTGATGATGATGAGGAGGTAGTTCTGTGAGAATGTCAACTTCAACTTCTTTTATAATGGCGCCGCTTACCTTTCGCTACGACTCTGCCAGTGTCATTAAGGAGTGTCATAAACTTCAAAATAATAATTTGTGGGAATGTCAAATTTCAACTAATTTAGTTGTCAATGTCTGTTTCTCTCTGCTTGTTACTGTCAGTCAGCCGCCCTCCCTTCCCTCCAAACACTCCAATCCAATGACGACGGTGCAGTGATGTCAGCTTAGGTACTTTATAGCTAGATCTAGCAATTTATGCAGCTCCGTCAACTACTATTTCCAAAAAATTGTAGCCAAATATTTGGCTTTTTATGCTAGCAACTTTTCAATATAGCGACCAAATAGCGATTTCATTTATCAGTTTCCATTTTTATCTGTGGCTGTCCAGTTTGTCTCCTTTTTTACCTACGTTTTTTCGGTAGTTTTCTCTTTGTAGTTCGTTGATAGTCATATTCTGATTCCACTTAGTTATTATTTTTATCTTCTGCGTTCTCAGAATACACTAATTTAAACACGCCACTATTACCATGGATAATTGTAATATTAGTTTAAATGTAGGTAACTGATTTTATACAAAGATAATATTTTTAATTTTTAATCTATTCATATATTTATGTGGAAAACTATTTTAGCTTTTAGCTATTTTTTGAGGTATTATTAATGGTGATCGGGCAACTTCTTTCAAAATGTACGAGATACGAGCTGCAAATATTGTCAACACAGGGAATACCAGTAAAACTTACCACCATTGTAGTAAGTAATTTTGACATAATAGAAAAAATCAATGATTTTTTATTTTAGCCAGCATTGTCAAAGTCGCTGTGTGGTGCCAACTTAGAATTTGCACCACCCCAACTCTTCCCGTGGTGGTCGTAAGTGGCGACTAAGGGATATCCACCGGGGGCTGGCAGCTGCAGAACAATTCTACCACCGAACTGCAATCCCCAACCCGCATGCCCAGCGTGGGGATTATGGGCACTAAGCGCCTTATTGGCTTTTATCACATGGGGGTCCCATGTGATAAAAGCCAATAAGGCGCTTTAAAGGGGGAGGCCTGCGTCCAGTAGTGGACCAATACAGGCTGTTGAGTTGTTGTCAAAGTTTAATTAGAAGATGATTCTGGCATAGCTTTAGTTAAATACTTTAGTTTTTCACACAGATATTAAATAACAAACATCATATTTTATGGGTAATTAATATGGGATTCTGGTAACATTCTGGGGTAAGTTGGGCACCGCCACTCAAGTTGCATGGGTACTGCACGCACATTTTTTGTTGAGGTTTTCTTATTGTGTTTGTGTTGTTGTTGTTTTTTACTTTAACTTACTTACTTACGATTCATTCATGATATAGAGACCTCTGACAGATGGACAGACAGACAGCAGAGCTGGAATGGCCCAACTGCTATCATCATCTGATATGAACACACCGGTTTTATTATTCATAAAGATGTATTATTTACTAATAATACATCTTTACGAATAATGAAACCGGTGTGTCCAGAGAATTGCGGCTTGAAAAGCCGCAATTCATTTTTCAATTATATAAGACTATTTCCTGCTCAAGCAAAGCCACGGGCAAGAACTATTACTAATTATCCATATTCAAACAAGGTTTAGTACCAATGTCTTGTCATTTGGATTGTGACATTTATTTATTTACATTTTGAAAAAATGTGCTATGGGTACTGACTGATTGATGAGATGGTATGGTCAGTATGGTGGTACAGTACAGACAAGACAGTTGGCAACACTACGACGACCGACGGTGTTGTTTGTTTGTTTTGGTAAAAAAATTCTCCGAACCGAATAAAATTCGAGAAAAATATATTTTTTGGACGTAGAACATGCAAGAATGTGCTACAGAAATTTTCTCTCGACATGTTTTTACAGCTCTCACAGCTGAAGTTGATAATGCGAGAGGATTACTCGTGAAAAAGCATTCGGAAAACTTAGAAACCAATGGGGATTTCAGTTTTCCGAATTCAGTGAATCCCTGGCTCGAATATCTGAAAGGAAATGAACATTCCTCAAAAACGGACGTTACTTTACTCCAATATCTCGGTAAAGACCCCAGTTCTTTTATTGAAGAGTCTTCCAACTGGAATTTACGTGTGAAAAACGTGAAGGAGGACACAGATGCCGGACGTGTGTGCTTGTTTTTAGAACGGCCTTTGGCTATATCTGTGGGTTTATCTGAAGCACGAAAAAACAACTTGCTTACCACGCAACGAATGAAAAGAAAAAATACTTCGGTACAGACAGATCTTATTGAACAGACAAACTGTATCACATCATTGAGAGTCAAATATGTCAGTGAAGTTGTTCAAAATCTGTGTGCGATACGTGGCAAGGATCCTAATATTATAATTACTTCAAGATCTAGTGCTAAAAGCCAACACCATGACATCAAAGTGCTTTTGTGTGGATCTGTTCTCAATGCTAAAACTGGGTCAAAAGAAACCACCATTACTGCTGAAGATTTTATTAGGTACCTACTAATGTTGTTACCTACTTATTTTAATACATTCCATAAACTCTAACACTCATGGCCCTGGATTAACTTTCTAATCTGGAGCACCTTGATGCTGGGCTGTGAATGTGTAAAAAAATATAAAATAAAATTCATCAATTATTAATCTTTTAGCATGCGACAAGCTCAGATGACACTTATCGCCCAACACAAATACGGAGTAAGAGTGACAACTGACTCTAAATGGAATGAGTTCCTTGCCCATCTCGGCGAGTCAGCAGTCGCATTTGAACTACTGCAAGGCCGGGCTTCCACCACCGTTAAGATCAACTTTGATAATGTTGCTGCTGGATCGAGTAAAGGTTAGTAAAAAATATCTTCGTGACCAACGTAGGAACTTTATCTAACAAAGATACGCTACCTCTATTTTATTTTTGTATAAGTACTTAAACACTATCCTTACTATCAAAAAATTTGATATTGTCTTGCAAAGGAACTAAGTTATATTTACAAGACGTGTTTTAAATTTCAGGAGCCTCATTCGTCCTATACAACTGTGCCAGATTAGAAACAATCATAAGAACTTATGATGACAAAGTGAAGGAAGGCATCTACCCTGTCCTTCCCGATTTTGAGAAGACTAACCTATCACTGCTGACTCTTGAGGTAAGTGGAATCAAGAAAATTACTAATGCCAGAAATAAATAATAAATAACACTACAGTGCACACAGCATCCTCTAGCCCTAAGCAGAGCTTGTGTCATGAGTACAGGAGGACCTATAAAGGTACCTACGTAAGACAATAAATTACATAATATCATATTTATGAGTATAGGAAAGGTTAATGCAGAAAAAACTGGAAATAAAAATCTGAATAGGATAGGAAATTTTGCTTGCCTAAATGCCTTACCTATTCAATTAAGATTATAATTGATTACAGTGGTGGTGTTAAAAATACACGAAGAAAGATGCTTTCTGCCCTTCCCCTTAGTCAACTGTGATGACATCCACACGGGCTGAGTAGGAGGTCGATTCCTACACTGTGACTGTTACCATTAACCACCACCAATATTATTTTATTTATTTAATAAAACTGAATGTAGTAACGAAGTATATTTAATTTATCTTTCTTTGTTGCAGGATGAATGGATCCTAATATTCAAGTACATCCTAGGCTTCCCTTCGATGCTATCGCAGTGTATAGATATAACGGACACACGCTGTGACTTCCGGCCACATAACATCTGCAACTTCCTGTCTTCGATGGTCAGGGTGTTCAGCCAATATTACCGGAGGACCAGGATTTTGGTGGTATGTCTTGTTTAATTATTACTTTGTTACCAAAAAACTGTGAAAGGGGGAAGTTCTTTGCCCAGCAGTGGAATGAATGGTGCTGCTGTCTATTAAAAACTGGTAGAAAAATATGTTGAAACATTTTACCTAAAGGTAAACCGGGGTGACTTGATTCTGGAGTCATTGCTAACCTACTTTGAACATAATTTTCGACCAGTTAAACATATTGAAAGCAAAACTTATTAAAAACAGAAATTAGAAAATAATAATTTTTATAAAACTTTTAAATCCATCCATCATGGTTATTAACACTGAAGTTATACATGCGCCATGATCACGGAATAACTGTTATTCCGCGATCATGGCGCATGAAACTGTGCCGAAATATTGGAAAGCTCAAAACTCAAATCATGGTAAATATCCCGGTGTAAATGACTTAAGAAGGCTATGAACCTCTCCCAAATCTCAGCGGCCGGCCCATGCGGATTTGTTGTTGTTTCATGTCGAATGAAATGGGGCGCGTTATGAGTGATAAAGCGCGTCTAACCATCAAATGCAAAGCTTTTAGAAAGTATTGAAGGAAAGGAAAGGAAATTAGAAGGAATTTCACCATTTTTGATATTTTTTCGTACTTTCCGATTCATTTTGAATAAACAACTGATTTCAGAAATATTTTTGATTACTTCTAATGTTGAATATATTTAAGATGTTTGCAGCGCGACAGATTTCCGAATAAAGGTGTCTATCATCCATAAAAAATAGCTTGAAAATACCTCGATTTGTTGCTCAAAATAATGGAAAATTAGTTTCGCTCTCATTTAAAGATTATAGTGTTTTTTGAAAAACTAAAATGCTACAAACATAGTTATTTCTTATCCGGTTATGTATACAAAATTTCATTTAAGCCGGGCATGTAGTTTCCAAATGAATCGAAAAGTACGTTTGTATGGGGGCTAAGGTATCTGCACCGTTCTTAAGTAATAATTATTAATTTGTTGCAGGAACCACGGAAACATCTTCTGCCAATAATTCATGCAAGGATGTACATGCTCATTATTCTGAATGATACTTTGAAGACGTGTCTAAAAATACTCAATATCAAAAGTGTTTCACAAATGTAAAATAAGCTAACTATGTAATGTTATACAGAATTATAACTTCAGTAGATATATTTATGTAAATGGATACAGGTATGTATTTTTATCGTAAGAAGGCTCTTTCTTTCGCCTAGTCAATAAATATCTAAGTATGTATTTTTGTGATTTCTGTTTTAAGAATACTTGATACTTTAAATTAGGTAGCTAGGTTATGAAATTCTGCATTTAATGCCTATTATTATAAATTAGAGAGCCTATCTTGTGTCGGTGTAATGATGCAATTTCCTCCACTCTTCTCTCTACAATGCAAAGTCTTTAGTTTAATGACTGTTAAGTTGGAATACTTGGTATGCAACCTAGAAAGGTCGCAAGCCCTATGTGTGCATAGGTTCTTCATAAAAGTATTGAGTCATGTTTAAATCATGATAATGGTTCTGTTAAGTTTTGGTAAAGTCCCTAGCCTACAGCTAATTACATTTTAGAAATGAATATACACTAGCCAAACTCGGTGTAGAATGATTGCAAAGAAATCGGCCATAACTCTGTTGCCGTATTTTTATACGGAATTTTATACATCACTTGTCGATTTGTGATCCTTCAATAAATATTAATTACAATTATATCTATGTACTAGGTACAATTTAATCTAATTATATCTGAAATCGACGCCAAGCAAGTGAGTTTTAGTTTTTGTGTCGTGGTTTGTTTACAAACATTCCACATCGGGTTTGGCTAGAGTATAGGTATTATTGCAAAGTCGATTTGTATTCGTGTGCATGCATTTGAATGCGATACCTACCGACCGTGCGCTACAAATTATTCAAGAAAATAAACTCCGAGCCGCTCGGTGCAGAGAGCGCATAGAAAAAAATGTTTTGTTTGAAAACAGTAAGTTCACGTGATTGACCCAGGTATTTTATTGTGGTGGCAGGGCGGCTCGCGATTGGTGCGCCGAGCGGGGCCGAGCGCGGCTGACGAATCGCGAGCGAGCGCCGCGCGCCGAGTTCGCACGAAGCAAGTCAAACCACCGACACTCGCCCAGTGTGTTTTTGACATCGGTGCGCGCAAGTCGTGAACCTCGGACCGCTCCGACACTTTTATTTATAGTTTATAATCGAATAAATTCGCGTCACGTTCGTGGATACCTGTGCTAACTCTCGGATATTAAATATGAGTATTGCTGCTCTGCTTCAAGCCGCTGAATACATAGACAGGCGCGACAGAGGTGAATTGGATTTTCTTTGTTTGAATTGTCAATCGAGTGCAGTATACGCACACGTCAACATGGCTCCCGTCTATTTATGCCGAGGTGCGATCAGCTGATTCTGACGGAATGGCAGTGTTGCTTGTTGCAGAAGCGGAGCACGGGTACGCGTCTCTGCCGGTCTACCTCGACAGCCGGAGCGGGGGCCGCCGGCCGAAGACGAAGAAATCGCAGGGCAGCAGGTGAGTTCTTACCACGGCCGAGGGCCGGAGCCGGCGAGATTCCGCGCAATCAGTGTGAAGTGAAGTGAAAAGTGAGTGCCGTGAACTTGCAATAAGAACTGTATTTTTGTTGCAGGACGACTCATAACGAATTGGAAAAAAACAGGTGAGTTTTCTCCTAGTTTCTGTAGCCGGCTAGCCGGTACTATCGCGTGGCGCTGCGAGTGACCTTGGCAGACGGCTCGTCTCGTAGAAAGAGTGCATTGAGCGTAATGATACCTACCTACCTACAAGAGCCGGCCGGGCGTCGTTTCTAACCCATTTGGCACCACCAGCCACACCGCTTTACGTCATTGTTTGGTCACTCATTGTAACGTGCTACTGTTTTCGAGGGGTTGAACAGCGTTACGCGATAAATCAACTGTTTGGTGGTCACTTACTGCTTTGTAGGTAGGTACCCCACAAAAAACAACTGATACAATAAATCATTCAGAAATAATGCCTGAATTGCGATAAAAGCCGTAATCATAGCACATACCTAGCACCCTTCTGAGATCCACTTTCGTAGATAAAAATTCCTTACGTTTGAATTTACTAAGGCCAACATAGAATAACGTCTCGCTGCTACTAAAGTCCTTTACCTGACTCAAGTAGGCACATACGATTGAGTGAACTGTTAGAACTTCACTGAAAACGTGTTTGAATAGGTCTAACAAAGCCATCCAGTTGATTCTCCTCTAGCCTTCATTCTTACCTATCTCTATGTTACGTAGGTAGGTACTTACATGACTTTTCTTTGAATTGAATATAGGCACTACGTTAGTGGAGCGAGTCTTATCGAATGCCTACATGCTCTCGGGGAAATTGGCTTTACTAATGGCAAAATCATCAGTTAGACATGCATTCCTTTGCCCTAAGTTCATGATCATAGTTTGACGGCTCTGTGCGTAGGTACCTACCAATCTTAGTTTTTTGTTTGTCGTTTTCCGTTGACTCTACCATAGGGCTGGTTTCCATTCCAGAACCTATTGGAGTAGAAATCATCTCTACTCCGATGGGTTCTGGCCTAGGATCCCGGATCCTATAGGTTATTGAAACCTATAGAATGGCAATAGGTACCTATTCGATTTTTCTACCTTGATTTTTCTTCCTCCTTGGTAGAACCGGACGTTACGCCCTCATTTGCTTAGTAAAGAAAATAACCTAGGTATGGAACTGTTTGGATAGGTCGCAAATCCAGTTTGCTTAGAAACAGCAAATTGCTCTACTATACTAGTCAAGGTAGGTAGGTATAAGACAAGCTAATCGCCTTCGACTTCCCTCCTATTATCGCTATTAGCATTGTCTAGAAACCTGTTAGATGTTAAAGCAATCAGATCTTCGTGTTCCATTGTTGAGATGCCTAGCTATTTTTACAAGCTTTTATATACCAACCTACCTAACTTGCAATGTATGTAATGTTTGTACGTGTGGAATCTTGTAACTCAAATTTGAAGCAGATATCTTCAACCGATTCAGCTGAAATTTTATAGGTTTAGTTTGCATGGCAATGCATTAAAAGTTTGTTTCTAAAAAAGGGTTTTAAAAATATTAAAACATTTTATAACTAGTCTCTTAATTCAAGCAGAAACATTTTTTTTATTATTAACCTGGATAATAATGTGCCGATTTATTTTCATAGCGTCGTCTGGACAAAAGTCTACTAAAAAACTTTTTCAAGGGCCAAGACAAAGTTTTAGAAAGATAAATTTCTTCATCATTGTCATCAACCTTTATAAGTCCACTGCTGGACAATACGCCTCCCCTAATGAGCGCCATAGCGCTCTGTCTTCAGCTTGCCGAATCCAGCATCTCCCAGTTGTCTTTCGCAGGTCGTCAGATAAATTTAGTAAGACCTTGATAAATCACTACAAAATCCGTCTGACTGATCTTCTATTCAATCGCTCCATCACAATGAACAAAAATCTATTGAATACAGTTTCAATACTTCGTGAATACCAACACACCTACCATACACGTGATTTTCATCGTCCTCTGCCACTTCAAAACATTCAGACGTAGGTATTTAAAACCTTATCAGTACCTGCGTACTCGTAAACAGCTGATTTGAAGTACCTACGTGTACCTAGTACAGACCAATCAGAGAATAAATTAAGTTTGTACTGTATGATTAATGATTATAGACAACCTCTGCAGTTTTCTGAAGGTAGCGAGTCTCCTGTTGTCAAGACTGGTGTCCTCGGGAGACCCATCACATAATGTACATAAATAATAAACTACTGTTTTTACTTTTGGAACGGGTTTTGCCCCAACTCGAAAAATAACAACTAACAGGCTAGGTTTCTTCGTCGCTTCTTTACAGTCTACACGTCGAAGCGACAGAAATAAAAATATCTGGACAGAAATAAAAAATTGTGAAAAAAGTGTATGTATAGAATTTTATAATTTGCCCTTTTCTAAGTGTAATTTATTGTATTTATGGAAATAAAGAGATCTGATTGGCTGAGGGTCGTTACTATCGTAATGTATTTCGTGTTCTTGCGTATTCCTGGGTCTGGCATGGCACTAAGAGTTTTTCTATGCCACCTTCAAAAAATTTCAAAACTAATTTTGCATGAATCTGATAGCACGGTGGTGTTGATGAACATCAATATCATATCAGCTCGAAAACATCCTCAACCGCCTATATTGGTCCACTGTTGGACGCAGGCCTCCCCCTGATAAGCGCCTTATTTATCTCATGGGGGATAATGCCCATAATCCCGACGCAGGGCATGCGGGCTGGATCGCAGTTCGGTGGTAGAATTGTTCTGCAGGGGGCGCTGCTGCCCGCTCCCGGTGAATATCCCTTAGTCGCCTCTTACGACACCCGCGGGAAGAATTGGGATGGTGTAAATTCTTAGCCGCAGCACAGCAGCCAGGACAAATGCACAAATATCGGTCACCGACTCCCTTGATGAAGATTATCAGTAACGAATATCCATCACCCTTACGGGTGTAATGTTTTCCGCAGTCAGGGCCTATTTAAATAGCACTGAAATGCCAGCCATTGTTTATTAATAATGCACGTAGAAGAAAAGGTTATCTCGGATAACCTTCCATAACCTTTGTCGCTAGATTGATCATTGCTTAGCGATACGGGTCTAATTATATTGATTGTTCGTCCGGCATAGCTATAGTACTTACAGTCAGATCTTCTGCCATTAAGTTATTAAGTATAACCTACTAGTTTCTGCTTTGACTTTGCACGCGTTGTTTCCATGGAAACGTATTTTATCCCATGTGAACTGATTTATAGGATAAAAAGTAAAGTAACCTAGATTAGAATTACCTGTACGCAAAATTTCAGGCCAAACCGTTAAGTAGTTTTGGCGTGAAGAGGTATCAAACATCCATTCATCTATACATCTGAACATCCAAACTTTCGTCATTACTGATGGTGATTACGTAGTTTACGTACGCACTCATGATCACATCAGCCAGTTGATACCCACAGGGTATAAGGTATAGGCCTCCTCATTTGCACGCCCCAGCTTAATCGGTTCTGTAGGAGCCTCGTCTCATCATCCACAGTGCCGGCCACCCTGGTAATATCCGACTATCTGACAGGTGGGCTGCCTCGTTGACGCCTTCGGCTACCACTCTGACCGCCTCGATCCATCGTCCCGCCTAACAACGGTCCCTGCCCACCGTAGGTCCACGTTCGGGCTAAGTATTCATAATTAGTTAGCCGTAAAATTCCGCCCGTATTATTCAGCAAACAATGCCGATAGATTTAAAGTGCTGTAAATTATTCGGACGCCAAAATCGCTGGTTTGCGCGACCTTGGATATAATCTTCGTGGTAACATTGAAGGTCATCGTGATTTTCAGAACTCACCTTTGCATAGGTCTGTGACCTTTTCTGTTATTAGCTTCTTTCCGAAACGAAAACCATCTGATAACAGCTTTACTGAATGTTATCTGTGACTTCTAACCTTGAACTCTCTTATATAAGCAGTCTTACTCAACAGCTGTACCCTTTGAGACCGAAGAAAGTTTTGAGACCTGAACGTCTTTCGAAAAAATGAGGACCTTCTCAAAACCAGATAAAACAATATCACACTAATATTATAAATGCGAAAGTTTGAATGGATGGATAGATGGATGGATGTTTGTTACCTCTTCACGCCAAAACTACTGAACGGATCAGGCTGAAATTTTGCATACAGGTAAGTCTAATCCTGGAATCAAACATAGGCGACTTTTTATCCTATAAATCAGCTCCTCCTGATTTCGAAAACCAGATAAAACAATATTACACTAATATTATAAATGCGAAAGTTTGAATGGATGGATAGATGGATGGATGGATGTTTGTTACCTCTTCATGCTAAAACTACTGAACGGATCAGGCTGAAATTTTGCATACAGGTAAGTCTAATCCTGGAATCAAACATAGGACTTTTTATCCCATAAATCAGTTCCAATGGGATAGAAATAACCTCAAAACGTTTCCATAGAAACAACGCGTGCTAAGCCGCGGGCAGAAGCTAGTTTTACTATATAATGTCTAAATACTCTTTTTTTCTATTTAAGTAACGACTACTGTCTTACGCAGGGTTTCTACCGCGAAAGGGTAAAGTGCGGGAAAAGAGAGATGAATGAATGGAGTTCACTTAAAAGCTTTCTGCTCGCTCAGTCCTATCCACTCCACTGTTTGTTGGTGGAAATACAAGAATGCATTTTAATCTAGCGAGTTAAACGGAGTCCTGAATGGGTCCGCTCCGCTCGCGGTGCCGGCTTTACACCAACAAAGCTCTCCCTGTCTTTTTTCTCTAAAGCTAACTTACTTTCTTAAAAGCTAATCTTAGGTTTTTGTTATTATAGTGCGTAAGCCCTCACACTCGGGGTAATTTCTAAGAAATCAAATAATATAAATAAATAAATAATGCTGGACAATTCACACAGCATTATCTAGCCCCAAGCTAAGCAGAGCTTGTGATATGGGTACTAGATAACTGATATACATAATACAATACACTACATAGATAGATATTTTTTATTATACATAGAAAAACATCCAGAACCCCTGAACAAATATCTGCAGATCGTACAAACATTTGTCCCGAGGCGCTTCGCCCGCTGCGCCACAGAGGTCGTCCCATATCCTAAAAAAAATCCACTTCGACGGGACTTGAACCCGCATCGTTCCCTCTCGCTAATCAACTACACCACGAGGCCAAGTGACGTAGGAGTCGAATAACTTTGGGACTTCCTTCGATTTCTAGCGCATATTTAATTGCTAACATCTGTATTTGAACGTCCGTTTATTTCTTGATGAACATTAACATCTGCATTGAGTGTATTTACGCCGTTAGCACGGTTAGTACAAGCACCAAATCAATTACCGGGACCATTACAATATCTGCTGATGCTACGTAATTAATAATGCAATTATCTGCAGACCATAATCTCTGGTCCACAGTCACTACGTATATGTTATATGTGTATATAATGATTGATACAGTCGCTACCACAAGGTATTATAATTTTATGGACCTGAAATTGAGAAATTAGTAGAAATCAACATTATTGATATTTAATTTTGTTTAATTATTATTTAAATTATTTGAAATGATAATCATATAATATAAAAGCAATTTATATAGAAACCTAATTTTAAGATATTTCGATCTTTTTTTCGCTATTGTATAGAGAGATGATCCCGAGATGTTTGATAAAAATTGTATTCGCAAAACTTAAAAAACAGTGTAATTTTTTAAAAATTTTGTAGTCGGTTTTATATTTTTTCAAAACAATCAAAATACCTTCAGTGAATTAAAGATAGAATGAAGAAATAAAAATAAAATAAAAACATTAGCTAGTATCTGTACGTGTTTTTTTTAACTTTGTTTGACCGCAATCTCTGATGTCGGTGACGATGTGGCCGACGATATATCGCGAATTCGCGATGACTATGTTAGATTTGTATCTTAACAGATATTGTTTAGGGTTCTATTTGGGTTTGTTTACTTCTTTGTTACCTCGAAGTACCAAAATAACTTCCCGCATTAAGACATAAATGTGGTGCTGTGCTGGGATATCAAACTTCTGTCTTAAAGTGAAGCTAAAAAAAATCGGGGTATTACTATTTTCTAGGTTTCTAGTGATTTAGATAGCAGATATAAAGTATTGCGCACTTCCACCGTTTAATAATAAAATAAAACAATCTGACACTGATTAAAATCAAGATAGCAATAACCTTATATTACCACCATATTCTTTTCTTCTTCCACTCATTTCGTAGCTTAATATAAATGTATTCTCTAAAACTTGTATCTTCGCCTGTCCGTAGATGGTAGATAGACAGAGACCAACTGATGTCGGGAACGCCATTGTTCGTTTCTGTGAACAGCGAGCTTGACGTGTGATTTAGTGACTAGATCTATATAACAATACCTGGGCTATAGGCGCATGCCAACTACCTACTCGACTTTGTTATAGCGGATACATAGCTTGCTTGGTAATTTAATTATGTACGCTAAGAGGTATTTAGTATTTGTATGTACAACTACTCAGAATAAGCCACCTGAAGTGGCAGTGGGCCGGCCATATCTCGCGAAGAACCGATAACAGCTGGGGGAAACGTGTTCTTGAGTGGAGACCACGACTCGGCAAACGTAGTGTAGGACGCACTCCGGCAACGGTGACGACCTGCGAAAGACTGCAGGCAGATGCTGGACGCGGCAAGCTGAAGACAGGGTGCTGTGTATGGCGCTCATTAAAGGAGGCCTATGTCCAGTCCATCAGTGGACTAACATAGGCTGAGGATGATGATGAGTTGTAACTACGCGGCGTATCGCTTCTCCGCTTTAAAAACGTGGCGTACAGCACGCCACATTTAAAGCATGGCGTGCTGTACGCTACGTTTTTAAAGCTAAGAAAAGAGATATAAAGTGATGACTAGCGAACGAACAACTGTTAGTCACGTTTACAAAATTTATTAATTCTAGATATGTGAAAACAACCGATGGATTCACAAGTACGAGTATACATATGTCGTGATGGCCAGGCCATATAAAGCTTTTGACACAACTTCGATTTTTCCTGGTTCAACCGAACCTACATTTTTTTATAGTCAATAGATCTTCCTTTGACCACAATCTCTCCTGATGGAAACTGAAGATGTGCCCGACGGTGTATCACGAAGGTCTAGACACCTATTCCCTCTACCTTTCAGGGCTTTGCTTCTTGCGAATGGCAGACAAATTAAAAATGGCACAAACCATTTTTGAAAAGATATAGAATGAAATAGGTATCTAATTTCTCACCTCTGCACTGATACCACACAATTTAAAACAAAAAAAATTGACCTCTCTTTCTTGCTGGTTAAACTTGTTCTTACATACAAAAGTAGAGTACTCTATACATACAATATCGAAAAACATTTTCCGCTTCCGACTGGTGTTGATATGGATCAGTTGAGCTATCTGTAGACTGTTTGCAACAGTCGGCAGTTAGCTCAATTGTTTCAATTGTAAATACTAGTATAATTTTCTTTGTGAATAAATGTTTTCCTAGATTATTATAATGTAGAGCTTTCATAAAGCTGCTTCGTACGCGCTTTTTAGTACCCTATGTACGTCCCCGAGATACCATAATATATCTCCCTGCCAAATTGTATTAAAATCACTTCAGCCGTTTATGCGTGAAATGGTAACAGACAGACAGAGTTATTTACGAATCTATACATATTGTAGTATCTAGCATGGATGGATTAAGTTCAGCAAAGTCCGCCAGCTCGTAGAAGTCAAATATTAAGCCAAATCCAGTACTGGAATGCCTATAGTGCCTACTGGACTCCTCGTCAGTCCATTTGCTATGCGGGTCAGCTCGACGTGACATCACGCTGTCTGCTATCGATTGATCCTTATCTCGCGTTTTTGATTGTGTTCTCGTCGCACCAGTCCCATATTTCAATGTTGCCATATTTGTATAATAAAGGATTTAAAAAAAAATGGCGTCACATATCAAACATTGGCTTTATATGTATCTATTTTAAAACATCAATTAAGCTTCGGCATCGATTTCGATGAGCACGACCCGATCATAGATTGTCAATCACGCTAATATTATAAATGCGAAAGTTTGGATATTTAGATGCATGGAGGTTTGGATGGATGTCTGTTACTTCTTGACGCCAGAACTACTGAACGGATCAGGTTGAAATGTAACATACAGGTAGTTCTAGATCTGGAATAAAACAGACTACTTTTTTTCTGATAAAACAGTTACCATGTAATAGAATAACCTTTAAACATTTCCATAGAAACAAAGCGTGCGAAGCCGCGAGCAGAAACTAGTTCTATCATAAGCCCTAACATAAAACATTAATAACATGGCTGTGAACATACATTATAACACCGCTTTGAAAAAACCGTCGCATGAAACGAATCATTCTGTATTCTAATCTAATCATTCTATTTCAAGTAATTTCTTAGCAACATTTTGCTCAATGAACCAACATACGAGTAACAAAATACCACTGAGTTAAATTATATAAATATCGATGCAAAATACAAGAAACTCTTTACAATACAATACAAAAATACTTTATTACAAGAATTTTACACCAGAAGAGACGACATTACAAAGAGACATTACATAAGACATGTACAAGACAAGAACAAGTCTTTATTTTTGAGTTACCTAGTAGAGTACTCCAAATCTTACAATTTTCACCTACTATGAGTAAAATATATAAAAAAATTGTATATAATCTCGCACAATGGGCCGTTTATGTAACAAAACTGTCCATCAATCACGCTTACATTTCTACCCAGAGCGTTATAAGAAAATTCTCGGCTGTTTCGGGACCTTTCAACGGAAGGGTAATTTACCTGAGTCGATATTAATAACATATTACATGCGTTATTTTTTTTGGGAGTATGTATTGAATTTTTTTACGGACCGTAAGTACCTGGTTGCATGTAGGCATGTACTTATATATGAAGGACTTTAAGTAAAACATGTTTTTAGAAATATTTATCTCTCTCTCGGTTGGCGTTTATGGTTGGTTCCTCCTACAGCGTATACATATATTTTTGGCAGAATCGGCAACATTGAGCGACTATTTGAACCCCTCCAAAGCCTAGGGGAAGTTTTATGAGGATTCTGAGATTATCCTTATGTCTGTGAGTTACAGTACAGTACAAGTAAACCTGCCTATCTGTCAAATTAAAGTTGATTACAGTTTATACTCTACCACAAATAACTTCGGGGTACCCTCGAGCATGTTTGTATCTTTCGCTTGGTAGGATTATTTAGGTTATAATATAACGAAGGACTCTCAGCTCTCTACTACGCTCCTCTTGGTTATTTGAACTGAAGTAGTACTTACGCCTTTGCCTATTACTGTAAAAGATTGTAGGCATGTGTATCGTCGTTGTAGGAGACGATAAAAAAGTGTCTAGGATCCAGATTAAAGTCGATCTCAATATCTGTGCACCTCGTGAACATTTTGTATGGCGCGCGGTGCACGGATATTGTGACCCAAGAAGTACAGGAGAAGATATACCTGAGGTTTGTAAAATTGAGAAGGGCACACTAATTATATAAAAAACTTCTGATGCTAAGCTTTTTTTATAAAATTATGCAGAAATATGTAGAAGATTTTCATAAAGGTACGCTGCGTGATTTTCTATCAAATTAACCAATAACAGCCCGAAGAAATTCTAACTACGCCATGGATCGTGATTCGTGATCGTTTCTTGATGCACACATGCCTGTTTATTCGTTCGGGTTAATCTAAGCAACATATCAACAAGTTTTTATAAAACTGCAGTGTTAGGTTCGTACGTGAGTTAGTTATAAAATTTCTATTTTTCACTTGCTCGCATGTGGTGCGTTTCGCCACGCTCCGTTGGCCGTGCGTTTCGTATATTCTGCGTTTCGTTTATCCAGTAGGCAAATCGGAATATATGCATCGAATTATGTACGAAGCAATACGCTTGCATAAACCTGTGCTATCTTTATTAGTTACCCAGCTGCCCTCGGCTTTGTGTTGCACAGCGTACAGAATATTTTTCTAGAACAAAGTACAAAAAGATCTTTCGTAGACATTTTCTACATATACTAGTATAACCAGTTTCATCTGAGTTACAAGTCGAAACACTAGTATCGAAACATTGATTCAATCATTCCATAAATATTTGCAACTAGACGATCGCTTCGCGGTTTCACCCGCGTAGTTCCCGTTCCCGTGGGAATTCCGGGATAAAATATAGCCTATGTCACTCCCTGAAAAGTAAGCTTCCTAACGGTGAAAGAATTTTTCTAATCGGTCCAGTAGTTTCGGAGCCTATTCAATACAAACAAACAAACTAACAATCAAATCTTTCCTCTTTATAATATTAGTATAGATCATTATCACCTTACGTCAAAAATGTTATCTGTTTAGTATCTATCCTTATTAGTTAATTGTCTAAGCAAGTACATAAGTACTTCTTAGGTTTAACATAAGTCTCTTTTATAACTTAGACAGTATATTGATGAATAAACTTTCTTTCTATTTTATTTGATATCCATAAAGGCTGTTTGGTCTAACGCGGTTAGTGTAGTATTTGGCTGAGACTTTAGACAACAGTATCTTTTACCTAAAATTATATCATTTAGTTCTCAGGCTTTCGTGGTGCTTCAAGGCATTCTATTAATGTAATGCAGAGAAACGTCTAGAATCTTGTCGTCAAGCTTGTTTTCAAGACATTTGAGACCACTAACCTTCAAGCATTCCGTATAAGGGCGTAACTGAACTGAACAAAAGCACAGAATAGTACTAAGTGACACGCTTAAAAGCAGTCTGTTTTCAACGTCGCTTAGCAAATAAACAACCTACCTAAATAATCTAATATGTATAGAATCGCAGCCGACATGTTCTCATATTCGCTCTACCTATTTTGTACATTCAAATTCGTATTTATCTATTGATCACCAACATAGCGTACACTTAAACTTACCTTAATAAAAATCATGTCAAGTGTCAGTATAAGCATGCAAAAAATAATCATGGGAGAGTAACATAAGTATATGAATAAAACGTTAATACAATTCATTTTTGGATTTCATTAAGGTGAAATAGAATTAGTTAAGGCGTATATGTATATACCCCGATACTAGCGCCACTACGTATTTTATTTTATAATTACTTACGTTATACAAAGGAATTATCAAAAAATCGGACCGCGCGTAGACGATATCTATCATATGCTTTTTTTAAATGTATCTGTAATAGTTTTGTACTGTATTATTTAGGCAGATACTGGTTTGAAGAGTTTAGTTCCTATTGGTGGCCACCCAGCTCTCCGAACAAGGTTTTTGATTGAATAACACAAAACAAAACTATTACAGATACATTTGAAAAAAACTTATGATAGATATCGTCTACGCGCGGTCCGTATTTTTAATAATTCCTTTGTATAACGTAATGATAAAATAAAATATGTAGTGGCGCTACTATCGGGGTATATATTCGCCTTAATATAAAAATTACTAGGGGATAGTTGTTGAAAGAACTACTGAAGAATTTTTAAAACTGATTAGGTCTTTCTTTCTGTGTAACATATTCCGGTGTAGTAGTCCGTGCGACAGGCCTCTGCAGTGCGTACATTGTACCTAATGTGTAGTGCTGGCTAGACCTCTTTTGGAAATGTATCTTTAGCGTCCCCTATATGTTCTTTGGACATCAGAATCAAACCTCTCGTACCTAAGCTCAACTCTAGCCACCTTAGTCAAGAAACCGGTTTTGACCGGTACATAAGCAGGCCCACCACAATAGTCTTCGAATTTAAGGTTTATTGTACAGCAATAACTACTTTATAGCCTTGCAATAAGACGCAGGAACCTTTCCAAGACAGGGTTTGTGCAGGTCCCAGATTACACTTGCCCTTTCGACCTCAGATAGACTTTTACCGTAGGTTCTAACTTCGACCTTCAGTTGTGCACACCAAGGTACTATAAGTAACTCTAGGTTATCTAACATTGTAAATTGTCCCAGCATGACGTGTAGAGACATAGTATAGCTAGCACAGTGATTCATCTCCAAGTCGCCATTGCGTCTGCGGTGAACACTCACACATTTGCAGTGAAATATTGCTGTTAGCTTCGTTTACTATGTAGATAAAGTCAGGTGTCTCCATGCATATCATTGCGGATTTATCTTATCGTATGTTTTCAGTTTTTTATACCTGTTTTTATTTTGCATCCAATACCAATAAATACTTCGCTATAGCAGTTATCGCATTACTGATGCAATGCAGTAGTACAATCTTAAATCACGGAGTTTACGTCGCAGAGGCAATCTTTGGTAGGTATAGATAAACTAGCTAAAGGTTTCGATAGTGAAGTTGTGCTTCTGGTTTGGCCTTGTGAGCTGCGCGCGCGCCACGCCCGCATGCGCGAGTAATTTTCCAATACACCACACAAATACAACTATAACACCTTCTGTGACATCATTATTCTGTGGCAAGTCAGAAAAGACAGTACGTGCTGATTCATTTCAAACTTTTCGGAGTGCTTTGAATGAATAAATGAGTCTTTTTATTTTTCAAACAACTTAGTCCGTATTAAATAACAAGCGCAAAATACAAAATAGGAAACAAAATAGGAAAATATACAACTCTAGAATAAAATTACAATAAAACTATAGTATAAAATTAAATTGCTTACAATCAAACATTCAGGAATATAGGTAGATAGATAGGCGCCCGAAGAAATTATAACTATATTTGAAACGCAAACCAAAATAAGTGTCGATAGTGATAGTAAAAAAAAACCGGAAGGAAATTTACGGCGGTTGCTTAAACTAATAGCGACACAAGAGACGGTTTACATCACCTTGCTGTATTCAAAAAGTTAAAACCCATTTGATCTGTCCAGTCTGTTTTCCTGCGCATGCGACTCTTGCAATCTCACGGGGAGAGTAGTTGCCAACTCGGATTTGTCATCAGCTCGAATCATGCTTTGTTTTTCACTTCATATTGTATCGCTGATGACATGCCGTTTTCTGTGCCCCACTCTCTGTCAAGGTTGTTTCAAGTGTACTTAGTTTAGGTACCAGATACCAGAGGAGATGAACATTATTGTAGTGTTCAAGCTGAAATTACTAATATAATTCGTACTAAATCTTTAGTAGCATAATATCTGATGTCATCGCCATTGCTGGCCTTTATTTTGGACTATGAGATAAACCATTACTTACAGTAATTTCTCACCTAGAACGTATCGTATTACTTTGTATCATTGAATTAGTTTTGTCAACGAACCTTCGTCCAATGTCATAAGATGCATACTCGACTGCCAAGACGTGCGAAAGATACTTTTCGGTTTACACAATCAAAGCTAAATAATGGTGTGCAATAAAAACACTACAGTGTCACTGTAACGTAACCATAGATATGCCTCTACCATGAGTTGCTAATTCGCTTTATTCAAATCGACTTGCTCCACTGCTATAGTTTTCTCTTGACAATGATATGGGGCTATTAAAAAGGCGGATTTATCAGCCACCACTGCCTCAGTAACGCCCCTGGTGAAGCTTCAACTCGTTAACAATCTCTGTTCTGGCGTAAAAGTACTTCCTTTAAATGTTATAATATAACCCCCTGTTCCTAACATAATATTGTATGGAAATGATAGTGGAGCAGTTTTCCAAGTAACCTTTTGACGATTATGACGATTTATAATTCGATAGAGCCGGCTGCACGCACGAAAAAACATGACGTCATGCGGCGTTACCTCGTCATGCGGCGTTACCTCGCTCTGAGGCGTTCCATGTAAGGCTTGAAGTGCAAGCGAGAGCGCTCGACATCCGTCTCTCTCCTACTTGAGTGAGCGATGCGTCTGCGTTGTCACGTTCAACTATCGTCAGTAAACCGACTTTACAGTCAACCAATTTTTTCTTTAAGTTTTGATCACTGTGCCGAAGTCGATCCTGTTAATGAAACGAAAGTTCATAGTAAAGGTACGGATCATATCAACAGTAGCTCAACTGTGTTGCGTAGGTTACGTAATGAGAATTAGTTAGTACGTCTATTCTGTGACATAGTAATATGATATGTTTACATTGAGGTCTGTATCGCCCCATTCGACTGTAACGATTTTAATGGTCTCGTTATTACATTGGATGTACATTTATATCGTATGTACATATATAGGCTTTGAATATGATAGTCTAGAAAGGAACGCTGGTTTTGTTATCTCTTTAGAAAATGGAAATACTATTGTTTATTTGCTTATCAAAGGCATACAGGTCATACAATATTAGTAAGTCTGAGAGTACAGATTATTCAAACTTATTTTGAGTTACAAAACTAAAAATCAACTAATCATTTTGCATCAGTAGAACCAAAGGAACTTGAAGTGTAAAGCTAAAGTAACTAACAATGGATGGAATGTGTTACAGAAACCTTATGCTGGGGATAAAAGATAATGGAAGAAGCAATATCTAGTGCCATCATTTTAGCATGGTTGAGAGGCAGACTGATGATGTTAAACATTAGTTTAATTCACAAAAACGAACCTCTGCTAAAACATGTTCTGGTTCAATACCTTCTCTCTACAGCCAAAAGATTACTACACCAAGTACACCACTCCCAGTCCTTGCTCAGGGCTCGATAGTAGCGCCAAAATTATACACATTATACATACATGAATTTGCCTCTGAAACACCTACGTATACATAAATAAAGAGCGTTAAACCGCAAAACAAGGATACGTGGTCTGATTCTGCCGTCGTTATATAATGTAGGTAATGAAGGAGCGGTTCTCAATGACCTGTTATGTAGTTTGTGTAACCTTCAATCTAAATGTGATGTGATTAGTCAGGGAAAACATGACATCACAATAATCACAATCATACGCCTTTAATTATATTGCGGTAAGCTTTGTTGTCTTCGATAGGTACAGTAGTGAGAGACAAAACGTGGAACGTTTTTTACAGGGTGACAGATTAATTAGCAGTAGATGGGCATATACGTTAGTGCCACGAAGCGAACTCTACGTATGCGATGCTATACATACGTTGCAGTGTTCGCTGTCGTATTCTAGGTAACAACAGATTACACACTCCACAGTACAAATTAACAATGACACAGAAACAATCCTACTATACATATTTAATAATCTACCAAAGGACCTAAAGAACCTGGAACCATGCCTATGTTAGGTGTAATATAAATGGACGTCGGCATTATAAATTAGCCTAATGGTAGATCACAGTGCTCTTAATTTTATGTCTGAACATACGTGTGTATGACAAATGAATAAATGAATTGAATAAAATTTTAAGACTATCTTAATATATATAAATCACGTGTCACGTTGTTTGTCCGCGATGGACTCCTACATTTTTTAACCGATTTTAAATTAAATTTGCACACCGTGTGCAGTTTGATCCAACTTGAAAGATAGGATAGCTTATTCAGGGAAGGTTTAAAAGGTGAGAGCGGTACGAAGTTCGCCGAGTCAGCTAGTTTGTAATATATATTATACATAATAATCAAATATATCTTTAATCTCTAGCATTTAAAATCCGTTCTAATTAAAACTACGTGCAAGATCATGGCAATGATATGTCACTATTCTCTAATAATGAACATTAACTTGTTGCTTTCGAATTAGATACCAGAATGTCAACTTCAGACACCACTTTCCTAATATGACACGAAACGATAATTTAAGGCCACCAAGAATAAGTAATTCAAGAAGGCGAAGCATTCCAATGAACTTGATTGAGCACTGAAACATCTCAAGTTGTTCTCAAATTAATCATACTAAAGAAATAGCGAGAATATCTCAAATTTCTCAGGGAAGCATCTCAATGATGAAAGTTATTTCTGTCTCACGAATCGGTAGCGGTTAAGGAGGTAAAAAATTCTTGGAAGCAGTAAAAATATCTAACACTAACAACTCGAATATGACACATGTCCGGCCTCCACGTCCCTTTCACACGCCCACGCACAAAGAAAACAAACAGTAACCAGCCGCATCGTCCTATAGCTCCGGCTATAGCTAACAGAAGCGAGCTCCTAAAAATGTAGCGTAATAAATCCCAGAGCACTATCGTAAACTCCTACAATCCTATCTTAGTAGGTATTCCCGTTAAAAACCTTTGCTACCGTCCTACTCGCAAGGGTTCGCTCTTTTCCGTCCAACATTTTCCTTCCTTCCCATCTCTTCATTTATCTTGGAGATTGCTTACTTGTAGTTGCGAACTTTGTTTATAAAGGCATCTATTTTTTCCAGCAAAATTGTTTTCCAGCCTCGCAAAGTTTCTCAGGCGTTATGGCAGCTTTTCATGAATTTATTACTACAATTTTGAGCCGGACCTTCGTTACTCATTTGGTAATCGTCTCTTTTTAGTATAATCTCTCTTCTTTGAACTTGTAATATGACGTAATTAGGTGAATTTTCTTCAATTTTCACAATTAGGACCTTTTTGAATTAGAGTTCTGAATTTCTGCTCTATATTTTGTGTTGAATGAACGCGGGTTTTTCTGGTTATTCTTATTAGATATCTAATTACCTAGTGTTGGTAGTTGGGTCTCGGCGGGTTCCATTAGGCGCGGTTGAAATAAATTGAGCAACATTATTTTAATTTAACCGAAACTAACAGTACTCTATAATGTTCATCTATGATGAAATTTTCTAACCAAGTTTTTACCAAACACTGTTATGAGTATAATATGTATACGAGTCTTTTTTCTTTTATTTTTTTATCTAGCATATTTCGTCCCACTGCTGGACAAAGACCCCATCCGCACACTTCCACTTTCCCTAAGAGTATTTTTCCAATTTTACTTCCACTTCTCACGGTTTAATGCTGGACTGTTCATAAAGGGAATGGGGTTAGACAATAGGGTAATTGTCTAAATTATAAATTATTGTTCAGTTACAGGGAAAAAATGAATGCCTCGAAGAGATCACTGGCACTAGCGATAACGCCGCCGAATGTGCCACATTAGATATACTTAGTATTAAGTTCCTTTGTAATTGTTTTATTTATTGATGGCGCAATAAAGAAAATAATCTATCAATCTGATCTAAAAAAGGTACCTACTACCATTTTTTTAGGCCTAAAAAAACAGCAAAAAAAGTTTACTTTTCGAGAACAGGCGAAAACGCTGTCAGCCATATTTATCTGTGCTGTGCTGTGACGTCATACGGGTCGAAATCGAAACTAACAATTGACATTAGAAAACGTTCATCATTGTAAAAATATAGACAGACTACATAGCGAATCTCATATATGATCTCGTATATGATCCGACATGAAATTTATGATGTTCCTACATGGCCGACAGCGTTTTCAGAGCTCAAATATAAAAATTTAAAAAACCACTAAATTGAAAATATGTAGTCATCTTACACTTTTACTATCTGAAATCTAAAAATATTGGTTTTTTATGTCAAAAACTACAGAATTTATATATTTGATGAGCCAAGTACTATTAGTTTTCCACCACGCTTGTCTGTTGCGGGTTGGTGGAGGTACGTTTTAGGGGTTATTAGACCGCCAAGGCCGACTAACTCGCTCTGTAGTGGGACACACCACACAAGGCTAATAAATAAATAAAATAATAATAAATAAAATATTTGTTTAATATTTTATTAAGCTATCGGCACGTACGCCAAGCAAATGCAATTGCGAACAGGACAAAATCATTTTAAATTCACTGGCAAGTAGCAACCAACCGTCCAAGTAATTGTCCGAA
This sequence comes from Eupithecia subfuscata, assembly GCA_963564075.1. Lineage (NCBI taxonomy): Eukaryota > Metazoa > Arthropoda > Insecta > Lepidoptera > Geometridae > Eupithecia > Eupithecia subfuscata. The sequence goes on along the minus strand of OY751109.1, from coordinate 14,787,425 downwards.
CAAGCCAGTTGTTTACTATCGATTTTTAGTTTCGCATACTTAATAGGTTCGACTGACTTGGTACCCTCATTATGTCGTTAGACTAAAGGCAAGTTGTATTGAATATTATAGATAGCAATTACTGACATGCAACTGCAAACGTTGGTGAAAATATATATGCTTCAAGGTAATTGTAATTTACCTACAAACAGAGGAAGGCTGGCCTTCCTTCCTTCCTTCCGTGTATTTTTAACATCTTTACTAGAATCACCAATCTGTCTGCCAAGTGTTGTGATTATGGCAAATGCTCTTTGGAGAGGCTTTATTTTTGAATTTTTTTCTTGTTCCTCTAACGTAATCAATCAATCAGGGACTTTTACAATCTTATTTTATATACACGTATTTTAATTTATCTTGTGTCTATTGTTTATATCTTATTTATTTTTCTAACTGCTTTACATATGTATGCTATTATATCCTGTCCTACTAATATTAAAAAGCCGAAAGTTTGTGAAATCTGAATTTTGTTACCTAGGATCTCCAAAACTACTGAACAGATCAAGATGAAATTTACTTTAATTACTTAAGTCCTAATTTGTAGCACTACATTAAATAATAACAAGAATGATTGGCAACAAAGAGCAACAATAATGTTGTACTGCAATTACCAGCATGACAACGTAGTCGCTACGCTATCGACTATCGTAGATAACGATCGTGTCAGGCTGTCTGACGCAGTAGACGGATGACACACGGTCTAATTTATGGAAAAGTACATAGAAAACAAGCCAACTTGTTTTGTTAGGCTTTTTGTTTATGGGCCCAGGGACTACTACTGCAGCCTCTGGAGCGGTTCAGTTGGAGTTCTTTACTTTGTAAAGAACTCATCTGGAATCGGCAGTGAGCATGCCTATTTATGACACCTAGCATTCATCATCATCAGCCTATGTCAGTCCACATAGGCCTCCCGTAATGAGTGCCATAGCGCCCTGTCTTCAGCTTGCAGCATCCAGCATCTGCCTGCAGTCTTTCGCAGGTCCTCATCCCACCTTGCCGGAGGGCCTCCTACACTACGTTTGCCGAGCACTTACACCTAGCTTTAAATTGATTTAAATTGTAATCGATTTAATTCTTTGACCTTGATGCTGTTTTGTGTTTTAATGGGTAAACTCAAGAGCCATAAATCAAGGAAAGTTTTCGTACAGGTATACTTCAAAATCATTGCTGTTAAACGGGAAACTAAACGCGAAAAGGGTTTTAAAGTGGGTATAGGTAGTTAGATGAAAAAAGGTTTATCAGAATCTGTTATGCATAAACTGACTAGACAACCAAAAACTGGCAACCCTGAACCCCCAACACATTCGTACAATGTGTGGCACTTGGCAACACATTGTGCGAATGTGTGCCACAAATGGATGATTGGGTGAATTTAATGTTGGCTTCCTTAGTGTTCGTTACACGTGTATGTTAAATTATGATTTATTTCATTTTATTCCGAGGTAATATTATTTGCTTGCTGCGTTAAATTAGCCAGAATGACTCATCGATTGCATACAAACCGTGCCATCGCGGGCATTACGCGAAAGCAATGGTTAATTCTTTATTTCACAAAAAACAATTACTGTCTCATCGATCAAGGTAGGTATTCGAATGAGACAAATACCTTTATTGACGAAATATCAGACTAAATAATTGTCCGACCTGAAAAGGTCATGTATGGCGCTCTTTCAAGCATAAATGCTTGAATTGAAACTGCTAGGTCTGACTAAATGAAAATTTTTCTTTGACTTGCTGAAAGAGCAATATTTCAGAGATTCTGCTTCGGATGTTCTCAAGTCGACGCGTATACCTATGTAGTATATATATTTTTTATGTATGACCACGCATAACTTTTAACAGAGTAGTCCGATTTCGATAATTCTTTTTTTATTCGAAAGGGTATAAATCCGAAGGTTGTCTCATTTAAAATAAAAAAAAGTCCAACCCTAAGGGTAGGAAAACGGGGGATGATTGTTCACTCACTGATTGTAATGTTTGACCACACAACTTTTTACAGAGTAGTCCGATAATTATTTTTTTTCTTGCATCAAACTAAAATTAGACATGAATTTTAACTAGATGTCGCCACTAGAAGAATTTTAAGTCGGTTTATCGTTTTTTAAAACACGCCAAATTATTAAAAACTAGACGATCGCCTCGCGGTTTCACCCGCGTAGTTCCCGTTCCCGTGCGAATTCCGGGATAAAATATAGCATTATGTCACTCCCTGAAAAGTAAACTTCCTAACAGTGAAAGAATTTTTCAAATCGGCTCAGTAGTTTCTTAGCCTATTCAATACAAACAAACAATCAAATCTTTCCTCCTTATAATATTAGTATAGATAGAGTGATCCGAATCTATCGGCTCGACAGCGAGCTGACAAATACCGTGTTTAAGAAAAGTTGTATGTTTCAAAGAAAATAAATGCGTGGACGGTGTACATTAAGTTAAGTTTGGAAGGATAGGTCTAATAATATACTACTATGTTAGATATACATATATTTAGGTTCCTGTTTCCTTGTAGATATTAATTGATGGCATTATTAATTTAGATCAGATAATCGGATCTCTGTAATTATGTCATCTCATCAACACATAATGGCTGTGGAATTACTTATGAGTTAGTAAATATCAGTTGGTTACTTAGTAAGGTTACTATTCGAGGGTTGCCAGCTTAAATAATGTAAAGGAAGGTAAATACTAAAGTGCCGAAGATAAGGTATACCTACCTATTTCCCTCACTGTCGTGTAATCGGGTAATGATTGAGTCATTTCATTTCATAATGTGTCAATTCGGATTTCACAAAAACTAAATACTTAATAATAAATAATGCTGGACAATTCACACAGCATTATCTAGCCCCAAGCTAAGCAGAGCTTGTGTTATGGGTACTTACTAGATAACTGATAGACATAATACAATACACAACATTTTTTTTTATATAGCCTATTTCGTCCCACTGCTGGGCAAACACCACAATTATATAGATATTTTTTATTATACCTAGAAAACAACCAGAACGCCCTGGACAAATGTCTGCAGATCGTACGGAATCGAACCCGCTACCTCCTGCGTCGCAGGCAGACCTTCGCCCGCTGCGCCACAGAGGTCGTCAAAAAACTAAAGTAATTTGACAGATTTTGACAGCACTAAAGGTCGAATACTTACGGGCCGGGCCTATCTATCTGGGCCTGAAAAAAATAATATTTCGATTCTAATTGCAACGCAATAAAGTTTACTTCTTGCGTGTAATTCTCTGACAGAGCGCTTTTTCTAACAGCGGTCTTTCTGCGTTAAAATAGAAGGCATCTCTTTCTACACTATGCAAACTGAGCGAGACTTCAGACCTAGATAGATAGATAACTCACAGCAAGTGTAAAACCACTTTTATATGATACCGTCCTTTTTATATTACACTAGACGATCACCTCGCGGTTTCACCCGCATAGTTCCCGTTCCCGTGGGAATTCCGGGATAAAATATAGCCTATGTCACACCCTGAAAAGTAAGCTTCGTAACGGTGAAAGAATTTTTCAAATCGGTCCAGTATTTTCGGAGCCTATTCAATACACAGAAACAATCAAATCTTTCCTCTTTATAATATTAGTACACATAGTAGTCAGGAGTAGTACTATTTATAATATTAGAATTGAAAAAAACTAACCACTAAGATGGCCAGACACTGTAAGTGAAGAATTACTAAGTAGTAAGAAAGTTTAGTTAATTTAAGTTTTTAATTAATTCGTATTGAGGTCTCGACTGCAGTAAGGTAGCTAATAAAGTCATAATTTCATCATATTTCAATCATATTTTTTCCGGGTGTTCTGGTCGTTTCTTTGTATAATAGAAAATATCTATCTATGTAGTGTATTTTATTATGTATATCAGTCATCTAGTACCCATAACACGAGCTCTGCTTAGCTTGAGGCTAGATAATGTGGATTGTCCAGATCATTTATGTGTTATTATTATTTATTTAATTATAATAATTACACTATGACAATAAAATGACTCAATATAATGAGGTATCGAGTCAATAACCAACAAAAAATTGGTTGTCTGTAAAGTCGGTTTACTGACGATAGTTGAACGTGACAACGTCTTAAGAAAATACTGATGGAATGGTAGCATTTGATACTCGATCAAAACATGTAAATGTACTATAGTATAGCAGCTGTCCACGCAGACGCATCGCTCACTCAAGTAGGAGAGAGACGGATGTCGAGCGCTCTCGCTTGCACTTCAAGCCTTACATGGAACGCCTCAGAGCGAGGTAACGCCGCATGACGTCGTTTTTTTGTGCGTGCAGCCGGCTCTATCGAATTATAAGACATTATCACGTCAAAATACCCAATCACCATCATCAGCCTATGTTAGTCCACTGCTGGACATAGGCTTCTCCTAATGAGCGCCATAGCGCCCTGTCTTCATCTTGCCGCATCCAGCATCTGCCTGCAGTCTTTCGCAGATCGTCATCCCACCTTGCCGGAGGGCGTCCTACACTACGTATGCCGAGTCGTGGTCTCCACTCAAGAACACGTTTACCCCAGCGGTTGTCGGTTCCTCGCGAGATATGGCCGCGACTTCAGCTTGTTAATTCTTAGCTTAAACCAACAAAAAAACCCAAAGGGTGTTTAAAATTATTCAGTTTGCATCAAATAACGTTCTTAAGCAAATTCTTCGCATACTTAAACTGATAAAGATGCTAAAAACTATTGTTAGTGGCACTTAAAAGCATGTCGCGATAATCAATACCCCGTAGGCCGTACGACTGATTATCTATATTGCCTAGAGTATATATCACCCTGGTCGTAAAACCATCGGATAATGGGTTCTTACCATCGATCTAAGTAAAATTTGGGAGATTGGGTACTTGATTCTCGCAAATGGAAGGCTCAACTTCGGTCCAATTAGGTCCACCCACCTTAGTCATAGTAAGACCGCCGCGGCGTTTTTATTACGTACCGCTCTCGCCTTTTAAACCTTCCCTGAACTTCCACAAACATTTCAAGACCAAAATTAGCCAAATCGGTCCAGCCGTTCTCGAGTTTTAGCGAGACAAACGAACAGCAATTGATTTAATAAGATTATTGTCTCGGTCGCACTTCGGTCTAGGTACGTCGTTCCATCTTTGTTGTTCATCAGGTAGGTATGTTGCAGAAGACTTGAAATAGCGTGTCTTTGCGTTTAGTTGTAACACAACACAGGTTGAGTTAGTCCCGTGAGAACGTACCATATCTACAGAATTTGACTTGTATCTATGGTTTTTACCACGAAAACTGCTATGATGATACCTATGAATAGTTTGTTTAGCATTAATTTCAATTCTTATAGTTTTTATGTCATAATTTGCATTTGGAATGTGCTATAAATTATACAAAGGGAGCATTTTGTATTCTTTGATAGCGTGTTCGGTTATACGTTGTTTATTTCTTTTAGTAGTTTTTTGTGTGCACTATATTTCACCTCTAATTAATCTACAAACTTTATCGCTCTCATTATTAAAGGTGAGGCGAATATTTATATACAGTTTACTTTGTTAAAAAGAATAATAAAATCATCATTATGATCAAATAGTAGAAATAAATTAGAACTAGTATTTATAATTGAAACAATTGAGCTAACTACAGACTGTTGCAAACAATCTACAAGTAGCTCAACTGATCCATATCAATACCAGTCGTCGCGTCCCCGCTACGCTGGCTGCATTGCCCCGCTGTATGAAAATGCTGATGCGCTGCGCCAGATACTCACCAGCTCTCGGGTCACGCGTCATATAATTGAAAAAAGTCCAAGTAGGGAGAGTAAGTTTAATCATATTTTTAGATTGCTAGAAAGCAGGGCCCTTATTCCACTAAAATAATAGCTTCACCAAAATAATGGTATCGTCTTAGAATGACACATTTCGACATTTTACCTTACCTTTGATGAAAGAAACCACAGATGGAAGGACGCATGTCAAAAGTGTCAAGTTTGAAACATTTGTATCAATATCTCCGTGCAAATCTACCGTACGCACTATCTTAGAGTTCATTTCATCTATTAACGATTCTGCCACGATAGGCTTGTTGAGTACTTAGATTCTTGCGAATATTGCTTAGACTTGAGTTTCGTCGTGCGCGCTACGTAGTGAAAACATGAGAGAATTCAGTACGCATGGCTGAGGGTCACGGGCCGTCTGCAGAGGCAGATAGCATTATCATAGTAAAGCGATTAATCAACGGCATTTGGTCGGCTCCTGTAAAGGTGCCAGTTTACACCATTGCTTCATTCAGTATTTTTTTTACGAGGTACAACAAATCACAAATGCATTTTTCCGGTCCAAAAAATATGTTTTGGTAACACAAATGGAAGTCGTAAACATAATTCAACAAAACTAAATAATTAAATCGTGAAGTGATACAATAGGGTGGTTGTGTGCCATTGATTAGATAAAATTCTAATAGGCAGTTGAAATTGCCGTAAAACTTTTACGAGAATTGCTTTGCATAATGAACCCTGCTTGCGTATACTGTTTTCTAGGGTTCCGCAGTCGAATTGGAAAGTTTATAAACGCTGTAATGTCTGGCTAGGACATTAAAATATAATTAATTTTGATGTTTTCACGAAAACGGAAAACCGATGTCCAATTTCTATATACTTTCTATATTTTTTAAAGGTTCTCAGGGCAAATAGTTATCCCTAATAAGCATTGCCATACAGCGGGTCAATGCAGCCAGCGTCTTGGGGACGCGACGACTGGTTGGTGATATGGATCACTTGAGACACCTGTAGATCGTTTACAACAGTCTGCAGTTATCTGAATGGTTTCAATTGTAAATACTAGCTCTAATATCATTGTAATTTTCTTAGTTAATATGTAATCTCTTGGGAATAAAACTTATATGCGACCACCCGGGGATCTTTCTTCTATAAAAAACCAAAAGAATCATCAAAATCAGCCCAGAAGTGACGGAGAAATCGGCAAAAAACACAAGACTCAGCCGAGCTAAGAACCTCATCCTGTTTTCAAAGTCGGTTATAACCATAAATCAGTACCCAGTACTACCTACCCACCTTTTATCAACCTGAACCTCAACAGCCTGTATTGGTCCACTGCTGGACGCAGGCCTCCCCCTGATAAGCGCCTTGTTGGCTTTTATCTCATGGGGGTAATGCCCATAATCCCCACGCTAGAATTGTTCTGCAGGGGGCGCTGTTGCCCGCCCCCGGTGGATATCCCTTAGTGGCCTCTTACGACACCCGCGGGAAGAGTTGGGGTGGTGCAAATTCTAAGCCGGCACCACACAGCTTTTACCAGCACAGCATAAATATGTCCTCTGTGATCACAGAGGAAGTGCTATAAATATACGAAGCCGCTGGTTTCGAATTATCTCGGTACCTATTGTTATTTACCCAACACTATCCTTCAATAGAACCCTCTTCGCAAAAGTTAAAGGAAAAAATATGTTTGTTCAGATGTTATAAATTCCGTAAGGAAAAGAATATTGCAAGGGATTCCACAAATTATTAATTTAGAATAGGCACATCTTTTGTTGGAAAGACTAGAACAACGCTAATTTAATATATTTTATTTGTAGATAGATAGATAGTAAACACTTTATTATAACACACAAATACAGGAAACAATACAGAGAAAATACTTAGAAAAATGGAAGTATAAAGGGCGGCCTTATCGCTATAATTTAATTTATAATGATTATGATTAATTAATTAACTAATTTATATGATTATTGAATCGGTCATTAATGAATACTGAATAAGCAAGGCTTTTGAATCCCTTAAGAATGCGAGGGTCAAATAGTCCATTAATTTGAACTCAGCCAACAACACATATAGCACTGATACCACATTCACTGCCCAGCCTACGCTAAAACCTAACAATGATGTTTATATTACCTTGCATGTCTGGTTATTCGTTTTTACATAGCCATAGTAAAGAGTGTAATAAAATTTATAACTTTCTTTTCCTATTTACTTGTTGTTAGCGTGGTGTAGCGAAAGTAGGCGTAGCTGATTCGGAAACGGTTAGGTCAATCTGCACATTGTACCAAAAACTTTCAGTTTTGTATTCAAAACAAATACAATTGGCGGGTACTGCTATTAGACTGTCCAGCCAGACACTGTGTTACACAGCGTAATGTATTGCAGCGAGTAGAGATGGGCGTTGTCGTTGAATTTCCACAACGATGCGCATCGTTTTCGTCAGAATGGCATCCGTTGTGAACAACGATGTTGCCGCCAACGATGTCGGCCAGGTTGCTAACACAACACTGACACTAGGTTGTCGCAGTAGATAACTAGACAACTACCAGTTGCCAATTCAATCAATAAATAATAATAATAAATAAACGGTACACGGTTCATGCCATAATTATCTAGTTACATATAATAAAACGTTTAGTTCTATGTTCTAGCATCCTCTCCTCTCGCTCACACACACGCAGGTATGCGGGCGGTGAGGTATGGATGGATGTTCGTTGCTTATGTTTGGCAATCGGCATTACTCGGCTGACTTCGTTGTTCGCCATCCGATGCCGCGCCACTAACCTCCCCGCTCTTCCGATGTCGGTGTGACATTCGTTTGTTGTCGGTGGCGAATGTGGCGATCGGCATTACTCGGTTCGCCATCTCGTTGTCGTAGGCATCCGTTGTTCACCTATTCGCCATCCGATGGGAACAACGTACACTGACATCGTTGGTCAACAACGGTGTTAGTAAAATCGACCACCTCTAGCAGCAAGCATGATACGATACGCCGTGTGCTACAATCCGTCTAGTTGCTCGTTGCGAGCGTCTTCTTTCCCCGTACTGCCTGCACGAACACTCGCTGTGTAACACGTTACATTACGTAACACCAGTCAGTTCCCATCTTTACTATCTACCCGAGCAGCATTGCTCTCTCACCTCAACAGCCTGTATTGGTCCACTGCTGGACGCAGGCCTCCCCCTGATAAGCGCCTTGTTGGCTTTTATCTCATGGGTACATTTATTTATAACAACAAAGTACAAAAAAGAAAACACACTTATGGGACATAGGTAAGTACTCGACTACTCGTACATAGAGCATATTTTCACCATGGTCTGCTATTTTTTGTATTAAAATAGTGTTTATCTAGGTTCCTGACACAATTTTTTTTTCAAAATACCTTTCTGAAATGAAATTAAACCGAATCGCATTTTTACATCAAAGAATGAATGTTTTCTTAGTATTTTTCTATATACTTAAGTACTTCGAAAAAAGCTTGTGGCAGGAACCTAAATAAATACTATTCTAATACAAATAAAAGCAAACCATGGTGAACATATTCTTAAATTACAAATCATTTTGGTACTACGTTTGTATGGGAAATTCATCCTCCGCCGGACCCTTAACTCAGCATAATGCTGGCTAAGCTCTTGTAAGATGCCTAGCCAGCGCTGGTCTTCCGTTAGGACCCAGAATTGACGACCTCGATGGCGTAGCGGAGGGCCGCCTGCGACGCAGGAGATAGCTGATTCAACACAAATGTTTGCACGATCTGCAAAATCAATGGTGATAGTATCGGCTGGTTCCACTGAGCTGTGCCTCTATTACTTTATCTTGGTTACGCCCATGTTGATGTACCGGCCATTCTCCGGGAGAGGGTATAAACGCACAATGGACCAATAAAACAAATGCTTACTGAACTGACCATATTTTTATATTGCCAGTTGGGAAGAAGGTTTTTTTTGCTAGAAACAAAGGGTATTGGGTGGTAGTTGTCTAGTGTATATACACTTGCGAGCTTTCATCGCGAGTTGATCAAAACAATTTTTTTACAATTTATGTACAATGAACTATAGATTGTGGTATCCATTTGAAAGGTAATTTTGTTACCTTTCAAGCTCGCAAGTGTAGTTTCGTTATAAGTTATAACTTATAACTGATGAAGATAGGTCATTATTCGGCACCATAGGTATAAGTAAAATTCGGTAGATACGGTACGTTCTCCCAGCGCTAACTCAACAAATGTCATGTGTTGTGTTACAACTAAACGCAAAGACACGCTATTTCTAATCTTTTGGAACCTACCTAATGAACAACAAAGATGGGAAAACGTACCTACCTAGACCGATGTGCGACCGAGACAACAATGCGCACGCGAAACACGAACGCCGGCGGCGCCCCGCCGCGGTCCGACTATGACTAAGATGGGTGGACTAATTTGAGCGTTACACTTTCGAGAAGCTAATACTCAATAGCTAGAGATCGAGGAAGATGGAAGGAGCTGGATGAGGCTTTCACCGCTGAAAGCGGTACTCACATAATATGAGAGAGAATAATATGTAATATGTATTTTAGTGTTTAAGTGTGAGAAATAAAAGCTGTTTTATTTATAATACTCAATCTTCCGAATTTTACTTACATCAATGACTTTACCGTTTGTGATTTAGTACGGATATTTTAGCACTAGAACGTCCGGGCGACTAAACTCGCCAAAAACAATGTTGCTTTGAACGTTACGGTGAGAGCAGCCTATGAACTAAATCTAGTTCAGTTTTATTTAATACTAGTTTCTGCCCGCGGCTTCGCACCACGTTGTTTCTATGCAAACATTTAAAGGTGATTTCTATCCCATGGGAACTGATATATGGGATAAGAAGTAGCCTATGTTTGATTCCAGGGTTAGACTTACTTGTATGCAAATTTTCAGCCCGATCCGTTCAGTAGTTTTGGCGTGAAGAGGTAACAAACATCCATACATCCATCTATCCATCCATTAAACCAAACTTTCTCATTTAGAATATTGGTGTGATGGTGTGATTTCAACGAACGCAGCCTTAACTAGATCTGCAACCAGTTACTTACCAGTTACAGCTTCTCGAAAGTGTACTTTCAAGAAGCTAGTGCCCAATCTCGCGAATTTTACTTACATCGAAGTTCGGCACGATATTCTGGTAAAGATAACTCTCAACGATGCCAATCTTGATGCTGATGCTGACATACAGCGCATCAGCATTGTCATACAGGGGCAATGCAGCCAGCGTAGCGGGGACGCGACGACTGGAATTGATATGGATCAGTTGAGCTACCTCTAGTCTAGATCTAGTCTACAACCTAACAAAACACCAGCTTTGCTCAGCTTGGGGCTAGATGATGCTGTGTGGATTCCCCAGCATTATTTATTCACTTACATCCTCAACCTCAACAGCCTGTATTGGTCCACTGCTGGACACTGACCTCCCCCCGATAAGCGCCTTATTGGACTTCATCTCATGGGGGTATTGCCCGGAATCCCGACGCTGGGCATGCGGGTTGGGGATCGCATTTCGGTGGTAGAATTGTTCTGCAGGGGGCGCTGCTGCCCGCCTCCGGTGGATATCCCTTAGTCGCCTCTTACGACGACACCCGCGGGAAGAGTTGGGGTGGTGCAAATTCTAAACCGGCACCACACGGCGCTTATTTACTTACATCATACGTTGTAATAGGTAATATTAACTGACTGTTTCAGATAAAGATGAGTATATTTGTCTTGAATGTACTGGGAACCTATCACTGGTGTTACTGCGTAGTGAAATGAGTAATAAATTATAACAAAAATAGAATATGATTACGGTACATAAGCTACTCGCGTATCGCGTGGGCAGATGATAATGCGCCTTGTGTTATGTTGTCTGTTGCATTACAAATACCTACGACTGTTGTTATATTGCGTTACTACAACTGTTACTTGGTACTACAAGGACCAAGATGAACCTGCCTGTCTTTTTCCGCACTTAAAAAATTCTGAGAATTGAAATTATCTGTGTGGTGGCGGTGCCTATCTCGCGAAGAACCGATAACCGTGGGAAACGTGTTTTTGAGTGGAGACCACGACTCGGCAAACGTAGTGTAGGACGCCCTCCGGTAAGCTGGGATGACGACTTGCGAAAGGCAGCATTCAGATGCTCGATGCGGCAAGCTGAAGACGGAGCGCTATGGTCATTAGGGGAGGCCTATGTCCAGCAGTGGACTTACATAGGCTGATGATGATGATGATCTGTAGTGCCGGCTTAGAATTTACACCCGATTCTTCCCGCGGGTGTCGTAAGAGGCGATTAGGGGATATCAACCGGGCGCGGGCAGCAGCGCCCCTGCAGAACAATTCTACCACCGAACTGCGATCCCCAACCCGCATGCCAGCGTGGGGATTATGGGCAGTACCCCCTATAAGATAAAAGTCGATAAGGCGCTTATCAGGGGGAGGCCTGCGTCCAGCAGTGGACTTACATAGGCTGTTGAGGTTGAGGAAGTTATCTACTCTGAATTTTGTGTCTTCTCGTTGATTTTTAACTAACTGTAATAATGGCGACCTCTGTGGCGCAGCGGTCTTAAGTGGGTTGGATCCCGCCTCGGGACAAATGTTTGCGCGATATCTGCAGATATTCGTTCCTTGTGTTTTGGGTGTTTTCTATGTATAATAAAAAACATCTATCTTTGCAAGTAATGTTTTGTATTTTATCAGTCATCTGGTACCCATAAAACAAGCTCTGCTTGGCTTGAGGCTAGATATAATAATAATAACTTTATTTTTTAGCAAAAAACAAGCATGATCACAATATAATATATAGATTCTTAAATAACAATTAGATACAGCTTGGTATTTGAGATTAGTTCTGTAGTATCTACACTAAGTCAGAGACTTGTGCTGTAGATACCACGTCCCTTCCAGGTAAGTTTTAGAACAATATTAAAGCCGTCACTATGAGTAAAGTAGACAGGCATATTAATAAAATAGAGCAATCGAAAGTGCAATATTACGGGTCATATTTTTTGAAAAATGAATTGACTTGATTTCCTGCAAAAGTAAAAGCTTAAGTTTAGCTTGGGGCTAGATGATGCTGTCTGGGTTGTCCTTTATTATTATTGTTTTTATTAAAAAAAATGAGAATAAAATCTAACTAAGGAATTTAATAACACAGGTTGCACACACTTTTCGCACTTTTTTCATAAAATAGAATTCGCCCCGTGACCACGATCGCTGTAACGCGGTAGAAACGTAGGGGAAATAAAAAAGTACGCGATAAATACCCGATATAATCACTGACTATATTTACAAATCGCGAAAGTTTAAAAAGTTTTGAAATAGAATTCTATTTATGGTCAGCTTAAATATTATGTATTTAGATTTTTTTAGTTTTCTTATAAATCGAGGTCATGACTAGGGTTGCCACCTTTTTTTTGAGCAAATAGAGTACATTTACCATGCACGGGGAAAAAAAATAGGACAGCATGTAAATATATAGTACTATTTATAATTTTTTTATATACATATTTTTATTGCTTTTTGCAATATTTATCAGTGCTGAATACTTTCAAAGCATCTGAGAAATCTATGTCCAGATTAAGGTATATAATAAGTTCGTTTTTAATTAAATTTAGTGAAGCTTTGTTTCTTTCGTCCCGCCACTTAGCATTCATCAGAGAAAAAACTCGCTCTGTAAATGCTGAAGTGGCAGGAACGGAAAGTAGAAATGAGACAATTTTATACACATTGGTAAACTCATTAGTACTTACTAAGTATTTTTTGCCATTTCTGTGACGTTGACAATATAGAAAATTTGTTACAGTTTCTGAAATGTGCAAGTATCTCATTTACAGAATTTATTTCTTCATATAGGTCGTTCATGTTTACATTTAGTTTCTGCAGTTTAAAATTTTCAACTAAGTATATGAACAAAATTATCATATTTAACACTGTCTTTTAAATTTATAATACTTAATGGATAGAGCCGATTGGTCTCACTGTAATCAAACCATTTATCCAAGTATCCTAAGGCCTTTTCCAGAAATAATGTGAAATTTCTTTTAATTTTATTACTTACTTCCGGTGCAGAAAGATCAATTTCTTTAATTTTTTAAATTGTTTCATATCCAAAGAAGAGATCTTCTTTTTGTTTGGTTAAATCGTTTTTTAAGTTATTCATCCATCATAATTCACCACCAAACAGAGCAAAGAACAAGATAAGTTACACAAATTCCCAACTACAAAAACAAAAAGAACGCGCGCGGTTTCAAGTTGACTGACTGAGAGAGATGACAATGACATTGACGTTGTATGTTGCGTTCAAAAACGCAATGAGACTCATAGATGCGATCCGTTCCGTTACACTCAAAGTTTCTTATGCCAAATATAGTATTTTTGCGTACTTTATTGTGCTCATAAAGTATATAGTACGTTAGCCCGAAATATAGTACAATACTATATTATATAGTACGGGTGGCAACCCTAGTCATGACTCTTCTTACGACTTCTCTCTAACGCTCATAATTATTTATAACGTTTTAATTACAAATTTTTGTATCTTAAACACTCTTATGTTACTGTTCTTTTGTTACCTACTTTTCCTGTGCTGTGTACCTACCTAATAAAAAAAAGTCTATCTATCATAATTTTGGATTAAGCCATCCCCACCTCAAAAAGTCACCCTGTACAACTAACATTACCGTTTGAAATACAGACCTATAACTTGTTACACCACAAGCTAATTCATTCATGCTAAAACAACACCTGTTTCGCCCCAAATTGACTTGCTAACCGAATTTCTTAGCATCCCGTTCCTGTCCCTGGTCCCTGATGTTCTCCCTTAGTTAAAATGACTCCATTTCAACTTATTTATGGTCGTGTGAGCGCCCGTTGTGGCCTATTTACTGAATAAATGATTTGATTACAAAATTGCAAATGGAAAATGCAGGGAGTAAAGTAGGTCTACCAGCCAAGCTTGATGTTGAATGTTTGTGAACAAACCACAACACAATAATTTGATTGTTTTGAGAAAGCGAAAATCGACTTGGAATCCCAAGTTAAAAAAAAAATCTTTATTCAGACACCTTATTCTATTTTGTTAGTAGGTACACTTAGGGCTAGAGGTTTAGTACATAATATTAAACAGGGATTTTGTCCTGTGATGGAATACATCAATTAAATTTGATAGATATCGCATGTTTTATTTTAAACTGTTTTTTTTTTTTTTTTTTGCGGAATAAATGTGTGCTAATCCCTCGAGAATCAAATTTGTATGGAACCGATTCGGGATCGTGTTTAAAGGATACAACTGCAAAAGAAATCATCAAAAATCATCCAAATCGGTATTTATATAGACGGAGAAATCAACAGACATACAAAGAAAACATCTACAGCCGACCATAGAACCTCCTCATATTTTCGAAGTCGGTGAAAAACAAACGCTCTTGCTTTGGCGTCGAGTTTCAGATATAATGGTAAGCAATATTTATTGAAGGAAGGATCACAAATCGATAAATAATGTAAACCCTACTAATATTAAAAAATTGGTGGTCTGTAAAGTCGGTTTACTGACGATAGTTGAACGTGACAACGTCTTAAGAAAATACTGATGGAATGGTAGCATTTGATACTCGATCAAAACATGTAAATGTACTATAGTATAGCAGCTTTCCACGCAGACGCATCGCTCACTCAAGTAGGAGAGAGACGGATGTCGAGCGCTCTCGCTTGCACTTCAAGCCTTACATGGAACGCCTCAGAGCGAGGTAACGCCGCATGACGTCATGTTTTTTCGTGCGTGCAGCCGGCTCTATCGAATTATAAGACGTTGTCACGTCAAAATGCGAAAGTTTGTGAACTGTTAATTTTAGTTACTTATGATCTCCAAAGCTACTGAAAAGGGCATGATCAAATTTGGCGAACATTTAAAACATAGCTTAACTTAGATAATTGGCTTTATACTGAACCGCGTGCGAAGCCGCGGGCAGAAGCTAGTTCCGTATAAGACGCGGCAACGTATGGGTGGTTTGTGTGATGACGACCTCTGTGGCGCGGTGGGCGAAGGTCCGCCTGCGACGCAGGAGGTTGCGGGTTCGATTCCCGCCTCGGGACAAATATTTGTACGATCTGCAGATATTTGTTCAGGGTGTTCTGGTCGTTTTCTATGTATAGTAAAAAATATCTATCTATGTACTCGTATATTATTATGTATATCAGTTATCTAGTACCCATAACACAAGCTTTGCTTACCTTGGGGCTAGATAATGCTGTGTGAATTGTCCAGCAATTTTTTTTTTTTTTTTACAAACGTTTCACTTCGAGTTTGGCTAGTGTATAGGCACTGACGTGGGTAGGTAATGTACCTAACGAACCGAGCTAAAGAATATCGTGTTACATAATTAGAGAATGCCTTCGGCTTTGTTCGTGAGTTGTCTGTGAGCTCTTTACCAGTTCTAACTTTATAAGTTACTTTGACAGGTTTTATTTTTGCTTTGCTGGGGGATCTTGGGGCATCTTTCTAAACTTATTCTCATTTCTTACTGGTTGCTAGCCGCGGGTTCGCACGCGTTGTCTCTATGGAAACGTTTAAAGGTAATTTATATCCCATGGGAATTAATTTATGGGATAAAAAGTACTTATATAACGTACCTATGTTTTATTCGAGACCTAGAACTACCTGTCTACTAAATTTCAGCTTAATCCGTTTAGTAGTTTTGGCGTGAAGAGGTAACAAACATTTATCTAAACATCCAAACTTTCGCATTTATAATATTACTAGCTTCTGCCCGCGGCTTCGCACGCGTTGTTTCTATGGAAAGGTTTTGAGGTTATTTGTATCCCATGGGAACTGATTTATGGGATAAAAAGTAGCCTATGTTTGATTCCAGGGTTAGACTTACCTATATGCAAAATTTCAGCCCGATCCGTTCAGTAGTGTTGGCGTGAAGAGCTAACAAACATCCATCCATCTATACATCCATCCAAACTTTCGCATTTATAATATTAGTGTGATGTGATAGTTTGAAGTGTGATATTTTCACATATAACTCAAACATATATTAGCATGGGGTGATGCTGCACAATACACATATCATCATCTAACCCCATGCGAGATGATGCTTATTTATTTATTTATTTTTATTTTTCATCCATATCTTTTTTTTAAGATTTTTAAACTTAAGCAATCAGATCGATATTATAATGTGTGTGTAGAGAACTAAACACACATTATAACATGGGGTAACTCAATAAATACTTACCCGTGAATAGTTAATATAATGTTTTCAAATTCTGTTACCAGCTTCCGATGACATTATTTTCTTTATCATTACGTTCCGTTACTCTTTCGTTTTACTGTCCGGCCCTTCGATGGCTGCCTAGGTACGTTTCATTACTATTTCCTTATTTGTCCAACTCGTTTAGTATGCGTAGACGACTTTCAAGATGGTACTTAACCTAGAATTGTGCGTACTTGCCTGGATGGGAGCGCAGCCTCGCATAGAAGTAGAAAATGGCAATTTATGCGAAGAGTCATTATAAACCTTGTTTGAAATAAATTAAAGTTCGAGATCTTTTATGACACAGCTAATTCATAGGCTAGATTTTGTCTCATTAATTAGAATAATTTTCTATTCCCCATCATCGAGTAAGTAAAATAATAAATAAATAAATCATGCTGAACAATTCACACAGCATTATCTAGCCCCAAGCTAAGCAGAGCTTGTGTTATGGGCACTAGATAACTTGGTTTTGTAAATCTTACAGTAGAATTAATTTGTTTGTCTAAGAAAATTACAATAATATAATAGAAATACTAAGTTAGAACTAGTATTTACAATTGAAACAATTGAGCTAACTGCCGACTGTTGCAAACAATCTATAGGTAGCTGAACTGATCCATATCAATACTAGTCGGAAGCGTCCCCAAGACGCTGGCTGCATTGCCCCGCTGTATGGCAATGCTGATGCGCTGCGCCAGATACTCACCAGCTCCGGGTCACGCGTCGCTTCAACCAGACGCTCAGATAATTTTTTTAAAACCCGAAGAGCCTCGATAACCCACGGACCTAGGGCGCCAGATACTCACCAGCTCTCGGGTCACGCGTCGCTTCGACCAGACGCTCAGATATTTTTTTTAAAACCCGAAGAGCCTCGATAACCCACGGACCTAGGGCGCCAGATACTCACCAGCTCCGGGTCACGCGTCGCTTCAACCAGACGCTCAGATAATTTTTTTAAAACCCGAAGAGCCTCGATAACCCACGGACCTAGGGCGCCAGATACTCACCAGCTCTCGGGTCACGCGTCGCTTCGACCAGACGCTCAGATATTTTTTTTAAAACCCGAAGAGCCTCGGTAACCCACGGACCTAGGGCGCCAGATACTCACCAGCTCTCGGGTCACGCGTCGCTTCGACCAGACGCTCAGATATTTTTTTTAAAACCCGAAGAGCCTCGATAACCCACGGACCTAGGGCGCCAGATACTCACCAGCTCCGGGTGACGCGTCGCTTCAACCAGACGCTCAGATAATTTTTTTAAAACCCGAAGAGCCTCGATAACCCACGGACCTAGGGCGCCAGATACTCACCAGCTCTCGGGTCACGCGTCGCTTCGACCAGACGCTCAGATATTTTTTTTAAAACCCGAAGAGCCTCGATAACCCACGGACCTAGGGCGCCAGATACTCACCAGCTCCGGGTCACGCGTCGCTTCAACCAGACGCTCAGATAATTTTTTTAAAACCCGAAGAGCCTCGATAACCCACGGACCTAGGGCGCCAGATACTCACCAGCTCTCGGGTCACGCGTCGCTTCGACCAGACGCTCAGATATTTTTTTTAAAACCCGAAGAGCCTCGATAACCCACGGACCTAGGGCGCCAGATACTCACCAGCTCCGGGTCACGCGTCGCTTCAACCAGACGCTCAGATAATTTTTTTAAAACCCGAAGAGCCTCGATAACCCACGGACCTAGGGCGCCAGATACTCACCAGCTCTCGGGTCACGCGTCGCTTCGACCAGACGCTCAGATAATTTTTAAAACCCGAAGAGCCTCGATATCCCACGGACCTAGGGCGCCAGATACTCACCAGCTCTCGGGTCACGCGTCGCTTCGACCAGACGCTCAGATAATTTTTTTAAAACCCGAAGAGCCTCGATAGCCCACGGACCTAGGGTCTCGACTTCAAGGGGAGCAAATGTCTAGGCTCTAGTAATTTGTTAAGCCCACACAAAGCAGCTGGTTTACCACTGCCAGACGACGGCTTCCCTCCCAGTTTTCTCTGCCACTTCATATTACGTGTCTAACTAACCTAACATCATAAAAAAGTGAAATTTCCATATCTCCACGTTGTCTTGCCTACGAACAGCGGTACATAAAGAAGCAACGTACGTGTGCGGTACACCGCTTTGATTGCATCGGCTTCGAGCGACTCATTGTTGACTCCTCGTTTATTGTTGTGAAAACCTGAGGCGCAGACAGCTGTCCGGTAAAGATGCGCTCACACACTGGCTCTGCTCTACACTCTTGTCCCCTTATTCATAACTCGCTTCTGCCCTTGGCTTCGCACGCGTATTTTCGGTGTAATAAGTAGGCTGTTAGCTAAGTTAGGCTTTTTTCTAAACGTACGGCAAATTTCATCTTGATCTAACGTTTTTGTTATTATAGTGCGTAAGCCTCGCACTGTGGATAATTTCTAATTTCTAAGAAATCAAATAATATCGCAAAAAATTTTGACTTCGACGGGACATGAACCCGCGTCCCTTCAGTACGGGAATGTGATAACCAACTACACCACGAAGTCAAGTGACGTGGGAGTCGAAAATCTTTGCGACTTTCTACGAACTCAAGCGCCGTGAGCTCCACCTACAGGGGAAACATTGAAGTTTATCCAATCCTGTTCAAAGACTAAAGTTACGTTTAGTTCGTTTGACGAGAGGTGTCGCGTTGCTCTAAATCTAACGTTTTTGTTATTATAGTGCGTAAGCCTCGCACTCTGGATAATTTCTAATTTCTAAGAAATCAAATAATATCTTTTACATATTTTAAATAAACTTTTTAAATATTTTTTATTTCAACGGGAATTTTTTTTTGCGATATTATTTCATCTTGATCTGTTTAGTAGTTTGAAGATCCTGGTTATAAAAAATCAGATTTCAAATTTTTCTTCCTTAGTATATTAGTAGGATAGTCTATTAACTTGACTTAAGTCAGAGTGAGAAGCTGTTTTAATTTTTCATGAACACCATTCAAAACAGAAGAGGGAGAATGATTGCACATCTTATACGACATGACAGCTTCATAAGAAACATTATAGATGGAAAAGTAGAAGGAAGACGAGGAAGGGGACAACCAAGAATGAACTCTATGAGTCTAATCAAGGAGAAAGCCGCTGTCTTGTCGTATAAAGTAAAAGAGACTGCATTGGAAAGAGAAAAGTGGAGGAGTTTGGATCATTGCACCGACAAGAGCTAGACTCTTTAATTTATGATAATTAACTCCTCTGGCTCAGTGACAGAAAGTGTGCCTGTGCCTCAGATAAGAGGAGTCGACGTTTCCCCTGTCCTGTGCAGTTTCCCGCCAGTCCTCCGCTTGTAGCTCACGCAGCTTAACTGTTTTAAGTCAACAGTTTATTATTAATAAGGGGGTTATCCTCTAGTGGTTTTAAGAGATACCGTATGCGAGAAAAGGTGGCATCACCGGGAAGTTAGAATTCCTGGAGGAATTCTATGTTACCCGTCTCATCAGCAGTTCTAGAGCAGCGATAAACAATAGGTTTTGCGGCATATGCCGAGGCTGTCTCAATAATCAGTGAAAGATTTTTCAGAATTGAAGTACTTCTGGAGAATAGCCACAACAAAACAAACCACAAAATACCTACTTCTTTTAAAATAAGTTGCTGCAGATGTTTGATGCAGAGCCTCATCACACTTTCGACTAGCGAGCGATTTCGAGGCGAGTAAACAGCGAGCTGCGATTGCTATTCGCGGCGAGCTGCGTGCCCGCGGCGTCGTAGCGGCGTGCTCGCTGCGCACTCGCCTCGCTTTGAAATGGCTCGCATATCGCCAGTGTGATAACTTTGCGTCGAGCTGGATGGGATAGTGTTGCTTGATTTTGTTTGCTTAGATCTCAAATTTAGTGCGGACTAGCTTATACTAGAGGCGTGATAAGCCGCATAATTAATAAGTTAGCTCTTATATAAAAAGTTAGTAGTTAGTACCATTGGATGCGACTCGCAGGGAACAGGAAGAAATGTCGTGTTTTGGAAAAGGCGGTAATGATGATGATAAATGATTATCAAATAAATATGAACGCGCCCTAACGTTTCAGAAAAGGTTGCGGGTTCCACCGACCTCGCCGATCGAATCCTCGCTCATTATCCGCTGCGAACTAGCTGCGAACTGACACATGGCGATGACTAATTGACGAGCTATCGATTCCGCTAAAAGTACTGAAGTAGATGCACTGCATTTGGTAATCAGCTGTTGGGAACCATTATCATTTTCAGGTCCTTCTCCCTGTTTTGTGCAAGGGATAGAAAGTGTTAGTGGGGACACAA
Source organism: Eupithecia subfuscata (assembly GCA_963564075.1). NCBI lineage: Eukaryota > Metazoa > Arthropoda > Insecta > Lepidoptera > Geometridae > Eupithecia > Eupithecia subfuscata. Next base: position 14,766,098 of record OY751109.1, on the reverse strand, counting down.
CATATGTTTTTGAAGTTATATTATTTGCTGTCATATATAGTTCAGATCTCTGATGCAGGGAGCATAATCGGAATCAAAATAATTTATTTCCAAGACAGTATTAGGTAGTATTTCTTAACCAGATACCAAACACGTGATAAAGCTACCCAGTGGTACCACTTTTTTGTCTTAAGGTGGTTGATTTGATCACGCGTGAAAAAAGCGAGTTTTTTGCTATGTTCTAGGTTGTAGAAGTAATTTAGATAGCAGATAAGAAGTTTCGCGCACATTCTAAGCCATTTGCTATGAACTCACGGTAAAAAAACTTCGAATCAACGATTTTTGATGTTTTGGAGTCTATTGACACTAAGAGATTAATTACTAAAAACAACATTACGAACCACCTTAAGTCCCATGTTCAAGTGCACACTTGCAAGTGTAAACTGGACAGCAATCTCTGAGTGGTCCGGTTCACCTTGACTTTTGGCGCGCACGGGCAAGAGTGTTTTTGTACCGGCGGCGGCGGCGTCCCGGTCGAAATCGCAAGTGAACGGAACGCTGCACTGGCGGCCTTGCCGACTTTTTTTCTTCATTTATTTGGCAGACGGTGACGTAACCAGCTCCGACGATTGTGCAAATTGATACCATCTTTGCCGGGATCGGAGATTTGGCTCGTGCATCGGCATCTTGCCCGATGCTCACTTGCGTATCAAACACCACCGACGTTGCAGCTCGGAATGTTGAGCGAAAACAGTTTTATTTTCTCGTGCCATTAGCGCTGATTTCAATCTAAAGTTTGCGTATTAACTTATCTTAATGTTCATTACGAACTGGCCCAGCCGGTGCCGCTCGGAGCCGTCCTATCTTTGGGGTGTTTGTTTGTCAGTTCGACGCAAAGTCTGTAAAGCTTGTTTATCGTAAGCTTATAAATTGTGTAGGAAGCTAGAGGGGGCGACCGGCTTCGACAGCGAGTCCGTAATCACGCCGCTCGCTCGCGCCTTGATTACTACCATTGTCTTCAGAAATCCTCGCTCTTCACCAACGCTTTTGTCCCGTCCTCCATTAATCCGAAAGAACGTTTAAAAACTGGAATCCGCAGCGATCCGCGATTCCTCCACAACATCGATGAAAATTATTACCGTAACCCTTCACAGGGGATTGGATTTTGCGATTGAATTGCAATTTGACCCCTTTTAATTTGGTTCGGGAGCTGTTAGTTTGAAAGTGCGCGGCGGCACGCGAAGGTTAAGCGGTGTGCGATCATCTGATACGTGTAACGCGCACGGAATAATCTCCGGTCTCTGCGCACGAATGTTAATTGAGTATTTGATGAGATAGACTGATTATTCTGGGTTCGCCTGATGCTCGATGGCAACCCTAGTTCCGTAGATATATGGCTCCCTATCTACATAATCTGGGACGAGTGGAGGTGGAATTGGGGAGGTCTCGGAACGTGACTGAAAACACGCACGATGTCGCCGTGTACCTAAATGTAAACGGACGGGTTTTTGTGTGATGTCCGATTGTGTGCAGCTGACAGCCCTATTGCACGTGCTGGCCCATCAATCAATACGCGTAGCCGGCACGCCCGCCCCCTCTGCCCACCACTAACTAAATAACAACCAGATAAAGGAAAACGCATTCATTTGCCACTGAATGCGATGTAACTTATCGCCCGCTTCGTAGAATCTCTTTCTGATTTATATCATCCCGTTCCGTTATTCCGTCACATATAATGTTGCTTTTGTTTGCAGTTATCCATTGGGCAAACTTTTAATTAGGTACCTCGTTTGAGCGAACAAAGCGTCAGTCCGGATGTTGTTGAAGAATCTATTTCGCAAGTTTCAAAGATATGCTCATCCTCATTAGGGCTCGAATGAAAATAACAAACAAAGCATCTTTACGAAGAACAAAAAGATATCGCAAATATTCTCATGTCACGGTAGAAAATATAAATATCAAAATGAAAGAAAATCTATTATACACACAACCGGTTCTCCAGCTACTGAATATAAAACGAGTTTTGATGTTTACTTTTATCCTTTAGTTTGTTATCGTATAATCTCAATTGTTTCGCTTTTCACGATATTACAACCACAAAGGAATATATCTTTTTTATCTCGCCCTTAAAGTGGCGGTATTACTGTTCCTTTTAGCATAACTTTTGCGTTATGTTTTATAGAATATCCTTAAATCCATACGGAACTTGTCTAGTGGAATAGAACTGGCGTCAAAGGCGTCGATCCTCAAAAGGGGGAGCCTTTGTTTCGACGTCAATTTATTTCCCATGTGTTTGTGTGTCATATGTCGGTCGTCGTGGGCTGCTAGTCGTGTATTAGCTGTCTTGTCGCTGTCGACATCGTTCATACATGTTTTACTTATCGCCTCTACTTATCTTTGTACCTTAGGTACATTATCCAAAGGTCTTTGTTGAATCGTTTATGTCACGTGTCTTAGGGCACTTTCCGCTATAAAAACTCTGTTCGTGAAAGAATTTTCTGAATCATTACTACTCCCGCACAATTTGGTCACGATCAAATTTATCTCGGTCCTGCAGTGCACTCCTAAGACGTTAGGTATTAGGTACGGGTTCTACATTACGACAATGATAAACTGGCTTGTTTAATACCCGAAGGGTTCACCAGAGCAACGAATGCGTTCGGTTCGCTCCTAATCTTTTATTTGTGTCTGCTTTTGTCTTTAGTTTTGTTTGACGTTCTTTACTGTATGTAACTCGTGTATGGGATTAGGTGTATTGTTTTAAACTAGTTTTTGTGCCGTGAATGGAGGCGGTGAGAAGTTCTTTTGATTAGCATAATTAGGGGGTTTTGTTCTTGATACATTGAACTCATTTGTGATAGTCTTGTGTAGAGCATCAGTTGATTTGGTTTTTTACTGGATCTGAGTGTAATCTATTACGAAAACTATATCACGAGCAATGTTCTAGTCATAAATCATATGTTATACATCATTATCTACACAACGCACAGTTTCTATGGAACTATTGACGATATCTATACTTTTAGTGGTATGTTCGTTGACGTTATATTACTTTTATGATTTATGCGAAAAAGTAATATATTACGTACGCATAGACACAGCAAAAATCATGCGTGTGAACATTTCTTGCCCACGTGTGAACTGTCTGTATGTAAACAATGAGTCAACCTGTGTTATTACCCTTTTTACATTGTCATCGAGAAATTATGCGACGAAAACGGTAGTTTGTTTCTTCGGTTTAACAGCGCAAAACAGAATTGTCATAGATTCTAGTTTGGGTTCAGAGCTCTTGATCAAATTTGGATAATATTATGAAGTTTATGCATATTTAGATTTGGAAAATGAAAATTAATGGGTTTGCTAACGGTTCATTTTATATTCGTTTTTTTATATTAGAACAATTAAATTTCCCAATACCGAATTCTACCGGACTCCACGTCTACAATATGGTAGTAGATATAGTAGACATAGCAGAAACTGGTGTTATAGTTAACTGTATCAATGGCAATATAGACGGTGTTAATCCGGCACCATGTCCTCTACCTAACCATGGCAAAGGCTAGTTTGATTCAAATATCATAGTCATTTGAATAATACTTGGCAATCGCCACTAAAACAAAGTTCCCCCAACTTTGTTACACTCGAACATTCCGACAAACAATTTCAAAACAAAAACTTTAATATTCACCGGTAATGTAGATATGTAATTTCACGTGTATAACTTAGGACATAATAGGCTATTGCCAACTAAAGTGCTCTATTATGTAAGTTTCAATATCGAACGGGAGGTTTTTACGCGATAGAGGGATACCGAAGGTGCTACCAACTGTATTATTTATGAGTCCATAAAATATTTAAAGCACCTGTGGTTATTTATAGGCGTGAACTCGTTCGTGAATATAACAATAGCCAGTTTTGTGGCTTTGATTGAAAGGGACTGAATTGCCGAAGTTTTTGATGATTTTGTTTAGTTTTAAGGGGTTTATTGATCGTTACAAACGGCTCTTTTGTTCCTATGCCTTTAGACATGGGAAAATGTGACATGATACTAACTGTGAGCGTTGAATGATCTTAATTAACAGATATTGTAACTCTAGGTAAGTTGCTTTGTTGAAATAGATATTGAAAGACATATATTTATAACAACAATTCAAACACTCAAACAAGGCACACTTATATAGCTGTGTGAATCTGGCAACCGACTTTGAGATATTCATGTTTCTATGGTCCCCCTTAGGGTACAAACGAAACTTTTGTCAGTACAATCGGGTACAAACCCGGTACAATCCAATAAGACCATACAAACCCTAAACCATAACACATGAATATCTCAATGTCGGTTGCGAGGTGCACATAGCTCAATTATATAGGATGTTGTTGTAGATTTATAGTGAGAATATCTTACCGATTTCAACAGATTCTCAAAAATTACAAAGGATTACAAATATTAAGTCATCTAGTACCCAAAACACAAGATCTGCTTAGTTTGGGGCTAGATGATGTTGTGTTCCAGTATTATTTGTTTATTAAAATAGTTTTTTACGTGTTCTGTATTTTCACGAATCCGGAAGGGATAATCAGATGCAGTGCGTAAACGGTGATACAGATAGAGGATTCGATTAAATAGGTCCATTGTCCTACTAAAAATAAAGTTTAGTAGGTATTCTATAGATGGCTATATAGAATGTTTTGAAACACAAAGTTACCAGCTAATACGAACTTAATACCCCCAAATTACATAACTTTACTACCGTACTTCACGCCAATTCTAAGTTTGAAATTACTGAAATTATCAAGTGTCGGCTTGTCAATACAAGGGAGTGAGTCTACGAGTACATTGTAATTACTTAGGCGTTAGGCATCAAGTTTGTCGCTAATGGAAACATATGGGTAGAAACTAGCTGGGATTCAATTGTCTGGGGAGTTCCAACAAGATTGTGTTGATCTTCCATTTGCGCCTGTTAGTGGTAGCTGAGGCGAGTTGGTAACACTGAGTGATCTGGTTCTATTAATAATGTTTGCTTCAACTTTTATAATCTTGTGAGGTTTGTAAAGGGAAAATTTAAGAGTGATTTGAGAGATTCTTTATTTAAATTGTAAAAACTTGCTCAAACAATATGAGTGAAAATTTAACTGGAGGGCGCTATTTATCCGATATAGGGTAAAAGTGTACATGTTATAGATACATTCTTAAAAGCTGGCGTGATTGTCTTTTGTTTTTCGTATAGGTACTTGAGGCCTGGGTTTGTGACTTCAGCGTGGATAATTTGAACAAAAGAGACAGAAGCGACAGCTTTTAAAAATTATCTCTATTTTTTTTATACATATATCATTAGGTAGTGCTTAAACAATTAAAGAAAATTCTTCAAAAATATCTCTTTTGCGATTATAAACCCCGTCAGGAATTTACCACGAAGCAGGTAGGTACATTAAAAATTAATGCTTCATCCGAACTCAGCTGAAAGCCAGACGCCTCGAGTGCCGCTTGCCGCAGCATCCAAATAGAGGGCTTAGGCTTGCAGGGAGGTACGATGAAACGTAGTGTATTCAGAGCTAGAATACAAGATATACTTTGTAAACACAGATGTATGAAAACTTCAGCAACGCAGACGCGAATCAAATCATCAAATTCGAAAACCGACGAGAGACCAATGAAAGATGTCAAAATAAAAATAAAATATCAAACTTCTGTAAAACTCGTTTGCGGCATGGTTTTTTCACTGAATATTAATCTGTGGTAGCAGGTGAATGACCTCCTTTAGTGTACATAATTGACTAACATCCTGTATAACACAAGTTAAATAATAGGTATGTTACATAATTTGGACGCACCCTTAGAATGGATTTAATCCTATCCAGCATTAATGCATACGGTTTGAATAAAAATATAGGTAGTGGTTTGTGAAAGATTAATTTTTGTTTCATTAGATCTCCAAAACTACCGAACAGAACAAGATTAAATTTGGCATACGTTTAGAGCATAGCCTAACTTAGATAATAGACCGAAAATACGCGTGCGAAGCCGCAGGTAGAAGCTAGTATAATATGTAGTAAAAATATAGGCTTAGCAACGACTACAAACCAACCTGTCCCTAGCGATTTCTAAAACATGTAGGTAGTAGCACAGCGCCAACAACCTTATCTCGTATATATTCGCTATTTTAGATATCAGATTAAAGCGAATTTCAGTGACTTATATCTCGACGTCGACCCAATGCTATCGTTTTGGCAACGGCATTATAACGCCGAGTTATTGTTATTGCACTTGTAAGGGTTGCCACTTTAGTGAAAGCGCTAGATGTCGCGCTTTTTATGGTAAACTAGTTTCTGTCCACAGCTTCGCACGCGTTGTTTCTATGGAAACGTTTAAAGGTTGTTTCTTTTCCATGGAAATTGATATTTTATGGGTTAAAAAGTAGCCTATGTTTTATTCCAGGTCAAGAGTTACGCAAAATTTTAAAATGATCTGTTGAGAAGCTTTGGCGTGAAGAAGTAACAGACATCTACCTATCCATCCAAACTTTCGCATTTATAATATTAGTGTGAAGTGTGATGGTCCATATTTATACAAAACTTTATATATTTTATCTAGACTTTGCACGTTTGCTCGAGAGAGCAAACGTGCAAAGTCACGTGAGAACGTGAAAAATAGATCAATAGTAGCTTATAGCATTCAGCTTTCTATTTCTCAAGAGTTATCAAAAATAAACCAGTAATCTCCGATAACCTTCCAAATTCCAAGCTTAGCTCAAGATTTTTTTATATATGAGCCCCTACTTACAAAAGGACATAAACCTACTGGAGAGTGTACAAAGGAAACCACAAAAATACCCATAAGCCTTCGCCGGATGTCTTACCCAGAGAGACTAGCCGCCCTACGCTTCACTACCCTGGAGGATAGACGCCTCCGTGATGATCTAATTGAAACTTTCAAAATTCTATCGCACACCTACAACCTGCCTGACATACACAAAAAATATACCCCCAAGGTGCCATTCAAAACAGCTAGAGGCCATGGTCTCACAGTAACCCGTTCACCATCAAACACTAACATTGCTCATCACTTCCTGAGTAACCGAGTGGTGCACCATTGGAACCGACTTCCTGAAGAAATTGTAACAGCTCCCTCTGTGAACAGCTTCGAAATCAGACTCAACCACTGGTCACGAACGCACAATCTGACCACTACAAGAGACAAACTAGTGTAGTGAAAAACTTTAAAAGCACTGTGATATAGACTTATCAGCTCTCAGCTAATCAATAGTAATATTAACGTTTTTGTTATTATAGTGCATAAGCCTCGCACTCTGGATAATTTTTAATTTCTAAGAAATCAAATAATATCGCAAAAATTTTCGATTTCGACGGGACTTGAACCCGCGTCCTCCCCTCAGTACGGGATAGTGATAGCCAACTACACCACGAAGTCAAGTGACGTGGGAGTCGAAAATCTTTGCGACTTTCTACTTCTCTTTGCGACTTTCTCTTTCGTCGAAGTCGAAAATTTTTGCGACATTATTTAATTTCTTAGAAATTAAAAATAGTAATATTTTTGTCGTGAATATACCTTTGTTTCACCACACTCTCCTGAACTTAAAATGGTTTGTATTTTGTGTTAGCTACGCCTAGCGCCAAATCTAGCGCATTTTATGGCACGCAAAACTCTAAAACCTTATGTAATGTTAACCTAATTTTTTGTCTCCTAGCGGAATCTAGCGTATTTCCAGGAAAAACCAGGAAGGAAAGGACTTGCTGCGTCTGTTTTCCCGGTAGAGTACAATCTCGGTCTTCAAATCCTGAGTGGATAAGTTCCTTTTGGGAAAGCGTGCTCAATCTTAGGTCACATCTTTCTTAAGTGGTGGTGGTCAAAAGCTTTACCATTATTATTAAAAAAAATAAAGCTATTCGCGCGTACAGAGGTGGCAACCTTACTTGTAACTGTAAAGGTTGCCACTGAATTGGGCCACCTGAACGTAAAGATACTTGTAAATTTGTTATGTTATGAGGTGGGTTTTTCGATATTCTTGGTTATAAGAATATTTCGGCTGTTTTAACCATTATTTTCCTACATCGTTTTTGTTTTGGTGGTTATCCAAAATATTACTTAGGTCGGCGGAAAATAAATAGTAGGAAAATATTTAAATAAAAAATTGTAAGAAAGTAATTAAAGAATGGAAAAGGTCTTGTTTCACAGAATGGCGCGCAATGCTCCCTCTTAAGAGGAAGACACCCTCTTAAGGGGTTCCTCAGATCTCGACCAAATTTTGTGCAAAACAGTGCACTTTCATGATTTTTTTATCGTAATTTCATTCGCAATCGTGTTTTCACAATTAAGGAACCGAAGAAAAAATTTTGAATTTTATGTTATTCTAGTTTTTTACCACGGGGATCTCGTGAGATCTAGGCCTAGTTTGACAAGCAAACCCGCTAGGTTCACCCCATAAGTCGAAACAACAAGGAAAGTGCCGATGACACGTTCTTAGTGATATGTTTTTAACCCCCGACGTAAAGAGGGGTGTTATAAGTTTTGTTATAATAGAATAGAATAGAAAAGCATTTATTTCGACACACAATATAAATCAAACAAAACCAAACAAATAATAAGGAGCTAAATTAAAAAACAAATTTAGACCGTCAAATCCAGCTTTGCCCCTATGACCCTGTGCCGAAATAGGCTTTGGCTCAGCATGTGCTGCGCGATATAAGTTGTCTGTCTGGGTATCTGTCTGTGGTATCGTAGCTCCCAAACGGATGAACCGATTTTCGTTTAGTTTTTTTTTTAAATTAAATTAAAATTATTTAGTTTTATTGTTATTTTGTGTGATTTCGTTTGCATGCACATTGTCTGGCCATTAGAACAGGGAAATATACGTACGCTCTTTTGGTTAACACTTTCATGGCTCACGACACACATGGATCTTGCAGCACTGACGTCCCTGGCTGGGTCCCGCCACCTCGTGCTGCAAAGGCTGGGCAGTGAAAGCGTTAATCATGACGCTCGTATTTCGTATTCGTAAATTCGCTAGTACTTATTTCTTTGTTAAAAGATCCTTTTGGTGGGTTGGGCTTGGTCAGTCTGCAGCTTAGTAACTACTACCTTCTGTTACTCTTCTTCTTCTTCTTCTTACTCTGCCTTCTGCTGCCTATTCTTCCGAGAAGTGCTACATGGACTATGTGTCTCATCATAGGCTCGCTTGTATTATATAGCTAAGCCATCCTATTTAGTGGGTTTGAAATTCCGGCTTATCCCACTAATAAAGGGGGAATTTCAGTGAAATTCCCCCTTTAGGGAACAAAGGGGCAACCTGAAACCGTAGCTAAGATTAGATTCATAGCTCTGGAGGAAGCACCCATTCAGGACAAAATAAAGTCTAATCCAAATACAGCTACGTACGAACAATACAATACATTCTCAAGTATTTGCACCACAATACACAAAGCTGTAATGCTATATGAATTCCTGACGACGACGACGTGTTGTACTAATTCACTAAACAACTCGAGCCGTACGTGGAACGGTTATCTTCGAAATAATAGTTATAGAACTAAGTTTACATTCTAGGTAATCCTTACATTGTTATTCGTTTATTATTTAGACAATGTGTTGCGTTTCGTAAGGCGGTGGTGGGACTGATAGCGAGAATGAAAAGTAGTTACTTATTTGATGTTATTGTTGACTCCTCAACCTCGACAGCCTATAATTGGACCACTGGTGGACGCTGGCCTCCCCCTGATAAGCGCCTTGTTGGCTTGTATCTCATGGTATAGTGCCCATAATACTGCTGACTATATGCGTAAATAACAGAAAAAAATCCTCCTCAAAGTTATTTAATTGTTATGTTGTCGTTCTGTCTAGTAGCCATCTTAAATGCTAGGCGAACGTAGTTTTGACAGACGAAAAAACCGAAGCGGAAATATGTTAAAATCACATAGTCATGTGCTTTAAAAGTATTTCCTAATTACATGAAAATAACCTATAGCATTAAAGTCATTTACAATGGAATATTGGCTATGGTTTGAGTTTTAAGCTTTCCAATATAGTAAAAATGACTTTAGTGTTAATATAACCATGATGGATTTAAAAGTTTTAACCTGTAGGATGTTTGTAAAATAGCAACATGACCATCAACCATCACGACATGTATGTATTCGATGTTGTAGTGATAGTTTTTACATCTCTCTATCTATACTAATATTATAAATTCGAAATTAACTCTGTCTGTCTGTGCCCTTTCACGCCTAAATGGCTGAGCGGATCTTATTGAAATTTGGCATGGAGACAGGCGCTATCCCGGAGACGGACATAGGTTACTTTCTATCTCGGAAAAGAGCGCGCGAAGCCGCGGGAAGCAGCTAGTTTTGTTATCAACTAAAGTTGTAGGCAACAGTTAGCGTCGATATCCGCTTTCCGCTTACACTCCGCCGTGTTAGTTTGTCCAAGCCGTCCGGTCGCGCCACCCAGCTAATTAATAACACAATTATGATAACGTAAACTTATCGGGTAGTTCCACTGCGCTCCAAAACCCATTGTTCTCAAAATTTTAAAGTTCATACATTTATTCCACTGCGCTCCAAGAATTTTTACGTAATAATATAATCGAATATTTGAGTTCCACCGCGCTCCAAGAAATTTTGAGTAGAGTTAGCAAAAAATAAATTTGCATTAAACATTATGTAATATAAAAAAAAAGATAAACCCATATCAAATATGTTTATTCAGTCATAATCACAACGTCAAATCTAATAAGCAAATCAAATCTAATGAATATAATTTTTGTTACAGACAAATGTGATTTGATCGCTTGTTCACGAATTTCTTGTTTGAATTCCGTAACTGTATCTGCCTGCCTCATACATGTATGATGATCATCTTGTAATATCGTTGACTGACGTATTCTGAATTTAGCATGGCATGTTTTACTAAATGTGCAACACCATAATTGAAAGTCATCCTTCTTAGACATATAGCGCAAATAATAGTGACTTCCACCTCTCACCAGTGTGCGCATGTTGCCTGCAACAATATATATATTTTTTTTTTTATTTCTTCGGGATAACAAACAATCATACTTAACTACAGATTATCATAATTAAACTAAATATTTACTAAAAGTATGACCAGCCCCGTTATCCACAAGTTACAGAGGAAAGAAAGGGGAATGTGTATGACGTTCCGTATCAATACAATGATTTTTAATAATTATCAAGTTATGCTCCTTCAAATGTAAACATTTTTTACATTGTGTAAACACAAATAGAATAAATCATTGGATGTAAGTATAAAAAGAACCACAATTCAAAATGATTTTTACCTGGACCATCAATAAATGAAAACTGCGTGGGTGTGCTTGAGCCTGGCTGATCTGCATCATCTTCTGGTACTTGCATACTTGAACTTTTTTAATAAGCACGGCCACAGCAAAATAGAACATCACACAGCATTAAAACAACCCTTAGCAACTGAACATTTGAAAGACGACTGGCTAGCCGCTTAAGGCGAATAGTAGGGTGGATAGTGGCGCCACTACATATTTAATTTTATAATTACGTTATACAAAGGAATTACCAAGAAATCGGACCGCGCGTAGACGATATCTATCTTAAGCTTTTTTTAAATGTATCTGTAATAGTTTTGTTTTGTGTTATTCAATCAAAAACCTTGTTTGGAGAGCTTGGTGGCCACCAATAGGAACTAAACTCTTGAAAAAAGTATCTGCCTAAATAATACAGTACAAAACTATTAAAGATACATTTAAAAAAAGCTTATGATAGATATCGTCTACGCGCGGTTCGATTTTTTGATAATTCCTTTGTATAACGTAATTATAAAATTAAATATGTAGTGGCGCCACTATCCACCCTACTATTCGCCTTAAACAATTACAATCACCAAACTACCCCACTCGTTGACTCCGAAAAGATGAGAAACCTTCTCTGATTGGTCGAGTCCGGTGCGTAAGCGCAGTTACTTGAGCGCCATAAAGTGCGAAATGATCTTGAGCATTTTTGACAAACGAGAATCCACGTTTAAAAATATTAACGATACTTCTACTTGTACAAAACATAAACAACTTATGGTTTACTTTTTCTGCTGACTCTATCTTTTTTATTTTGGAGCGCTGTGGAAGCATTTTGGTACTTAAAATTTTAAAAATAATATTGGTAATAATAACTTGGAGCCCGGAGGAACGCATTCTTGGAGCGCGGTGGAACTACCCAACTTATCTTGGATGTTTGCGGCCTGAGGGCTACGAACAAAGCGTTTCTATCTTATCTGGCAACGTAAGCTGTTAGCTTACAATGTATGTAGAGATGAAGCAACATCTTTTGTTAACAATCTTTATAAATTCCTGATCTTAGTTTTTTACCGCCCACCATTCTGATAACTCAAGTCACTTGTCCTTTATGGTAAATTTTTATCAAGAGATACCCACCCACGGGACTTCATCTAGAAACTTGCGTTGCATTACACTTTATATGGTTCCGTATAGCCAAATAGTGCCTACGTGACCCTTTATCTACGTCTATGCCGTCTATCTGTCTGTCTGTCCGACCGACACAGGCCAGACAGACAGAAAGATGTAGCTGTAATAACACCACTGTACTGACAGAAGGATGTAGCCCTAATAACACCAGTGTAGTCAACTACAGTGGTGTTGTTAGAGCGACTTCTTTCTGTCTGTCTGGTCTATTCTACTACAATAATAGTGTTAGGGATACAGACAGACAGTCAATTCTTCCAGCAAATTATCTCCCACAAATGATTTTGTAATTCTGTTTCTTGCATGGCTATGCAAGTGGTGGAAAATTTTAGCTATTGTAACTTATGAAATGTCGCACACTTCCAACTTAATCTATGGCCCATTTCTGTTAGTAATTACAGTTGGCCCTCAAATAACATTTTAATGATCGTACGTCCGGCTTGCACATTATTTGTCCATTACGGAATACGGCTATGGGTTCTGGGGGCCTACTCAGAAAAAGAAAATTGTAGTTTTGTTTTCGCTGTCGTGCAAAACCAACTCTTATGTCGCTTGCATAAGATAAGCGTTTGCACTTAAGCCTTCGATAAGCGGTGCACCAACCGCATCCTAGCGCTAAGCAGAAGCAACCTTCGCATCATGACAAGAGCCCCTGGACACTGTCGCCTCAACAAGCACATGTTCAAATTAGGGCTAAGCGACACACAATCCTGCAGGTTCTGTGAGGAGGCGGAGGAAACGCCTCTCCATCTTCTAGGAGAGTGCGGAGCACTGATGCAAAAACGTAGCATCCATCTGGGCAAGCACCTGCTTAGTCCAGACGAGCTAAAAGACTCCACGGTCTCCAGGTTAGTGGCGAACTGTGAACGCCGCTGCTTCGAGGCTGAACACACAAAGTGGCGATCACAATAGGCCAATTATGGCCGCAGTGATACGAAAGCCACCAAAAGTAAATAAAAATAAATAAGCGTTTGCACGAAAACGAATCAGAGACGATTTCGTTTTTAAGAGTACGGGTCCGGGGCGCTGAAGAAAGTGTAGTTATTGACGTACTGTGGTAGGTATAGATTTTCACTCTGTTGAAAGCATAACCTACACCTAATGCGCCCGCCACACTATGCTCCTCGTCATGCTCCTCGCGCTGCCGCATCGCTGCCGCGATGTTGCCCTGTCTGTCCACACACTGCTCTACTCGCGCAATTAATCGCTACGCGCCGCACTTGTCTATTCGTCGTTGCTACACAATGGACGTTGAAACTGTGGTGGCAGCGAGTGCGTGTATTTGTAGTATAGCTAATTATATAAATAAATAAATAAATAAATAATGCTGGACAATTCACACAGCATTATCTAGCCCCAAGCTAAGCAGAGCTTGTGTTATGGGTACTAGATAACTGATATACATAATACAATACACTACATATATAGATATTTTTTTATTATACATAGAAAACATCCAGAACGCCCTGGACAAATGTCTGCAGATCGTACAAACATTTGTCCCGAGGCGGGAATCGAACCCGCAACCTCCTGCGTCGCAGGCAGACCTTCGCCCAATCAATGTTATGCTACAAAGCAATATACATCGTCGACGTCGTCGGCGTCCTCGCCAACGGAGATGGTGGATGACATCTATTCATCGCAATAGAACGATGGAAGTACCTAACATATTAATATAAACCGAAAACAAAGACGTGCGTCTCGCGTGAGCGCTCGGCACGAACTGCGGCCGCGCGAGTATGTGGACAGTCACTCGCGCTCGTATTGCCGGTCCTTTGACTCGCGGTCCAAAAACCGACAAAATAGGGAGCGATGGGCAGGACGAGGAGCATGACGAGTGGCATGACGAGTAACGTTGCCACACTACGTCTCTGCCTACTTTCCTCGCTACTTCCCACGCCACTCGTCGAGTGTGTGGCAGGCCCATAATATGGTAGAATCCGACCTTGTTGAAAGTATTTTGACATCGTTAATTCTAGGAATTATCTAACATTACAATTTGGAATTGGTCCAAGACTAGTTACTCGTGCAGTGATGTAGTTTCAATACCTCTTTCAAAAGCACTAAATCATTTCTCTCAAATAAAAATGTGTCAGACAAAAAAACACTCTTGAGTTGGATTTTTTGCTAGTATCGGTCAGGTACTTACTCCTTTATAATATAATTATATTAATGATGAAAACAACTTCCGATTTTCAGAAAACGATGAATTAATAGTGTATTCTTTTTGTAAAGGTAACATTTTGCAGTTATATTGCAAACGGTTGCTAAGATACTTTTCGTTTAAAATAAGTTATAGGAAAACACCGTCATAATTTCAGAGAACGATGAATCAAATGTGTGATCGTTATGCAAGGGAAATCTACACGTAAAATTTTGTACTTCTATTGCTAACGGTTGCTGAGATTAAACTATAGTTTTTTCGTTAAAACTTGATTATAGAAAAACACCGTCAGAATATCAGAAAACGATGAATGAAATGTGTGATCGTTATGAAAGGGGAATCTACATGTAAAATTTTGTAGTTCTATCGCTTACGGTTACCGAAATACACATCTTTTATGTTTAAACGTTAAACTCCTATCTTGAAACTCTTAGAGTGCGAATTTTCATAATTCCTTACTTAGTACACCCCTACACCCTAAAAGGAACAAACACTCCAAATGTCAAATTCACTACCAGTGGTTCGGGTTGTGCGTTTTCTGTCAGTGAATCAGGTACTCATTTATAATATACTAGCTGCGCCCCGCGGCTTCGCCCCCGTGGAAATTTATGTTTCCAACTTTCTTAATTTTTTCTTTCATAAGAACCTTCTCCTGACAATAACAAACACAACAAAGAAAGAATTAGCGAAATCGGTCCAGCCGTTCACGCGTGATGCCGTGACAACGCGAAACGGGTTTCATTTTTATATATAAGATAAGACTAGACGATCGCCTCGCGGTTTCACCCGCGTAGTTCCCGTTCCCGTGGGAATTCCGGGATAAAATATAGCCTATGTACTCCCTGAAAAGCAAGCTTCCTAACGGTGAAAGAACTTTTGAAATCGGTCCAGTAGTTTCGGAGCCTATTCAATACAAACAAACAATCAAATCTTTCCTCTTTATAATATTAGTATAGATATTTATGTCTAAATCCAGCATGAATCACAGGTCTGACACTAGCTTGCCCAAGTGAAACAAGTCGGTTATTACGAACATTACGATAGAAATAGGGTGGTCGGTGCATCGTTGCCACGTAATGAAAATATCCCGGTGGATATTAACATACAGATTGACATATTGGCGACGAATATGCGACCATCATAACCATATTACCGCCGTTGTTTTTGCACGTGAGGTAGAATGATGGGTTTGTTGTTACGTGCCTGTTTTAACGAAGAAGGTTGGGTTCTCCAGGTTTTTGTGTAAATATAAATTGCGAAATGCCTGTAGAAGTCTTGTGTCGAAGGCCAATACCCTTTTTGGGGCGCCACAAGTGTAAGCAAAAATAGCAACGCGTCAAATTTTTCATCACATTCTATAATAGAATGTGTAGATTCCGATGAATACCCACGATTTGCTTCGGCAATTAACTTTCCAAATCCGATATTGCTAGATATGGCTACCGGCTACCCAAAACAAATAATATTTACCCAAGCACAGCCAATATTAAGTTATTTTATTCAGAGGGAATGTTATTGTAATAAATTTTCTTTTTCCATTGCTGTTTTGACTTGAGCGGTTTTGTTTTGACTAGCCTTGTGTCACTTCGATGTGTCATCAGAGTTATCATCATCGTGTGATACATAATGGATCTTTGCAAGATTCTTTTCTAATCAAGCAACTATAGCCAGAAGGGTCAGTCTATTTGACGTTACTAACGAGACGTGACGTTTTTCCATTCAATTTCGTACAACACCTCTATCGTGCGGACAGCACTAAGCAAATCCCATATTGAAAGGAGACCTCACGATCACGTCTCGTTAGTAACGTCAAATAGACTCACCACTCAGAACAAACGAGTTTGTTACTATATTGGCTGGCCACAGTTGTTGGGACTTCCTTTCACTGTTCAGGCACGTTCAGGTTACGGATTACAATCAAGTTGTGCGATATCCAGATTGTACTTTCAATGCTCCCTTGAAATCTTCCAGACAGCAGCAAATACGTCGCTCCAGAATGTAGTGAAGTTTCAATAGTATCTAATTACGCGAGTTGGAAGTTAGGCAAGTGCACTCGAGGCTGTTGTCGCGATCGCAGCTCAACTCCCCAATTTGCGAGTCCTCCACGCGCAACCCGACACATCCTGTTACTGCCACGGGGGGCGCACTCTCCCCGCGAGGTGGGTAAAAGACCCATTATTTTCCAGCGATTTCGACGTTGATTTCCAACGCTCCCGTGCCAACTACTCTTGGCTATCACTTCGTTACCGCTTGTCCCCAAGCCAAATGTCACGCCCACTGCAAGCTTGTCTCCATATCTGCGGGAACCGTGATGCATACTCGAAATCCTCATTTAATTCCGTTCGTTCGGCGCGAGGCAATGGTGCGTGCCCACAAACTTGTTTTGCTCCAACTTCTAGATCCGAGTACGGGGTTTTGGCTCCGGCGAGTGCGTATTTCACGAGCGGCGCGCCTCCGCGGGCAGCCACGAAACTTCTTAAACCATCCGTGGCATACCGTCACGCTCAATAAATCCAACGAATCCACCGCCGGTTAAGTGACAAAGAAAATTGTGGTAGCTATAATGTTCTAATGATATCACGCGATACGCCTCGAATAACTAAAGCGCTAAATGCCCCTTCTCACGGCACATGAACAAAAACCAGCGCTACCCCTTCCTTGGTGGATTATACTGTTGCTCGAATTCGGTGTTAATTCTTGATTGTAATTATGTAAGTTTTTGTAGGCGCGTGCTTTGTGCGTTCGTGACTTTATTAGGGGTTATGTAAGAGGTCGTGGGTCCAGGTTGCGGCCGCCTCGCCCCGGCGGCGGCGGCTGCGAGGTCGCTGCTAACGGTACGGTACGCACCGGTACCGCGCCAGCCGCGCGCCCTTGTTCCGCTGCGGTACTCCGCACTATCGCGCCACAACTATGTAGCTTCTACCTACAGTGCTGTATATCTAGCGAATATTATATGCGACTCGTTACACATCAATGTGAAAGTCGCTAGACAAAGCGGTTGGCGGTACGCCTCCGCCTCCTAATTACCCTGTCCACAAACGTCTGGAAAGCGGTAAAAATTCTCCGTCAACCGTCACGAAGTCGATTCGCGAATTTGCATAAAGCCCGCGCGGAGCTTTGACGTTTCGATTTTCGCTTAATTAACGCTCGTCGTCGGGATGACGTTCCTCTAAAGAAAGAGTTAGAATTTCCTCTCGTCCCCGTTTGTTTCCGGCGCCGGGGCCTTCTTCCTTTCCAATTTACAGAGCGGACTTTATTCGGAGGCAATAAATTGATGCCGCCGAAGTTTCTCCCCATCTTTTGATAGTCAAATTATTTTATCCTCATCAAGGTTCTATTTTCTTATCGACGCTTAATGAAGATGTTTGGCGCTATTGCGTAATTTGCGGTTCGGGGTCTGTGCGGCAGCGAGTGGGTTCCGGCGAGGTGAGGCGGCGGCGGTGTGCCGTACGTGACTGCACGATGACCGAGAGACTCTGCGACTATTTGCATAATAAGCCCGTCCGCCGCTCCGGGAGATTAAACTTTGGCGTATGACGTCCCGGCTGCTCGGCTCTCGTATAATTCAATAGTGGCAAACTGATTTCCAAGTCCGTACCGTATCGCGTCGCGCCGCGTCGCCCCGTGATTGGATGCACCGATATACGTAGCGAGTGAGGGTTCCGACAGCCGGAGGCGAGCGCTCCGCAACCGACTCCAGCTTTGTTGCCGACATGCATGCGAATATTGGAAGCGGAAATAATTATCCAATCTTTTCTACCGTCCTCGTGCATCTTTGTGCGACTACATCTTCAATTATTCACGTACAATAGCGAGACGAACTAAAGGCTCACGTGGATTGGACGCTCGTTTAAAAGGTCATTAAAATGTCACAGACTTGATGCGGGTAAACTGAACGCGTCTCCGGGGTGCTCGCTAATTAATTATTTATAGTTCTGTGAGGTTTCGATTCGTCGACTTCAATTTTGCGGTAGAGAGGCCTGAGCGGACGCGATTAGGGTGTCTTGATTCCCTTAGTTCCCTTATTAATTTCGATCGGACAGAGAGCTGGCCCGGAACCGCTCACCATTGATTGATGCGGCTCGGCGTGTCGCTCGCCTGGTCACACGTCTCGGGGTGACGCCCCGGGCGTTGTGATGCCGTCCTGCCCGGTCCTCCGTTTCACTTTTCTCAATTTCGTTGACCCCATTAACAGAGACGCTCCGTTTGGCTCGCAGCGCAACCCTCTCGGTCCGCTACGCTGTCACATTCATTGTCAATTAAATACTTTCCGCTTCTGAGTTTGGAATTTCACACGCGTGCTTGGACTCGTGCCGCAGTATCGGAGGAGAACGCTTCGGCTGAAGCGCTCTCCTAGGAGCGTTATGTAGATGTATATCGGAAGCTCCCACGTCCTCGGAACTGCTAGGGCCGGTCGGGGAAGGGACCTCTCGAAACGATGCAGAGTTTTGAAGCATCGGATTGCGTCTAGACGGGACGATAGCGACACGTCGGTATTGATTATGCAGTTAGGAGAAATTATGTAAGCGGGGAGAGACACCGAAAGCCGGGTCCCTCGTACCCGGGACAAAGCGTGGCTCGCTTCTTAATTACTTGTGACGCTCGTTACAGATATTTTCCCTCTGCGGTAAAGGGTGACGCCTGACGCGAGGCCGGCCTCACGTCTCGTGATACGTGTCAGCCTATCAAAACACTGTGTTGTGATGCTGGGCTCGCGCCCTCTTAATTATTGCGGGCGAGCCCGCGTACGTAAATTATACGGAATGAGCGCCGTATATTGCTGCGCTCTCCTAATGAATCTCGACGAAGTTGATATGCTCACCTCCAACAATTAGCAGCAACACTGCCAACGGATGCTAGAGTTTCTTCCGCAACAAAGTGAACTCTTCAAATTCAATTTGAACTATCCCGTTATGTAGTTGGAATTTGTAGATTGTTTTGTTCGCTGTTATAATAATTTACAAAGTTTCCGATTGTCGAGCGGTCGCGGTCGGCTGGCGGACACGAAATTCATTTAGAACTAAATACGAATAACAGAACGAATTTACATGGAAGCAATCAAAATAAGGGGTAGAGCAGTGCGCTTTGCGAAGCTTGATTTAATTAGTATTCCCCGTATAATGCTATTCAATTGCTCTTGTTTTTTACGCGACAAACGAAATGGCGCGGTTCATTTCACTCGTTCCCGAGACGGCTGAATAAAACTGCTACAATAGTGTATTTTGTTTTTCTTCGGTTTACGTTGTCGCTTTGGCAGCATATTTGCCGCTTCCGTATCTACGTACGAATCAACAGAAATGAACGGTGTCACCGTTCAATTCTGTTGATTCGTCGCTCTTGCCACATTTTATTTCGAGAAAGAACGTGTATTTTCTTATCCTTTTCTGGCGAAGCGTATTGAAACACACAAGCGGTTGTAGGTACCTATAATAGCTGGGCTCACGCGGCTGCCTGAAGGCACAACATAACAACACGCCTCCGCAAGCCATCAGCGGTTTGCTCGACCGAAGATAAAAACGTGACTTGATCTATCGCTCCTCTAATCTAAGTAAATGCTAGGATTGTACGCTCCAGCTTTAGTTCTCTGCTAGTTGGAAATGTTGGAATAAGCTACTCGAAACTCTCTAGGGGCGTCCGTGTCCGAATCTTATCTGTAAAGCTCTAAAGGAACAAAACTGATAGCCCAAACATCTTCAGACCTTTTCGACCCTTCCTGGATAGTTGTTGAAACTTTTCGTCTGGCATTTAACTTGCAGAATAATTGCAAGTGCCCGGAGGCTAGAGCGGCACGTTCTCAAACAAGCTTGTCAAGTTATTTTTCATTTAGATGTTCTCGATTTAACAAGAAGGTTCGAATCCCAGCCGAGCCGGGAGAATACCGAATGAATTTTTCTTTTTGAACACTATTACTCATTTTGAATTGATGAAAAGGACTAGAATGACTTTGTAGAATCTTTTAGCTGCAATGCAATAGACAAGGGTTTTAGAGACATAAGTAAATATTCGGATCCCATATGAAAAAATACTACAGCTTATTTTCTTAGGTCTATTTGTTTAATCAAGACCCTAAGCTTCGAGCTCATGACACTCTGATCAGACAATCTTTGATCCCAAGAACTCGTCTGTATGGTTCCGAAAAACAAACCTTTGATATTTTATAAAATGAAAGAAGTTTTCGAGTTAGTAAAGAACCCTCCGTATCATGTATATGGATGGTGCTAATAAACCGAAGACCGACCCTTGGTTTCCTCTTATTACAGTGCTATTACAGAGGAAGCTGACTTGTCGATGAAAGTTATTGTGGAAGTGAGCGATTTCTATTCATGAACGTCGGTTTGTCGCATATTGCGTGGTGCGTACGGAGTTTGTTTGGTATGCTTGTAGATTTCGTAGTACGGCACGCAATGAAATGCAAGTCACGCGCGAGCTTCTGCGATTTGACATCTGGTGGAGTCAGCCAATCTAATGCTCAGCGCTTGGAATAATCAGTAGGTTCTATAAGTTTCTGTAGGAAGAATATAGGTTAACTAAACCTTTATAATATACATTTATACTCATACTCATTTTTTCCCCGAGGAGCACAAGGCATACTTGAATACCTCATTTTACAATTATAGTAGGTATAGGTTGCAATTAATGGTGAATTACATATTATAGAGCGTTTATGATCAGACGCGATAATCTCGAAAGAAATAGACGCAGTCGTTGGGTTCTTCTTGGGAGTCTGAGATCCAAAGTCTTGAACACCGCCGCAAGGTTGCTTGCCTCTCGATCTTTTATAGGATACATTTCGGAGAATGCTTACAGGAAGTTTACGACTTGATCCCACCATCTCCCTTCCACTCCAGGACAAGCAGATGTACGGCGCATTACCACCCTTACGTTCTGGATATTCCATCGACTCGCACTAAGCGGTTCTCCTCAACCTTTATCAGCTCCTCAGCCTCTATTTTCCCGGCCAACTACAATCCGAGTCTCTTCCAGACGAAAGTGAATAGGTGTCTTCTAGACCTTCGTGATATATCCTCGGCACATCGTCACTTACCATCAGATTGGATTGTGGTCTAACGAAGGTCTATTGTCTATAAAAAAAGTGACATGGTTCTTAATTGTATATATGCTAAGGAACACACAAATCACGTACTCGCATAACCAAGTCTACATAATAGCTATTAATCTCACCTCGCAATCCTGAAATAGCACTGTAAGCTGTCAAATTGTAGCCCATTCTTGTTGAGGTTAGTTCGAGTTTCATAATAGGCAAGGAATAGCGGTTTCAACGCGATGCTGTTCTGACCTTTACAGGGTGTACCAGAATCCTGAACCGTTTCGATAACCTGTGGTCTACACTAGGTTTGTAAACATTTTCGGAATGTATTGTGCTTCAAGCACAGCTTCAAGCTGGATAGACTCTAGGTCTAACACTACGAAAGGGTTTTAAAAGAAAAGAATGAAGAGTTTTTAATAAATTTAGTCTCTAATCTTTTAATGATAAACTCCTGTGAATGCCGGCTTTTGGTTACATTTTGTAGGCCTCGGTCGGATATTTCGCAAAAATATCCGAGTCAAGATTTTATATGAACAGGTATTATAAAGCTTTATATAAATCAGGTTATTTTTAACCGCGTGAAGCCTAGGTATAGTAAAGGTGCTGGTGTTAATTATGAGATATAGGTATTCCAGTTGTTAAAAATTTGAACTTTCAACTTCCCGTTTCGTAAATTCTGTGGTCACAATTGTCGTACTCATGACGAAGTTTCGAAAAACAAAATTATTTACCAGTTCCTTTCGGCGCAGAACGTCACGTGTCCCAGGCCAACTTGTACTGGCGGTGGCATTTCAAAGGGTAGTTGAGTGATGATCCCGCGGTTGCTGGAGCAACGTGATTTGCTATTTGCGGCCGCTTTACATCTCCAAGTGTATTGTTGTTGTAATAGGCTTTGAGTTAACGATAAAGAAATTTGTCCCAGCCTCAAATATTTTGCGTTACAAATAAGTTGGGAAATTTCTACAAAGTGGTAGCAATCGTGGCCTGTTGCAAAGTATCTAAATGATTTTAGGAAACGCATTTAGAAGATTAGCACTGCACTATTCAGCTGTCTTACTCTTACCTAATTTTGGATTAATATTAGTTTGCACTTGCTCGTCCCTCAAGTCAGATTTTTCAGTCTTTCTAATAAATAAGTTAATAAACCAATTAAGTAGGTATATACTTACTTTTTTTTTCATTAACAAAGAAAATTACAATCAAATAATCGAAAAACAAATTAGAACTATTACAATTGAAACAATATAGCTAACTACAGACTGTTCTAAACAATCTACAGGTAGCTCAACTGATCCATATCAATACCGGTCGGAAGCGTCCCCAAGACGCTAGCTGAACTGCCTCGCATGGCTAAAACTAAGTAAAGTAAACAAATAGATAAAAGTATATTAAAAAACAGAAACAAACAAGCATCCAAAAAGGTCACTGTCTCAGCATTATGCCTCTTCAAGCCGAAGCTAGAAGCGGTCCTGGTTATCATTTCAAACAGGACCTACATTAGCTAGGTACCTATAAGCTAGGTCACGCGTGCACCATACGGCTCGCGGGCCACAAGCCGACTGAATCGCGTTTCGCATGCAAATCGCACTGGAGGCGGCGGCGGCGCGTGCGCCACTTACGATTTGGTAATAGCTGGGTTCAATGACCGGTATCGTGTCATACTGCTTTGAGGGCACGTTTGAACTCTGGTAGCTTTGGACATTCGTGATTGGATTTAGTGGATACTGCAAGTTTTGGATTAACTATCCCTCCTCTCGTCATAGCAGGTAAACCTACTATCCAACTTCTACGTACTATCCCACTGCTGGACAGAGGACTTTTTGGCATTATGTAGGTAGGTATTTTTAGTATAGTTTGACAATGCCGTTATTTATACAGCAGCATACTTTGACATACCTTTTAATTATTTTATGTTCCTCTGACCAATTATTATTATTTAATTTTTAGAACATGCCTTTCTGTTTTTTTACCTTTGTACCTTATGGTGTCTTCCAGGCTTACTTCCTACTTTGGCTGACATGTTTGACGCTAATTTGTCATCATATTTACACCTCTCTGATTTGGTCTGATTTAATCGAACCCGGCCCTTTTCATTAAACAATCGCTCATAGCGATAAGACCGCACTTTATACTTCCACTATTCATAGCATTTCTTTCTGTACTTTCTACACTTTTAGTTCACTTAGGCTCTTTTATAAAGTGGGTTGAAACGACACAATTATTATTGCTTGTGGTGCGAACAATTTGGTGCGAAACACCGCTACACCCTTTTTTCTGTCTTTGTATGGTACAATCAAGTGTTCCTATAAGTTTAAGTTTATTAACTTAATCTACTATATAAAAATAAGTCGGGATTTTCTTCCTGACGCTATAACTCCAAAACACACGAACCGATTTCCACGGTTTTGCATTCGTTGGAAAGGTCTCGGGCTCCGTGAGGTTTATAGCAAAAAATTAAGAAAGTGGGAAACATAAATTTCCACGCGAGCGAAGCCGCGGGGCGCAGCTAGTGTTAATAATAATTTTGTTATTGTATGTCCGAAAAGACAAACTGTTGAACAATTTAAAAGTAGTTCTTAAGACCAACTATGTACACAGTTCGAACAATACATGTTTCTTTTTCTATGTATCTATCAATTTTCGTTTAGGTAAGTAATTTTATTTTCGACAAATTATGCGTAAGTATCTGAATTTTAGCTGGGTGAATGGCACTCATTGCGTAAGTTAAAACCATGCTCGCGTGTAACTCATCTAAATCGGATGCAAATCCCCAAGGCCTGTGGTGCAGGTTCGATAACCGCTACAATGAGCGCTATCATTATTGTTTACTTTGGCCTTCTGACCCGTTAGTCTTCGCGTACTCGATAAAGGGCGTCAGTCCTGCAGGACGTCAGCTACCACAACGCAAATCTTTCTCCATAAAAAATGAACAAAATGAAGGTACATATGCATGCAATGAAGATACATAATAATATGCATGCGCGCACATATTATAGTAACGTCACACCCTTGTATGACGAGACGAATCAGTAAGCCAAGCACAGCTAAAAAATGACAACGCATCGTTATCGAATGCGCAAAATGTTTGAAATTCATTGTTTCATTTCAAGTTCAATAATTTACGCAAGGTATGACGATACGATGTCAGTCTATTGTACCCTAGACAACAATTAGCTGTGCTTTCAGCACTTTTCCGTGTCATTTGCCAGACGTTGCCTGTTGAATATAAAACTTGTGTTTTCTTCATGGACAGTAGGTACTAGGTGCTATCTAACAGAACCTTCGGACAGCACCAAATCGAAAAGTCTGAGAGAAGTCAAACTCTTAACTAAGGAAACAGCTAGACATAACCAAGATAAATAGTTCCAGTTTAAACAAAGGACATAGCAACTTCTACTACCGCTCGCCTTTCTGAACTGCCTTTGATTGTCCGACTATTCCATCATGCTGTTTGACTTGACTAATCTATGGTATGGATTGATGAATTGACTAGAAGGCTGGACAGTGAATAGCAGTCTTTATACGCATCCGATACGAGCGCATCGCTGCAACCTTACGCAAAAAGGGGGGTCAATGGACCGACGCGTTGCGAGAGCCTTGAACAGATAAGATTGTTGCTAGTACCTACGCTGTAATGGTTTGTTACATTACAGCGTCCGATGATATAGGGAGATAAGGGTACAGTGAGCTGCAAAAATATGTATGCACCCAAGTTTTCAATTTGACATCTCTCTTCCTCTTTCTCTTGACAAATAGTAAATATATAGTGCTTGTGATACAACAGACAGACAGAATGCGGTATATCACACTATCACATCACACTAATATTATAAATGCGAAAGTTTGTATGGATGGATGCTTGTTACCTCTTCACGTAAAAACTACTGAACGGATCGGGCTGAAATTTTGCATAAGTACAGGTAATTGTAATCCTGGAATCAAACATAGGCTACTTTTTATCATAGATAGAAATCACCTTTAAACGTTTCCATAGAAACAACGCGTGCGAAGCCGCAGGGCGTAGCTAGTAATTTATATACTTACCGCATTCTGACAAGAACGATGACTAACCTATCATGCATATATCATACATATTATCTTAAGCAAATAAATTATTATAAAATCATACCGGTAAGTTTAATTCGTGAAATAAATAAATAAATACTCGCTACGAAAAATGTGTGCGTCGACTTTAATTTGAAAAGTTCCGAGTAAAATAAAAGTGGAAACTTGGGAGTGTATACATATCTAAGCAGCTGACTGTACATTACAAGTAGAGCGAGTAGAGCAGTCACGGAATGTAAAACTATAAGTGAGGCCGCACACCGGCACCACATTTGCCTCGTGCAACATTTACCTCACCACATTTAGGCGCTGCGCAAACGTAGACACTTTTGTTTCCAGGTCTCGACACCGAACACTTTTTGATCGTCAATGAGTATGTGTTAACGCGTTCAATGCCACCACGATTTTCATAATGTATTGCCGGATGCCGGGAACATTTCACGGTGGACGCGCTAGGGGAGTCACCGGCACTGGAATAAGAATTACGTGAACACGCGAGGGGAGTCAGTGGCACTGGACGTGTTAAGTGGGAGCAACTAAACACAATAAATGTTTACGTATGCGCAGGGAGTGGATGATTTCATACTGGTGCTATAGAAATCAAATATTTATCGGTAGCTTGTATCTGACACAAGACACAAAAGTGTCCACGTTTGCGCCCTGCCTTACCGCGCCACATGTAGCGACCGAACAAACTGCTACATTGGTGTGCGTGCGTGCTTGCGCAAAGATATTACGGGGGCGATACGTGTGGCGCCACATGTTGTCGCAATACAAGTGTATGTCTGGTGTGCGGTTTCACTAAATACGCCGTGAGACAATAACACACTTCCTGCCCTTGTAGAAAACTACTCGATTTTGCTCTCCGATTTGGTTTGACAGTAGGTATAACACCCAAGGTACCTACTAGGTAGGTACCATAATAAACTTAGCCACCCCCAGCATTATAATATCAAAATAAACATGCAGACGACACAGTTACCTTCGTATATTACTTTAATTTAACTTAGTACCTTCTGCCCGCGGCTTCGCACGCGCTGCGCTTTTCCGGGATATTAAGTATCCTTTATCCGTCCCCGGAATACCGTCTACCTCCCTGCCAAATATCATCATGATTCGTTCAGCCGTTTTGGTGTGAAAAAGCCCCAGACGGCAGAATTAATTTCGTTTTGCACTATTACTAGCTGCGCCCCGCGGCTTCGTTCGCGTGGAAATTTATGTTTCCAACTTTCTTAACTTTTTCTTCCGTAAGAACCTTCTCCTGACAATTACGAGCTCAACAAAAAAGAATTAGCGAAATCGGTCCAGCCGTTCACGCATGATACCGTGACCACGGGAAATAGGGATTCATCACATCACACTAATATTATAAATGCGACAGTTTGGATGGATGGATTAGATGCATGGATGGATGTTTGTGACCTCTTCAAGCCAAAACTACTGAACGGATCGGGCTAAATATTTGCATACAGGTAATTCTAATCCTGGAATCAAATATAGGCTACTTTTTATCCCATAAATGAGTTCCCATGGGATATAAATCACCTTTAAACGTTTCCATAGAAACAACGCGTGCGAAGCCGCGGGCATTAACCAGTTTTTTTTAAAATAAAGATAGATTATGGATAAAACTTTTTAATCCATCATGGTTATTAAAAGTAAAGTCATTTACAATTATAAAGGGATATTTACCATGATATTTTGAGCTTTCCAATATTTCGGCACAGTTTCATGCGCCATGATCACGGAATAGCTGAAGGCACTGCAAGAAATATCGGAAAGCTCAAAACTTAAATCAATGTAAATATCTCGTAGTAAATAATAAATAAATATAGTACAGTAAATATAGACATCAAGCCGAGTTTAGGTTTGTGACAAAGGTGTCGCCTATGGTCTAATGGCTATTTCGACTCGAAATAGCCATTAGACCATAGGGCACGATGTTTTCTGTGTTCTCAAGACATGTCGCTAAAAGCTACCACACAAAAACAAACCTAAACTACGTACTCTAGTGTACCAGCAGATTTCATTGTCCCGTGACAATGCACCGACCGACATCACGTCTGTACCATTTGTCGCTAGCCTCTACTTTATGTGACCCACCGTTTTATTTTATGGGAAAACTGTACCGTATTCACTTATGAACTCGCGATAGAATTATGGGGCATTGAATTAATGGGGATCTGAACTTCTTTGTCAACTGCGCTTCACTGTGAAGTGAGGTTCATGGCATAAGCGTATATGAATACCAATTTTGCAGTTGGTGGAATAGCGTTTATGCGTTATATGGAATAGCATTTGGTGCTGTGTGAGGATTTGGACCACACTTCTTTGGCAAATTGCGATTCACTGTGAAGTGAAGTTCATGGCATAAGCGTATTATGAATATTAATTTAGCAATATGTGGAATAGCGTTGATGCTCTTAATGCATTTGACGCTAGGAGAAATTGTTTAGTGCTGTTATCTTTTCGTGATGGAATTATTGAATGCCGGTTAAAAAAATTATTATTTCAGACAATAAAAATAACAAACAGAGTTAGTTATGTACCTACTTATTCCTGTTTTTCTCTCATGAGAGAAAAACTATATTCCAGAAACTGCAACAATGGTTTTGTAGTAAAGGAATAAGTACCTACATAACTATCTCTGTTTCTTATTTTTGCTGTCTGAAATAATACATTTTTTAACCGGCATTGAGAGAAAAACACGGCATTATATTTTTTAGTATGGTATTGGAAAAGTGTTTCAGCAAATATTGAATAAAATCTATCATTTGAAAGTTTCTGAAATACCATTTTATCTTTTATTTATAGTATCGTTCATAGTTCTTTATATAACATAAATATGTTACGTGTTAGGTTATTTTGGAAATGTCGTCATTTTAAAAACAGCTCTCATTAAAATCTGGTAGTTAATACCATCCGTGCGCATCCATAACAAAGTGGCAACATCGTAAAGGTCAGAGCACACAACGTACCTATTAACCGCCGGCTATAAAGTATAAAGTTTACGAGTGATTTATCGCGCTCACAGACGGCCATGAGTGGTAGACGGTGGCCGGGGTTTGTTTAATTAGATTTGGAGAACCACGTACGTTGAAAGTTGTAAAAAACTTTGTCTTTATTTAGTTACTTTTGATGTAGATTGAAGAATGTTAAATAGAAACCGTAATATGTTACGCTTTGTTCAGTATGTAATACGTTTAGTGTAATTTGTTTTTTAAATTATAGTATGACATAAATTGCGGAATCTCCATGGTATTAACGCTAAATGAAGAGCTTTAACTCAAACTTTGAATTTTGTAGAAGATGTGTATGTAAATCTAATCCAGAGTAAATAAGGCCCTTCAATCACACTAATATTATAAATGCGAAAGTTTGGATGGATGGATGTATAGATGGAGGGATGTTTGTTACGTCTTCATGCCAAAACAACTGAACGGATCGGGCTGAAAATTTGCATACAAGTCTAATCCTGGAATCAAACATAGGCTACGTTTTATCCCATAAATCAGTTCCCATGGCATAGAAATCACCTTTAAACGTTTCTATAGAAACAACGCGTGCGAAGCCGCGGGCATAAACTAGTTTACTATAAAAACGATACGATAGATAGATAGAAAATACTTAAAATATTATAGCACACAAAGACAGGAAAAAATACAGAGAAAAAGCTTAGAATACAGGAAGTATAAAGGGCGGCCTTGTCGCTGTGAGCGATCTCTTCCTGGCAACCTTACTAATTCATTATAATATAAGCGGGTTAACTACGAACCTAGTTTGTGTTGGAAGAACACCAACGTTTCATTCCTTACGGAGGGACTTCTTCAGGGTGAGTTCCTTCTAGGAAAGTGTGCTCCATCTTAGGCCATAATTATATTCACTTTCTTAAGTAAGATGGCGGTCAAACGCACAATTAGATTTAAAAATATAAAAAATACTCATTTCTAAATGCAAATTAAAAAAAAAAAACCTGTCGACCGTTACCAATAACCCTACGAGCAACTGTATTTAAAATTTTAAATACTGTGTATATTGGTAAAAATACTTCATCACTTTACCCACTGCTCTACATTATGGCTCTCAAAGTTTTAACAGATATTTTGTTATGGATGGATACTTAATCCATAACTCAAGCTCTGCGTAGCTTGGGCTAAATGCTGCTGTGTGAATTGTTCGAAAACTTCTTTATACCTGCTCTAGCCGCCCTGACGCCAATTATCAAATTACTTCTACATTTTCTTATCTAATTAATTTCCTGTCAGCTTACTCTTAAATCTAATGAAAAATGAGAACTAATTAGTATGAGAGAAACATGTGTAGCCAATTAATTAACCCGTTAAACGTTGGTGTACCCACGAACCATAACAAAGAATGTTGTTTAATTGCTAAAGTACGGACATAACTTCTCACTCAACTCTTGTTACCGACTTTCACTTTACAAGATGATTTTGGAAACTAGTTACCTTTTACAATAAAGTAGATCGACGGCGGATCGCACAAAACAAAGGATGGCCGATTCTCAAGATCGAATTTCAATTCAATTTCAAATTATTTATTCATACTATAGATTTACCAGCTGGCACAGAAACTTACAGAACCATCCTATAAAATGAGACTTAAAAGAAAAGAAGTCGCATATCTGAGTGACTTTGCAAGATGAAGAGTGCTTGTCTACAGTGTGAAGAGGAGTGTACCTATTCTATCCGACATAAACCTCACAAAACATCTGCTCATAGTTCAAAACCCAAAGACACTGATCGCAGATAAAACTAAGAACAAAGAAATACTATAGATTCACAGGGAACACTTAGTTAAATCAAACAGATTCAGTACATTTTAACACAAAACAAAACTCAACATAATATGTATACAGATAAAATACAATAACACAACAAGTTTCGTGGCTGCTATTGCAGCTTGCTGTGCTAAGTTTGTTGTGCTCGATGATCTCTCTATGAAAATTATTCTGGCTTTTATTTCTTAGAGATAAACGAAAGGTGTCAGTTGATGTCAAACGAAAGGTGTCACGCGACTGAAGCAACTTTGTGGTAAGGTTGTTCGTTTCGTGCGATCGATGTCTTGCGTCAAGTTCGTTCGTTTTTCAAAGAAGACCTGGCCCGCATCACTCTCGTGCGGCACGAAAATGTGTATTCAAATATGTGCTTTTTAAATGAAACATTTAGATGCATTTTATATTGACAGCATTAGCTAACAGACAGCTCGTGGGCCACTCGTCTCATTCTTGCGGTAAGCCATTTTGTCGCTGTAAAATGTATGTAAATATTACGAGTTTCACTTCATATTGGAATGCTGATATTTGTGCTATGCGGTTTCGCTGCTGGATGTATATGCTATGTCCTTTAAAGCTTTCATGTCACGGCATACCAAGTAGGAAATTTTGTTTACAATTTGCTTACGAAAAATACTGCTTACGATAATCCCTGACTGATAGCACCCGATTATCACACCCTGAAAATTTTATCAAAATGTACCTCCGATGCTTTAAGCCTAACAAAACCATTGACCCGTCGTTATAAAAATCGTTCTACACGAATAATTTTCACGGACGAACGAGCAAAGGCGCCGAGACTCGACCAGGCAGCCCAACGATATGTTTTCGTCACAGTGCCATTAGGCGCATTCGACCTCGTTGCCAACTGAATAGAAGACTATGTACATACTTGTATGTATATACTAGATACTATATTATGTATATACATAGTATATTATTATACTAGATACAGCTTAGGGCTCATATACACGGACTGCACGTTGCCGACGGCAATGCAACTGCACCCGTCGACGGATGTATATGAGCCCTTAGCTAGGCTTTTACTTACATCTCTTGTACAAGATACAATTCATACACTATCCAAATTTGATGTAGAATGTTTGTGAACAAACCGCCCATACTTAACCTAAAGTTCACCCTGTCTTTTTATGCGCAATTTATATTGCTTGTCGATTTGAGATCCTTCCTTCAATAAATATTGCTTACAATTATGAAATGAAATGAAATTTATTGCATAGAAATACAGACACAATACATTTTACAATTACATATATCTGAAAATCGACGCCGAGAAAATGAGTTTTAGTTATTGGTGTCGTGGTTGTTTACAAACATTCTACGTCGAGGTTGGGTAGTATATAGGTAAGTACAATCAAATTCATAGGCGATCAGTGGCGCTGGCGCAGCGATACCATTCGAATGCCAGTCGACTTGCACTTGACCAATTTTTTATTATAGATAAAACCCGGAACGTAATTCGAAAATTAACGATTACGGAGAGTTAACGATTAAAAATTACGAAAATATCTGCAGATGGTACACACATTTGTCCCAAAGCGGGAATCGAATTTGTAACATCCTGCAACGCAGGGTCTTCGCTGCGTCACAGAGGTCATCATCGTCGCAATATGACACTAAATGCTTATGAATTACCTTTCAGTTGATACCGTGTTATATGTATATATGTATGTATACATAAAACATATGCCGACATACATATGTATGTCGGCTTAAAGTGTGAAAACGTTGTACAATCCGTCTGTTTGTCCGCGTACTTAGCGGGGTTTAACGACGGAGAACCTTTAATAACACTGTTTGCGGTATTATTGAGGTCTTTGGGAGGCCGCCTAATGGCTATTCGGGGATATTCCTTGCCCTTTTGGAAATTCACGTTTTTTTGCGGCAGAGACAGCCGGAAAAATGTTGGTTAGACAACTGGTGTTTGTGAAACGAAAGCGCTTTTAGAGTTCGCTTTTAGAATCAGAATATTTTTTGTTCCCATAAATAAAATAAATCAATAATGCTGTTGTCGCGGCGTATCCGAACGACCGGCACCTCAACAGTGCGGTGCTTCCGAACGAACTTTTACAAATTCAATATGGCGACAACCCTTTCCAAGCAATCGCCTCGTCATTGTTTTTACCACTCAATGTAACAATTTATTATTAATTACAACTATCTAAACTCTTGGACTTCTTTAATTTGACCACACCCGACAAGTAGCCGAAACACTGTACAATACAGGTATATTGTCCAGCATTATTTATGCATGTCTTATTTCCTTCACCTCTGACCGTTTTGACATGTGTATCTACAACAATTTCTTTGATAATTAATTATCACGTCGTCGTCTCTTCCTAGCTAATCTTTTTGCCATTCGCATCTGTATACTATCTTTCTCATTATTATTTATCTACCCGCGCTTCGTCTTTATGCACACCTACAACTACAAACCTGCAACAATCTATTCGTTATAAATCTTATTCGTCTCTCCATCGTCAACCGTTTTGTCAATAGTATCTACAACAATTTCTTTGTTAATTTTTTTATTTTATTGACATTTATCATGCTAGGTATTCCTGGCTAGTCTTTTTGTCATTCTCATTTACTTATCTTTAAATCATTTGTACATATTTAGCTACGCTTTGTCTGCGAGCAAACCAGCAACATGCTGTTTACCTTTTTCGCCTTTGACCACTAACCGTTTCGTCATTCGTATCTTAATCACTAGGCTTTTTCGTATCATTGTGTGCATGTTGTTTTATTTACTTTGTCGTAATCTTTTTGTCATTTTACATGTACGCTTCGTCGTCGTGCGACCAGTTATCTGCGGATACTAATGATATGCGTATTGCGTACATTTTGTTTAATGAAAGCGATTACGTAGCGACTGTTCGGTCCATTGCGAGTGGGGCGCGTTGGTGCTGCCATATTCAAATTTATTTGCGCTCCATCAATGGATTACTTTTTGCAATCTCGCAGCGTTTAATGTTTTTTAATACTTTTGTAGAGTTTTGTTTGTATAGTCACATTTTTTTTTATATTTGTATCAAAATAAAGGGACTTTGTCGCTTAGCGACCACACCGCCCTATGAAGATAACATGAAATTATATACCTAATTAAACAACAATTTACCTAACAACAACATGAACAAAAATAGTGTTAATAGGAAGTAACTACATAAATTAACAAAAAATTAACTTCTTAATTTAAAATAACATTCAGCCAGTTCATACAGATGTGCTGCTTTGTCCGACAGAGGTGACGCCAATATAGCGTTACACTGTCCCACATTGAGCACTTTGGATTGGTTAGGCTTTTGAAAAGCTATTGGTTTAGCTTGAACTTTATTACTTTACTCCTGTGGCTCTCTAAAAGCTCTTGGTCTCTGGCAGAAGACTTCTCCAGGTACCGAGATGCCTGGAGAAGTCATCAGAGAGTAGGTACTTCTGAGCTGTCTCTCGCCAACTAGTAACTTGTCAAGTTCGCAAAGCTGAATTACCGACGACCTCTGTGGCGTAGCGGGCGAAGGTCTGCCTGCGTCGCAGGCAATTATTTCGATTCCCGCCTCGGGACAAATGTTTGTACGATCTGCAGACATTTGTCCAGGGCGTTCTGGATGTTTTCTATGTATAATAAATAAATATCTATCTATGTAGTGTATTGTATTAAGTATATCAGTTATCTAGTACCCATAACACAAGCTCTGCTTAGCTTGGGGCTAGATAATGCTGTGTGAATTTTCCAGCATTATTTATTTATTATTATTAATTATATTGAAAGCATTTCTAAAGCAAGAATACTCATGATTGTTTCTTTTATTTTCAGGTAAGCAATCATCTTATTATATTATCGAAATGAAAGTACCATTGACCATAATTACACGAGTCGCTGCTTGAAAAATTTTGAGGATGCAGCGACGTAGTGTAATTTTTAGTCATATCTACTGTTTCACCTGAGAAAGATGGAAGTTTAGAAAATCAAACGATCATTGGTGAGAATCAAGCAACGCACCTTTTCATATCTCTGGTGGGAGACAGTCTTACAAGGGTGTCGGTGAGTTACTAGAAATAACAAATCTTTCTTTATTAATAAATAATAACTCTATTGAGCAATCATTTGATTATTTTGAAAAAACTTAAAACATACATAAGCCGCATAATTGACGAAGAAATCGACGAACAAACATTAAAAGAAGTAAGAAAAAAAATTACAGACAGCCGAACATAGAACGTTCTTAGTTAATGATTATATCGGGTATTTATCGCGTACCATTGAACCATGAAGTTGGACATTCCTGAGTCTAAAGACGAATTGAGGGTAGTCGTGGATACTGCCGTCAATTCTCGGCGGTAACTCCGAGTACATCCAGTCGCCCCGTGACCACGATCGCTGTAACGCGGTAGAAACGTAGGGGAAATAAAACAAAAGATACGCGATAAATACCCGATATAATCATTAACTATGTTAACAAATCGCGAAAGTTTAAAAAGTTTTATAGAACGTTCTCCTTTTTTCGAAGTCGGTTAAAAAACAAGCAAAATCACAGTAAAGATACATCAGGAAATTACAATTAGAGACAGACTAGCTTGGTATTGAATCAGTAAAATAATCAGTTCACCAAATACACTTCTCCAAATCCCCTTTTACATTACAACACATTCTCGTCAAATAAATAAGCATTAATTCTCAGGACCGATTCTGAACCCTTTCCCCCCGACTTAAGACGTACTTTAAGATAAGATACGACTGTTTAACGAAATCCTTCTATTTAAATTTAATTACTGTTCGCGACAATGAAGTCAGTGGGGCGATGCCTAAAGTGGTTCTTGTTAATAACAGCTTATTTAAACTTGGACTTAGAAATTACAGCGGGAAAGTTGAATTCTGCTCTGGAATTGAACAGAGGTCTGGTACAGAAACTACAGAATTCTTTTACACCTGTACCTAGAGTATAAATAGTTCGTGTAAATACCATCTAATCAATAACATAGATGTGAAAACTAACCAAGTTCGTTCAGGTGGCTGCACGGACACCTCTTCCTGTTCTCTTTAAAAAACAAAGGCGATACAGATTCAGATTAAAACTAGTTTGAAGTATCATTAAATCTAATTCGATGCCTTTTTACAATACCCCTTTGTCAAAGTCGATTACAAAGTAAAAGGGAATCGATCCCGCTCAAGTGTTTTTCTATTTGCGATTTCGTTCATTAAAACTTTGGGCTCTCTTTGTTATATTGTATTCTTAGCTTCTGTTACAAGTGCCGATTCTATCAAATTTTCCGGAGTGTTTACTTACTATTATTTGTTCGAGAAATTAATCTGTAATTTTCTGGGGAACAACGACCCCCATGAGGCTCGGGGTGTGATTTGGTATGGATGACAGCGAATTTTTGAAAATGTTAGTTATTAGGGCTTGGTAGGCCAGCAGAGGCCGAACTTTTGTGATTTTAAAAATCATCTGAGACTTAGAAAATAGTGTTACAAAATCTAATGAACTTCACTCGATAGAAAAAAATCCCTAATTTAATTTTAATCAACCTCATTAATTACGTTATACAACATCAGAATGTTTCCATGCTGTTTTGTAGGAAATTTTATGGAGATTCCAAATATATATAGATGTTACGAGGTATTAGTAGATAATAATCAAGAAATCAGCGAAATTATGCATCACATCCCATTTCCGCGAATTCTTGCGGAAGTACCTGCCACACAACGGCGGTAGCGGGGCGCGGGGCGTGCCACTTGAGAGGTTAAACGTATTCAAATCAAAATAAACAAAAGAAAAAATAGTGCAAACATAAATCACAGTATTTTTGACAAATTCAACATGGCTCTGACCAATTTTATTAGAAAAACTATCGTAGTTTGACGAATTAATTATGAATATAATCGGTTTATATGAACCTAGTTTGTGTTGGAAGAACACATAATAATATATC
Source organism: Eupithecia subfuscata (assembly GCA_963564075.1). Taxonomy (NCBI): domain Eukaryota; kingdom Metazoa; phylum Arthropoda; class Insecta; order Lepidoptera; family Geometridae; genus Eupithecia; species Eupithecia subfuscata. The sequence goes on along the minus strand of OY751109.1, from coordinate 14,729,619 downwards.
CTACCTACCCAAGCCTCATTGATATACATTTCTGTTTAGTACTAACTTAAAGGTATTTCACTGTAAATGTAGAGTTTATCAAACTCTACCTAATGAGGTATATTTACTCCATTAGCTCCTTGTTCATTTGCAAGTTTCTTACCCAGAATTAGACTGATCATAGCTCATTGTCAAGACATAATACGTTGCTGTACGTACCTGTTTATTAGATGTTTCTGTCATAATTACGCGAGAGACATGATTGACAAGCTTATTAAGTTATTACGCTTGTTGACTCTTACTAGGAAAACGACCCTCAATGAGGTAACAATTAATGCTTACTAGTATTTTCAGAATCATAATCGGAATCAATCGTTTATTTGAAGAGTACAATAATTACATGCCAAGATCTTAAAGCTATGTGATTACAATGTATTAGACCGGCAAGCAGGTGTGCAAATATTAAATATGTCGTTATTAGCTATAAAATATAGTTAATTAATGCTCTTAAAATGTAAAGTATTCGTTTAGCCTATAAAAACAATTTGAAAGCAACTAAACACTTATCTAACTTTTTTTTTTAATTATCTGAGCGACTGGTCGAAGCGACGCGTGACCCGAGAGCTGGTGAGTATCTGGCACAGCGCATCAGCATTGCCATACTGCGGGGCAATGCAGCCAGCGTCTTGGGAACGCTTCCGACTGGTATTGATATGGATCAGTTGAGCTACCTGTAGACTGTTTGCAACAGTCTGCAGTTAGCTCAATTGTTTCAATTGTAAATACTAGTATAATTTTCTTTGTGAATAAAGGCTATTAGCATTACTTTTTTTTAAATAAGTTTCCGTTCAAATCCTTCAACTTTTCTGGTAGCTTATTATAAATAATTATGCACATGTTAAAAACATTTTTCTTGTAAAAATCCTTACAACATTGAGGTTTGTAGAGCCAGTTCTAAAACTTGACCCTTTTTTGTCTAATCATAACATCCCCACGTTCAGGGCGTTCTGGGTGTTTTCTATGTATAATAAAAAATAGCTATCTATGTAGTTTATTGTATTAAGTATATCAGTTATCTAGTACCCATAACACAAGCTCTGCTTAGCTTGGGGTTCAGATAATGCTGTGTGAATTGTCCAGCATTATTTATTTATTTATTTATTTATTGCCCTTTTTCCCAGTAGGTGCAAGTAAAATGCAGTTCTATGAGGTTATAGCTTTGATTATTCATATGTCTAGATACATCGTCGTGCTGCAAAGCAACCATAAATAAAACGTTAAGCGCGAGTCGGATTAGCACCGAGGGTTCCGAATAATCTTAATTCTAATTATGTATATAATATACATTATAATATATATTATGTATGTATACATAAAAATGAATACCTATTTCCCTTGGTCACGGCATCACGCGTGAACGGCTGAACGAATTTCGCTAATTCTTGTGTTTCTTATTATCAGCAGAAGGTTCTTCTAAAAGAAAAAAATAAGAAAATTGAAATCATAAATTTCATCGCGGGCAAAGCCGCGGGGCGCAGCTAGTTAATTATAAGACCTCGTTTCTTGCTGCGTATGATGATTCTAGGTCAAAGGAAGTAACCCTATAGATATAGTGTGCATGTGATTCCCTTGGAAATTTCTAAATAGCGCTCTAATAAATCTAGCGCGACAGCTAGGTCTTAAACTCGCGCTACACATTCATTGGCAATTCTTCTTTCAGTTGTAAAGAAACTCCCATTAGAAATAGTGATTATTTAACATAGAGTCGAGTGTCTACAAAACACATCATTACCAACGCAGTTGATGCGTGATGATCCCGTTTCCGAATTGATAAGCGACTACCTTATTCCCGGATCCAGTAGTACCTTCTCAGTCAGCTGTTGGGGGTCGTTGACCGCAGGGCGCGTGACGTCACAGCCCAGCCGCGCCCTTCACGGAGACGAAACAGAAGGATCGCTGCGCTTTAGAAAACGGGTCACGTTCGAGCGATTTTGGAATTTGAAAACAATTTGTGATGGTGCATAATCGCTTTTACGATTTTCTTTAGATTTTCTGATAAATGTTGTGAGGTGATTCCAGAGATAGTTCAGTAAACCACTGTGTGAGCGGATTTTTTTTCTATGACACTATTGTTTAAATTTGAATACTTTGGTTGGAGTAATAAAAGTTCTAACCATGGACTATAAAATTACAATTTAAGTTTAAGTAGGTACATAAACTTTTTTGACCCTTCCATTTCGGTTTCCTCACCTCACATCAACAGCCTACTGGACGCAGGCCTCCCCCTGATAACCGCCTTATTGGTTTTTTCTCACGGGGGGTAATGCCCATAATCCCCACGCTGGGCATGCGTACGGGTTTGAGGATCGCATACCCATTATTTTGTATTTCTAACTAAAAACTGAAAACGCCCTAAGGTATATTTAGGAGTAGTAGGTATTCTGGAGTCTAGATCTGAGGGCCACTTAGGATCTACTGACAGTAATGCTTAACCTGGATGCTTAACTTGAGCACTTGAGTTCACTGAACCACTTCATCACAAGATACTTGACTTGAGACTTAGTGGGTGCTCTAAATGGGAATAAAATAGGTGCCCTAAATGTGGTGACCTTAAATTTTCCTAAACGGGAATACTCCATTGTTTTAACTTTGCCTGTAGTTGTTGTCCGAGTTTGTTAATTATCCTGTTGTCAATCACAGTAAACAAAAAAAAATATATCACTTTATTTCCGTGTCAGTGTTTAGCTTTATATTTTGACCTTTTCTAAGTGTACATTTATTGTATTTATGGAAATAAAGAGTTTTTGATTTTGATTTTGATTTTGAGTAAGGCTCGTATTGTGAAAGCGTCCTCAGTCGTTGATCTATACTTGAGTCATGCTTTTCTACGGCATAAGCGTTGCTCCAGCGTAGATCGATGAATAGAGAAAAACGTGAACATAATAATATCTGCTGTTCATTTCATCACACGTTTTAATTCGTCATCATTATATATGTTTCATGATATATTCGAAAATTGTGCCTTAGCCATTACCATTAAAAAAAATTATAAAAAAAAATGTTTATTGAGTCAGACATATGTTGTCCATAAGGCACAGTACACGCAAAACATAACAAAAAATCAAAGCAATAATAAAGATAGAAAATACTAGTAATTAATTACAAGAGTTGCGCAGCCGTTCAACAGAATCCCAACCTAAGAAGTCTAAAGACTTAAGATTCTGTTGAAAGACTGCATGATGGGCGAAGCAAACTTACTGCCTACAATCTTCAGGATGGTGTTGGTACTGCTCCACGTTCCACGCAACAATGAGGCGGTTTCCTTGCGGATGATTATAATTGTATATTTGCAGTAGCTTTAAAATTACTCAGCCTACCTTTCCGAAGGACAAATGATATCCAGGATGCTATTCATCATTCTAAGTTGTAACAGGCTTGCGAAATCCCTTTGTTCTTATACATTTTGGGACGAACGGGTTCTTGTGTTTAGCAGTACCTATAGGTACAGTCGACAACGAAAATCAACTTCTACTCGCTAACTAGTGATGAAATTTATTAAATTTATAAATACCTGGGTAATTCTAATACTAATTCTGAATGGAGGAACTGGGATCTGCACAGACGTCTCGCATGTATTGTGCATTGTCCCCCTGCCTCACCAGGCCCTAACCAGCCCAGCTCCTATATAATATCGGAGCAGGACTTTTGGCGATTGACAGCTTCGTTTCAGCTTTCGCTTAAAATCGTTAATCGCTTTGAGTGATCTCTTCCAGGTTGCTATTGGGATGGATTGGACATAAGAGTACAATATAGACGGTGGCGTTTGAAAAACTTAGGGAAATGAAAACAATATAATTATACCTACACTACTTAATACACTTCTTACACCATATTATAATTATTCACGGCGCACAAAAATGTTCCGAAATATTGGAGTAGGTACCTACTCAAACTCAAATTATGGCTTATATTCCGTTGTAAATTACTTAAGTATTAATAACCATGATGGTTTTGGAAATTTTATAATATCACAATTCGTTTCTGCATTTATTCGATTACCAGTCACATGGCCGGGCTACAACCATCTTGACACACAAACTTACTCATTTATAGTATTACTCATTTATATTACGTCGTTTTACATTAACGTTCTCGTTATTATCATGTTTTGCGTGTTTAATGTGATTTATCGCGGCCAAAGCATCGTTTATACTCATTTGTTCAAATCATGCCTGTCCCACGTTAGCGTGCCAAATTAAATTGTAATTCACTTTACATAATAACGAAATATTCTAATTCTAATACGAGAATATTACCTACGTCGTTATACACCGGATGGTGATCATTATTTCACATAACAAAGACCTTGGGATCCTTACCCATTGTAACTTAGATGCACGAAATTAGAAAGGAATATATTCCTTACAATAGTCGAGTCGAGACAAAAAGCCCGGAGAGCCTTGGTTGGTATCTCACGGACCTAGCGTGGGTTACCGAGGCTCTCCTTGGTTTGAAAAAAAACCCGAGCGTCTGGTCGAACCGACGCGTGACCCGAGAGCTGGTGAGTTCAGATCTGGCGCTGCGCATCAGCATTGCCATACAGCGGGACAATGCAGCCAGCGTCTTGGAGATGCTTCCGACTGGTACTTATCAGTTGACCTACCTGTAGATTGTTTGCAACAGTCTGCGTTAGCTCAGTTGTTTCAATTGTAAATATACACTAGTTCTAATTTGTTTGTATTATTTGATTGTAATTTTCTTTGTTAATAAAGATCTTGGATTATGTATGATATACACCTGCAGTATTGTTCTTGAGTTTTATATGAATTATGAATATTACCGTTATTCTTTAGTTAATATTATTATTTTTAGTAGAAGGTGGTCTGCGGCGTAAGACCCGAAGTAGATCTTGGTTTTAAAGACACGTCTCAAACTTTTCAGTCAATTTTATATCTTGCTGTTTTTCAATATTGCGTTCGTTCTTGCCTATATATGCATGCATATACTAATATACTTGCTTGAAAACCTTAGATTTAAAGTCTTATTAGTTCCATTAAAGCGACTGTAAAAAGAAAAAATAAGAATGGGTACTACCTACGCATGAATTTGAAAGAGCCAGAACTGTGCCAGTATTAATGCCTATTGCCTTAACTTACTAATGATGAGTCATCATCATCATCATCAAGTTAAGGCAATAGGCGTTGATGTCACAATATGTATGTCTACATTGTAAAACTAATGTGTTCATTGACCTCTTGGATAAATGTTTCCATACATATCGCGTGCTATACGTTTTCATCACCGATCGGTTAATTTATGTGCATAACTCATATTTTCGATTGTTGCCCGTTTTGATCAACTTATTGGTTACAAATCGATACAAGATAATTGATTAGAATAACAATTAGATTTTATTTTATTGACGACCTCTGTGGCGCGGTGGGCGAAGGTCTGCCTGCGACGCAGGAGGTTGCGGGTTCGATTCCCGCCTCGGGACAAATATTTGTACGATCTGCAGATATTTGTTCAGGGTGTTCTGGTCGTTTTCTATGTATAATAAAAAATATCTATCTATGTACTCGTATATTATTATGTATATCAGTTATCTAGTACCCATAACACAAGCTCTGCTTACCTTGGGGCTAGATAATGCTGTGTGAATTGTCCAGCATTATTTATTTTATTTTATTTTTATTTTATTACATGTTGCCTAAATGGAAACTGGTTTTGGCACGTCGTTTAGGAAGGCACTTTGGGTTTCGCTATGAGTAAAATGAGTAATGTAGGAAAGAACGAGTACTCACATAAGTCATCACATCAGACTCATCAGATATTCATTGTTATATAAAAAACTTGATCACTCCAATCTACAACTGCTTTTGCGAACCCACTGTCTGTTGTAAATGTTGGTGTTCGTGGCACAAGTCTACATTATTGTCTTTCCTTGTATAAGTACCTTATTTATGTAAAGAATAGAGAATATGTAAAGGATATAGATGTAGTATGTAAAGGTGTAATACTTCAAAATGAAATGTATCAATCTCGATATTATAGCAAATGATTTAAAAACCGATATCAGGGGGTGAGTCTATTTGTATTTTGTGCTGTCCATTTGTGATCCAAATAAACCATATATCTATCTATCTATTTGACGTTAGTAACTTAGTAACGTAGTTTTCTATACAACTTTGTACATCGCCCTTTTTCTATACAACTTTGTACATCGCCCTTTTTCTATACAACTTTGTACATCACCTCTATCGTGGGGACAGGGAACTATGCAAATCAATATATATAAAAATCAATGCCACTTTTCGTTGTAATTTTATAACTCAAGAACGGGCTCACCTATCCAAACCAAATGTTTAGGCTCTATTCGGACTATTTAGTAGATGGTTTATGTGAAGTTTGCACAAAATCGGTCGAGCAATTCTTCATTTATCATATTTTTTGTAAATGAATTCAATAAATGGCGGAATTCAATAAAGCTCGGCTGTTATTTGAAAGTAGTACCTTCATATTTGTATTCGTTAGTTGTAATTTTCTATAAAGTAATATTACACTTTGAAACCCATTCCGTTACATGAAGAATCTCTGTTCTGTATTGAGATTTGAAACATGTCATAGTTCATCGACCATATTTCTCTTAAACAAAACCACCAAATTAGGCAAATCTACTCTGAAATAAACCGAATCCGGTGATATTTTGCATAATGATCCGCGAAAGGAAGCCTCGGTCTAGACGATTTAGAATCTTGACAATCCAGACAAGAATATATTGTTTTAAATTGTTTCTGCATAATGTAGTCGCTGTCGCTAACGCCAGCAGCATCCGTATGAATCACTTGATGTATTTTTTTAATTTTCAAGCCGCATTTATCATTGCTTACTTAACGCGAGGGAAATAATAATAATGTTTTTTGTATTTACGACCTTTCTATTGATGTTCTCAACTGATTTTACTTCTAAACATAAATCTAAACCATTAATACTACTAACACTCAATATCTACTAAACTATTAGGTTCACTAATACATACAACAAAAGGTAGTAATCTATTTTCTCGATCAGCCCGACTCTCCCCACTACTGTGTTAAGGCTAATGTAAATAAATGTATATGTATAATACTTATCGATCACATTTACCAACCAGCTAGGTACTTATGTTCGTAATTATGTTGCTCTTTTTAAAATAATTATTTTATTTCATCCGCAAATTCCCTATTCCTTTATCATCATCATATCAGCCTGGGATCTCCCACTGCTGGGTAAACCTCCTTTGTCCTTTGCTTTGCACACATGTCATTTTATGTTTAATGTTGTAGTTCATAGTATTTATTGATAATATTTCAAGTCACAGGTCCGATAATCACACTAATATTATAAATGTTTGGATGGATGTTTGTTACCTCCTCACGCCAAAACTACTGAACGGCTCGGGCTGAAATTTTGCATACAGGTAATTCTAATCCTGGAATAAAACATAGGCAAGGTTTTATACCAAAAATCAGTTCCCATGGGATAGAAATAACCTCAAAACGTTTCCATAGAATCAACGCGTGCGAAGCCGCGGGCAGAAGCTAGTATACAATATACCTTCAACAGCAGAAAAACAACAATAGAAAACATCTATGAAACTGCATTGCCTGTTGAAGTCCAGTTAAAAAGGTTAACTTAGTCAATAAAGGTTGGTTTTCCCGGTGTACAGAGCAAGTAAAGATAACTCTTTTCAAAGCCTACTGCCAAAATATGTACACGGGAAGCTTGTGGGTTGGTTATACCAAAAACTCGCTAGCGACCCTACGTATCCAATATAATAATATTTTCAGGATGATGCTGGGGCTGCCTCGCTTCTGCAGTGCATCGGGGATGTTTGCAGAATATCAAACGGATGGCTTCGAAGCCATTATCCGCAAAAAAACTGCATCCCTGATCCGCAGAGTGCGGGACAGCCACAACAGCATCCTGAAAACCATAGCGGATAGGTTCTCATCGCCGCTGTGGGCAAGCCTGGTTCGCAGAGTGATCCCGGCAAACGTCTCTTTCCTATGATGATCACTCTGGGAACGGGGCATGCTTAAGTAATTAGGTATTGTATTTTTAAGGTTGTACTAACGCTCTTTCCACTTTTATTTTATTTTTGTGTGCTTACTAACCCCATATGGATCCATGGACATCCGAAATAAAGAGATTTTATTTATTTATTTATTTAATAAAATAAATTAGTAATATTATATTTAGATGTAGTTTGCGGTCACATCATTAGGTTCAGGGTTGTTGTTGTTCCCCACTCAGTTAAGATGGTTCTCTCTAATCTGTTCCCTATCTGTACCGTACCGTCTCATTCATCATTATTCATCGCGAATGAACTGAGTCCTAATCTTGCGTGTGCCTCGTTCATTTGCATACTGATTAACGCTAGTATTTTGCTCTTTGCTAAGTTTATTAACCTTTGTCCTAATTTGTGGTTTGTTAGCATCTGTGCGTGGCTTCGCTTACGTGACTTAGATTGCTTGTAACCATAGATTACACTAATATTATTAAGACGAAACTTTGTATGGATGTTCGTTACTCCTTCTCGCCAAAAGTCGCAAAATGGGCCGAAATTTGGGACTATAGAGCTTGAATCACAGATAAGCTACTTATCCCTTAAATCAGTTCCCATAGGATTCCCATGGGAACTGGGATATATCCCAAACATGTCCTTGAATCTTGCATCCATTGAACAATAATTAGATTTGTTGAGCTACCGTGTGAGCCATAGACATCCAAGTCAAATGGGAATAACATCGAGACTAGAAGTTAATCCATCGATTTAACATTAGCTATGAGCTATAGCTAGGAATGATATCAGACTGGTCCCTAACGGTCATCGCACCTCTTTTGGTCATTTGGTCCCATAACCACCTACCTTCTGCGCCATTGAATTTTACGATACCACTTTGATTTGACGCGATTCAGTCTTACAGAATAATGGTTACTCTGGATCCCGTTACTTTGAATTGTCGTAAAGATAGCTGATAGAAATGCAAGTTTAAAGGCAAGATTACTAAACTCTGAATCTCGCATGATTGCATTCAAGAAATGGTGAGGTTTAAAGCTTTCAGAATTTGCTTCAACTTGCAAGGTATCTTCAATACGACGACCTGAATATTTTCCTAAATATTAGGGAAGCTGATTTGGCAGAGCTAGATTTTAGCCAGGTAGACTATTTCCTTCTAAAAATACATTTTTCCTCAAGTCAGGTCTTCTTTAACTGTAAAGTTCTTTTTTACTCTAACATTTTAAATATTGTACCTATTTACTTATCGTAACAAAGATATCATTTCGTGAAAGTGAAGGATATCTTTATCATATCAAACGAAATTGTGACCTTGGTAACGAAATCGGTCATTGGTAGTGCCTTGGTGACATTTACGATAAGATTAGTAGATATCAAAGTGTACGTTTTCGGTAAACAGCGGAAGCCACTATACCAATGGATTAAGAGGTCACGGTCAAAATGTTCGATTATAAAAAATACTTACCAGATCCGCTTACGGTTCCCCTCTACCAAAAATGCAGCCTTCTACTTAAATCCTTCTCGGTATAATATTATTGCGTTGTAACTTTTTTCACTAAAGAATTTCTCAAATATGCCAATTTTTATCGCAATCTCAATGTCTCGATAGAAAAGGTCAAAATCATCAACGCAATACTTTCTATTCTTTTGAATGGTGACATTTTCTGATAAGTTCGATAGGTCGATGCCATGATCCAGCTGGGTGAAGGGTCTCGTTGCCATTCCATTGATATGTCTGCAACTATCGAGGTCAATGATTCAGCGATTCCAATTAAATTTGAATTAAATTCTGCTTCACATTTTGATGGAAACGATTCCAACAGCAAAGTTTGTGATGAGAGACTTGACAGCAAATACTAAGCTAGTTCGGGCTAACTGAACCTTGAAACTTGCTGTTAGAATCCATAAGAACTTATAAGAATGTACAATATCATATTCAATGAATCAAATTCAAGTCTTGGTCCACAGTACCTACCAAATGAAATTCTGAGAAAAGCAAGATCCTTACATCACCTCAGCCTGCAGGCATGGCCGGCTCGTGGCCCGCTCGCGTAACCTTGCGTACTATGATAAACAAGTGACGTCACGCCGTATTTATAGCTTGTTCGCGCCGAGTTGCGCGAGCGCAGCGGTCGATGACCCCGCGTATCTCGATCTGAAGTGAGTGCGTATTCTATTGCTCGCTCGATTTCTGTTATATTCGAGTTGGCTGGCTTGTTGTGTTGCTTTTGAAAGTACTTTTATATATCATTGAATCAACCCTAAAGTGCGACTATATTATTATTTTATATGACTCTATAAATCTGCCAAAATGATTTATTAGTCTATTCAATAAACACGAACGTATTTCAGTAGCTATTTCACCTGTAGGTATTCGGTTTAGTCGGCCTTGCCCGGAGGAATAATTCGTGGTTCTTGGCAAATACATGTGACAGAACTTATTTGCCTAGAACCACGAATTATATACTTACATAATTAAATGCTCAAAAAATATAGCAAATCAAGTAAACAATTTTAAATTCCATATATGTATATCTCATATCTATTCATCCATACCTATAGACCATAATCTTAACTATAGAGTCAAACTACTTACATATACACATTTTTGTAATGCACAAACCGCTCAAATGATTGTGCATTTTGAATGCTCCATCGCAACATTCGCAACGCTATGTAAAGCTAGTTGAATTTAAAACATGCTTAGAATTAATCATAGGTATACCGATTTAGCAAATAAACTAATTGTTATTTTAGTTTTATCGTCAAAAACATTGATAACAATTTCACAGTACATTTTATTTATGATCTCCGAGCTGAGCGTAGTTTATGTAAACGACAAGAACTGGTCCAACTAGTTGATACCTACTACTTGATACATTTATTTACGAAAGTTGTAAAATAAATCACTGTCTACGGGAATTAACGTGATTTATTAACATCAATAAAGTACATTCACTCAGGTACCAAATTACCTACCACATAGTTACTGGTAAAACTCTAGATACATTTGGTCATGGACCGAGAGCCGACTTGAATCTACCGATGTAGGTAGCATAATCGTGAGATCGAATTTCGATATGAACCAGCGAGTCCGATATCTTTAATTCTTTACTGAGACACTTTTACATATTCTGTGATGATTCCAGACCTGCCTCAAGCCAGTTTGCTCCGGTTCTGACATTTTGGAGAAGTGGAAAGGACCTGTCCGTGCATATGGTCGCACAGGTCTATTTATAAACTCGTACTTAATCCGTCAAACGTAAATGAAAGCTAAGGCTGTGCCAAATAAAACAACAATTAAAGAATAGAAAAAAATTGAACTGGTATTTACAATTGAAAGAGATGAGCTAACTGCAGCTAACGTAAGCGTCTCCAAGACCCTGGCTGCAATGCCTCGCTGTATGGCAATGCTGATGCAATATTGTGCCTAATCTGTGAATTTCAGTTCGCCTAATTCTATACGAATTTTTTTCTTATAAACTTTTCGATTACCTACATATATATCACTCAACTTATAGGTTCACAAATTGACCCATTAAACCAAACAAGACGAAATTCTTGGCTGCAACTTAAAATCTACGCTACCATCTTCCCAAATAGTCGTATCTTCGAATTACAAGGAAATGTTTTACAATCCCCTCGCAGTGTCCATGTCCAATTTGGGTGGACGACAAATAGCCACCTAATACGAATAGCGGCCATTAATTCGCTGGAAACAAGTGGTCCGATCGCCGGCTTGCGTAACTGAGGGCGATGACCGCGCTCTACCTATTTGGTGATCATCACTGCAAATAATAGTTTAGTTGCAGGTTACCTACTATGTAGAGGCTTCCGTCGTTTGGGACCGCTAGATAAGGGACCGCGGTCCCTTTCGCCGGATTGATTTAATTTTATTATTTTTGTTCCGGCAAATGGGACCGCTCTCGAAATGATCGAAAAAATCTTTTGTTCAAGGCTAATAAAGTACAGTCGAAGAAAAAGTAGATAAAGAAAGTAAAAGAAGAAAACTCTTGGATTCATGACATTATTTATTTAAAAACAAAACAAATCATTAAAAATTTAGGCTTTATGTAAAAGCCATAGGAATGAGGAAATATCTGGGTATAAGTAAGTTCATCTTTCAATCTGCAGTTCGCATTGACGACACGACAAGTGAAGGTTTCGAACAACTTTTATGATAACCTTAACCTACCGTTGATTTACTGGTCGGTTGGATATTGCTGTTGGTAGTATAGCAATGAAATTTCCTCTTGAAACATCATTTAATATTGATATCTTCAACAATCAAGTCAAGTCACTCAAATCGACCATAAACACTTCACAAAAGGGACTAGCAACATCACAAGGCACTCAAGCCTCGTCAGACAAAGACAGAATACTCGGAACAGTCCCACGGATGGGAACAGAAAGGTAAGACAAGTGGTAGATTGCGTAACAGAGGGTATTGTTCGTGGTACCGTATCATTTGGTAGTAAGATGGCGTGAGCCGCGAGCTTCTGTCAAGACTGCATATCAAATTGTATAACTTTTGTATAACTGTGACTGAATAACTTCAGTTTTAAAAGAAAACATGTGACTCGATCGAGTTTTTCCACGTTTTTGTCGAACACTGAATTATAACGGTAAAATGAGTTTCGATCTAGAAATCTAAGCGGTAAACTAAGCGAATAAAATCTACGAATTTCATTTAATAATATAGGTACCTAACATCAAATAATAAGTGTCATTCATCAGTCATCACATCAAAACAAAGAGCATCAAATTAATTTTCATTGTGTTCTTATTTAAATTCATTTACAGAACACGGACTCGGACGGACATAGACAAAATCCACTGCGTTTATAAAAATGTTTTCTGTAATCCAACACGTACCATCCATCATCCGTATATACACGTTTATAAATGTTGTATATTATCCCGTCCATATGTGACGCCTGTTTCCGACGCCGCCCTGGTCCGAGGCGTACCTTCGTCACTGCATCCCTCAGTTCCTATTAACAAGGACGATTCGCCTGACTTGCCACCACAATATACCTCGTGAATATTTACGTGTGCCAGCCAGGCCCCTGTTCCAATTTCTCTAGCTCGACGTGCGCCGTGAGTTTGGTGGTATGATATTACCTTTTCCTTGCTTACAAATCTTAATATCTTCGTCATCAGTGTTTTCAATAAAGGTGCAGATTGAGTAAAGAAACATATAATATGTTGTAGAACAAAATTATATGTTATATGCATTACATGTTACTTAAACTGAACGCACATTTCGGTTTTCTTTCTAAACTACCTTTTTTCCGCGGCTTCGCAAGCGTTTTTTCGGAATAAATATGTAGCCTATCTGTTTACTTATATCTTTCCAAAATATAGTACTCATCTATGCAAAATTTCAGCCCGATCCGTGCAGTAGTTGGCGTGAAGAGACTAACATGTCTAACATCCATTTTTAGGGTTTCGTACCTCAAAAGGAAAAAAGGAACCGTTATAGGATCGCTTTGTTGTCCGTCTGCCTGTCTGTCTGTCTGCCTGTCCGTCTGTCAACCCTCTTTTCTCAGGAACGCGTAGACGTATCGAGTTGAAATTAACGTCAAATACTCAAGTCCATAACCTCTATAAGCCGTGATATAAATAAAACTTCTAAGTCAACGCACTCAAAAGTTATAGCCGTTTATGTCCGAATATTTTGAAATTTCCAAGGGAATCACATGCACACAAAACCTATAGGGTACTTTCCGTAGACCTAGAATTATGAAATTTGGTGAGCAGCAAGGTCTTATAGCACAAATAAAAATACGAAAACAGTAAATTTGTAGTTTATTCACAAAAAAAAAACTTTTGATTCTCGCCATGGACCAAAACCTATAGACTTCCCGTTGCCGTAGAATCATAAAATTTGGCAAGAAGCAAGGTCTTATAGCCGAAGTAAAGGAAAAAATCCTAAAACCGTAAATTTGTAATTTATTCACCAAAAAATAAATAACTTTTGATTCTCTCCCTCGATCAAAATATACAGGGTACCTACACCTACTTCATGTTGACCTAGAATCATGATATTTGGCAAGAAACAAGGTCTTACAATTAAACGGAACGGAACCCTTAGTGCGTGAGTCCGACTCGCACTTGACGTTTTATTATTTTCGAATGGACTACAGTGCTGTTGACCGCTGATGGCCATGACAGCGTTACCGGGCTTACTAACATCCATCCATCCAAAGTTTCGCATTTAAAGTATTAGTGTTATGTGATTTTGCCATTGTTTTTTTTCTCTAAATTATGCGTTACAGAAACCATTTATCGAATTTAAAATTTAGCTACTCAGACTGGAAACTGCCCCAATAACCCATCGAAGATAAATCAATTACTAGCAGTTCCTTTTTAGACAAAACGAAGGGTATATAAGGGAAAACTTATACTTTCAAGCTTATTCTTATATCTCCCCCTGTTTTACAGGAATTGGGTAGTTTTCATGATTTATTCATACAGTTAAAGTTGTTTAAACAAGAACAAGGAAACAAAACAAAGCATTAACTAAGTTATTCATCAATCGATTCAATCATCTATATCGTAACAAACAAACCTCCCCTTCAGTCTTAGCTATAGTTATTGGTATAGCTGCTATACCATCTCGGGTAGTATATTTGTTGACTCGTTATCGGTAATGGTAGTATTATGTGATATAATAGTGTTGCGTTCTATAAATCGGTTATTTTTACTGTAACTGTTATGAGGTTACGTCGATCTAGGGCTTTAATGCGGCCGTTACTCGTTACCCGAAAACGTTATTTTGGGTTTTTATTGATGATACAATTTATAGTTGGTTACTTGGCTTCCGAATTGGTATTGTGTTTTACCTAACCCACCTGCCACATAACGTTCCGCTAGTTAGTTATTTAGTTGAATATCATATTAATTGTGGTTTTTTGTTGTTTCAGGTAATTTACAAGTTCTATGGACATTGTTTTGGGATAAGCTGTTTCGGTAATTCTTACGTTTTGACTGATGCCGCACAAATTATCAAATCAATTTAAAAAGTCTTTGTTTTCATAAAATATACAATAAATGTTCACTTAGAACAGGTCATATTATAAAATTATATACTGACACGGAATAAAGTAATAATTTAGATATCTGTCGTTTCGGTATGTAGACCAAAGTAAAGAAGCGACGAAGAAACCTTTAGCCTGTTAGTTGTTATTTTTCGTGTTGGAGCAAAGCCCGTCCCGAGCTTTTTATCCTATAGAATCTAGATCCTCAATTGGTATTGTAAAAATCTTGTATTAACCTTTACAACTGTTTGTCTTTTCTATCGCTGCATCTTCTTTTATCGCGGTGGTATTAAATAAAACAAGAAGTTGATTTGTCAAGTAGAGACTTTTGAGGATACTTACCCTATCAGCACTTAAATCTAATCTGATATCAAATAAAATCAGACATGGTAACGATGACGTCCAATTGCCTTTATCAAAGTTATTAATGAAGAAAACAATTTTATCAGCCAAATACCAATTTCCATAACGCAAGAAAAAACATCCAAAGTCATAGTTAACGACTTATTTTTCTACTCGCATGGTAATGTTATGGTCGCTCGCATTCAATGGATGCGATCGTAACTTTTAAGCCTGAACTGATTCCTGACTTGTGGCTGGAGGGCTCGTATTATCATTTCTTAGTTATCCAGTAAGCTTACCCAGACAAAGATATGTTATGAAATGTAATTCTTAGAAGTACGTTGTTAGAAGTACAGAAGTAACTCGAAATTCACAGCCATCACGAAGTCAGCGTTAGGTTTTAGTTTTTTTGAATAAACTGAAGTTGACTTAGAATTTCCCTATTTATTGTTGTTGTTTTAATTTCGCGGAGCAAATAGTAATCCCTCGGTAATATCATTTTTATAGGAACATCTCGATATCATTTTCTATACCTACAAAACTTCATTAGATAGATTAGATTTTAATTAGATTAGATTAGATTCGTTCTTAGATTCGTCAAAATCGGTCAACAATTTACGTAGAAATCGGTGAACATACATGAAGTAAAACATACATACGAACTCGACTTCGAACCTCCTTCTATTTCGGAGTCGGTTTAAAAGCAGCTCGTCAAAATTTCACCTCAACTCCATCAGTAGTTTTCGCGTAGTCGACATATACCTACTTTCGGGTTCACAATATTAGCAGGTATATGTAAGTCGCAGGTATTCCATAATCCGCTCAGTAACCAGGTTAATATGTGATATAAAAGCCGCCATATTAAAAGGGGATATTATACGGATTATCAAAAGCTCTTTAGTGATTAATTTCCCATGAAACCATTTTGTAAGTTGGCTAGCTACTTTAAAATCGATAGGTCTAGTCTGCCCACCGAGCCATATATTTTATTGGCCAGGTTCTGGTCTCTAGCTAGTCTCTAGGCGCCTGGCGAGCCTGTAATTTATACTAGCTTACGCCCTCGATATTGCTCGTATTTTATCCGGATTAAATGTTACTTGCCGCTGGATGTCCGACGCTTCTGTATCCAGTTCTTAGACGCCATTCAGGGCCGCGATCACGGTGTGGTAAGTGTAGTTGCCTATTCTAAGAAAGAAAAGAAAGAAAGAAGACGCCCTCCGGCCAGATGGGATGACGATCTGCGAAAGACTGCAGGCAGATGCTGGATGCGGCAAGCTGAAGACAGGGCGCTATGGCGCTCATTAGAGGAGGCCTATGTCCAGCAGTGGACTAATATAGGCTGATGATGATGATGATGATGATTGCGAATTGCGATATTATTATCAATTAGTTTAGTCATGTGATTAATAGATTGCAACTAATTCGTGTAATGATTAGGGGGTACTTCCGTAAATATTTATTTTTTTAATCGTTGCAAAATTCTATTTTCTACTAAACCAATATTTGTGATGTCCGTGACATTTTCGGCATTGTAATAACTTGATATTACATTTAACTTATGAACTTACCTTCCTCTGAAAACTGAAACCTAGAATAAAAAAGTACAATAAGTTTTTATCAGTAGTTCAGTAGGTTATTTAGCTTGACTTTCACCATGCCCTGTGCAGAGGTGAAGCGAATAACGTAGGTTTCTAAAAATAAACGGTTTTTTAGTAACGTAACTGTTAATGGTTACGTAATGAGTTAGTATTCGCGTGATGTTCGAAATAGATCTTCAGTTGTTGTTTTAATCTTGGGTGTTATCCGACTGACCTAGGTTTTATTTTTAGTTTACTCTATACTTTGTACAATTTTTGTGGAAATACAGAAATACAATTTATTGAGGCGCAAATATGCAGCTCTCGACAGAGCCTACACATTGGCTCCCCTTGGAGTCGAGACCCTAGGTCCGTGGGGTACCGACTTACCGATATCGAGGCTCTTCGGGTTTCTAAAAAATATCTGAGCGTCTGGTCGAAGCGACGCGTGACCCGAGCGCTGGTGAGTATCTGGCGCAGCGCATCAGCATTGCCATACGGCGGGGCAATGCAGCCAACGTCTTGGGGATGCGACGACTGGTATTGATATGGATAAAGTATTATGATATTATGTTAGTAGAACATAATTGAAACTCAAATATTATTAACATCTGTGTAACCTACATTGTGTCAAGCAAATAAACTATCGTTATCCCATAAAACAGTTCCCATCGGACAGAAATAACCTAACCGTTTCCATAGAAACAACGCGTGCGAAGCCGTGGACAGAAACTAGTTAGTAATATTAGTAGGATAAAAACTATGCAATAGCGTCTCTGAGATGGCAGGAGAGTCCACTAAGTGGCTGCTGCCAATAAAAGTCAAGCTGGCGGCCATCAGCGATTGATGGAGGCCTTTATCAGGATCACATCAATCAGATGAAACTCAAACCCTTAACTCGTTATGGGTTAGGTATGAGGTGACGCGGGACATGCGTGATAGTTCACGAAGTTTGTGTATGCTCTCGTATTCACAAATCATATTTTTTTTAATAATTTTAAGGGCAGCGGTTAAAGTAAATAATGCTGGACAATCCACTCGATAACTCTAGCCCGCAAGCTAAGCAGAGCTTGTGCTATGAGTACTAGATGACTGATTTACATAATACAATTCATTACATAGATATATATTTTTTTTTTACATAGAAAATTCCCAAAACACCCGGACAAATATTTGCCTACAAACATTTATCCTAAGGCGGGAATCGAACTCGCAACCTCCTGCGTCGCAGGCGGACCTCGTCCGTCGCGCCACGTCGTCGGTCGTCAACGAAATGGCACGAGATGCCTAGATATTAAGTTGTCTCACACCTGATGCCACAAAACAAGCTCTGCTTTCCTTTGAATGTCCAGTACATTTCATTTATGCTTATAAAATAAGCATAAATAACATGGTCAATCATGTTAATACGAGGATCATGATTAATATATATTTACTAACTTGGTACCTTAAGGTGATTATGATTACACTCATAGAATATCACTTATAATAAGTATCTACTTATTTAATTAGGTTAAGAGTGTAATTGTTCGTTACTCAGTATAAATAATAACTAAAAATATCTTCAAATCAGATTCCATCAGTATGTTACATAGATACTAATGTATTTGTTACTACACATAAAATTTACATTATTATATACAACTAGTTTATGCCCGCGGCTTCGCACGCGTTGTTTCTGTAAACGTTTAAAGGTAATTTCTATCCCATGGGAACTGATTATCGAATAAAAAACCTATGTTTGATTCCAGGATTAGAATTACCTGTATGCAAAATTTCAGCCCGATCCGTTCAGTAGCTTTGGCGTGAAGAGGTCACAAACATCCATCCATCTATACATAAATCCATCCAAACTTTTGCATTTATAATATTAGGCTGTGTCTTAGCGGCCACTAAACTGAGACAGTCGGCGCACGTAACGCTGCAAACTGCATAAAGTGAGCTAACAGTTTGCCTACTGGGGACACAGCCTTAGTGTGATGTGATTACCACATATCCCGGCGCACCCTCTACAACGTAACAATACGCACCAGTACGTTATATAGGAAGTGACGTAACGGGCCTCTGGAGAAGGTTGATAAGGGTCAAGAAGCCTTAATCAGCTCCGGATGGCTCGTTCGACTAAATATTATACGTCGCGCGAGGTTAATTCCTCTAGTTGGGATAGATTGTACGGAAGATAGTTGTTTTTGTACACCTTGTAGATTAATGAATTATGGGAAAAGTAAGTGGTTCAAATGTCCATATTATTTGTGGTAATAAACGTTATCATCAGCCCAAATTAGTCCACAGCTGGACTTCCCTTAATGAGCGCCAAAGCGCCCCCCGGCTTGCTACATCCAGGATCCAGCATCGTCGTCATCCCACTTGGTCGTAAGGCGTCCTATACCACGTTTGCCGAGTCTCCACTCATCAGTCACACTCAAGACTTTACTGGTCTAAGAAAATTCTTATTGTATCTCGTTATATAATATAATAACGAGATACAATTTCTATCTGTCTGTCTGTCTTCCAAAGAAATCACACTAATATTATAAATGCGCAAGTTTGGATGGATGGATGAATGGATGGATGTTTGTTACCTCTTCACTACAAAACTACTGAACGGCTCGTGCTGAAAATTTGCATACAGGTAATTCTGACCCTGGAATCAAATATAGGCTACTTTTTATCCCATAAATCAGTTCTCATGGGATAGAAATCACCTTTAAACGTTTCTATAGAAACAACGCGTGCGCGCGGCATAAACTATTAGAAGATAAATAGAACTCGTTTGCCCCAGCGGTTCTCTGTTTTATATATTACGAGTTTAACCACCATCCGACATTTAAATGCTTATTATGGTGACTGTGGATACTGAGTTCTGGGGCACTGCGGCTAACTCAAACCTGGACATCTTGCAACGCTTTCAATCAAAAATGCTTCGACTAATAGCAAACGCTCCACGGGTCGTGACAAACGACCAACTGCACCACGACCTAATATTTAACTTTGAAATTTATAAATGGTAAAGTTCAGGACTTATTCTATCGATCATATGTTTCGAAAACACGATTCCATAAAAATTTTTCGATAGAAAAAAATCGCAAAGTTACCTCTAATTTTTTACTAAAACCCTAATTTCTCAATAAATACAGATGATACGATCTTGAGATTAAGCATAGTAATTGAGCTAGTATAAAGAACATTTTATATGTTGCCTTTTTTTCAATTAACTATTCTAATGTTTGTGGGGAGCAAATAACTACTAAAAACTTGATTTTTGGGCTTACGCCGCTTTGCTCTGTCCCGCTCCTGTGAACGCGAAATCCTATGCCTATCCTCTTCACACAATAACGAGGTAGGGTACCCCCTTAAGAGAGTAGCCCCTCAAGACCTAATATAAAAACACCAAAGAAATGGATATGCCAATGGGCATATACCATACATGACATGGCTGGCAGCAAGAGGCTTACAAAACTCTTAGCCCAATGCCCAAGTGGGCAGATAGCAAGAAAATGAGAGATTTAAAGGAAAAAAAAGAATGCTTATTGATTTATTGCGAGGTACCGGTGGTGGATGTAGGTATGTGCTTATTACGTATGGGAGCGGGTTAACTACGAACCTTATTTGTGTCGGAAAAACACCAGTGGAGTATCATGTGCTACGAGCTTAATTGCCACATAACCTGACAAGTGGCGAAAACACATAAAAATATCGGAAGATATCTTTTATTTCATACTAAAAATGCTCAAATTCGACGCTTTAATCTATAAATCCGCTCGTA
The DNA here is from genome assembly GCA_963564075.1 of Eupithecia subfuscata. Taxonomy (NCBI): domain Eukaryota; kingdom Metazoa; phylum Arthropoda; class Insecta; order Lepidoptera; family Geometridae; genus Eupithecia; species Eupithecia subfuscata. Next base: position 14,708,850 of record OY751109.1, on the reverse strand, counting down.
AACTAGCATTCATCACTCCGAGAAATTGTTTACGCGGTTTGCTTTCACTAAAATAACTGCGACCTTCACGCCAATCGTTTATTTGGCATGCGATGTGTGTCAGCTCTTACGTGCCGCAGTGTAAGAATCGACCCCACCAACAACCCGTGGATGTCGTACGAGTCGACTGAGGGAACCTACCATAGGAAGGGCACTAACTTATTACTAGAGTAGCAATACGTGAAGGAATTATGTGCATTTGATTTTACTAGCGTAGCGGATCTCTAACCAACTCTGTGTATCTCCGATCAACTTCTGCTCTTCTGGTACTTTACGAGCAAGATGACTATTTGAAGTGGGTGCAAAGATGTTGCATCAGTATGATAATTTGCACAATATCTACACATGACTGATCAGCATTGGCTTGCATGCTTCTACGCATGCCTTCTACGCGACTAACGTAGCCTACGTTTCATGTCTCACGTAGGTCATAGGTACCTATAATGGAATATTTTCATCATAAACAAACTAATATCTGCAGACCGGTTTGCAAGCTTTTGTTCTGCCACATTCATTTATTATATACCTACTAGCAGTACCCCGCGACTTCGTCCGCGTAGAATTATATTTAACTTTTAGTTTTTGCACAAGCCCAATCACAATTACGTTCCTTCTGCAAGCCTTTTTCAGTGCGGTCCTAATTTTGTAAATCTGGGAAAAACGTGTGTGGATACATACTAAAATTATAAAAGCTAATGTAATTCTGCCTGTCTGCTACCTTTTCCTGCCTAATCAGCTGAACGGATATTAATGAAATTTGTCACAGAGATAGACAGTATCCCGGATAAGGATATACACTACTTTTTATCGCGGAAAAGTGCTTACGAAGCGTTCAAAAACTAGTAACTTCATGTTTCTGTGTGAACTTCAGGGAAATCAAAATTAAACCATCTGTTTGTACAACAACGAAAATGATTCCGCCCTCAATAATCTGCCGTAATAACAGCAATCAATATAGCTGCGGACAGGCACGTAAGTCGGTGACTAATGACCTCCCGTAACGAGCAAACTCCATGTTTGCTCACGTGAGGTACTGTACTGATGGACTTCTTCGGACTACAGGGGTGGACTTGGAGTGTAGGGTTCCCGTCCCTATATTTCAAGTCCAACGAAAGATAAGCCGTAAAGAGCTAACTTCCATGTTTGATCATATTATGAGACAGGACTTCAGAGAGTAATTTAAATAGATTAAATTTAAAAACATTGACTAACATTTTAGTCGTACTTAAAATTTTTATGCATCTGCGACTCCCTTTGAATATAGGTACCTACAACTTGACTGATTAGTTTAATTTTGTTGTTTGTTTTCTTTTGTTTGTTGTTAATTAGTTTAGGTTATGATAGGACTGATATACTTTGCAAAGTAAAAGTCCATAACATTAAATATGATTAAAGAAAACTTGGACTTCAGAGATTTGAAACATAAGAAACTGGCATTTATTTGTTACAAAACTAACAAAGATGAAAACAAGATACACTTAAAAGGCACATAAAGAGATCACAAAAAAGCCCCAAACCCACTCATAATGAAGGCTAAAGGCCCCATAGGAGACCTGTTCAGCCCTGGTCCTTTAGAGCCCTGTCAGAAATGACAGGGCTCTCTCTAAATAACCAGAGTTGAACAGGTCCAGAGCATCTAAAGGAGGTTCTTTAGAGATACATTCTCCCTGCTTAAACTGCCAATGGATATGATGACGAGCTCTGTGGCGCAGCGGGCGAATCCGCCTGCGACGAAGGAGATTGCCAGTTCGCTTCCCGCTTCGGGTCAAATATTTGTACGTACGATATTTGTTGCGGGTGTTCTGGATGTTTTCTATGTGTCATAAAAATATCTATCTATGTAATGTAATGTTTAAAGTTCGTATATCAGTTATCTAGACGATTTGTGATTTGTCCAATAAATATAAAAAAACCATTTGCTGATCTGGTTGATGGACTCTGGATAATATAAATGATAGCGTCTCTACATCTCAACGGGAAAATACTTCCCTCCTGGCAGTCTGGTAAAGATTGGATAACAAATGTTATCATAAGATTGCTTAAAGTTGAAATATGTTTTCTGCATTCGTGAAAATCCCGAAAATAGGAAACTTCCGATTCAGGTACACAGCAAAGTGTTTTTCCGAAATTTGTGATTTTCATCGAATTGGAAAATATTCCATTTCCAATAATTGGAAATGAATTTATATCGAATTTTTCTATGAAATCGAGCTCCTGTTTTTGTTATGTTCAAACCTGTTAGTTACACAAATATTTTCCTAACGTTCAATCCGTTGCGAAAACGGAGATGTCTCTTTATTTGAATTCCAACAACAGATGTATTTTTCATTTACTTAACTAGAAAATAAATAACATTACAAGAAAATTAATTAAATGCGCTGCCTCAGGCAGGCGAGTGCAGCGTTGGAATGGAAGTCTCGAAGATCTTGGAATCTAGTGTTTTATATAAACCATTTTCAATTTAGAGCTCAGCAATTTCCACCATTTTGTTGCGATTATGTTGCAACAAAATGGTGGTCCTTCTAGTCGGTGAGCACAAAAATCGGATTTAGTCAGTCTGTCATCTCATCTGGTAGGTACCTATGACGTGTATCTATCGGGTGTTTTATTTTATTTTAATTTCGATGGAAAACAAACAGCTTGTATAACTTAAACGAGTAGATACATTGGATAACTAAAGCTTAACAGTTTTCACTTATAAAACTTAAATATGTTTAAACTAAAATTTAATTAATCTGATAAGGTCGGTACAAGTAATTAATTAAATGAGCACACTCAGTTTAAAGTGGTTTGCCTGCTCGTTAACAAAAAGTTGTTAAGGTACTTTGTAAGAGTCACATAAATCTAGATTAACATTAATATATAATACCATGAAATATAAATAGTGTAGTTAAAAACGTATTGTGTAGGTCTACTAAAGACATTTGAGCCTACTGAAACAAAGCCTACTGACAACAAATAATAATATTCCCTACTGCTTTGAACGGAAGATCAGCGCTGTGAAAGCTATGCCCAACAACTCGCTATCACAACTTAAATACATCAAACTAAGTCGGACGCCATTTTGCTGCATTGATTTTTCTCATTGTAATTTTATTAAGTACTAGCTTCTGCCCGCGGCTTCGCACGTACTTTTTGAGTAAGCCTTTTCCCAGGGATGCCATTTTACCTCACTGCCGTTCATCCGTTTAGCCGCTTAGGCGAGAAAACGGACAGACAGAATTACTCTCGCTTTTATAATATCATGATCATGAGTGCAGTACCTTGGATGAGCGACACGACCGGGAGAGGTCAAGTGCGAGGCAAGAGTGAGGGAATAGAGAGTGCAACTGTGTTTGCGCACATACTTGTGCTCATGTCCTGCGCATCTGGCTAGCCTCCGATGAGACTGGTCGCCGTAGTGGAAATTTGGCGGAGGACATCACCTTGGATGACCTTGAATGCGCTTTAAGTAAAATTGTGTAATGCTAAAAACTACTCTTATTCATTATCAATCACACAAGATCTGCTTACTCTCGGGATAGATAATGCTTTCTTAGGACCTTATTCTGAAAGCTAGCTCAGGCATCTATCTATGCTTGAGTAACGCTTTCCTATGCCATAAACGTCACCCAAGTATAGAACTATGACTTAGCAGGCTTTCATAATAGAAGACTTAGACCACCTAAAAGTCTTGATTTTGTAAGTGCATTGTCGCTGTAGTCCATCTGACTTTCAGATTAACTTTCTTGCTTGCACCAAGGCAAAATGTTCCGAACTAGGACAAACAGTTTAATATTAACGAAGACCCCCTGTCTTACGGTTAACCAACTATGCTGGAGGCACCTCTCGCCTGAAGGGTCCTGTAATTATCTTGGATATTGTTTCCGAGGGTGCTGGGCTACCGATACTTGTGGTTTCAATGGGTGTTTGAAAGGGACAGTCGGACCGTCGTAACTTGGACATCTTAACGTTTTTGATGGTTTTGCGACTTTAGTAAATACTAGCTTCTGCCTGCGGCTTTGCACTTTCCGGGATAAAAAGAAGCTTATATCGTTCTCCAGGATATTATCTACTTACTAGCTTCTGCTCGCGGCCTCGCACGCGTTGTTTCTATGGAAACGTGAGGTTATTTCTACGCCATGGGAACTGATTTATGGGATAAAAAGTAGCCTATGTTTGATTCCAGGCTTAGAACTACGCCGATGCACCAATTTCAGCTCAATCTGTTCAGGAGTTTTGGCGTGAAGAGCTAAACATCCATCCATCTATCCATCCAAACTTTCGCATTTATAATATTAGTGTTAAGTGTGTTTTCCTTGCCAAATTTAATTGAGCCGTTTTGTCATGAAGGTAGGACAGAGAGACAGAATCACTTTTGAATTTATAATATTAGTATGAATATTATTCATGATATCTATCTATCTATGTATGTTATGTATTAAGTATACCACTTATCCAGTACCCGTAACACAAGCTCTGCTTACTCTGAGGCTGGATGATACTGTGTGGATTGTCCAGTATTTCTTTATTGGTTTTGCGTATGTCAGGAGTTACTTAAATAATATGGTGGTGATGCTTAGCTGTCTCCAATGCAAATAAAATGCGTGATTTATGAAATCTGGCCGTTTGTATCGATATCGATTTGCGGAGTAAACGCCCTGATCTTCTAATAATACCTATCGTCAAGTCTTCGAATAATATATCATATCCACCATCAAAAACTATGGGCCAATCAAAAACAAACCAAATTTTCCCTTGATATTTAAGTCTAGGGGTAAAATTCGTTGGCACTCAAGCTTATTTTGGAATCTGATCGTCCCGGAAACCTTTTCTGGAAAATGAGAACTTTTGTTGACCTTTCCTAAAAACCCTTGCTTTAATAACATCAAGTTTTGATTCCCGAAGCCCCGAAACATAATTAAATGCCTCGATGTATTATGCCGTCGCTTCGCACCCTTTACATAATCTGCAACCCTTTGGACGCATTTACACTTCAATCTGGCCATGGCGGCATCGGAGGAAGAATCAACCCCTTCAACTAATCTCGTGGAACAGTGTCCTTAGTCGACTCTTACGACATCCACGAGCTTAGTTGGATGAATTGATTCTTCCGCCACGGAACCTACCAGAGATCGGGCAGCAGCCTTCCACATGTGTGTTTTAATAGCTCGACTGCGATCACCAAGCGTGGGGATTATGACCACCTTGTTTGGGGGACGTCATACGAGTTGTTGCTGACTTACCAAAGCTAGAAGAATGACTACATAGGAACTTTCCTATTCTCGATATGTTCGAAAGTATGGCTGGTAACTAAAAAACGCAGGTTTTCGTGATATCTAAACCCTCACGCTTCATAATTTGACTTAGCAACCAGACAAAATGGCCGCCATAAGGGATATTTTACGGCACCTGGGACCTTATTCTGCTAAACTCATCACTTCATTATGACAATGGTATCGTCACTGAATACCATATTTTGGCTTTCTACCTCATATGAAAGAGGAGATATGGGTGGGATGACGATCTGCGAAAGACTGCAGGCAGATGCTGGATGCGGCAAGCTGAAGACAGGGCGCTATGGCGCTCATTAGGGGAGGCCTATGTCCAGCAGTGGACTAATACAGGCTGATGATGATGATGATGATGAAAGAGGATGGAAGGACGCGCGTCAAGAGTGTCATGGTTTAAAACATTCTATCTATCTCTCCGTGCAAATAGCACCGCACGCACTATCTAGAGTTTCTTTCATCTAGGGATTCTACGGCACGATACCACTGTCATAGTAAAGCGATTGATTAGCAGATATGGACCCCTAGTCTTCATTGCTTCTCTCAACGATGTAGCCTCAAGTGACCCTGGTTTCCATGTAAAAGGACCCCCACAAGCCCTTCAAACTAGTTGTATTTAACGAGCGAGTGTGCGATTGATCCGATGTGCCCCGATACCGCTCGATAATGACGGACACAGGGATTCCCTGGGGGACAGGCGTAGCCCACTCTTAGCGGCTGGGTCAAGACTTTGCTATGAAGACAAACCATAGAGGTTGGTGGAGTCTTTATTGCTTCTTTCAACGAATGTAGCTGAAGCTACAGTAAACAGTAATCCTGGTTTCCATGTAAAAGGACCCCAACAAGCCCTTCAAACTAGTTGTATTTAACGAGCGAGCATGCGATTGATCCGGTGTACCCCGATACCGCTCGATAATGACGGACCCGGGGATTCCCTGGAGGACAGGCGTAGCCCACTCCTAACGGCTGGGTCAAGAAATTGCCTTGTAGACAAACCATTGAGGATGGTGTACGGCCGCTGGCCTTCATGGCTTCTGTCTTCTTCCAAGTTACCCTGGTTTGCGTGTGTAGTGGCTGGGTCATCTGCTTTATATACGAACCGTAGCGGATGCCCCCTGGTCTTCATTGCTTCTTTTGACCGTGTAGCTGCTTTAAGAACTAATAACAATTACACACTACTTCGACTTACAATTAAAGCTTCAAAATGGCGTCCGACTCAGCATAATATGTTGTAATAGCCGTAGGCTACCACAACGCTGGTTTTCCGTCGGAACCATGCTGCGGGCGTCACGTACGAGACATAACATTAAAAAACAGGAGATCCATCAACAGATTGAAAATAACTAATAATACCTACGATGATAGTTTATTTATGTTTTAATATGGGTTTGTATCAAATGAGGCTCCATCTCATTATATTAAATGTAGTCAGATCTGACCAAAGCAAGGGGCTGCGGCCATTCCCTTCCCTTTCCTTCGAATATTATCATCATCATCATTATCAACCTTTAATAGTCCACTGCTGGACATAGGCCTCCCCTAATGAGCACCATAGTGCCCTGTCTTCAGCTTGCCGCATACAGCATCTGTCTGCAGTCTTCGCGTTCTACACTACGTTTGCCGAGTCGCGGTCGCCACTCAAGAACACGTTTACCCCAGCGATGGTCGGTTCTTCACGAGATATAGACAGCCCATTGCCATTTAGCTTGCTCAGAATATTAATAAGGTTGTCAATAGTATCAAATAAATTTTTGCTTTTTGATGTTAACCAGCTTTTCAATGATCGACTGCGCAGCCACGTTGAAAATTAATACCCCCTTTAATCCCATCAGGGCTTTTGTTAAAGTTCACGACATAACTATGGTAAATGGTAATCACTGTAAAAGCCATAGCCATTGTGTAGTGATGGGATGTAATGTGTAACGTTTGAATTAAGATGTAGGGTTCCTTAAATTTCTTGGCGTAAGTTAGGTACACCTTCAATGTAAGATATTATATTACTGGAAAGGAATTTAGGTGGCAAATAAAACGTTATCTAAAAAAAAAAATTGACAGATATCATTCATTCTCATTTCGAAAAAGAGTGCCTCAAGGTTTATTAACTTATGCAAGGAGTTATTAGTGTGAGGTTTACTTACCTGTTGCAAGAAGGACACTTGAAATGAAAAACACGATAAGATTATCTTAATTGTGACTTATCAAATAAAACTTTGTTTTGATAATGTAATATGAATAAATACTTTTATAGATACGTGGAAGTCCTTAGGTCACATCTCTATGGTGGTATGCTTTTGTCCCACCATACCCCCAAGGGTATGGCCAGGGGTATGATGGGTCTGCAGTGAAGTTAACCTGTGCGAGAACAGTCTCCATACTACACAAATAAATTGTCATGAGATAGAAATAACCCATAAAAGTTTCCATAGAAACAACGCGTGCTAAGCCGCGGGCTGAAACTGCCCTTTGCATAAATTAAGGAAAGATCAGGTAAAACAATAACTGAAGTCCGGACTTGAAAAGTTTCTGCAAACGTATTATACCATCAAAATAATACCTTTTCGCATTTCGAAATAATATAACATTTACGTCCGAATTTCGAATTCAGATTCATCATTCAAAACCTCCATTAAATAATTCACAAACAAATCCCTTTGAGTACTGTACGGAACCCGGGTCTAATAGAGATTGACGTAAATGTACCACGATCACGAATACTTCCACTAGGCATGAATACGTAGAAATGTAACCCGTTGGTCCTGCCCCTTAGCTCTCCCCGGTCGTATCGGATTATGAGAGTGAGGGACTAGAGAGTGCACCTGTGTTTGCGCACACACTTGTGCACTGGATATGGACCCCTGGTCTGCATTGCTTCTTTCAACGATGTAGCTTCAAGTGACCCTGGTTTCCATGTAAAAGGACTCCCACAAGCCCTTCAAACTAGTTGCTTATAGGTAATATGTCCTGCGCACCTGGCCAGTCTCCGATGAGACTGGCCGCCGTGCTCGAAATTCGGGTAGGAAGACATCATCATCATCATGTAGAAATTTGTGCTTAACCGACTGACGGTTTTAAAACTTTTCAAAATATTTTTGCGTATACTGGTAGTTTTTACTAACTGAAAAGTACTTATTTATTCTGTCATGAAAATTCTGTAAAAACTGCTTTGTGCATTTCGGAACAGGTTTTTCAAACGAATTTGATTTGAAATGAATACGACTTTTGAAAAAGTAATCTAAAACAGAATGAATTTCTGAAAATGTATTGAAAATAATATTGAAAACAGAATGAATTTCTGAAAATGTAATGAAACTAATAAAACCTACTCTAAAATACATCAAATATTAATTTCTCGCAATTTTATCGAGAGTGGATTTCCCAAAATGTTATTATCAGTTTCATCATCTGAAGTTTGATTCATAAAAAGTGTAACTCGAATGAAATCACTCGAGTTATTAATTATAATCTGTACCGTACCGAATCAATTTCGCGATCGATTTCGTAATAGTCTGTGAAGTGTCACCAGTATCGTGTTTGGTCCAATTCATCGTTTTCTGCCAAAAACAAGTTAAGCGTGATCTAAATTCGTATTGTAATTATCCAATTATATTATTTAAGTAATAGTTATAATCATCCATAATAATAATCATCCAAATATAAGATCCAAAATGTATGTAGCGTTTGTAGATCTATATGTAACAGGAAAAATATAGAGAAGTTTTTAAAACGAACATTTTTTGAAAAATGTTAAAAAAGGGGGAATAATTTTCAAAAAACCTCACTGAGTAGGGTATCAAATGAAAGGTACCAGTTTGAACATTTCAAAACAGTTTTTGAAATTTCTCTAGATTTCATACTTTTTGAAATATTTTGCGAAAAGTCAAAAAATTTACCTATGCAGAGCGATCCATCTAAAATGTAGTTTGGTACCTACTATTTTTAGTAATTCATCAAATAGCGATATCTCTTTCCCGGTACCTTTAGTACATATTGGAATAATTGACATACGTTCGAAACCCTCGCGCGAGTTACACTCGCACTTGACGGATCTTGTTTTATTGTGTATTTGATGTGAGCCAATTCATTGACTTTCTTTCTTTCTTTCAAGCGTCTTTCAATAGCGGTCCTGAGCCGCGAGCTTTTTTCGTATACATACAATTAATTACCTATATTTTTATATTTAAGTTTTTTTTTATTATTGTGTATTTGATGTGAGCCAAAAAATTGTCTTTCTTTCTTTTTTTCTTTCAAGCGTCTGAGAGTATCTTCTTGGGTGGCGTGTAGTGTAAGACACTACATCTATTTCCTGTATTCTCACAAGCTCCTTGCATCAATGGGCCTACTATTAGAACCATCTCACGCGTTATCCGGCCCGTCGTTCGAGTGCGGGCTGTAAAACTTTAATGTCTCGAACTCGTATAATTTGGAACTGTGGGCGGGCGAAGTCGTAAAATTATCGCCACTATAACGTACTAACTGGATCGTATTCTGTAGCATTCTATGTTCTACTAACTATGCTGGAATCTGTGGCTAAATCCGCGCCTTGGTTTGTCGTCTCTTACTTATTCTGTGGCCTAATTTGCTTTACTAACTATGCTAGAATGTGTAGCAATATCCACGCTTTTTTTTTACGTTTTATTTGGTCTACTGATAAATTCTGTGATACACGCAGTACTAGGTAACTCCAAAACTAGAAACTGTTACAAAAACATCACGCCTTCGGCAGTCACGTTAAAACACTGGAAAGGTATCACGTACGTGTGACGTAAAAATTTTTTTTTTGCCTTTGCTGTCCCGCTACTGGGCTAAGGACTCCCTTCGCTTTTTCCACACTTTCCTATTTTGCACGCAAAAAGTATTACGTATAATATTCTTCTGCCACTGAACTCTTTAATAATCAAATTCAATATCTCTGTATAAATTACCTAGAGAATAACATCGAATAAGATTTTTTATGAAAAATTTAATAATGTTGTCTTCTTCATAAAATTAGGCTTCTGTCGAAATTGAATCATGATGAGAGGTCTTGGTATTAAATGTATAATTGACGGGTCCTTGGTGGATTTAACCTGTCAAAAGTTGTTTCCAGGAAAACAGAAATATCTCATCAATCATTTTTTTTATCGTAATGGTGAAGTTTGACCACCATCACACTTAAGAAAGCGAAGTTGTGGCCTAAGATGGCGCACGCTTTTCCAGAAGGAATTTTTTTAACTCTGAGGTTTTTGTTATTATATTGCGTAAGCCAAGCCCTCACACTCAGGGTAATTTCTAAGAAAGCAAATAATATCCCAAAAAAATCGACTTCGACGGGACTTGAGGGATTCAAAGTTCAAGCCCCGTCGAAGTCGATTTTTAATTTAATTTTATTTGATTTCTTATTTACTCTGGATTTGATAACTCCGAGTTGTACGTTCTCTACCGAGAAAACTGACCTAATACCTAACTGAAAAAAAAAACACTAATATAAAAGATAAAAAAGATAAAGATACATTTATTTGGCCAAAAAAAAAACAGGTAGTTACAAGCAAAAGATACAGTGTACAAGTGGCGACTGTGCTGCCCCTGTTGGCCAAAAAGGGTCAAACTCAGCTCTGTGCTGACACGCGCGTGCGCGCAAATCGTACGCAAATGAAGTTATATATATAATATAACTTCATTTGCGTACGGTCTGCGCGGGCTTTGTATGCAGTAGATAATTCACCCTGGCTGACAGGAAATATATTCCGATTTTACCCTAAAATGACGGTAGGTAGTCAAAAAAGCACCGGTAGCATAAAGACAAATGTCATACAATGCGTAAATTATCGAAGTTGATGGGCTATGTTTCCAGAGAGTATGTATGTATGAAGTTTCCTTGGCACACCCTACAGACCTCACTAGATGGGTGGATGGATTTTGTCAGGTGTCATATGAATCATCATAATAGTAGAAGTGACATAGGTAGGGTACAAGAATTCAACAAGGAGCCCGCGAAAAAAAAATTGTGGGAATATTCGTGAGTTTTTCGGTTCTCGACCTATAATAATAATAATAAATAATGCTGGACAATTCACACAGCGTTATCTAGCCCCAAGCTAAGCAGCGCTTGTGTTATGGGTACTAGATAACTGAGAGATATACAATACACTACATAGATAGATATTTTTTATTATACATAGAATAACATCCAGAACCCCTGAACAAATATCTGCAGATCGTACAAACACCTATCACCGAGGTCAACGCATTCACTGCCCAGCTTCGGCGGTGCGACCCGCAGGGGCGCGCCGCCGCTATACGGGGGTGGGGAAGGTCATCTGCGTCTTTTATGAAAGTGTTAGTATATCGCATTCACTGCCCAGCCTATCACGGGGCTGGGGGAGATAATCTACGTCTTGGGCCATGAAAGTGTTAAGCAACGTCGCGGTCAGTGCGGACCGCGACCCGATATGCTCTGCCCCGAGGTAAAGAGTGACCCTAAAACAATAGCTTTCACTTTATGCTTATTCGGTGTTGAAGCTAACAAGGCTCAGTACATGGGAATCGGTTCTAACAAAGATGGCCATCGTTATCTGAACAAAGGACAGGGTGTGGCGTGTTCAACTAGTCACGTTTGTGTACCCGAGTCTCTGCGAGCGTCCTTCGATGTAAAATAACTTCTATTGTACTCGTGATAGGTTCTACACTCGTACTAGAGCTACGAAATGTTGGGAATACCTTAGGGTCTCCACTATCGTTTTAAGTCTCGACACAGGTCTCCATTATCACTACGTCAACATATTGCGTAATAGAAAAAAAAAAAAAGAGAAACGCTGTCTACATTCCAAGCATCTCGCTACGTCTAAATAATAACATCAACATTGACCAAGCGGTCTTTGTGAATTTATGGTAAGTGAACGATTTGAATTAAAAGAATAAAGGTTCTTTTTAAAAATATATGCATACGCCGTGATGATACATGTATGATACACGTTCAAAGAAAGAATACGGAAGGAAACATTCCAAGAGAAACAACAACGGTATGTAGTTATTACTACTTCTTTGTTTACGCTCCATTCTTTATGCGTTTTTCGTGACTTCTGTAGGCACGATACCTAATTTCACAACGTAATGACCAGATACAGAACTTGTTGCATATCTTTGCGTGAAATGGAATGTTTCTGGTACGGTGGACGACCCATGTGTAATTTTAGTTGTAGATAATGCTTTTGTAAAGTCGGACAAAGAGAAAAGAAACAAATACAATCTAATGCAATGTTTCGTAAAAGAACAGCTCTTTATAACCGAAAAGGCCGCCAATTCCACTGCAGCTGGTCTATAATCAAGTTATTTTAAGTACAACCTCTTATAACGCGATAAACATAAGCAATATCTATCTTTTTGAGCGAAGTGGGATGAGATATAAAATTCAACAAAAAATACCTTTCCTAGTGTTGCAATATTGCCAAAGGCAGAAAACGACAAACAACATCCATGGAAGCGGATAGGATCAAACTTGCTTGAGTAAACACATCGAATATTCTAGTTTATGTAGCTGCAGAGCAAGCAATACCTTTCGCTCAGTCAATACAGCCTTGTTTCCTTACTAGCGTATCCTAGCCACAGTTACCACAAAGGCTTCTACGGCGTTGCTAAAGCGCAAAGGCATAACGAGAAGTCGGTACAACCCTTGCGCTGTACTGAATGCCGTCCGCAATTTCACAAGTCAATAGAAAATGATTCTTGGAATGGCAATAATTTATGGAAGCCTTGACAGGAATTGATCTAGGACGTACCTTTTATACTTTATTCACGTTGTATCAAACTGCAAATACCTTTGATCGGACATCAGTCAATAAGCGAGGTAACAAAGGCTGGTTTCTATGGCCGCTAACAAAAGGCGTCGTAGACCTATGTACAATACTACATACAATGTTGCTTTGACGAAACGAATATACTGTGAGATTGTATAACGAATATTATTGTTATTTTACACGTGTACTGGAGAACATAACTTGTACTGCTCCAGTTACAATGACTGAATCTCTTATTCTTACTGCTCTTGAGTAAATGTAAACTAATGAGCTCTGAAGTGTATGTAGGTAGATAATGACGAGTATGAGTTATTTTAATGAATGTGTAACCATTTAAACTAAATTGTACTCACATAATGCTTCCCATAAGGAAGGAAATAACTATATTTTATAAAAAAATACTCCCTTGTATAAGAACACGGTAAATTGATTATTTAACTAGGCACGTGAGGCGACCCGAACTTTTACTAAAGTGAAATTATCTTTGAAAACTTCTTTGTGTTTTGAATCAGTATTAACGCCTTGAAATGTTCCAAGTTTTTATAAAATTTTATTATGTTCGCTATACTTTCGAGATCGAGTGTTGAACACGTTCTCGAGTTTTTAAATGCCCTGCCAACGAAATATTGAATCTTAATGCTTTTTCTGAAAATACAATTTTGTCTGAATTGCAACGTCAGCACGGAGTTAATAAGGGTCTAACTCTAAGGGTGAGGTTAGGGTGCTGCCACGTGGCTGGCTTGCGTGCGAGATCCGTCTCTACCCTAAATACGATCATTTTGATTTATACTGAACGCGTTGATAACCCAATGTTATTATATTGGATTATGCAAGCAAAAATGTGAATGTCTTTACAAACCTAATTCGTTTTTAGTTAATTAATAATAATAATAATGCTGGACAATTCACACAGCATTATCTAGCCCCAAGCTAAGCAAAGCTTGTGTTATGGGTACTAGATAACTGATATACTTAATACAATACGCTACATATATAGATATTTTTTATTATACATAGAAAACATCCAGAACGCCCTGGACAAATGTCTGCAGATCGTACAAACATTTGTCCCGAGGCGGGAATCGAACCCGCAACCTCCTGCGTCGCAGGCAGACCTTCGCCCGCTGCGCCACAGAGTTCGTAAAAAATTAATAAATAAATATTAATATATTAATAAATTAGTCGACATTCTGTTTCAATTTCAATTAAAAAAATATATAGTAATATCATTAGTTTTCAGTTATTACAACAGAATCTTTATCATCACTTACTTACACTTAGCCTGCGGGCTTATTACGCTAAATCAATGGACTTATGAATATGTAATTTTTCATCAAATTGCATTAGATAAGGTAAACCATGGATGATGCCAGCCCTAGTCAAATCTGAAGCCAGGCCGAATAAGGGCAAAATAAGGCAAAATAAATTCTTCTCTCCATAATTTATAATAATCATTCATTTATTCAGGCAAAGTAAGAATAGCACAGAATGTAAAAACTTTTTGAATTCCAAGGTCCATTAAAATAAATACCATACATGTAGAGTAACATACATAGAATGTCTAATCTAAACAGTAAAGATTGCCTGACCTTATTCAACACAAGATTTCAAAATCCGTTATTACAACATTTTCAACGCAAGAATATCGGTACAATACAAAACAAAACGAAACATGAAGTCTTAACAATAATCATCAGATTAAATTTAGGTATATTGCGTTATTACCATAAAGTAACTCAAAATCGCTCTCTCTATAATATTTGTGATACAGCCAGAGCCCTACACCCTACCGCACCGGTAACCTTGTGAACTTGCATCAAAGTAGGGTTGCATTGCGCAGGGCGGAGGGCCTCCGGATCGATATCCACGTGGCTTCCTTTGTTCTCTGCACCCTGATCAGTGACAGCCCTATCAAGGTCTAGGTTGGGAGTTTGGGGGATTGAATTATGTTTAGATCGCTAGGTTACTTTACTTGTAGGTATTTAACACACTTGTAACCGTGTTTAGATCGAGGCAAATTCTGTAAGTCCTTGATGAATTCAACGAGTTTTGTTGTAAATCGAGTGACTTGATCGAAAGGAGTCTCGTAGATTGAAGTATGTTTAGTTATTTCGATATCCACGTGGCTTCCTTTGTTCTCTGTACCCTGATCAGTGACATGACGGTCCTATTAAGGTTTAGGTTGGGCATTTGGAGATTCAATATCAAATTCAATTCAATATAAAAAAATTAGTAGATATCCTAAAAACTTTTTGTTTTAGTTTGATTATTAAGGCATATTATCTACTGGTTGTTGTGGTATGTATGAAATTGCTATTACTAGAAATTTGCACCGAGAACTCTCATTAAAATCCCATTCCCAGTTATCGAAAATGTTGCTCTCCTTTTGAGACATATACGTAAAAATGGATTATAGATAACTTGCATAAAAGCATCCAAATTGTCAAGGTTATTGACCGTGGTAAGTATTGAAAATGTCGTATGCGACATGAATGTCGTTAATCGAAAATATCACTTATAGTCCCCTACCTACTTTGCTGAATGAGTTTGGGGATCGATCTCGGTGTAACGATAGGGTGTTGTGCGTTGTATATTATTCGTTATTTCTTCGGAGATTACATTTTACTTATCTACGTTATTTTGTCAAAGTCAATTTTAGTTTTTTACCCGTGAGGTATTCTTAATGTCTTATTATGTCCTATTTTATAATGTTTTTCGAGTCTACAATCTTTATTACCTTGTAGAAAACGGCTAAAGCAATTTTGATAGGTATAAAAATAGGTACTGGTCTGGAGGCATAGATGATTCTGAGCTACTTTTTGTAGGACTTTGTCTTCAGTTTAGGATTATAAGTGAAAAAGCAGGGACCGAGTCGGTTTAAAGCTAGAAAAATACTGAACCCACGCCACCTGACGTACTCGACGCAATGTGGGAAACGTGGGATGGCGTGGTGTATAGTAGCCGCCAAACAACTTGTCCGGTGACGGTCAACGAGAGTGGGAAGTTTGCGCAGGTACACCTACGCATATCACACTAATACTATAAATGCGAAAGTTTGGATAGATAGATGGATGGATGGATGTTTGTTACGTCTTCACACAAAAACTACTGAACAGATTGAGCTAAAATTTTGCATCCGCGTAGCTCTAAGCCTGGAATCAAACATACTTTACTTTTTATCCCATAAATCAGTTCCCATGGGATAGAAATAACCTCAAAACGTTTCCATAGAAACAACGCGTGCGAAGCCGCGGGCAGAAGCTAGTATTATAATGGCGAAAGTTTGGATGGATAGATGGATGGATGTTTGTTACGTCTTCACACAAAAACTACTGAACAGATTGAGCTAAATTTTGCATCGATGTAACTCTAAGCCTGGAATCAAACCTAGGGTACTTTTTATCCCACATAATCAGTTCCCATGGGATAGAAATTACCTTTGAACGTTTCCGTAGAATGAACGCGTGCGAAGCCGCGGGCAGAAGCTAGAAATTCATACGCCGCCAACAACGCAATAGGCGAAATTGATAGGTAGGTACAGCTTCGTATAGCTCTGTCTCGTTCTTTCATTGTTTAAAACAAAAACTCATAGTGAATAATCGACGCGACTGTCTAGAAGGTAACCGCCCACCAATTTTGCCTAAGAATTGCGTTCTGCGCATATTTGTCACGTTGTTCTGTTCCCCTGAGGACAAGAAGTTTGACGATTATTATACGTTAAGTGTGTTTCTACGCAAGGCCAACTGTTTTCATGTTTCATCAAAATAAATACTTTTTACTTCACTTTTACTTTCATACAAATTCAAACGTCCAGATCTTATAGGACGTCGCATACGTTGCATATTTACGTGGGACCAGTTTGTTACTAACTTAATCCTTCATTAATGGAAAATACATAAAATACTACGATTTCGAAACATTTGCTATGTTCGTATATTTAATATTAAAAGTCTCTAATTAAGAAAGAAGCGAACATTTTGCTGTTAAGTCTTTATTGCCTATATATTAAAAGCTATTTTCAACTGCAATCCTTCCGGTGACAAACGATTTCTTTACCAAAAACCTTCTAAATCAGAAAATCTTTAGTGCATTTTCTTCCTCCCAATAAATAAACGTATAACTCAATTTAACAAGAAAAGGGCCGTGATTTCTCCAGCTAGATAAATCTTTGCGAAAATATTGAATCATTTAAGGGAAAAGGGACAAAGACGGTTTTCCTTACAATGTTTCCTCCACCCTACACTACAACGGCGAAACTACAATACGTTAATGGACGCGTTTAATATTTTAACGCGCAAACTTGCAGTCGAGCCCGAGAGCTTTAGTGGCGGCCTAAAATGTTGTACCCTAAAAAGCCGGATTTCTGACTTCCGCCGCCCTTAGTGCATTTTTGCACCTAGACTTCACGAAATCGTACTCTTTCCGTAGCATCTGGCAGCCCAAGCCGAGATTTGCACCAAAGTGTTGGCAAGGCCCTTGCGCGTTTTACCTCAACCTACCTGCATATCTGGACAGAACCTTATTTAAGTTGGTTTTAAGTGATTTATATGTATGAGGTTGGTAAAATTTTATTAAATAAATAAATAAACCAAAAGGGGTTTGAAGATTTTGGCCCTTACATCGGTCACGATATTGTTTTGTTTGCAAAATCGCGACGTTCAATTAAAATTATTTGATAGAGAGATAGATACTAAAAGAAATAAAACATGTTCTGTAACATAACGTCGTAAAGCATCAGATTTCGGAGATATTCACATACTTATGACGAAAAAATATAGTTATTTTCATCTGTGAATATCTGAGAAACCTGACGCTTTAGGACATTATTTACAAGACATTTTGTATTTGTTTTAGTATCCTCTATCCAAATAGATAAAAAAATCAAATGTTCGGGCTAGCCTCCATACAAAAATCTTCAACCCCTCTACCGACGAAGCGCCCTTTGCGTCCATAGTCCGGTATCGCTGTCATGGTCATCTGCGGTCAGCAGCATACTATCCTCTCTCCTTTCAAAAAAGCTATGAAGCCGGAAAATTACCGATTAATTCTTTTTGGACAAGCTTTAATTGGACTAGATCAAGATGTGGACTGCCAATGATATATGCTATTTTAAAACAATAATTCTTAGATCTTTAATCGAGAAGGTTTCAGGACCTCTAGCCAGCTTGGTTCAACTGGTCTGTGCTCTTAACCAGAACTGGACCAGATGATTATGAGACTTGTGAAAGCCTCAGATCGACTTCTAACTTTCAATTCAATTCTTGGTTAATGGCTCTGCGTCTGGTCGACACAATTCTGCCAATGTCCGTAATGCTAAGTGTCGACTTCTAACTTAGTCGGCCATCTCACAAAAGACTTTACCGGCTCTTGGTGGTTGTCCGGCTAAGTTTACACGTCACAAACGCCGGTAAAACCCAACACTACCTCGAAGTAAACAAGGGGGGCTATCCCGGCGTCGATTGTCGTCATTGTGCTGAGTGGCCGGCCATTGTTCCCGCGAGGTGTCGTCGCAGGTTGTAAACAAAATGCAACTGTTGGTAATAAGTCACCACTTGATTCAACCGCCCCTAGGAAATAAAAGCCTAGCTCGGTGTTAACTGTCCACAATATGTCTGTTACGTACCTAGATTGTGCTAGCCTACTGCTGGACATAGGCCTCGACAATGGACGCCATAACGCTCTGTGGTCAGCTTACCGCATCCAGCTTCTGCCTTCTGCCTTTTTTTTTTTTTTTTTTTTTTTTATGGCAACTTTCTTCCTCTTTTGGGTTTGAGGAAACTTTTGCCAACTTCACGTACTAGTTCACGGATCAAGTGATAATAAAGATTACACACAAAAACAAAATGAAGACTAACTCATCTGGGTTTTATCAGTAGGTATACAGAATACAGGAATACAGTATATTACAAATGTACAAAACTAAGACGACTATACACAAATGTACAAAACATGACATAAATACAATGATGATAAAAATAATTCTAATTCGCATTACACTACAGCTTAATGTCATGAAGAGTCAAATATTTAATCAATGCATTAGTATTTTCTTTATTAGCAAGGGAAAGGAGAGATGATAAATTAGAAGGAAGGGGAGCTTTATATTTTTAACCGACGAAAAACGGAGGAGGTTCTCAAGTCGACGCGTTTTTTGTATTTTATGTATGACCACGCATAACTTTTTACACAGTAGTCCGATTTTGATATTTTTTTTTGACGTGACAACGTCTTATAATTCGATAGAGCCGGCTGCACGCACGAAAAAACATGACGTCATGCGGCGTTACCTCGCATGCGGCGTTACCTCACTCTGAGGCGTTCCATGTAAGGCTTGAAGTGCAAGCGAGAGCGCTCGACATCCGTCTCTCTCCTACTTGAGTGAGCGATGCGTCTGCGTTGTCACGTTCAACTATCGTCAGTAAACCGACTTTAAAGACAACCAATTTTTTTATTGGATAGGGTAGACCTCGATGTGTCTACAAACAAAATTAGTCCCGAATTTTAACTAGATGTCGCCATTAAAAGAATTTGATGTCGGTTTATAGTTCTTTAAAACACGCCAAATTATTCAAAAACTATTCGTCGAAAAACATTGTCTCCTTCTTAAAATGCACTGATCTCTTGATGACTACGCAGTACGCTGCGTTATGCGGTATGCGGTGCCGCACATAATGCTATGTAAAACGTCTAGAGTGGTCTTTTGTTCCGTCCAAGTCTGCATCAGCGGTAGGGGCAGTAAGCAGTACGCAGCGTACTGCGTGGTGATCAAGAGACCAAAGCTTAACGCTGCGTTTCCACCAGAGATCTGCTACGTTGCTATGTTTCCAGCCAACCAATAGGATCGCTCCATTATCGCGTAATTTTCATAGCTAACAAAAATGACGCGATAATGGAGCTATCCTATAGGTCGTCTGGAAACATAAGTCTGTAGATCCCGCAGTCTATTTCGAAAACAGACTTCTCAAAGTTCCCACTTCGCAGACTGGCAACTTGTCATAAAACAACTGGACTCCAATCCAAACTAAAAATAAATCTAAATAAAAATACATTATCTATTCAAAGTTCCGAAGTTATTTGACTTTGCAAATTAAAAGCATGCTAACTTTGTCTGAACAAAACCTGAATACGTAACGAAGCTACTGAGCATACTCAGCTCAGAAACTAGTTAAGAAACTTTATCGGATAATATTTGTCTTTCCACACATTCCACTTGACTATTCAACAGAGATCTTTATGAGCAAGATATTACTAAGGGGGCTCCGCGGTAAATTGCCCAATTCTGACCTCACCGTTTTAACGATTTCTCTGAATACTACCTGCATTCTTACTATCCGTTGTCCTATTACCCGTTTTCCCGTAGGAATTAAGCATTTTCCCGTGGTAAAAAGTAGCCTATGTTCATCAGGAATAATGTGGGCTTCTAATGGTAAAAGAATTTTTCAAATCGGTCCGGTAGTTTCGGACGTTATTCAATACAAACAAACAATCAAATCTTTTCTCTTTATAATAAGAGTATAGATAGGTACTGAAACAAATCACAAAATATGACCAATGTCTAATTTACGCGTTAAAATATTTTGTTGTACAATACATATTATAAAGGTAGTTTTATAATAAATTACTGTAGAAAATACAAAAAAAAAATAAGGCGGGGCAAACAGGAAACACCAAAAGAAAAAAAAAAAATTAAAACTAATACTTCAATATTATATATTTCCTTTCAGCTATAAATATTTAAATATTTTCGTAATTGACCGAGCGAACGAAGTGAGCGAAGCGTCTCTGCATCAAGCCTAGCAAAACTAATGTTTCTATCAGTATGTCTGTTCTCCTCTACAGGTCGTAATTTACAAGCGATCGGTACGATACTTGGTGTACAGATTCTACGATTTTAGAGAATTTTTAGTCGTCGGGGTGTTTTGATTAAAGGCAAAAGAAAGTCAAAAAGGGGCTTTAGAATATCTCCGCTTTAAGACATCTGATTTCGATGATTATATTTTTAATTGAAAGGTAGTAATTTTAATTGCCCTTTGTTCATACGCTGATTAAGTTATAAATTATTTTAATGTATACCAGTTATCTAGTACCCATAACACTGTCTGCTAACTTCGGGCCTGGATGAGGCTGTGTGGATGGTCCAGCATTATTTATTTATTAATGTCTAATGAAACCTTATTTTTGTTGCAGGTTAGTGTACCATCTGGAACTTCTAGACCTCGTGTTATATTATAACGAAATGTAAGTTCTTAAAGACAATAGAGTTTATTGTTGCAAAACTACACTTGCGAGCTTTAAACTGGAATCGCTTCAAGGGTTGTTCAAGACAAATTTTTACAATTTCTTTGCAGTGAACTATGAGTTAAGTTATGTTTTCCCTTACGCAGGATTTATTGGCGACGATAAATTTTGATTTAATGCACGGTAATGTCCGCTGCCACACCGCAGCAGTGACTAGACAGTACCGACAGACGTCTTCCATGTCGGCATTCCCACACTAGACTGGCCAGCCCTTATTCCTGACTTGAACCCAATCTGGCATAATATGTGGGACGAGCTAAAACAGCGGATACGAGGGAGAAATCCAGCTCATCCAGCTCCGGCGCCGATAGAAGCCGATAGATGCAACTTCGACCTATTGCAATAATTCCAAAAATTGAGGTAGCCAATTTAATTAATTTTAAATCTTCTTGATATCACTTGAAAGGTAACAAAATTACCTTTCAAATGATATACCACAATCTATAGTTCATTGTACATAAATTGTAAAAAAATTGTTTTGATCAACTCGCGATGAAAGCGATTCCATTTTAAAGCTCGCAAGTGTATATTAGATTAATTTTGGTCTTATATCAAATATATTATAATAATAATGTCCTCCTAGCCGAATTTCGAGCACGGCGGCCAGTCTCATCGGAAACTAGTCAGATGCGCAGGACATATTATAGTGCCCAAGTGTGTGCGTAAACACAGCTGCACTCTCTATTCTAAATATATTATAGCAGGTATCTAGTCTCACATAATTCTGGTCCAGACCAGTTTATTCGTAAAAGAATTTCCTCGACGAGAAAAAATAAAAATGGTATCTAGAGTCTGCCGGTTATACTTACAACAAAGGTAGGTATGTAAACATCCGAAACAGTGGAATTTACGAAGCGTTACAGAACAGTAATTTACATATCTATTGTAAATTAATTTTAAAATAAATATATAAATATCCCGGCGCTTTTGTTCAAGTGATACCAGCCCGCTGGCATAGCGTTTTTTGTCTAAACTAGAATACAGAAAATGTTATACATTGATATACATATAAATCACGTGTCACGTTGTTTGTCCGCGATGGACTCCTACTTAACCGATTTTAAATTAAATTTGCACACCGTGTGCAGTTTGATCCAACTTGAAAGATAGGATAGCTTATTCAGGGAAGGTTTAAAAGGTGAGAGCGGTACGAAGTTGGCCGAGTCAGCTAGTTATTAATAAAAATGAAGAAATTAATTTCATATATCGACTTTGATGACGATGCGGTCATTTTTTCGTCTATTCTACCCTAGACAGCAAATGCTGTGCTTGATCTTCTGTCCCTTAATGATAAATTTGTAGAGATAAACCATTCTAAAATGCACGCCGATTGTATGACGTTTAGTGGAGGGGGCGTGCCTTTGTAGAATGGTTTACCTAGGTCTCTAACGTATCTACAAATAAAGACTTTTTTAACCGTACCTACTTTTAGATTCGAAGATTATTCATAACAAACAAACATGGAAACGTTGCTTCTTTCAAAATAGCATAGATGTTTCTTCTTTATTTATTTACTAGCTTCTGCCCGCGGCTTCGCACGCGTTGTTTCTATGGAAACGTTTAAAGGTGATTTCTATCCCACGGGAACAGATTTATGGGATAAAAAGTAGTCTATGTTTTATTCCAGGCCTAGAATTATCTGCATGCAAAATTTCAGCCCGATCCATTCAGTAGTTTTGGCGTGAAGAAGTAAATAACAAACATCCATCCATCTATACATCCATCCAAACTTTCGCATTTATAATATTAGTGTGATTAGTTCACAACACAGAGTAAAACCATAAAAATACAGTAGATACATTCTTGTTACGAACTAGATTTTACCCAATTAAGCAAACATAACAAGTGATGAAAAAAATGTTGCAAGCAGAATTTTTTGTTCAATTTTATTGACCAAAAACATTCTAAACACAGAACTTATAATAAAATTTATAACTAACTAGACGATCGCCTCGCGGTTTCATCCGCGTAGTTCCCGTTCCCGTGGAATCCCGGCGAATTCCGGGATAAAATATAGCCTATGTCACTCCCTGAAAAGTAAGCTTCCTAACGGTGAAAGAATTTTTCAAATCGGTCCAGTAGCTTCGGAGCCTATTCAATACAAACAAACAATCAAATCTTTCCTCTTTATAATATACTAGACGATCGCCTCGCGGTTTCACCCGCGTAGTTCCCGTTCCCGTGGGAATTCCGGGATAAAATATAGCCTATGTCACTCCCTGAAAAGTAAGCTTCCTAACGGTGAAAGAATTTTTCAAATCGGTCCAGTAGTTTCGGAGCCTATTCAATTCATACAAACAAACAAACAAACAAAAAATCAAACCTTTCCTCTTTATAATATTAGTATAGACTAGCGACCCGCCCCGGCTTCGCACGGGTGCAATAAAATACTACTATTACTATTATTATACATACATATAAACCTTCCTCTTCAATCACTCTATCTATTAAAAAAAAACCGCATCAAAATCCGTTGCGTAGTTTTAAAGATTTAAGCATACATAGGGACAGAGAAAGCGACTTTGTTTTACACTATATAGTGATGTTAATTTCAAATGCTATGCAGTGATCGTGTCGTGAAGTATAGATAAAAATAAACATAAATTATATTCTTCTCCGTCTTCTCAATACCATCTCAACTCAGTACCTTCGTCGCTCCCATTCTTTCGTTCACCGAGTCGACGAACTGCGTAAGAATGGGAACCCTGAAGGTATCAGATTGATTGTTGTAGCTCTCTGTTCCACCGTCACGTAAACAACCCATCACAACTGATGGAAGTCGGTACATCGTCACATTGCAACTTATCGATCTCATTGGATTTGGAGATTTAGATAAAACACATTGGATTCGGAGACGTCTGCGAGATTGCAGTTCTTTCAATAATGTTGAGCCAAATGTAGTATGGATTTTCAACGTGATGTTTTGAATTGTGATTA
Source organism: Eupithecia subfuscata (assembly GCA_963564075.1). Lineage (NCBI taxonomy): Eukaryota > Metazoa > Arthropoda > Insecta > Lepidoptera > Geometridae > Eupithecia > Eupithecia subfuscata. Next base: position 14,684,534 of record OY751109.1, on the reverse strand, counting down.
GATGTCTTAAGGACTCAGCTCATACCTACATCCAGTACCGTAACAATAAGCATTAAAATATGGGCTTCAGCAAGCCTAGCACGGCGTTTTCATCTCTACTCTAGACTAGAGAAGCAAGAATTTCAGAAGAAATGTTTCTATTCTCAAATGTCAAAAGTAGAGTAAATTGATCGGCATGTTCGCAGTGGTAGACTCATCTCTAGGGTAGACTAGAAAACATTTCTATCCGCTCATTCTTTCGAACGCCGTGTTCCCGATCGAAGAAAACTTTCTACTCTCTACATCTAAATGTCATTTTTATGTCATTTTAAATCTATTCTACCCTAGACAAGAGACGGCGTGCTAGGCCCGCAGGTCATCTATAGATACATTTTACAGCGACATAATTTGCCGTGTTTTAAAAAAAGACTTCAAATTCCGGTTAATAGTTTATTCATCTATTTTCACATTCCTGAATAATATTCTTTGTAGCAAAATAATAGGATTACGGAACACTTCGAAAGCGCGATCAAATTTTTCTAGTGTAAAATCTAGTTATAATTTGAGTCTAATTTCGAACAAAATGGCTTACCGCAAGCTACAAGCGAGTAGCCTGCGGGGTGTCTGTTAAGCTACGGCTCCACCTGCGTCCTAACGCGTTAATTATGGCTTTATGCAGATGTGGCCAAGGTTTTAACGTGTTTATTTATTAACGGCATTACTAATGGCATTAGACGCTAATCCTACTTCACTAGGCATTACCTCTTGACGGCGTTGTTACGTAAACGTAGCCAAGGTGCAGTTTTCGTGCCTTAATTAACGCGTTAATGGACATTAACACTAACGTCAACGCTAACGCAGGTGGAGCCGTAGCATTAAGTATATCATCCCGTTGTTTATAAAATGCAACTAAATATTACGAGCTAGAATAGAACCTATATTTGAATGCACATTTTTGTGGTGTACAGCAGTAGTGCGGTCCAAGTCTGCGACAACCTTTACTCCTAAAACGAACTAAGTTTTGGAAGACCTCTGTGGAGCTGAGTTTAAACCTGGACTTAATTATCCGCAAACATAATCATTTATTTTTTAACCCTGTACTTGCAATTACTTTGACATAAAAACCCATCATGTAACAAAAACTTGTAGATATGTTGTTTTGTTACACAAACAGAACAACAAAAAAAATCTACTGGCCAATGTTTTTTACGTCGTAAATTCAGATCCATCCTGCCCGATGCGGGCAAAGCCAGCCAAACTACAGGACCAAGTATTTGATTGATTTCAGAGTAGCTATTGTGTATCCTACCTCTGGGTTTATAGACAAATGGATATTCCAGTTCGCTAGCAACGAAAACGTGTAAGAGATAATGAATATCGGCTTTAACAAAGGCAAAACAGAAACTGACAGAGTTCTCTCTGCACTTGAAACAGACTATTAGAGGGAACTTGATCTGCCCGACGTTCGCATTATATTTCCAGAATATTATTGCAATTAGCAAGTCTAGAAACTTCTCGAATTAAACTTATACTTACTTCATCCATACTGCGTGTCTACCGTATCGTATCAAACATATGAAACCGCCGTTTACGTTCATATTGAAGGCGCATAGCGCGACGGGCACGCGTAATTTTAACTTGAACTTGAACCAAAAGAACTTGAACTTAATTGAACCATGGTCGTATAATATTTGAACTATGGACTCCACTACTCCCAAATTTTCACTTGAACTTAAAGAACTTGAACTTATTTGAACTATGGACTCCACTACTAACTGACTGACCGTTTTTCGCCTAGTAAAAACCTTTTGTCTAGTTACGTTAGTTCCATCAGGATGATCAACTGGTGCTGAAGCTGTGGCTCGTATTTATTTAAGCCGAGGTGTATACCCGACTGCGGATTTGGCGGAGATTTAGTTTTATTTTAGTTCTGCTCGCTTTCAGAGTAGGACCGTTTGTAAAGGTACCTACTCTGTATCTGATGAATTAGCTTTAATGGAAAAAATTCTGGATAGAAAGAAATTCTAGTAAAGGTAAGTACGTACATAAGTATTACGGTCGATTTAAGTATCATCATCATCATTGGCATGTTAACATCTTCGAAAGATGATGTAGGTGGCATCAGCTTGGTTGAGAAGCAGCCGTACACTTTCGTGTGATGATTTAAGTATGTTCTAACTGTAACTTTACGTACTTCAATATGCAGTTCGTAACCATCCCGATCTCACCCTGAATAAGTCCCTTGTGAAGGGATGAAACGGTGGTGTTCTTCCATCACAAATGTGGGTCGTAGTTAACCCGCTTACATCTGTAATGAATCCCGATCTCCATTAAGGTGAAGTGAGTCCCAAAACCCACGTTTTGACTGTACGGAAAATCTATTTTAGGGCAAAAAGGAATTGAATTTTTATAATTTTTTGTAAGCATCAAAAGTTTAGGATTCCTTATAGTAAGTTATGGGAGTCGAAACATGATTGACAAAACTTGACTCGATAAAAAAAATAGCAAAGTTTCCTCTAAATCTTCATTTTTACACAGATACTCTCTACGTAAAAAGCAGTTTCATTCGCTAGTTATTTATCATATTTCAAAGAAAATTTCGTCTACGTGTTCCCTAATAAATACTTTAGACGATTATGGTTTTATTTTATAACGAAAGAGTATTATTTTACAGCAAAAAACTAATTTATAAATAACGAACAGTGAAATTGCGCGCAGGCTGGCCATTCTCGGCTCTCGCCTTCCCCGCCCGAGACGTTCGCTCGTCCTTGTCTCGCAAAACCGATCCCACTTCAACCAAGTTTCATGTGATCTTACATTACAAATCACGGAATCATGATTGAAGCAATTCAGTAGATACTCATCGCTAATCAACCCTGAATTACCGACTGGTTTAGCAACCGAACGCGATACAAACTTGCGTAAAGCGAGTTCATCGCACCTGGACAGTCAGCGGCTGTAAGACGTACACTTATGGTCTTAGATTCTGCTAAAATTCATCATAATGAGTCTGCTAGTCCACTGGTGGACATTGGCCTCCGCTAACAGCATCTGCCTGCAGTCTTCCGCAGGTCGTCATCCTAGCTGGTCGTAAGGCGTCCTTTCTAAATAAATAAAAAATAATTTATTGCCTGAGAATTTTTTAGACTAAACTAACTAATAATCAGCTCACCTCACCTCAACAGCCTATATTGGTCCACTGCTGGACGCAGTCCTCCTCCTGATAAACGTCTTATTGGCTTTACCTCAGGAGGTGATGCCCATAATTCTCACGCTGCGCTGGGCATGCGGGATGGGGATCGCAGTTCGGTGGTAGAATTGCTTTGCAGGAGGCGCTGCTGCCCGCTCCCAGTGCATATCCCTTAGTCGCCTCTTACGACACCCGCGGAAAGAGTTGGGGTGGTGCAAATTGTAAGCCGGCACCACACAGCGGAATATTACTAATATTCACTTACCTTTTATCTTTATTTCCTAACTTTTCCATCGCGTTGCAGCGATCGTTGTAACGATCACGCTTATTACCGTGTCTTACTAAAGCTCCCTCGCTCATGAAATTTTTCATAGAATTAGTTCACTATCTGAAATAATAGGCTCCTTTTTATCCAAGAAAAACACATACGGAGCTGCGGGCGAAAACTATAGTATTACATTTACGTTCATTTACATTTACGCAGGTTTAATTTACAGGCTTTTCAAAGTATATTCCACCCTATTCAGTTAATTCCAACTATTAACGCAAACTAAAATAATTTCTGTTTATATCTGTCATAAACAATTATAGCTTTAACAAAAGCGTAGGCATACAATTTCACGAATATATGATATTTACACGTGAAACGTAAACAAGCAGTATCTGGCATTCGGGAACAAACAACTGGCAATAATAACGATTTTCAATAGTGCAGGAGGTGATAGGATGGAAACTACTTTATTACGTACCACGTATAAATTGTTAAGGTGGGTACTGACCGGCACGGCGTTGATGATTTTTACTTTTTATTTCAATGAAGTCATAATAGTAAACAAGAAAACTATCCATCCGATATTACACCGAGACATTTCGCAACTGGCATTCCACACGAAAGATTGCGAATTAGAAAATCATAGTGCAGAAAACCAATCACGATCTGTACATCATAGAGTCCCACGTATTTTTACATGTGAATGAACCCGTGTGCCGAAGCTTACATAAGATTCACTCTTCACACTATCACACTAATCACACTAATATTATAAATGCGAAAGTTTGGATGGATAGATGGATGGATTTTTGTTACTTCTTCACGCCAAAACTACTGAATGGATCGGGCTGAAATTTTGCATGCAGATAATTCTAGGCCTGTAATAAAACATAGGCTACTTTTTATCCCATAAATCAGTTCCCGTGGGATAGAAATCACCTTTAAACGTTTCCATAGAAACAACGCGTGCGAAGCCGCGGGCAGCAGCTAGTATTATAAATACTAAAGTTTGGATGGATGGATAGATGGGTGGATAGATGGATGGATGTTTGTTACGTCTTCACGCCAAAACTACTGGACAGATTGAGCTGAAATTTTGCACCGGTGTAGCTCTATGCCTGGAATCAAACATAGCTAGAATATAACATATTTTATCCCATAAATCAGTTCCCATGGGATATAAATTACCTTTGAAAGTTTCCATAGAAACAACGCGTGCGAAGCCGCGGGCAGAAGCTAGTATACTATAAATGCGCAAGTTTGGATGGATGTTTGTTAATTCTTCACGCGAAAACCACTGAACGGATTAGGCTGAAATTTTGCATAGACCTGTAGGCCAAGCACGGAAATTGTTGTCTAGGGTAGAATAAAGAAATATTACGTCACTTTGTCTTCTTCTCTTTATCTTTCATCATGGTTTGACACAGATCTGCCAATGTCAGTTTTCAATTGCACGTATATTATTTTTGAACCGATCATATTATTTTATGAAGATTACGAAACTCCTTACAGACACTGGCAGAGTCGTAGCGAAAAGCAAGCGGCGCCATTAAAAAAGAGGTTGAGTTGAACGAATAAGATAAATTATGGAGGTAGAGTAACTTACACTTAAGTAAGTACTTAAATTACGTCACTTCGTCATCGAATGCGTAAATTATTTGAAATTCATTCCTTCAACTTCAATAACGTACGCAATGTATGACGATGCATATTGTCTATTCTTCCCGTGAGAACAATCCTTCTTCTTGCCCTACTGGAATAAAACATGCTACTTTTTATCCCAAAAATCAGTTCCACCGAACTGCGATCCTCAACCCGCATGCCCAGCGTGGGGATAACGGGCATTACCCCCCAAGATAACAGCTAATAAGGCGCTTATCAGGGGGAGGCCTGCGTCCAGCAGTGGACCAACACAGGCTGTTGAGGTTGAGGAGTACGTATCACATCACACTAATATTATAAATGCGAAAGTTTGGATGGATGTATAGATGGATGGATGTTTGTTACCTCTTTACGCCAAAACTACTGAACGGATCAGGCTGAAATTTTGCACACAGGTAAGTCTAACCCTGGAATCAAACTAGGCTACTTTTTATCCCATAAATCAGTTCCCATGGGATAAAGATCACCTTCAAACGTTTATAGAAACAACGCGTGCGAAGCCGCGGGCAGAAGCTAGTGAGTTATATGTTTTTTATAATATGTTAAATGGTGTAACTAACACGACTTTGTTTTATTTATATAGATTTTGTACCGTGGTAATAGAGACATAAATGATTTTTACTTTTTATTTCAATGAAGTCATCAGTAAACAAGAAAACTATCCATCCGATATTACACCGAGACATTTCGCAACTGGCATTCCACACGAAAGATTGCGAATTAGAAAATCATAGTGCAGAAAACCAATCACGATCTGTACATCATAGAGTCCCACGTATTTTTCCATGTGAGTGAACCCGCGTGCCGAAGCTTACATAATCACTCTTATACTATAAATGCGCAAGTTTGGATGGATGTTTGTTACTTCTTCACGCCAAAACTACTGAACGGATCGGGTTGAAATTTTACATAGGTCACAGTAGGACAACCGTTTCCCTACAGTAGACCTAGCACGGGGATTGTTGTCTAGGGTAGAATATAGAAAGACTAGCTTCTGCCCGCGGCTTCGCACGCGTGGTTTCTATAAACGTTTAAAGGTGAATTTTTATCCCATAAATCAGTTCCCATGGGATAGAAATAACCTCAAAACGTTTCCACAGAAACAACGCACGTGAAGTCGCGTATAGAAACTAGTCCACTATATTAGTTCCTACAATTCGAGAAAAGGATGAACTTGAGCTTAACCATGGCTTAACGCGAATATCCCAAATGGCAATTAAGTAGAGATGGCTAATTATTGTAATGGTTGCACCACATCGCCGGTAGGTTTATCCCAAAGGGGTTTTAATCTGAAGGTTGCGGGTTTGAATCTCTGCTGTCTAGTGGATCTTAGTTCTTGATGTATCTTTGCATTTAACACGTGAATATTTGGCAAGTTTATGTTATAATTAGGTAGTTTTTAAGTTAGTAGTAACTTGGCAGTTCAAATTATGGTTCTGGCCAAAGTTGTAATTGGGAGTTTACTTTGCAAGAAAAATTCTCAGTAACAATAGAAATCAAATAAAAAACTTTTTATTTCCATAAATACAAAAAATGTACACTTAGAAACACTTAGCAAGAGCCCGGAGTCATTAAGTTGGCGGTGTTACAACTCCGTGCTTCGGAAAGCACGGTAAACCGTAGGTCCTGCGTCTGACCTCTCGCCGGTCGTGTCGGTCTGCCGTCCCATCGGATTATGAGAGTGAGGGAATAGAGTGCACCTGTGTTTACGCACACACTTGTGCACTGTAATAATATTCTGCGCATCTGGTTAGTCAATGAGACTGGCCGCCGTGGTCGAAGATTCGCTTAGGAGGACATCATCATTAACATAAATAATCTGTGTAATGATTCTGGTCGACTTCTGAAAATTCTGCATTGAAATATAATCCCGTGTTACAATACAATACACCTATTCTTTAGTGCGAACCAAGAAACGAAACTAACAGAACACAAAAAACAAATACTTACAGATAAAAACAATAGGCGGCCTTATCGCTAGGAGCGATCTCTTCCAGGCAACCTTTGCCTTCTTACGTACCCTGTGAGCAAAGCTGCGGGCAGAATACATATACCATGGTAACGCGTAGCTTAGTAACGCCCAGACACATTCAGTTTTTCTAGATGCGGCCTAATCTTGATGAAACGGGTGTCTGCTAAAAAGCTTTTTCATCTAAAATTTTGTCCCAAGCTGTAAAACGCCCCATATTTCATACGGTCCATGTTTTATATCTGGATACCTGGTACTAGGTCATAAATAAAGGCTCCCTACTCTACAGCCTAGCTGTAATGGATAAGTCTTAGGATGCGTTTCCACTGACGCGGAGCTGAGCGGAGTGGAGCGGAGAAGAAAAGTGGCAAGTGTTTTCATTGAAGCGGTGTTACCCTCCGCTTCGAGCTCTCCGCTCGGCACCACCGTCTGCTCGACTCGTTTCTGGTCGGCTCGGGATCGCGTGTTCTGTTTTATTTGAATCCGCTCGGCTCCACTTACACTGTTTCCACTGACGCGGAGCGGAGTGGAGCGGAGAAGAGCAGTGAAAAGTGGCAAGTGTTTCCATTGAAGCGGTGTTACCCTCCGCTTCGTGCTCTCCGGTCGGCACCACCGTCTGCTCGACTCGTTTCTGGTCGGCTCGGGGCCGCGTGTTCAGTTTTATTTGAATCCGCTCTGCTCCAGTTACACTGTTTCCACTGATGCGGAGTGGAGATTTCGAGCACTGTGATTGGCCAATTCACGGTCCGCTCCTCTCCTCTCCGCCCAGCTCCGCGTTAGTGGAAACGTTACCTTATATTATTACCTATAAAAATAATCGGGTTTTGACAATTATCTAGGTTCTACCTACAAGTAATTTGGTAAGAAGTTTTGCGTGCATTGTAAGCCGTTTGCTATAAACCTTTGCTATAACAAACTTTCAACCACAATTGATCAAAACTGCACTTGATTTAAAGTAGAAAATTGTAAAAAACCGATATTTTTGTTACACGTGACCAACCTTAATATAACGAAAAACTGACTCCAAATTCATGAACACTGTTTTTTTAAGTTTTGTGGGACAGATACTTCTCGGAATTAATTTCGTAGGACCATCTCGGGATCATTATCTATACAATACGAAAGAATCATCAAAATCAGTCCATAAATTGACTAAGAAATCGTCGAAAATTAATAAAAGAACAAACATACAATCGAACAAAGAACCTCCTCCTTAATCTTAAAGTCGGTTAAAAATTACACTTCTTTTTTTCTAGAATTGGTTCCCAGTTTATACCTTAATTTTTTTTTGCTTTGTACCAAAGTTCAGTGCCCGCTTTCATCTTTTTCCTATTCTCTTGTAATGCAACTCCTTTTTCTTAGAAAACTCTTCGATCGATTATCTGTTCCCCATTATTAAATTTCTCGTAAAGCCAAAGGGATTGAAACGTCGATGGAAGCCATGACAGTTTTATCCCTGGAACTCCTCGTGTTAAGTAATTTAGAGTTAGAACCCCGTGCTGGAGTTTCAGACTACTCGTAAATCAGCCGTTGCCTTGAGGTATTATCTCTTGTAAGAGAATTTATATACCTTAAGGGAATACTAGGTTCTGTATGTGTATGTATGACCTCTGTGGCGCGGTGGGCGAAGGTCCGCCTGCGACGCAGAAGGTTGCGGGTTCGATTCCCGCCTCGGGACAAATATTTGTACGTTGTGTTCTGGTCGTTTTCTATGTAAAATAAAAAATATCTATCTATGTACTCATATATTAGTATGTAAGTATACTACGAACAGTAGACGTCGCGAACTCATACTTTACCCCCCCCCCCCATTTCCGAAGATTGCATAGCGACCCATCTGAAATGTACCTAGGTACCTACCTATGTAGCGTTTGTGGATATGGATCTATTATTTTACAGGAAAAATATACTTACCTTGAGAAGTTTGTAAAACTAACACCATTTCAAAAGTTCTTGTACATGTTCTAGTAGTTCAATGATGTTCTAGCAGTTCTCTCGCAAGCACTAACTTTTTTTTCAACATATTAGTAACTTCTATTATATTAAGTACTAAAGTTATATAAAACGGGATATTTAGGTACTTAGGTATATGTACCTACCATGTTTTTAGGCGGTGACTCCTTGCAAATCGCCATGCCAGTGTGAAAGCATCTTATCACGGAGCAAAAGTGCCCTCTTATCAGAATAAGCACCAGCATAGGTAGGCGCCAGTCTTCCTTTAATGGCGCTAAACTTGTCATAAGTATTATACGTACCTAATATCTATGTAATTATCGGTGACTCTTACTTTTGGACGCGTTGTAAGAAAAATGCTATGGGTAGGTAGGTACCTACCTAAATATTGGTTTACGCTAGTGTGGTGTGCATTGGGCAACTTACCAACCTTAGGAGGTAGGTAAGTAGGTAAGGGTAATTGTTTAGTAGGTATAATTATATACCTAGCTCAAAACTAATGAAATGATTTCCTTAGGTACCTTTGAAATAATGCACACCGTGCAAGAATAGGCGTCTGTTTCTCCTGAACGGATTCAATCTTGTTTGTGGGTAGGGTAGGTGAGGTAGGTAAGGTGCACTTGGAAAGGTAGGTAGGTATTACAGATCACTTCACTTGCGATACGATTGTTGTCGGAATTTTTGAACGAAATGTTGCACAAACACATCAATCATTAGACCAATTGTCCATACAAAGTACCTAAGTTACGTTCCTCAGCAAAGCTCGAAATTCTGTACCTAGTATCAATAGATGGCGTTGATCCATCAGCCCAAAGTTTTTCTTATTTTATTATTTAACCGACGACGACGGTGTATGCGGCCGCGCTATTTCATATAATTCTCGAAGTGTTACAAAGATGTTCTAATAGGTGGCGCTGTACTGTAAATGCTCTCTTGCATATTACTGCATTTTGCGAAGCTATTCTGCTCGTCATGCCGAAAATCCTCATCAGATCTTTACCAAATTTTTATAAGATCAGTACAAAGTTATTACCTTTCAGTTAAAAGTACAATCATCAAAATCAGATCTCTTAAAGCGGAGATATTCCAAATCCGCCTTTTTGCCTTATTGTGGAAGAAGTACGCCTTTAATCAAAAAATCCCGACGACAATAAAATTCTATAAAATCATAGAATCTGTACACAAAGTTTCATACCGATCGGTTGTAAAATACGACCTGTAGAGAAGTACGGACATACTGACAAAAACGCCATTTTGGCCAGACCTGAAACGAAGACTTTCGTTCACTTCATTCACGACGTCAATCAGTTATCCAGTATCCATAACACAAGCTCTGCTTACCTTGGGGCTAGATAATGCTGTGTGAATTGTCCAGCATTATTTATTATTATTTATTTATTGTATGTGGGTTTATTCGGGAGGTATTTAAAGATAAATATTTTTTTTTTCACTTAAAGATACTTACCCTTTGTGGTGCCGGCTTAGAATTTGCACCACCCAAACTCTTCCCGCGGGTGTCGTAAGAGGCGACTAAGGGATATCTTTCGGGGGCGGGCAGCAGCGCCTCCTGCAGAACTTTAACCCCTGAACTGCGATCCCCAACCCGCATGCCCAGCGTGGGGATTATGGGTATCCTCCCAAGAGATAAAAGCCAATATGGCGCCTATCTGGGAGGCCTTCGTCCAGCAGTGGACCTAATAGACTGTTGAGGTTAAGGAGGTACTTACTAACTTTCACGACCAATGCGGCGCGGCAGGCGAAGGTCCGCTTGCGTCGCAGGAGGTTGCAGGTTCGTTTCCCGCCTTGTGACAAATTTTTGTGCGATCTACAAATATTTATTCCGGATGTTCTGGGTATTTTCTATCTGCAATAAAAAACTATCTATGTAATAGAAGTCATTTAGTAGCCATTCTGCTTAGCTTGGGGCTAGATGCGAATACGGAATGTCCAGCATTATTTAACTTAATTCTAAAACTATGTATGCTTTTGATGTAAGACATATTCTGTTAAAGGGTGACTTTCTATCTATCTATTAAGTTCTTGAGCACCCACTGCTGGGTAGAGGTTCCTCTCTATTTTTCTATTTGTCCGGTCCTGTGACATTCTCTCCCACTCTATCACTGAAAGAATTTGGTGTCCAATGATTATTACCAGTGAAGCATCCCCCAAAATCCTTACACCATAACTTTTATGAAGGAAGCGACGCGTGACCCGAGAGCTGGTGAATATCTGGCGCAGCGCATCAGCATTGCCATACAGCGGGGCAATGCAGCCAGCGTAGCGGGGACGCGACGACTGGTATTGATTTGATATGGATCAGTTGAGCAACCTGTAGATTGTTTGCAACAGTTAGCTCAACTGTTTTAATTGTAAATACTTACTAGTTCTAATGGGTTGGGGTAAAAATTTGCCTTTTATCGTTATTTTATTTCATAATAAATACTTTTCTTATAAAAGTAAACCTAGACTCTAAAACTCAATTTCTTAAACGCTATCTTTGTAAATGCAAAGCCAATATAAAACATGGAGTGCTTTAACGGTGCGCTGGTGAATATTGAATCTCCGAGATGCGATATTTTATTTAGAGTGGAGGCGGGGGAAGCCACTAGTGCAGATATTAGATAGGTACATGGTGTGACTAGTATGGGTGGCACCAAAACGATAAAGTATTCGTTGACTACCGCTGACTGGTCGAATTTATCATAGTTGTACTTCTAAAATGCAACAAATAAATCAAAAATCATTATTTTTGAGGTTTTTTTATGCTATGGTTCTATGGTGTTTTTATGGTATTTTTTATTACAAAATTTTTTTACAATCGATTTGGCAGAATCGTGTCAAAAAGTCGCAAAAACCCCAAAACAAAGAAGAACTCGTATGAAACTGTTGGATCGCATTCATACTACGAAAAACAGTTCCTCCCTATCCGGTCGGGGCGCTGCAAAGCGCCAAATGTATGGTAAGAAAACGAGAACCGTAATAGTTTTCGTAAACTATGCACAACCCATACTAAGGACTCTGATAGATACCTCCCGCTCTAAGAGTAGGCACTAATACTTATGGATTACTTTCTGCTTGAGGTTTGCTTTTTGGTTTGTAGATAATAGCATATTTTATCACTAGACTAGAAGATGTCTGTAATCTTAAGCCGGTACTGACCGGTGTTACACGGCGTAATGTAACATTGCAGCGAGCACGATACGTTACACCGTGTCCTACAATCCGTCTAGTTGCTCGTTGCAAGAGTCTTCTTTCCCCGTACTGACTGCACGAACGTCCACAGTGACTGTGTAACACGTTACATTACGCAGGGGGTGGAAAATGGTCAGTAAAGTCAGGAGAAGTCAGTTTTGACGTGACAACGTCTTATAATTCGATAGAGCCGGCTGCACGCACGAAAAAACATGACGTCATGCGGCGTTAGCTCAACATGACGTCATGCGGCGTTACCTCGCTCTGAGGCGTTCCATGTAAGGCTTGAAGTGCAAGCGAGAGCGCTCGACATCCGTCTCTCTCCTACTTGAGTGAGCGATGCGTCTGCGTTGTCACGTTCAACTATCGTCAGTAAACCGACTTTACAGACAACCAATTTCTTTTTTTGAAAAATGGTCGGTAAAGTCAGTATTTTAAGGATCAGGCTACATTCCCACAAAAGTGGTCTGGTTTCTGTAGATTGAGATGAAGAGAATGCCGTTTTGGAGTGGGTGTCCTATAAAAATCTCATAACATATCTTTTTCTTTTCGGTAGATAGTAGTTCCATAAACATACCTATGACTAAGACTTTATTCTCTCAATCCTTCTTTTTTGGATAAACACTATCACTTTAGAATAAAAGCACGTGGGCCACACAAAAATCACACAAGTTATTAACATACTTATCTAACTGTACAGGGGTGGAAAATGGTAATTAACATTCGTATTTTGATGTCAAATTGACCGACCGAGCGTCAGTATTCTAGAAAGAAAGAAAGAAAATATATTTATTTGCACTATACATAACACAACACATTACAATTATAATATACATACAATGAACATACAGAATTATAGAAAAAGGAAACACAACAAAATAAAAGAAAACAGATACAAATTAGTGATTGTGTTACATAGACCAAAATAGTCCCTGTCTCAGCATTATGCCGCATTATTATTAGCATTATATATTATTCTAGAGATTTGGTCTGTAAATGGTCAGTACTTTAAAGGGATATTGTCAGTAAAATCAGTCTTTTTGGCCATGGAATCACTTTCCACCCTTGATTACGCTATGTAACCCATCTATAAAGGATATAGACGCCTATTATAACGTTTTATGAACTTCCTTGTGAAATGTTAAATGAAGATTTCTAACTTTTTGCTTTAACTAAATTTTTCTATTGAAATCTAAATTGTTGCCTGAGTTTGTCGTGTAGCTACGATATTAATATCGCATCGGACTAGCTAAAATTCAAAGTCAGTCCCCGGCCGGGCGGGCGTAAATTGAATCGTGCCGTAATATTTAACATAGTCAAGTCAGCGGTGGCAACCCTAGCTTCACGTAATATTCTGCTGGCTTCGCCCGTGCGCTTGGATCACTTATCATGCCAATATAGTTTGACTTAACTTGCCAATAATTGTCAAATTTTGTATTTGATTGTGTTTAGTACTGCGCTCTACCAGGGAATCAAAATATATTTATGTGACATTTCCGAAGAAGTCATTTCTGAAGTCTGAACTCTAACTTACAAGTTATTATTTATCATGCCACTAGCTTCTGTCCACGGCTTTGCTCGCGTAGTACTTAGTTGAATCGCCAGGGAGTTATTTTAGAATCGGACATGTGGTTCTGGACTACCCAATACAAGCTACAAAAAGGTGCCAACGGACTAGGTACTTACTAACATTTATTGCCATAAAACGACTTCATCATCATCAGGCTACAATAGTCCACTGCTGGACACGGGCCTCCTCTAAAAACTGACTTATCTGCGAATCAATCCAATGATACCCTTAAATTTTAACGGCGAAAGTTTGTACCTTGTGAAGATGTTTGGCCGAAGACAACGTCAAAACTTCTGAATGGATCGAGCTGAAAATTTTGCACTCAGAAAGGAAAAAAAAGAAAAAAAGGTCGACGAAGTCGCGGGCAGAAAATAGTCAAAAACATTACAAGTAACTGCAGGTAATTTTGTCTAAAGAAAAATATAACAAAATTAAATTAACTTGTGGACCCTGATGAATGGCGGGCGTTGCCTAGCAACGTGGGTATACCCACCTCTATTATTATAACACTAGCCCGTGCCCGCGTCTTCTCACTTGATACCTACCTGGATAATACGTAGTTCTGTTAGTAAAAGATTACACAGTCATATTCATGGATAGTGTCGATCTTTTGTTGCAAGAATTTTCAAAATCGGTCTATTCGTTTCGAAAATATCATAAAACATAGAAACTGACTATGGATGGATGACGACCTGCGAAAGACTGCAGACAGATGCTGTATGCGGCAAGCTGAAGATAGGGCGCTATGGCGCTCATTAGGGAAGGCCTATGTCCAGCAGTGGATTACTATGGGTTGACGATGATGATGATTTATTTATTTTCACCAGTCTCATTCGAAAACCGTGACGTTGCTGCTCAAAAACAATGAGCAAAGATGGGTTTTGCTCACATGTGGAATAAAGAATATTATTCAACTTGTTGAAAAAAGTAATTTGAATTAGGATCAATGCAACCTTTATTGAAAAAAACGTTTAATTCTTTCTTGGTTTGAAAGAAGTTTTTATCATTTTTACCCTCCAATGTTATTGACCAAAATGAGTTTCTGACATTCGACTTCTTTCATAAATCACAAATTATTTTCTCGTGGTGAAAAGTTGTACGTTTATCTCGAGGGCAAATATTTCGTTCGTGCCTATTAAATCCCTCGCTACTACAGCAGTCTACTTAAGAGCCTCTCGCTACGCTCGTGACTCTATTGCAGACTGCTTCGCTAGCTCGGGATTTAATATCGTCACGTTCAACAAGAAATAGTTTTGCCCACTTGTTGAACAAATAACTATAATTTAACTTCAAGGATCTAACTCAGTCCACCCACGTATACGTATATCAGACAGCTACTCGTTTCATAAAAATCAAATGAGGTCATTCTTTCAGATCTCCCTCTGCAATTTCCCAGCATCCATTGAATGTCAGATGAATCAAACGAATCAGGAACCGAATGTTATCATCGAATCAGCCCCATTGAGGCCGCAAAGCTGAACCCATTCATTTGTTCATTAATTCCTTTCACATAAACAAAGATGGGATACGGGTAAATAGATAGATACAATCTACTTTGAGCTTCATATTGGGGGATGGAAAAATTTACACTGTATTAAAGGAATTTTCCGGATTTTTTGGGAAATGGAAACGTTTTTGAGGCTTTTCATCATCGTTATACACAGCTGGGTTTTTTTCCACTGTTTGTCTTTCTGTTTGGTTTTATCCACTGTTTGTGCTTTTGATCAGCCTATTATGTCCCACTGCTGGGCAAAGGCGTCTCCAAAATCTTTCCACTCCGTCTTTATTAGCAAATAACTTTACAATCTAATCAAAGGTCTATTTACGAAGCATGGTTGATAAATAAATAGA
Organism: Eupithecia subfuscata; assembly: GCA_963564075.1. Lineage (NCBI taxonomy): Eukaryota > Metazoa > Arthropoda > Insecta > Lepidoptera > Geometridae > Eupithecia > Eupithecia subfuscata. The sequence goes on along the minus strand of OY751109.1, from coordinate 14,668,897 downwards.
AATTACTTTATTATGTCTGGTCTACCACACAAAGATGGTGGTCATGTGACCACCATGGCCACATGGTCAGCACCACCATGTAGTCAATATTCTATTCAATGGTTTAAAATATCTCAGCTCCTCGAGACTCTTAATTTTTTACTTAATTTATGACTGACTTCAAAAACGGAGGTTCTTTTTTTGGTTATATTTTTTATAGCAATAAAATTAACAGTCTTTATCGTGTCTTTACCTTATTTTCATCAGCATATTTCATTCCACTGGTTAAAAGCCTCGCCATACATTGAGCTAAATTCAAACTTACGTAGACGACACAAAAGCTCCGAACCTTCAGTTGCTCTCGCAAAAAACGACGGAAAAGTGTGATTTCACCAGAATTTCCGCATGAACGGCCGCATACGCCCCCGCGACAGTCAGTTTGCATAAAAAACCCTTCGGAAATGTGAATATGTATGCACATGTACCCTCGAGCCCTCGAGCTCGTGTTTGAACGGTTCGAGGCGAACCCGCCCGGGTGCCGCCCGGTATCGGCAAACAATTTGCACGCATTCTGACTTAGCAATGACGGACCGCAGATTAAAGGATGCAGGCCTCTGTTGATGCTGTAGTTACGATCAATAGTGGCAAGATCACAACGGACAATGGCGTAGCTTCAACCAAAGATTTCGATCGTTAGATACGCCCTGACACCGAAAACTGTGGCGTTGTCTTTGAATGCGTGCGTTAACAAAATGCCGACGCACGCACACTAATGAGTAGTTAAAACAAGAACAACATTAAACATTTTTAAAGCCCCCGACAGATTTTCATGAAACAGGGCTAAGAACACTCGGGATAAAATTTATTTGTGACACAAAAAAAAACTAAACGAAAATCGGTTCATCAGTTTGGGAGCTACGATACCACAGACAGATACACAGACAGACACGTTAAACTTATAACACCCCTCTTTTTTGCGTCGGGGGTTAAATAGTGTTTTTGTCAATAAACCCAACGGTTATTAATTTATACGTGCAATATGATTGCACATTACTAATGTGCAATCATATTGCACGAATTTTTGTAAAAGGAACATCACACAAAAACACAATACACTGATTTCAAATGAGCAAGCTAGCCCATTTCGCTTTGCAATAACACGGCGCGGTCTCACTGCGGTAAAGGCCTATCTATTAGCTTGAACAATAGTAAATCAGTTCTAGACTTCTAGTATTTTTCGAAGGCTCTCTCTTACTCTTAAGACTCGGTGACCGAGAGTGGCCTCTGATACGAGCACTTAAACTCTCCTGGATTTCTGATTTGGCAATCGAGTCTTTGACTTCCTGGTGTTTCAGACTGGCTAGAATCAGCTGATCTAGACAGTCCAAAGTCATTTTTGTAATCTCGTAGGCTAAAAACATTTGCTTGCACTCTTCACAATCACTGTGTGCGCTTATGACTCATTGCTTTCTTCGCATGACGATATCATTTGCTCAAAATTTGTCCGGAGGTAGTTCCCTCGTGGTAGCTAGCAGAGAGCTTGTGAAGTGCAAGTACACTACGTTGCAGCAGAAATGGCACAATCTAGCTGGCAATATTATGGTGACGCATGTCGTGTCAAGCAAGTGATATGGTTTGCGTACACACGAGGACGTAAATAGCGAGGAATTTACATAAAATGTAGCTTTTAATTGTACAAAGTTTATTTGTATGCAGGGGTTCTTTTTTGTAATTGCTGCTGTGATTTGAATGAAGTAATTTTGTGCTTGAAAAGAAAATTATCAGAATTCTGTGGTTTGCTGTTTGCTCCAACATACCATTCTCCTACAGTGTGTGTAGAGTAGGAGACTGGATGCTGTAGAAAAAGCTGTAAAAACTAGGGTGGTGTACAATCTACACCACCCTAGTTTTTACAGCTTGTTTTCAGTTTATTTGTGTATTTCTTTTATACTGTCTGTTTTCTAAGTTTATTTTAGTTAGGTATACATATTTCAATCACATCAAATACTTTTATCTCGACCAATATTATATCGTAATGCAATGCAAGCTCAGAATAAAAACACACTTTGTCTGATCAATGGCAATTGGCATGGCATTGTTAACATGCATACTTTTCCATTGGAGAATTCTGGAACCATCCTGAAATTCGAGATGGTCGGCGCAATTCACCTCATAAATCACCTCCGTAACTTTAAATTGTGTCGATATCGTTTCACAAACCTGATCAAGCAAACTACCCGCCTGTACCAGAAGCAGACCCCTATAGTTGCCTGTCGACTCGCATCCCGTACAATCGCGTACAGTCTGTCATAACGGAGTGCTCGCCAATTACTCACACCTGCGCCCGCACGCTTTTCGACACTTTAATCTCGGTATAACTTGTTTACGCGGTTGTACCCGGCAGACGGACGCTGTAGCAGCGATTAGTTGGTAACACTTGCTAACTAGCGCCCGATTGGACCTGACGTGTGGAGATTGGATGGATTTTACAGTTGGATTGCTGGAGAGCGTGATGGGATCAGGAAATTGGCTTTTGTGAGGGCTTTGGCGTTGGGAGCCGTTATACAAGAAAGGACTAACTTGAGGAAATAATCCTCAAGTTATTGGCATTTCCCAAAAGTTTGTCTGATTTCCCTCTGTCATCTACTCATCCTCTATCTTATAAAAAATGCTATTGACGTTGACTACTGAGTCTCCATCAAGTTTCATAGTACAGTTGCCATTCAACTGTAACTTTTATTGTAAGGTCAGAGAGTTTATGTTATAGTCCTTCAATACGGCCATTGGCTAGTTCCGTTTCCAAGTTTTACTATCCGATAGACCGAGAAGTAAGTAATTTAGAAACTGTAGGTGAATTGAACGGGCACTTCAATCCATCACGTGCGAGAACCATCCCATTCAATCCCACGTATATGGGTCACATACACACTACAGAGCTCTATTCTACCTACATACATGTACATGGCCCAAAGGGAGTGCAAGTGGAACGCAAATTTAGCCCTTCCGCTTGGGTGTTCGTACACGTTCGCAAATAGCGTGAGCCTCGCCAAACATACGTTATGGTTCTACTTGGGAACTAGAAGTGGCGTGAATACTAGGGTTCATTTTCGAATATTCTACGGTTGGTGAGAGGCAGATATCGATGGCAGGAAGAACGTAGGGCGATCTTTGCTCTTCAATGGGGCGAATAGGTTAGGTTACAAAAGCTTTTATAACCTTCTGTTAAATTTTCAACTCTAAGAAAGATAAGGATGGCAGAACTTGGGAATGAGTTTAGCCCATTAGTCGGTCAAAATTGTTAGTTAAAAAGACTGCTCTACTTTCTGTTACATTATCAACTCTAAAATTAGAGCCTGGAACTTATATGAAGCTCGTTATTTTCAAGTTTAAAAGTGAGTTTTATCACGAGAGTTTTTCAATCTAGGAAAGAGGATGAACAAAGAGCAGTACTTAAACTTTCTAGTAATAATAAGAGTGGCCACATATACTAAGAAGAAAGGCACTAAGAAGAAAGTACGAAATAAAAACAAATCATGAATAATAATGAAATCGTAAGCTTTTTATCGAAGGGCCGGCCGTAACTCCGCCGGCACTAAAACAGAATAAACACCGAATCCCAAAAGTTGCATTGCTTATTATTTCTACCATTTCATAAACCATCCAAGCCTGCGACTTTATTTAGGGTTAAAACATTATTCATCCCTCTGGATGCCTCAAAAGTCACTTTATTTTTATAGATGGCTTACGCCGAAACTGGGTTTGCGCTGTTGAGTTGCGCAAAAAGTTATTACCGAGACCCGAAGTGAGTTTGCTCAAGTCCTTTACGGATATGGGCCTTGCTCAGGCGGATTTTCGGATAATTACACGTTTCTTATTAAGCCGTCAGTAAATACGCCTAGCCGGGCGGCGTTGCGAGTTCATCGATCCACAGGATTTCTCAAATTGCCGCTCGTAGGTTTTGTTTTTACATAAAAAGCTTTCTTCAGTTGCTGGCTAAACTTGCTATTGAGCCTTGTTCACTTTCAATTATCCACTTTAGTAATTAACTATATAAATTATTATGAGCGTGTAATATCGCCATTGGGGTTTGATTACACAATATACCGTACCCGTAGAAACAGCGGTAACTTTATTTTTGTACTTGGTACATTTTACGCTCCTCAGATTACGTGGCAGGTCATTTTATATTCCTCAAAACCACGTTCAATCATAAAAATACTTTTCACATCAGATTTTTCATTTCACCGAGCACGAAACACGCCCTAGCCAGCGGTTTCACATTTCGGCCAAAATGTTTCCACATAAATTATGTTTATTCCTTACCTTTCGATTCGCTAGTGTAGCCACCTATATTGTCAGCAGTTGTAGAATAATTCTGGCGTCGGTGTAGCATCTCTGCCCATATTCATATCCCATATTACTCGGTATATTCTCCAAGACACTGTTTATTTATACAAGTCTTTCATATTTCAGTTCGGAATCCACCCTTCGCTCGTATAAATCTCAATTTGCATAATATTTTTTCTTCGTCGGTTTAAAGGTGTTGCGGGTTCTATAAGCTTAAGTTGTGCACATCGTTGGTACAGGGTATTGTAATCTCTATAACGGGGAAGTAAAGTTGATAAGGGCTCGGGTGGTTTGCGGTTGCGGTATAATCCCGAGCCTGATTGTACATAAAACATCAGGCTCATTTGTCATTCACCTCCGGGCCCACATTTAATTTTGGCGGGTCCTAGTGTCCTTCACGTCAATGCTTCTAAAAGTGGAGAAGTTTTACGAGCACTTACTATCATCGAGCACGCCATTTTATGGCGCCTGATCTATGACTTGATGGCGTCGAGCCTAGAGCATAAAAAGTTGAATTAACTCTGATGAGATTTTGATTTAGATATATACTTACTTAATATTTTTGCTTCTGAACTGTTCTTTATCATCGTGATATAACGCTAAACTTTCATTACAGCATCAAATAAAATACGTCGCCGTTCCTTCGCGTATTTATACGTTTTCATATACCGACTAGGTATTATAACTGGTGACATATAGACTTTTGCTCCAGCAAACATCTTGTGCCGGTGATTGCCTTCGGAACGGCGCATTTCATACAACACGGACTCGGAATAGAATTGTAAATGTCGTCTTTTGTCCAGATTTTATCTAGCGAGAGGTTCGGACGTCGAAGCGAGCGATCGCCATGGCGACCATCCATGCGGGCCCGAAGTTGTCCACCCTTGTTATAAAAAGCTTATCACAGACCCACCCGGCATAGTTACTGAACAAAATTGGATCCGATAAAAAGTTTCTGCCATTTTTTTTTGTGAATCGTAAAAAGATATCTGGCTCGCCTGGGGCGGATGTCATTGAATTTTCAACAGCGATTTGAGGAGATTGTTGTTCGAGGCGTGGCCGCGATCTATTTACGGGTTAGCTTCCAGAGCTGTCAATACTAATTTTAACGGGATGCTTTGAATATAAATGGATTTATGTCATCTTCACTTTTTTTAAAAGCATAAATTTCGTCGGTGTCATCGATCTAAGTAAAATTGGGAGATTTGGTCTAGCTAGGTAGGGTACTAGCTTCTCGAAAGTGGAAGGTTCAAATTAGGTGCAATTAGGTCCACCTACCTCAGTAGGCCTAGTATCAGTAGTCCGATGATTTAGTCCGATGATCGGACTGATGAGACTTTTTAGTTTCATCAGTCCGCTGATGCTGATCAATACAGATCATCGGACTACTGAGCCTTTTAGTCCGATACTTACACATTTCGACTTTCCCAAAAAAAGAAATGCATTAACTTCAGTTTATTTTTTTAAACTTATCTTCTATGTTCCCTTTGTTTCTTTCAGAAATTGATTTTCCAAATCTTTTCATCTGTTCGGCTTTTAAAATCGCGAGGGTGTCATCAATAGGTAATAGCGTGTCTTTGCGTTTAGTTGTAACACAACACAGGCCATATGTTTAGTTAGCGCTGGGAGAACGTCCAGTATCTAACGAATTTTACTTAGATCGATGGGTGCAGTTCTCTTTTTTATCTGGGCTAGATGATGCTGTGTGAATTGTCCAGCATTATTTCTTTAAGTTTCGTTTGGTATTTTTTCTTCTTTATGGACGGTATAAAATGGCGTAAATGAAGTAGAATATCAAATTCGTATAAATCGTAGCTTCATATTCTAGAGGTCTTCCGTATCACATCATTATAACAGAACAAAAAAACTTTGAATATTCAGATACGTACATTTATAATAAATAAATAAATAATAATGCTGGACAATCCGCACAGTATCATCAAGCTAAGCAGAGCTTGTGTTATGGATGACTGATATACATAATATAAACGAACTAGATGCAAGATGGTACTTGGCACTGAAAAAACAGTCTGAAGAACCCCGCGCGAAGATACTGGAAGAAACTTGTGTTTGTAGTTTGTATAAAACATCTTATACTCATATTCTCCAATATAATAAAACAAAATCTTATAAGAACAGAAAACAAAGCAAGCCGATATCGCCTCTACCGAACCCTAGAAAGTAAATTTATGCTTATCGCAAGTCCGTCTCCATTATCATAACTTAACAAAAGTGGGAGATGAAATATCGTTCCGTTTTATATCTGGACATATTGCCGGAATTATGCTAAACTGTGGGAATAGTCATTTACTAATGGAGACGAGGATAAGGCTGTATACACATAATATAGGGAAACTTTTGGAGTGCCGAAATGATTGAATGGATTTTCGCACGGTTTGTTGTCTTGTCCTTGAAAAGCGCTCCGAGATGATATATTCTGATATATTTGTAGGCGTATAGCCAAATCACAGTTACATTGTTACTAGGTTCTGTCCGCGGCTTCGCATGCGTTGTTTCTATGGAAACGTTTAAGGTTATTTCTATCCCATGGAAAGCGATATCCTCTATCTATATATATAAAAGAAAGTTGTGTTAGTTACACTATTTATAACTCAAGAACGGCTTTACCGATATGGCTGAAAATTGGTGAGCTTAGAGCCAGGAGACGGACATAGGACACTATTTATTCCGTTCGATAGCATTCAAGTGTGACTTGACATAACCTCAAAAATAGAATAGGATAGAAATAACCTCAAAACGTTTCCATAGAAACAACGCGTGCGAAGCCGCGGGCAGAAGCTAGTATGGGATAAAAAGTAAGCTAATATGGTATTCGAGGTCCTACATCTGTACAAAATATTTTCAGCCTTATCGTAGTAGTTTTGACGTGAAGAAGTCTCAAACATACATCCTCGCATCTATCCATCCAGCATCTGAACTTACGCATTTATAATACGTATTCGTTTGATGTGATGGGTAAGTTTGGATATATTATGTAACTTTTTCACGGAAAGGATCGGGTCGGTATAAAAGTGTGAGTCAATCCTGATACGGGCTGAATCGGACCGTGGCAGGACATTAAAAAGATGAGACATGTTGATCTAGAATTGGACCTTTGGGCTGAAGGTTAGTCATATTTTTGTTTATGTCTTTGTGTACCTATGTCAATTTACGATGATTATTTGTATGTAATTATAATTAATTAGTGTAATTGGTGATTTCGCCGCTCTAATTAATAATTATAATTATTATTGTTTAAACCGTTTACTCCCACCTGTTCTGTTGAGTAGTTCTGTTGACAGAACTACTGGAACTTTTTTTACCATTAGTTTTGTCCACAAAACAAATGGGAATACAATTTTCACCTGTTCTGTTGAGTAGTTCTACTAATATTTCATGTAATTTGATTTTATTGTGATTTTTTTATGCTGTATCTATGGATTACCAATCTGAAATAAATGAGTAAATAAATAAAAATAATTAAATTAATGACAAAATATTTTTATCAAAGGGCTGAGTCGCCTTTTCGACAATTGAAACTTCTACAGCATATTAATATAAACTCAGTATCTTCCTAAAGATCAAAATGGCGGCACATCGTTACCGAGAAAACGCCTTTGTTGCACCACAAGACCTACTATTTTTAAATTTGCAAGAAATCCAGTGAGCTCAGTTATATTTCCTTCCCAAGACGCTCGACGTCTTATTTCGTAGATTCCTGCGATTTTGCGAAGACAATAGCGTTCTCCAGACGAAACTGGCGCTTTGTCTCTCGATGTCTCTATCATTTTACCTGTTTCTGTCCCTTAAAATCTTTCATTTTCATCATGAAACTGAAAATATCAAAACAAAACGTCACTGTAATCTTCAGAATCTTCATTTGTAGATAGGATACTACAAGTTATTGAAAAGAACAAGAACGACGTTTGATTTACGAGTTCTTCATAAATACTGATTGGTGTTCTCCAACGTTCGGACATTGCAAAAGTATAGTAGATTTAATGTCAGCTAACTTTGTCTCGTTCAGAGTTGTGAAATAGGTAAGGATGTAATTTTCTTAAACTTGAATTAAAATTTCCTTTAAAACTATTCCCCTTTCAGTCGAAGTCGTTGTCATCTTCATAAGTAGTTTTGTAACAGTTAAAGTTGCTAAAGCAGTAGCATTGTTTAGAGTATCCTTTATCGCGCACTTCATTGTTATGTGCATAGAAACATCTTCAATAGTGCCGTTCCTTCGCTGCCGTAAATATTTGCTGAACAATTTAAATAGAATGTACGGTATTGGCTCCAATTGATACAAGTGTTATCTACAACAAAATCAATAGAACAACACGAGGGCGCGCAGATATCGCCTTGTTTGTTCCACTCTCAGCTTAAAACGTTTGTAAGCTGGGGAAATAGTAAGTTTTGTTTGCCTTCTGTTTAGTACGTGTTTCTGTTTGCTAGCTCTTATTCGATATCAATTTATGTTTCAATCCGTCTTATTTTGTTTGGTAATGGAGTTGTGTTGTCTGCCGGATAGCGCTTCCGATTCAAGGTCCTTTTCTCGATTCAATTTGGATCGCTTCAATCGATGTGCTTAATAGAATTCTTGTTTGTTCCAGGTAAATGTTTCTCTGATCCGGAGTTGCGAGTTCAAGTCGAGGTAAAATACTGGATAGATCACGAGATAGAGCTGCGAGAACACGATTACGTAGCTACGTACGTATATGGCGCTGATGTTCTCTTGCGGACCGGTTCGAACAATGACTCGTACAGCCTACTCCTGAAATCAATCGCCAAGCTAAACTCTATTCGATCGCAATAAAGGCGAAACGTTCGCGTTATTTTTGCCACGCACTGTTGGCTTTATCCAGTTTTAGATTGTGCGTTCTTAGATTGAGATGTTTTTACTAATTTTGCAAAACCGAGCGGGGCAAGGACCCCGGACCGCAGAGCGCTGAGGCGAGAGGCTCTGCCTATTGAGTCACCGCGACACGCTAATTTTGGCAAAAAAGTACAAGCTAAAATTTGCAAGAAAACCTGACCCTGATAAATACAGCTCTGTTGGCCTAGCAACAAAAACCCAGCTCGGCTTTAATCAAGACATAACTAGAAAGGGACGTTAAAACGTCATTGACACTGAAGGGTCTAAGCCTTAATATAACCTCGATGAAAGAGGCCGGGAACACGAAACTAATAACTTCCTCAAATGAACATCAAAGAAATGGCTTATTCAAAACGCAATCCGAACGCCATAACTTGTTTTATGGGCACAGCGGCATACAAACGACAAAAACTGGCCCGCACTGTGCCATGCTTTCGGGGACTTTCGCTAGTGAAATTAATGCGTCTCGTTTTTGCCGCTTTAAATAAGCGAACGTGATGATTCAATGAATTATGAATCAAGATAAAAACTCGAACGCTAAACGCAATTTATGTTTGTTCCTTATTTAATTCAGCGGAGAGCTAAATTACCGTGCGGCTTTAGCAGATAGTAAAAATTTAATTTAAACTTTTCACTCGATGTGTTTCCCGAAGTATCCCGAAGTGTTCCGAAGTGTCCCGAATTTGTTGAAGTTTTGACGACTGCCGCGTTCATTATGTAAGCAGTAAAAGTGGTCAGGATGTTATGACGTTAGAAAAATAAACTTAGCTCCTTAGGGGTTGTCGACTGTTCTGTGTAACCTCAAGCTTTTTATGTGACTTTTGATCATACAACCTAAACCCTAAAACCGATAAACAAGCATCCTGCTTCGTCGCTATCCGCTAGGCTCCTAAATATATAAAAATTTTGCGTGACTGATGTACAAAGCGTAGGCAAAGGTTTTGCCTCATATGCTGGAATTCGGTAGAAACGTAAACGAACGCACGTCTTTCTTATAAGTTTAGTCTATATATAATATATACGGGTTTCATTTTTATATCTTCTTATATATAAAAATGAAACCCGTTTCGCGTTGTCACGGCATCACGCGTGAACGGCTGGACCGATTTCGCTAATTCTTTCTTTGTTGTGTTTGTTATTGTCAGGAGAAGGTTCTTATGAAAGAAAAAATTAAGAAAGTTGGAAACATAAATTTCCACGGGGGCGAAGCCGCGGGGCGCAGCTAGTCTTATATATAAAAATGAAACCCGTTTCGCGTTGTCACGGCATCACGCGTGAACGGCTGGACCGATTTCGCTAATTCTTTCTTTGTTGTGTTTGTTATTGTCAGGAGAAGGTTCTTATGAAAGAAAAAATTAAGAAAGTTGAAAACATAAATTTCCACGGGGGCGAAGCCGCGGGGCGCAGCTAGTATTATATAAAAATGAAACCCGTTTTCCTTGGTCACGGCATCACGCGTGAACGGCTGGACCAATTTCACTAATTCCTTTTTTTGTTGTGTTTGTTATTGTCAGGAGAAGGTTCTTATGAAAGAAAGAAATAATAAAGTTAGAAATATAAATTTCCACGGGGGCGAAGCCGCGGGGCGCAGCTAGTAAGTAATAAGTTTAGTTACTTTGGAGTAATTCGCTTTGGTCGACCTTTGTATAAATTGTACGCCTTCTAGTCGTCCCGGACTAGAAGGCGTACAATTTATACAAAGGTTTTGGAAAATAATACTCCCACCAAAAACATAAATATGAAAACTGGCCAAATTCGTTCAGTAGGCCAATCCCGAGGAGTGTTCTCTAGGCCCTAGATGTCATTACCGTCTACCCTAGAGTCTAGGGTAGACGGTCATGACATCCCATCGACATACATTGCGTTCATTATTGAAGTCGAAGGAATTAATTTCAAATAATTTACGCATTCGATAGTGAAGTAATTTTTCTCTATTCTACCCTAGACAAAAATTCCTGTGCTTTCCTTAGGTACTGGTAGTAGTTAAAACATAGGCTACTTTTCATCCCATAAATCAGTTTTCATAGGATATAAATAACCTTCATACGTTTGTTGACTGCCTCGTTGGTCTAGCGGTCAGCTTGTTCAACAGCTGATTATGAGGTTCTGGGTTCAAATCCCGGGTCGGGCCAGTAGTTGTTATTGGGATTTTTCTAGCAATAAAAATTCACAGTAGCAGCCAGCGGTTTATCTGTGTTTGCGCACACACTTGTGCACTATAATATGTCCTGCGGATCTGGCTAGTGTCCGATGAGACTGGCCGCCGTAGTCGATATTCGGCTAGGAGGACATTATACGTTTCCTTTCCATATAAACAAAGCGTACGAAGCCACGGGCACAAACTAGTTCATAAAAGTAGGTAAACTTTTGAAGATTTAGACTTCTGATAGTTTACACTCGCTATTTATATGAACAAGTTACAACACCTAGGATGTAAGCCAAAGCCAAAGCTCCGGGTTAAAATCGCGAGGTCGTAAAAGCGGGCACGATTACCGGCCACGTGGTGGCGGAGGTACCGAGGTACTGTCGGCATCGAAAATCACAGATCTTACAAAACTCATTTATTTTAACTATATACGAACGGGATTGCATTAATTACAAAATATTCAAAAGTACAAAATATTCTGAACAGTTTTATATTACAATAAGTTTACAAACAATTTCTACAAAATTCTGAACTTATTTGGAAAATTGCGTTTCTACACTTGCGTTTTTTTAGAAATACACAACACACAAGGTTCGTTAAGATGTTCGTTAAGATGTTTTGTAATTCATTAATCTAGTACCGGGACTGGATGATACGGTGTGGATTGTCCAGAAATATTTATTATTTATTTATTTATCGAGACCTTTATTATCGAAGAATGACAATCAAATAATAGATACAAACTCGAACTAGTATTTTTTACAATTGAAACAATTGAGCTAATTGCAGATTGTTGCTAACAAACTACAGGTAGCTCAACTGAATTATTACTAAATATATGTAATTACTAGCTTCTGCCCGCGGCTTCGCACACGTTATTTCTACGGAAACGTTCAATAGTAATTTCTATCCCATGGGAACTGATTTATGGGATAAAAAGTAGCCTATGTTTGATTCCAGGCATAGAGCTACACCGGTGCAAAATTTCAGCTCAATCTGTTCAGTAGTTTTGGCGTGAATACGTAACAAACATCCGTCCATCTATACATCCATCCAAACTTTCGCATTTATAATATTAGTGTGATTTATTATTAAATGTTGGATGTGTTGATGGACTTTCGTTGCTGACTGTACGTACCGACGTACTCCGGTAGCGGGGTGAGTGAACGCTTCACAGCCACCTACCGTTAGACCGTAAGGTATGGCGCTACGTTCATTTGAAATTAGAATGAGTTTTGCAGAGTCGCGGTTTTTGAGTTGTGACTGTTTAAAGAAGATTTTGAGTTGTGGTAGTTTTCAGTTTTCCGGGCCTGGGACACTAAAAAATGAAATGTCTTCTCCGTTGTGAAATTTAAAAACGAGTTTTCGAAGCAGTGGCCCATCGTTTTTTTTTTTGTTTATTTATAGTCAACTAGCTTCTGCCCGCGGCTTCGCACGCGTTGTTTCTATGGAAACGGTCGAAGGTAATTTCTATCTATAATTAACTGACTTATGGGATAAAAAGTAGCCTTTGAATAATTCCAAAATTAGAATTACCTGTATGCAAAATTTCAGCCCGATCCGTTAAGTAGTTTTGGCGTGAAGAGGTAACAAACATCCATCCATTCATCCATCTATCCATCCATCCATCTATCCATCCAAACATTCGCATTTATAATATTAGTGTGATAGCTCTTCGTTTGAACGCAATCTCACCTAATGAAAAAAAAATACTTATGTAGAATTTTTTTCGTGAATTTCAGCGTTTTAAATTTATATTAAATTGTTTAAACCTGCTTTCGTGGGTAGACATCTACAGAAGAAAACTCATATATCCTTATCGTACATCCTTCCCACCATAAAAATTGAATCTTTTCCAACATAATTTTTTTACACTAGTTGGAAATACTAGATAATTAAATACCCAAGATAGCTCACTAAGCTCAATTCGCGACATTCCGGCGCTGCGGCTTCAGATTTACGAGAATCTGCTGGAGGATTATTAATCTGAGACTAAGATCGCCGCTGGCAACCCAATCGTTTTCTGTTTCGTCAATTCGTTAGAGCCCAGAAAAATATCTTTGAAATGGCAGTTGATGCTGCAAATTTTATAAAAAAAAATATTTATCGGGTATTTATCGCGTACCTTGTGTTTTTATTTCGGCTACGTTTCCATCGCGATAAATAATATTTAATAACGTTAACAAATCCGAAGGTAAAAAAAAACACTGCGAATTTGGTTATTATCTTATCACTCATGGGTTCGTACATTATAAGTATGATTTTTAAGATCTATCTACCTATAGTTCTTACATTATAAGTATGATTTTTAAGATCTATGACGACCTATAGATAATAGGTCTCGAATAAAAATGTAACAAGTGCATAAGCACATAGCACTCGGAAAACAGTACCCTCGCGTGAAAAAAACGTGGCGTAATTTATAATACGGTTTTTTAAGAAACAAGTAAAGACTTAGTTAGATTGGTTGTAACGTTTTTGAAAGTTACATATTACTACACAAAGAACCTTCTCTACCTATACACAATACGCATGTTTTTATCTAATACAAGTCTTACGCCGGTATTAATCGTAAGCTAGTAGTTCTTACATACAAAACTATAGCCGTTCTCACACAAGGCCACTAAAACGCAACCTATTGAAAACTAATTTTATCCCAGGTATCTACTTTTATTTTTGAAAATGGATGATGTGATGTAACAGGGCGAAGCCACCTCACCTAACCTCAACCTCAACAGCCTATATTGGTCCACTGCTAGACGCAGGCCTCCCCATGATAAACGCCTTGTTGGTTTTTATCGCATGGGGGTAATGCCCATAATCCCCACGCTGGGCATGCGGGATGCGGATCGCAGTTCGGTGGTAGAATTGTTCTGCAGGTGGCGCTGCTGCCCGCCCCTGGTGGATATCCCTTAGTCGCCTCTTACAACACCCGCGGGAAGAGTTGGGGTGCACAGTGGTTCCGGTAATAGGTCATAGGGCTCAGAAAGCAATGATTGAGCTAAGCCATGATACCTGGCTCAGTTACCCACTAATTGTCATACTATCTGAGGGTATAAAAAGTTTTGCAATCTATTGTTCGCAACATTGCTTTTTCGGCATCGAAAGTGAACACATCTAATTAGTCGTCAACCGTGTTATCACCAAGTGCTAATTAGCCCAAGACGCGACGCGTGTGTTCGAGTTCCTGTTGTTTGTGACCTGTTCTCTCGCAATGGAAATTCAAGTTAAAGGTATGTTCTATAAATTTGTTTTACTTTTTTGCATTTTCAATCAACCATTTTTTTTTTAATGGAGTGCTACGCCACTCCATTTCTTACGTATTAATTTCTGTATTTTATTTAAGTTGAAACTTTTACTTATGTTCCCATCTACTTCTAACATTGAGTTTGGTATAAAAATGTCACTTGGAATTTCTACTACTAGGCTTTAAAAAAATTATCTGCTTCTACCTGCATTTTTAAAGTGCAGCCAGGGTCTACGCCGCGCGGCCAGGCGCGTAGCACGTGCTACGAAATATTTATTGTATTTTGATACGCATATAACTGTTTGTTGTTTTGTTTTAGGTACTAGTATTGAGTGTTCTTTCAAAAGAATGTTCGTACTAGATACTTGGCTGTCTATTAAGGACAGCAAATCCGAACTAGAGCGAAAGCATCGAGTTTTTCAAGCCCTAATACAGTTGCTGCCTGATGTTCAAAATTTTATTTCCGATGACTTGGAAAAAAGAGTTACAAATCTTTGTAAAAGAAAAACAACATGTCCAGCAACAGTTTAGGCAACGACTTGGTTTAATAGTCGACAAACCGCGAAGTGGAGGAAGTGGCACATCTAACGACGGAAACACTGCCAGAAGGTTTTTTGCTAATTCAGCTATTTCATCGGAAATTACTGGATTAGACAAAGACCTTATTGACAAATGTTATAATCTGCTGCAGTGTCTTTCATCGGGATACAAAATTAATAACACGGCTTTTAAAGAGTATGCTCTAAACACAGCACGTAAGCTTGTTGCTACTTATCCATGGTACAACTTGCCCTCGTATGTACATAAGGTCCTAATTCATGGGTCGGAAGTAATTGACCACTCATTATTGTCAATAGGTGAGCTTTCGGAAGAGGCCGCCGAATCTAGCAACAAATTAGTGAAACAGTTTAGGCGTGACAACACGAGGAAAATGTCCCGGGTTCTCACAAACACCGACTTGATACACAGACTTTTTCTAAATTCGGATCCTTATATTTCTGGTTTAAGAAGGTTACCACGGAAGAAGAAGTCTGTTCTATCAAAAGAAGCGTTGAATTTACTGTTGGTATAGAAAAAACTGTATACTATATACAGTTTTTTCTATACCAAGAGTAAATTACGTAATAAGAACTAGATGTACCTATATTATCTTATTTATTGCTTCTAATTTGTATTTTTATGTGTAAATAATTATTTTTTTGACTATTTCTGAGTAAGTAGATCGGTATTTACTTTATTTTTAGTATAAAAATGTAAATATTTCAATTTATTAGATTATTAAGTTCCAATTCTTTTTCTGTATTTTAGCATGTATTTTGTCAAGCGTCATAAATGCTTTATTTTTTCAAATAAATAAGTTTTTTTAGCATTAATTGGTTGTTTTCATTTTATTATAACGTTAAGTATTACAAGAAAGCATAATAATAATAATGAGTATTGATAACGACAGTCATAACCTTCGCGAAACCCTATGACCGCCGCTCCTAGGGCGCGGAACCACTGTGGGGTGGTGCAAATTCTAAGCCGACACCACACGACCGAACAGGGCGAAGCCACAAGCCCAGCTAATTCTTGTCAAAAAATTGGTTGTCTGTAAAGTCGGTTTACTGACGATAGTTGAACGTGACAACGCAGACGCATCGCTCACTCAAGATGTCGAGCGCTCTCGTTTGCACTTCAAGCCTTACATGGAACGCCTCAGAGCGAGATAACGCCGCATGACGAGGTAACGCCGCATGACGTCATGTTTTTTCGTGCGTGCAGCCGGCTCTATCGAATTAAAGACGTTGTCACGTCAAAAAAATCGAGCTCATACCGCCATCTCCGTCTGGGCCTTATTATACCTTACGTGGCCGCCATCCAACGCGTCCTAGTCCGTTATGTATCATTGTAAAAAAATTGTTAACGTTTTATACTGACACATTACAAGGCGCGTCTTACTAAAACTCAGTTCGTGTAAGAACAGCTTAAGACACGGATAATCCCCGCTAGGTTGTAGCGTGCTTTGTACTGTAATTACTACGGCTTTGCCTGCCCTTTGCCTTTTTACTCGCGCTCGAATTAAACACTTACCTTCCTTGAGTTACAGTTTTAGTGAACGGCGAGATTTGTCGGTAATCCTTTTTGGTGTTTCACGGTTACGTTGTTTATTAGAGTTTGTGTAAAAATAAGCTTGTTTTAGAAGTTAAATGCTGTGTGGTGCCGGCTTAGAATTTGTACCACCCCAACTCTCCGCGTGTCGTAAGAGGCGACTAAGGGATATCCGACGGGGCTTCCTGCTGCACAATTCTACCAAACTGTGATCCCCAAACCGCATGCCTAGCGTGGGGATGATGGGCATCACCCCCATGAGATAAAAACCAATAATGCACTTATCAGGGGGAAGCCTGCGTCCAGTAGTGGCACAAAACTGTGCATTTAAATATGGACACGGGCACTGCCAATAAGGCTTTCCGCAAACTTCATGCGAGTGGCCCGCGAGCTGTGTGTTATCTTATGCCGTCAATATAATTTTTTTGTGCTGCGCGGTAGCGGTGTGTATGATCTTCAACAACCGTACAGAAATACAGAAATACAATTTAATGATGAAACCAATTTACATGTCGAATTTTCGTAGAGGGACTCTCTACGAAAATTCGTTCTCTGGTCAACCTTTGAGGGTCAATAAATTCATTTTCTTTTCTTTTTCAACGTCTACGTGCTCAAAATTATCAATTTTGGAGAAAATTAGATATCCATTGATGTTGACAAGATATTTTGATCATCTATTAGTTAATCGGCGTACGGTACGAACAGCCGTTTGTTTATATCACTTCACAGTAAAATGTCTGGGTGGATGGATGTTGGCTATTCCTGAAGCGTGCTCGTAAATAAACAAAACAGGCCAAGAGTGAGAAAGACTTGCACATCGTAGGATTCGTTCACATTTTCAGGCATTCGGGTCTCACTTCAGGCCGAAGGCTCCCAATACTTCTCAATCTTCAGCCGCTCCACTTTCTTTCAGCGAGCGCTTTATTACCAACATAAATTCTATTCTTCTAGTACTTAGGTATATCTTTGTAATTAATTAGGATTAAGGTTTATTTAAAGTAGTTTATATACAATCAATTAGGTATATCTTTTTTTCTCTTTGCTGTAACTTGATTTCTGTAATACCAAATAATTGAGAACCTGTAAGAAGCCAGAGGAAGAGCCCTCGTGTCTAAACCCAAGTGCAAACTTAGAGCCATTATCTTTGACGACCTCTGTGGCGCAGCGGGCGAAGGTCTGCCTACGACGCCAGGTTGCGGGTTCGATTCCCGCCTCGGGACAAATGTTTGCACGATCTGCAGACATTTTTTCAGGGCGTTCTGGATGTTTTCTATGTATAATAAAAAATATCTATCCATGTAGTGTATTGTATTTAGTATATCAGTTATATTAGGTTGTATCTAAGAGACAGCATACAAAACGTAGGCTGCTTGATCTTCGAGTTGTGCATACTTAAACCCTGTCCCTGTCAGATACACATTCATGGGTTGGTATCTTTTAGACTACATATCTATATGTCCAAATTAAACTCAAAGCATTTAGATGAAGCGTCGGCTGCAGCGATTTTGATTCGTGCGTGAGCCGTGGGTTGTTTTACGAATAAAAATTCGAAACATGGTCTGTGGTTATCGGACACCCAAGCATGAAAACGGCTAAAGCGATATATTTTTTGCTATATCCTCAATATTATCCGAAATAAAGACCTTTTTTTTTGATAAATGATGTATCAAAATACTCGTCTGGTCTCCTCATGGTCTCTTCCCGCTGTCCCCATAATGGGAACAGCGTCAATGGGTATAACGGGAATACATCTCCAAAAATGGTTTTTAGCTATATTTTGTAGACCTTCGCCCTCTCATTTTTCGAAAAAAATGTGAAAAATCGAGGACTAGGTCGGGTTTTTTCATAGTATTCAATGAATCACTTGTTTTATAGATATAAAAGAATAAGGAGTATAAAGGTTTAGATTCCCGGCACCCTCTGAAACGGATTCCTAAAAATCCACGGCAGTAAACCAAAACCAGTGTGCAAATGAAATGCGTAGCATAAGATTAGTAGATTTATACTAGTTTATACAAGATACTGGTTGTCAGACGAGGTTTTTGTCTACTGTCTAGTCTCGGTGATGAGTTGTCGAGACAAATTGTTTCCACCCGTTGCGTCAGCGATTCTTGTCTATTGTGTCTGTGCTGTAAGCCAAGCACGGGGACTGTTGTCTATGATAGAATAGATAAAAAATACGTCACTTTGTTATAGAATGCGTAAATAATTTGAAATGTATTCCTTCAACTTCAATAATTTACGCAGTGTATGAGGATGCGATGTGATTATTGTCTATTCTACCCTAGAAAACAATCCCCGTGCTAGCTCTATGCCTGCAGACGATGTTAAGCTCTGGTGATAAGGATAAACCATTCTAAAAATGCACGCCCCTTTTACTATAAAAACTATAGTAGTTTGACGAATTCATTACGGATGTAAGGGATGAAACGTTGGTGTTCTTCCAACACAAATAAGGTTCGTAGTTAACCCGCTTACCTCCGTAATGGATGCACGCCCCCTCCATAAAACGTCATAGGTCATAACTCGGCGTGCATTTTTAGAATGGTTTATCTCTACCTACTTGTTTGGAACAGTAATTATAAAAGGACATTGTAAAATTTATATTCCAACGTAATAATTAGAAACATTACTCCATTGCTTTCTCTAAACAAGCTTAATCGTCAAATATTCGTAAACCGACGAGCAACTTTTTTCTGTGAATTAAAAAACCTGAAAATCTGATCGAGCATACTTAATGTGAACACTCACGCTTAAGTCGCCTTTCAAATCTCAATGATGAGCGAGGAGGTGACGACAGGGCGCTATGGCGCTCATGAGAGGAGGCCCATGTCCAGCAGTGGACAAGAGCATCCTCAACACGACTTATATAGTTTTTAATTCCAAAAAACACGTGGAGCTTTATAAGTTTGACCTGTGTAATATTTTTCTGTGGCACCATCACCCGTACGGATTAACTGATATGGAATCGTTTATTCTATTCGAAAACAGCGTAAAAATATTTAACCAAAACCTGCCGAAAGCCATGCTCGTTATTTAAACAAAATGTATAGTACCTTAGACAAAATAAGTTAAGTACCTTTCCGTGGCACCCTAAGTAGGACCAAGGTCCGCCTGCGACGCAGGAGGTTTCGGGTTCGATTCCCGCCTTGGAATAAATGTTTGTACGATATGCAAATATTTGTTCCGGGTGTTCTGGGTATTTTCTTAACGCATTCACTGCCCAGCCTCGGCGGTGTGTCCAGCACTATTTATTTATTATTTATCATATCAAGCACTAAGATTAAAGAAGCAGATACCTACTTACTTTCTCGTTCATCTCAGCATAACTTCATACATCATAATTACTTGTTTTATGATCTCCATATTTTATATCTTCTCTAATCGAGTTCTATCACAGCACAGTCTGCGGAAACGCCGTTTATTTTTACATATATAATTTATCTTGGGTTGAACAACCTCAGTTGTCATATGACCTGACCATGACCTCGTGTTTGAACAGGCAGTGCCGGCTTAGACTTAATGCAATACAGAAGACCTAGGGGTCAATTCAGATGCTAAAATAAACTACTTTGACAGCACTCAAAATGATGCCATCCTATTTTTCGATCGTTATGAAAGAGGCGACCACATTTTTAGTTCCTTCGAATTAGTTTATTTTACTTTTGGCGACATCTGTATTTACACCGTATTTGTTTTGTGTCTGTTTCGGCTAAAAAATTTACATTAAAAAAAACAATGTCATAGAATTTTTTTCAGACCTTTCAATCATCGTCTAATCATCTAATGGGATCCAATAGGCTCTTTAGATTAGCTTGTGACTTATTATGCGCGTTTTGTCTTATTCCCGATTGGTCAAAGCTTAAAAAGTCTGAAGTCTAGTATAGTTACGTGTCCAAAGATTCACACCTCCAAAAGTTGCCTGGAAGAGATCGCTCTTAGCGATAAGGCCGCCCATTGTACAACAGTCTGTATTTGTATTCTTCTGTATCCACAATTTTTTTCTTTCTCTTTATTGCAGAGCTGACTACTATAATACTATTGAATAGTATTATATTGTCTTAAGACAGCGTTGGAGTTTATTTTGTGGTCGAGAATATCGTATACGTTCCCCAACCCATAATGATCTCCAAATCAATTATGAACAATTGCTAATAATTTCACACTTAATTATACGTAAAACTATCCCCAAATTTACGAGCCATAGAACTGTTCGGCACATCTGTGTTGTATTAGACTTGTGGTTACCACAAGCAAAGCGATGAGCGGAGCGGGCAGCGATCGACACTTATCTCGGGGCCTAAACGGTATCCCTTTCCATAATAGTAACCGTTGAAATAACAGGCACAGTTAACAACTGTGTTTATGATGTCAGCCCACAAAATGTGCACTGCTGGACATACGCCTCTCCCATAAGACGCCCACAAATAGCGGTCTTGGGGGAGAAAATAAATATAGTTTTAGAAACAAAATTAAACTAAAATTACCCAATACACGTACGAAATACGGAAAAAAGACGATTATTTCAGAAGGGGCACGTATATTTAATAATTTACCAAATACCATAAAAGAATGTGACAGCATTAATAAGTACAAAAATATGTTGAAAGCACATGTCTACTCAATAGAATAATATAACTACATAAATATAATGTAACACTATTAGATAACATAATTAGTTATAATTAGTAATTTAAGTTAAACCTCAACGCCCAGGAGTTATTTACCTACTTAAATTTAGTTTTAGTACACATTTACTGTTTAAATTTATCTCATTTTAAGTGAACTGTAATGTTTTTATGATAAAATAAAGTTCTTTAAACCTAACCTCAACAGCCTGTATTGGTCCACTGCTGGACGCAGGCTTCCCCCTGATAAGTGCCTTGCTGGGTTTTATCTCATGAGGGTAATGCCCATAATCCCCACGCTGGGTATGCGGGTTGGGGATCGCAGTTCGGTGGTAGAATTGTTCTGCAGGGGGCGCTGCTGTCCGCCCCCGGTGGATATTCCTTAGTCGGCTCTTACGACACCCGCGGGAAGAGTTGGGGTGGTGCAAATTCTAAGCCGCCACCACACAGCTATGTAGTATGTAGTTTCCATTAACCCTAAATAGACCACTTGCTTTCCTTTGAAAACGCTTCGCTTATACTCCAAGATTTACCCAATTTCGAGTTATACCGTTTTTAGACTCGGATCCGCACGCGAAATGACTCAACAAATCAAGAACACATAAACATATACATTGATGGCACGGGCTTTATGACCAATGAAATCGTCATTACTCGTAAAATAACTTTGTATTAGACCGGTTTTCTGTAATTGTGCTTTTTAACTGAGACAAGTGTTGTTTTATTGGTGACAGTTAATTTTACAATTGTATGTGTGTCTTTTATGTGTCGGCAATGTGTGATGATAATGTCACTAGTTATATACCTCGACAAATGTAAATTTCTGAGCAAGACTTAAATGTCTTATTTGTCGACCTCCGTGGCACAGCGGGCGAAAGTCCGCTTGCAGGAGGTTGCGGGTTCGATTCCCGGGACCAAATCTGCAGATCGTACTAATAAATAAAATAAATAAATTAAATGTTTTTATTTCAGACACAGAGATCCATATCATAATAATTAGTACAAACTTATACTATGTACTAATGTAGGATCTGCAGATATTTAACATTTTTATATCAGTTATCTGGTTGGTTTGGTACCCATAACGCATGTTATGCTTAGCTTGGGGCTAGATGATACAGTGTGAATTATCCAGCATTATTTATTTATTTCTGATTGCATTTTAAAATCACCAAACGTGGATGCTGAAAGTGAACAATCAAAAACCGTAGACAATGGACATGTCACTTATTGATTTACACGGATTGATTTAATGTGTTTACCTCCATCGCCTATTCATTTAAAAGTGTTTTTATCTCAGCATGTGGAAATCAGTCAATATTGTAAGAAAGATGCGATATTTATCAAAACAAAATCGTTGTTATTAATAATCAATCCAAAGATTCTATTCTTGGATACCTTACGCATGCTCGCTCACTTTAGGTGGCCAGTTTAATAAAGTCAGTTGAAAATACATGTGACCTGGCATTTTACATAAAAATAAGGTACCGCACCCACGCGGGTCAACACCCACGAGTGGTTCGATACCCGCGAGTGGTTCGATACCCGCGGCCGGACAATACCGTTGTCGCGAAGACAATCGCCGCCCAAAGGCTATTGATAAAACTGTTTAA
Organism: Eupithecia subfuscata; assembly: GCA_963564075.1. Taxonomy (NCBI): domain Eukaryota; kingdom Metazoa; phylum Arthropoda; class Insecta; order Lepidoptera; family Geometridae; genus Eupithecia; species Eupithecia subfuscata. Next base: position 14,645,979 of record OY751109.1, on the reverse strand, counting down.
ACTGGCGGTTTTAAGTTAATCCACTGTATTGGTTTATTCCTTCTGTAGTAGAAAAATGCTGCTTTTCTACAACAGATACTGGCAAATGTTTGCAATTTGGTATGTTTATCTCAGATGCAATTAGGTACATCACACTAATCACACTAATATTATAATGCGAAAGTTTGGATGAATGGATGGATGGATGTTTGTTACCTCTTCACACCAAAACTACTGAACGTATCGGGCTGAAATTTGGCATAGAAGTAATTCTAATCCTGGAATCAAACATAGGCATACTTTTAACCCATAAATCAGTTTCCATGGGATAAAAATCATCTTTAAACTTTTCTATACGCGTGCGAAGCCGCGGGCATAAACTAGCAATAATATTAATCGTGAAAAAAATAAGACAAAAATTACATGTACTAAGTTGAATTTTTGAGATTTTGAATTTTTGCAAAAAATATCGAATTATATTGTTTAATGTTTGCTGCCAAAAACAAAGTAAAAAAAGTATTAAATTAAATAAAAATAAAAATAATGCTGGACAATCCACACAGCATCATCTAGCCCCAAGCTTAGCAGAGCTTGTGTTATGGGTACTAGATAACTGATATACTTATTACAATACATTATATAGTTAGAATTTTTTTATTACACATAGATAATACCCAGAACACCCGGAACAAATATTTGCAGATCGCACAAACATTTATCTATTTCTATTTACTATACTTTAAATAAAGAAAAGTAAGGTTATGAATCAGTTGAGCTACCTATAAATTTTTTGCAACAGGCTGCAGTTAGCTCAATTGTTTCAATTGCAAACACTAGTTCTAATTTGTTTCATTTATTTGTAAATTTCTTTGTATAAAAAGGTACTATAAAGAAAAGAGACCCTAGATCAATGTACGCTGGGTAAGTTATTTTTATTGCTAAGTTACGTTTATCCAGGCGTGGAGATTTAGTGGCCACGTGTTGTGACTTTTAAGTAGCATCCAGGTGTAAAACTGACGTATTTGACGGATTCGTAATAAATATCAATTGTATTATTATTGAGTTTATTTTTTATTATAAACTAGCTGCCGCCCGCGGCTTCGCACGCGTTGTTTCTATGGAAACGTTAAAAGGTGATTTCTATCCCATGGGAACTGATTTATGGAATAAAAAGTAGCCTATGTTTGATTCCAGGGTCAGAATTACCTATATGCAAATTTTCAGCCCGAGCCGTTCAGTAGTTGTGGCGTGAAGAGGTAACAAACATCCATCCATCCATCCATCCAAACTTTCGCATTCATAATATTAGTGTGATGAATCAACATTTTATCACATTAATTAAATAAAATTATATAAAAAATTAATAATTCAGGACAATTCACACAGCATTATAGCCCGAAGCTAAGCAGAGCTTGTGTTATGGGTGCCAGATAACTCATATAATTAATACAATACACAAAAGACTAAAAAAAAATTTTGGAATACTCAAAATGGAAAACAAAAATAGTAAATATCCCTTTCCTTATGACTTTACGTTTAACAGAAAGTACATTTCAAACACATTCAAATGTCACATCACATTAATATTATAAATGCGAAAGTTTGGATGTATGTTTGGGTAACGACTAAAACGATCTGAAATTTAGCATAGATGTAGCTCTATGCCTAGAATCAAACATAGTCAGGCTTTTCATCCCATAAAACAGTTCGCATGTGATAGAAATAACCCTTAAACATTTCCATAGAAAAACCGCGTGCTAATCCGTGGGTTAACTATGAGCCTAATTTGTGTTTGAAGAACACCAACGATGACCCTCGTTAAGGGATGAAACGTCGGTTCTTAAAAAAAACTAGGTTTATAGTAAACCTGTTTACATGCGTAATGAATTCGTCAAACTACAATAGTTTAACTTATGTGTTCTGGGAAGCATAAATGGAATGCTTTACCTAGTTAGTGCTTTGTTACGTACGTCGAGTTTATAACAACCTTCACGCAGACACCTAGACACCGAAGCGCAGTAAACTTTGACAGCCACTAAATTCTCACCTCCACTTGCAGATGTGAATTTAGGAAGTGTCAACGTTTAGTGCTGGTTGCTGTTCATTTCATTAACGCTGAAGACTGTAATTTGAGTGGCATAATGTCTTGGATGCTATGCAAATGCCGGTACATGGTATTTTGGTCTGCGGCCAATAACGCTTTCATCGCCGTGTGTGAATGCGTTAACAAATAAATAATGCCAATATAAATTTAGTAGAAGATAGTCCATTTCAAAGGCAAATCGAAAAACAGACGTACAGAACTTTCTTACAAATTTTGAGCCATCAGCCTAGCGAATAACGGCATGAACCAAGGATCCCATAAAAAAAAGTTTTTCGTTGTGCATAATATATAAAGAAATAATTAATAATGCTGGTCAATCCACACAGCATCACGTAGCTCCAAGCTAATAAATTAAATAATGCTTTACAATCCACACAGGATGCTGTGTACATGATGATGTAGCCCCAAACTACGCAAATCTTATTTTATTGTTATTACCTCTGAGGCCCAGCAACCCAAAGTGTATCATCATCATCATCATCAGCCTATATTCGTCCACTGCTAGACATAGGCCTCCCCTAATGAGCGCCATAGCGCCCTGTCTTCAGCTTGCCGCATCCAGCATCAGCCTGCAGTCTTTCGCAGATCATCATCCCACCTGGCCGGAGGGCGTCTTAAACTTACGTTTGCCGAGTCGTGGTCTCCACTCAAAGTGTATAATATGTATTAATTTAGCCTCCGGCACAAGGCTTGTAAAGAAGTGGGTAGAATCGTACGACAGGAGAGAAGTGAATGGTTAGTGTACAGGTGCAACTTGAATAAAGCCGCGAGCAGAAGTTATATAGCAATTCATAAAAGGTACTATTGAAAGATAAAACTATAATTACGAAGATGTTATCTTTGTTTCTTTACATATAATAAATATCAATGTCACAAGTCAAAACAAGAGACACACGTCCTGACAGGTATCAGACCGCTAAATAATCGATATAGTTTGCAAAAATGTGTTTTACAATGCCATCTGTCTTTATAAATTAAAGTATTATCTCTTACAAGTAAAACAAGTGTATTTAAAGCCGGCTTATCTCGATATCTGTCGAATGCAATTACGTTTTTTCTTGTTTTTCTCATGTAAATGTGAATTCCTCGCACAATAGTCGATGCACTAAATTCTGTTGACAGTGACAGCCGACATCGTATGTCAAGAAGCTGTCATTGACGTCATTAGCGAGCTAAACCCGCATTTTATTGGTGAAGTGGCTTCTGCACTCGGCTACGTTCGTGTTTTACATACATACATACATACACAGAATACACATTGCACACCGAGGGTTTTTACATGCAGAAAATATTGTAGAGTGAACATTGACCAATTACGATAAAGAAGTATTATTCAGAGTTATGCCCATATCTTTCTTACTATATATAATTCTTCTGTGAGTGTGTATGTCACTGAACTTCTCTCAAACGACTGGACCGATTTTGATGAAATTTTTTGTGTATGTTCAAGGGGATCTGGGAATGGTTTAGATTCACAATTTTGTCCGCTGGACAATGTTTTTTTAATTAATTTTTAATATTCTATAGAATAGCAATCTCCTTTAAACGTTTCCATAGAAACAACGCGTGCGAAGCCGCGGGCATAAACTATTATCTTCTTCTTATATATAAAAATGAAACCCGTTTCGCGTTGTCACGGCATCACGCGTGAACGGCTGGACCGATTTCGCTAATTCTTTCTTTGTTGTGTTTGTTATTGTCAGGAGAAGGTTCTTATGAATGAAAAAATTAAGAAAGTTGGAAACATCCACGGGGGCGAAGCCGCGGGGCGCAGCTAGTTAATTATATAAAAATGAAACCCGTTTTCCTTGGTCACGGCATCACGCGTGAACGGCTGGACCGATTTCGCTAATTCTTTCGTTGTTGTGTTTGTTATTGTCAGGAGAAGGTTCTTATGAAAGAAAAAATTAAGAAAGTTGGAAACATAAATTTCCACGGGGGCGAAGCCGCGGGGCGCAGCTAGTGCCAATATAAAGTTCTATAATACGGACATAACTCTGAATACCTACTAACATTTTATCATAATTTGAGCCCGTTCTATTTTCTACAAACCTACAAACAATATTCCGTAAAGCGTGAGTACAGAATTGACATTTTGATGTAGTGGCGGTGTTTAGCGAGTGTTCTTTGCATTGTTCTATAGTTCTATTTAATTGCTGTGTCGGGTCAATGAACCCAATTAATAGTTTAAACAATTGAACGCTGACATAATTCAACGTTAGCGAGGGTCTATTGTGGCGTTATCTGTGCCTACCTAATTACTAATTTAATTATAGCTCGGTTGTTTTGTCTAAGCGTGCGTATAGTGCACTTTGACTTAGGTATGCCAACCGAATAGTAAAATACTAATCTAGGCACGAAGTGGCCGTGGGCCGGCCATATCTCGCAAAGAACCGACAACCTCCTCACCTCAACAGCCTATATTGGTCCACTGCTGGACACAGGACTTACCCTGATAAGGGCCTTATTGGACTTTATCTCATGGGGGTAATGCCCATAATTCCCACGCTGGGCATGCGGGTTGGGGATCGCAGTTCGGTGGTAGAATTGTTCTGCAGGGGGCGCTGCTGCCCGCCCTCGGTGGATATCCCTTCGTCGCCTCTTACGACACCCGCGGGAAGAATTGGGGTGGTGTAAATTCTAAGCTGAAACCATACAACAACTAAGTACCGACAACCGCTAGGGTAAAATTATTGTTCTTGAGTGGAGACCGCGACTCGGCACTCGTAGTGTAGGACGCCCTCCGCCCCCCCCCACCTCACGACCTGCGGAAGACCGCAGGCAGATGCTGGATGCGGCAAGCTGAAGACAGAGCGCTATGGCGGTCATTAGAGGAGGCTTATGTCCAGCGGTGGACTAATATAGGTTGATGATGATGATGATGATCAGCTAGGTATATTAAAAACTACTTAAATTTGGCGTACGTTTAGAGCAAAGCCTAACTTAGATAATAGGCTACTTATGATACCGAAAATACGCGTGCGAAGCCGCGGGCAGAAGCTTGTTAGTTATATTAATAACTTCATTTGTATTGTAGCTACAAAATTATACAGCTATTGTTATACGTTATTGTTACAGAAATTAATTAAGACATTTACAGTTAACATTGCGTCAGGGGATGAATTCCACTAAAATCGCGCATGTGACACATTTTGACACGTTTTGGCATTATACCTTTGATGAAAGAAACTACAGATGGAGGAACGCGGGTCAGAAGTGTCAAGGTACCAATCTCTCCGTGCAAATGGCATCGCACGTACTATCTAGTCTAAGAGTTTCGAGCGACGATACCACTGACGTAGTAAAGCGATTGGTTAATTCGGCCCCGCAGTTTTATTGTCTAACTTGAAACCGATTACCAGTGAACTTCAAGTCGATTGTCAATACAATACGAAAGTGTCCAGGCTAGATTATCAGTTCACAAGAGTATGTATTAGCATGCAAAAAATGCGAGGACAGGGGTTAAAAGTTACCGACGCGCGACGACGCCATAATAAATTATCCTTACAAGTAAAGATGTATTGTAAGTACACAGATTCGATAAACTTTGATCTACGAAGATTTACGAGAGACGTACATGTACAATACGCAATATTTCGAATCACAAGCGATACGCATCGTGCAATCTGTGCTAGGGGTGGGTTCCGTCACTTGTGCTCATGGGGAGATGGTTAGTTGATAGAATCAGAATATTTTTTGGAACGAAGTTCCTTATCGCGCGTTGTGAAAGGGGGCTAGACGGAAAAAATTGTAACGAAAATTGGAGCGACACTTTTTGCCACAGAACAAATATATTGCCACAGAACAAATATACCCTAACATTTGTTGGAAGGTAAACACAATATTAAGTCAGTGTCAAAGTGTAGAACTGTCACTGTAGCGTTTATGATAGGCAGCTGTCATCGCGAATGACATTAGGTTTGCACTTCGTTCCATCCGGGTGTCCCTTGACACCTCTCAAGTTTTTCATAGTAAAATTGATTCTACAATTTGGTGTTGACATAGTAGGCACAGTACCTATAAGTTTACACAGTTTTGTCCGGCTGGACGTACAACAAACCAAATATAAATAAGGAATCTAAGATTATCAAAGCAAAAACTAAAATAAAAGTAAAATCGTAAAAGAGAATCCAAAAAGTAGGTAAAAGGTAAAGTATATTATCTACTAACAAACAAAATTACTATCTCTCAGGGACCTACTCTTGGAGATCATAAAAAGCTTTTGACAAAAGCCATTTATTAAGTTCTCAAGAAGTTTGAGGTCTAGAGACAAGCTATTGTATTACCGATTCTATTAGAGAGTGCACCTGTTTGTCACCTTTGTGCACACATTTGTGCACAAACACAAGTGCACTCTATAATTGACTGGCCGCCGTTGCCGAAATTGGGCTACGAGGACATCCTCGAGTCGCCCCGCCATGCGTCATCGTTTTTGTATGTGATTTGTGGTGTTTCATGTCCCGAGTGCCTCTTAATCGAACGAAATCCCATACAAAAACACACAACCGAATTGAGGACCCCGTTTTTTGAAGTTGTTTAAAAATAGTTGTCTCGACGATGTTTCGATACGATCCAAAAATCGAACTGGCTCTGGTTTGAATAAAATAAATAGCTCTAGTGGCGTACATAGCTAACTTTGAAGTAAATTTCTATGAGAACAGAACTACATATTTTGAACCTAAAATATTTTGGTAAAATGAATATACCTAAACATAATTTCTTTTCTTTTTTTTTTTCACGCCACCTTAGATACTTTTTCGATCACTTCTTGTCCATCCTAAGGTGGCCTGGAAGAGATCGCTCTTAGCGATAAGGCCGCCCATTGTACATTATCTGTATTTGTTTTTGTTCTGTGTTTTTTAATTTCTTGGTGTGCAATAAAGAATAATTATTTGTATTGTATTGTATTGTATACCAAGCCATCTATAAAGCTTCTATAAAGCTTTATGATATAAAACCAAAACTGATGTAATAACGAGAATTAGAACCTGTCAGGGTCAGCTCGTGTCTCTCAGCGAGGAATGCCATCATGAAATGAGAATATCTGCACTGATTTTCAATTTATGTCACTTAGATTTTATATCTTAGTACGAAAAGGTTACTTTGCTATGTTTAACGCTGGTTTTTATCAGCTTATTTCTTAATCGCCGCGTATTATTTTATGGAAAACAAGTTGCGCCCCGCGGCCTCGCACGCGTTGTTTCTATGGAAACTTTTAAAGGTGATTTATATCCCACGGGAACTGATTTATGAGATAAAAAGTAGCCTATGTTTGATTCCAGGATTACAATTACCTATATGCAAAATTTCAGCCCTATCCGTTCAGTAGTTTTTATGTGAAAGAGTAACAAACATCCATCCATCCATACTTACAAACTTTCGCGTTTATAATATTAGTAAGATAAGACTATTTCTTTCCAGTTTAATCTTTGTTTTCAATTATGAAGTTTTTGTTAAATTCTCACCATTTCTGGTGCCTCAATGTGACTAAGAAAATCTCGTAGTACGAGTAGTCTATATTCTCCACGGGAGTGACAAAGTCATGCTGACAAAACTCCTATAAAAAAAAAAAAAAAAATTAGTAGTCTATACTTAAAAGGAGGCTTCAAAATATTGTTTGAAATAATCATGTACTTTGAGACCGAAATAAAAACATTTTAGTAGGGTGGATAGTGGCGCCACTACATATTTAATTTTATAATTACGTTATACAAAGGAATTATCAAGAAATCGGACCGCGCGTAGACGATATCTATCATAAGCTTTTTTTAAATGTATCTGTAAGTTTTGTTTTGTGTTATTCAATCAAAAACCTTGTTTGGAGAGCTTGGTGGCCACCAATAGGAACTAAACTCTTGAAACAAGTATCTGCCTAAATAATACAGTACAAAACTATTAAAGATACATTTAAAAAAAGCTTATGATAGATATCGTCTACGCGCGGTCCGATTTTTTGATAATTCCTTTGTATAACGTAATTATAAAATTAAATATGTAGTGGCGCCACTATCCACCCTACTATTCGCCTTAAGTGACTTGAATGGTGAAATCGAGTGGGGTATCCGTTAGAAAGCAACATTACCTAATCTGTGGCCAGGGACTCCATCGACGGTTGTCGATGGCCGATAAGTATATATGATTTATGTCGAAGGGTTGCGAGGGATCGATCTTTGAGACCTTTGTCCTTTCCTTTGAAGATGTTAAGCCGCGTTCCTAACAATAGGAAAGGGAAAAACCGCAGATAGTATTGACTTGTTCTTGCTAATAAATACGGCTAAATAAATAAATTATAATAATTATATTCAGGCTGAATATAATTATTATAATTTATTTATTTCAGACTATAATAGTTACAGATCTTATTCAACTTAATCTAGGGTCCATATTAGTAAACAGGTTACTGGTTAGGTCATCCTAGATTCTTGACGGGGTTGTAGTTTCTAATGATAGAAACTAACTGATTTGACTATTTAGTCATTTATTTCATTTTAGTCATTTATTAAATTATAAATTAGAACGGCGAAAACACCAATTACACTAATTTGTTATAATTACATGCAAACAATGAAAATTATTAAACTCACATAAAATTTAAATTATATAGGTAAGTAAATGAAATAAAAATGACAGAACAAAATTATGCATGATTAAATTGTTAATTATTATTTAAGCAAGAGAGAAAAAGAGAGAGAGGGGGAGGGGTCAGAAGTTCTAGGGGCCTACTCGAAAAAGGAAAAAACGAAATTTCGTTTTCGAAATAAGAAGTTTTCAGACTAAAGCTCTGTGCTCATTAACCCAAAGCCGCTTCCGCGCAGCACAAAAATGTGCATTAAAATTTGAACTAACTCTTTATCTTTAGATACATTTTACAGTGACAAAACGGCTTCCTACAAGCTTCAAACGAACGGCCTTCTAGCTGTCTGCCATCTGATGCCGAATATATGAAATGAATAACAAATAATGCTGGACAATCGACACAGCATCATCTAGCCCCAAGCTAAGCAAAGCTTGTGGTACGGGTACTAGATAACTGATATACTACTGAATACAATATTATTACATACATAGATATTTTAATTATACATACATAGAGAATACCTAGAACACCCGGAGCAAATATTTGCAGATCATACAATTTGTGCCGAGGCGGACCTTCCCCGCCTCACCACATCGGACGTCGTGCATGTTAATGATTCGAGTTAAAGCCCATTTTCGTGCTGTGTGCTGTATGCTATGATCTGCGACAACCTTAACCCTGCGACATGGTCTTTCCGTGTACAAAAGAGTCTCTTTTTTCTGTTTTCCCCGACGCAAAAAGAGAGGGGTGTTATAATAAGTTTAACGTGTCTGCCGGTGTATCTGTTTGTGGTATCGTAGCTCCCAAACGGATGAACCAATTTTCGTTTCGTTTTTTTTTGTCATTGGCAGACATTAGGCAAACAAATATCCGAACGTAAAAAAGAAGCAAATCAGTTCGTTCAATAACCTTTCACTCCAAGCCTTCAAAAACATTTATTTCTTCGCTATTACGCCGCCATCAAGGAAAGTCAAAACTTCAGCAAAATAAAACGACGCATCAAAAGGAAGAAAAATATCATACAAATATCTGCGATCAGATGTAATTTTACAATCCCGTGAGTATTATCAACATTCATAGATAATTTTATCCCGAGTGTTCTTAGCCATGTTTCATAAAAATCTGTCTTAGGGTTTTAAAATTTTGACGTGACAACGTCTTATAATTCGATAGAGCCGGCTGCACGCACGAAAAAACATGACGTCATGCGGCGTTACCTCAACATGACGTCATGCGGCGTTACCTCGCTCTGAGGCGTTCCATGTAAGGCTTGAAGTGCAAGCGAGAGCGCTCGACATCCGTCTCTCTCCTACTTAAGTGAGCGATGCGTCTGCGTTGTCACGTTCAACTATCGTCAGTAAACCGACTTTACAGAGAACCAATTTTTTTTTAATTTTGTTCTCGTTTCATTCTTGTTTACGGTACCTATCCACAACCCGGTGTCCTTGTCAGTTTAATACAGACAGTACTAATTTAAAATAACAAATAGTTGCCGTCTACATAATTTACAAGAATTTTGACAGCTGTCATTTGGCATACCTGTCAATGTCAAGTCTCAAAGATGAGAGACAGTGCGCTGATTTGTTGATGCGGGTACTAAGTATAAATATTGTATGTTTTGCACTATCGTTGAAACTTAGGTCATGGTTATTATAGCCTATCATATATGTAGGTATGTCGTGCATGTGTTGTGGGTGTTAATGTTTTCTATGTATAATAGAAAATATATATCTATGTAATAGCGATAAGACCGTCTTTAGTAGGTACTTCATTTATACTAAGCTTGCTTTTTGTATTGTTTTCTTTCTTTGTGTGGTATAGTAAAGTATTTTCTATCTATCTAATGTATAAGGTACATATTACGTATACAGTCATCTAGTAGGTACACATATCAAAAGCTTCGCTTTTTTAGCTTTGGGCTAGATGATGCTGTTTGAATTGTCCAGCATTTTTTATATATTACTATAATTATATACTTACTTAAAGTTTTATACTAAAAGTACCTACTGAATTTATATTCCACCATGAAATTGATAAAATACCGAAGTTCCCGGACGTCCGAAGCCTGATCGAACACCCAGATTTAGAAGCCATGCCTAAGCCCATCGATAAATTGCGTTCTTTTTATCTGATCCCTGGAATTCTTCTTCCAATGCGCTCTGTAAAATGCGTCGCAAATTTGATATTTATTAAAATTTGCGACAAACAGACAAAACATTAACAAACAAAATTAAATAATAGAAACAAATTAGAACTAGTAAGTAATTACAAATGAAACATTTGAACTAACTGCAGACTGTTGCAATGCAAATAAGCCTGGTATAGGTAGCTGAACTGATCTGTAATAAAAGCAATAGGTAGCAATAAGTACTCGGACGCGTCCCCAAGACGCTGGCTGCATTGCCCCGCTGCTGTATGGCAATGCTGATGCGCTGCGCCAGATACTCACCAGCTCTCGAATCACGCGTCGCTTCAACGTTAAACCCGTTATTTTTAATTCGTTTGAAATCCAGATCACTGCAAAGGTCTGAAGGTCATGAAACAGAATACGATTGGACTGTTTTTTGCTTTACTTACTTAATTCTGCCCTTTTATACTAGCTTACAAAACAAAACCAAAAATTGTTTCGGGCTGCTGCGCTTTTCTCAGAGGATACTACTGTCGTAAAATATTTTCCACTTTGGTTTTGTAATCCCTTCAAATCTAGTACTCTACCGAGACCGAAAAATAGTCTTATAGGACAATATCTACAGCCAGTTACTGACCGGTGTTACCAGGCGTAATGACTATTCGCAGCGAGTACGAAAAGTTACGTCGTGTGCTGAAACTCTTGGCTCGTTGCGAGCTCCTGTGTAACGTTACATTACGGCCCGGAACGATGCGCCGGTCAGTACCCACCTTTAGAAACAACTACAAGGCTAGAACAACGCTGATGGAAAAATAACCATATAATCTTTCAGGCTCTAGTTATATGATAAAAGCTTCATAGTATATTCATTTCCCCGTTCAAGTCAATTTCAGACGAACGACATTTCCCCGTAGTGGAAAAATAGGGGGTAAAGCACAATTTCCCCTACTTGACAAAAACGCCACCTCAGGAGTATTGCTCCTCAGGCGTACGGCGCGATCGTAAATCTCCATATTTATGGCAGAAACAGCCTCTAATATCGTCGAGAAGCACATAACTGCAGCGTGACTGAACCATTTATTAGCCCACGTGTGAATGCCGTGTAATATTGCATACAAAGTGCTGTAATGTCCTTCGTTTATTTTAGCTGGGGAAAGGTTTCGATGTTTACTTTGGATTGGCAGCGTGAGTTTTTATTTTTAACCCCCGACGCAAAAAGAGAGGGGTGTTATAAGTTTAACGTGTCTGTGTATCTGTGTATCTGTCTGTGGTATTGTAGGTCCCAAACGGATGAACCGTTTTGCGTTTATTTTTTTTTGTGTCGGTACAAAAGTTAATTGGATGATTAAATTTCAATTAAGGATTTTGACAGTAGTTTTCATACCCTTAGTTCATTATTCATTACGTATGTAAGCGGGTTAACTACGAACCTTATTTTTGTTGGAAGAACACCAACGTTTCATCCCTTAGAGGGACATATCCGAGGAAACGTTGGTGTTCTTCCGACACAAATATGGTTCATAGTAAACCCCGTTACATCCGTAATGAATTCGTCAAACTACGATAGTTTTTATACTCTTATTATTTATGGTCTAAAATACTACCCGACTAAATGAAATCCATCATCCATTCAGTTCAGATGTTTTCATCACGTGTTTCACTCATACCATATTCTCCGTTCATGTAACTGCATAACCCAAGTGCAGCATTTGGGTTACGAAACAAAAAACCAACAAGCGGCGAATATAATGAAATGAAATACGTTTATTCTGATATAACAGTACACAATATGATAACAAGTAGCTTAGATATTACACAGATAAATTAACAGAAATCAAAAAACGAGGACAACTAAAACTATCATGCTTTAGAAATAAAATAGGAATATCTTCATCTGTCTTGGTCAGCAGCACAGCATCCTGCACCCATTCCAACTCCTCTAACAAAATGTCAGAACATATTCAAGCTAACTAAGGAAACATGCTTGAAAATCTTGTTATGTTAAACCCATTTTATACAAATTAAAAACTTGAAGCTATAAAACTTTTATTAAGCTGTATTACGGCCATTTTCCCTAACATCACCTTCGCTCGTAAACGTCACTACGTAAAGGCATTCCAAACGGCGCCAGTAGCTACTAGCACGCCAACGCATAAAATCTTTATGATAAATGCGCTGGAACAAACGTCGGGCATCCGGCCTCACGTCTTGGCGAATTAGTGTAGGTTGCATGCAGCTGTCCACGCGGGAACGTTTAAGGCGTTGACAGACGGGGAGAGTTAGGAACATAATAGTCTTTGTTGTTGTCTGTTATGATGAGGCACTTGAATTGTTCCAGTGTCAATACATATACAATACACCTTGATTAGGCCTTTGCTACACAACTTCAGCAGCAACGAAGGGCGAAAGGGCGTGCTGTGCCGCCGCAGCCCGTGCCGCCGCAGCCGCTACGGCTGCCGCTGTCGCCACAGCGGCTGCGGCATATAAGTTTTATTGTACTCTGCGATTTTGAAAAATAAATACTCCTCCGTAGAAAGGAAGAAAAAACGGCCGCGCCCGCCGCCACCAGCGCAGGAAATTGGCTTGTTTTTATGGTTGTTTTGCACCATAGGTTTAGGAAAAAAAGACAATCCTGAAGGTACATTTTCACATGGTTACAGTTTGCTTGCTTAGGCAAACTGGCGAAAGATGGGTGCTTTGATATGCACAAACAAGTTGAATATTAAAGTACCAGCATTTAATTTTATTTGCTTCTAGCCCTGACCTTCGCCACATAAGACCGTCTAAGTAGGCTCTTATTTGATCATGAATAATCCTGTTTTGCTACTTTCTTCACAACATTTATGAAATCAACTCTGTTACCTACATCAAGGCAGTGTCTCTTCTCTTGGCTACAAAACCATACCAATATTATGAAAGCGAAAGTTATTCTGTCTGTTTGTTACCTTTTAACGTCTAATTGACTGAACGGATCTAAACGAAATTGGGCAGAGATGTAGACGGTAATCCGGGACGGAGAAAGGCTACTTTCTATCTCGAAAAAGAGCGTGCGAAGCCGCGGGCAGGAGCTAGTTTACCATATTACATCAAATCGCCTACGACCTTCAGAAGGTCTCAAAGTATACTAACTACGTGTACACTGACCTTAATTTCTCTCATCACACTGTCGTTGATTGAAGGAGATTAATTTCGTGAAACTATGCCAATTTTTATATGACTGGACACCCTGGCAGAGTTCCCATGTCAGGCTGACAGTTACATACTCCGGGTTTGTTTAATATTACATAAGTGAGAGTGTACTGCGTCATTGATGCAGTGTTTATACGAACTCTAAAACCAATACAAATACGAAAACGTTTATTTCAGAAATGTGTGTAACAATTGAGTTAGAACACTGTCTCCTGTGGTAGCTACAATGTAGCTGTGTTACAGGAGAACAGTTTCTTCAGTTTCTTCCCTTATGTACTTGACCAATACTAGCTTTACTTGCGGCTTCGGACACGTTTTCTGAGATATAAAGTACCCTTTACATGTTAATCCAGGTATTGAACTATTCTATACGAAATTTCAGCCCGATCAGTACCATCAGTAATGCATTGAAATATGCACAAAACAGTTTCAATTCGTTATCGGTTTCATGAATGTGACATTTTGACATTTGCAGTGATCCGCTTTTAGAACTAAGTACCTACCTTATTAAAATAATAACTGAAATAGTTATTTCAAAAGTTTTATTAATAAGATAACTTATCGAATCATTATGATTACCTATGTACCCGTTGCCATCACAAATGGCATTGATAACTGCAAATGCATAAAAACACTGTAAAAATGAGTAAATATAAGTAATCGTAAATGTGTGATTGGTTTCAAATTTTGAGCATAAATATCAGAGTTTAGGCACACAAAAGTACTAACGTATTAACCTGTTTTAAACAAAGATTTAAGGCGTATATATACCCCGATACTAGCGCCACTACATATTTTATTTTATAATTACGTTATACAAAGGAATAACAAAAAATCGGACGCGCGTAGACGATATCTATCATAAGCTTTTTTTAAATGTATCTTTAATAGTTTTGTACTGTATGATTTAGGCAGATACTTGTTTCAAGAGTTTAGTTCCTATTGGTGGCCACCAAGCTCTCCAAACAAGGTTTTTGATTGAATAACACAAAATAAAACTATTACAGATACATTTAAAAAAAGCTTATGATAGATATAGTCTACGCGCGGTCCGATTTTTTGATAATTCCTTCGTATAACGTAATGATAAAATAAAATATGTAGTGGCGCTACTATCGGGGTATACGCCTTATATCGATAGATGTGTGTTACTGGTACCCTTTCCATAATGTCTCATTACGCGCGTGTTGTTGCCAACCGAAATGAGATAGCTCGCTCATTTGGAATCAGTGTATTGTGTGTTATTGTGGTGTGTTTTTACACAAAAGTAAACAGACTTAGAATCAATTATAGTTTAGTAGTTTATTGACGTTAAGGCGGTACCCTACCTCGTTATTGTGTGAAGAGGATAGGCATAGGATTTCGCGTTCACAGGAGCGGGACAGAGCAAAGCGGCGTAAGCCCAAAAATCAAGTTTTTAGTAGTTATTTGCTCCCCACAAACATTAGAATAGTTAATTGAAAAAAAGGCAACATATAAAATGTTCTTTATGCTTAATCTCAAGATCGTATCATCTGTATTTATTGAGAAATTAGGGTTTTAGTAAAAAATTAGAGGTAACTTTGCGATTGTTTTCTATCGAGAAAATTTTATGGAATCGTGTTTTCGAAACATATGATCGATAGAATAAGTCCTGAACTTTACGATATATAAATTTTAAAGTTAAATATTCAGTAGTTTGGAAGATATGGAGGTCCGACGGAGTTGAAAATAAGCAATTTGAGGGTAGGTACCCCCTTAAGAGATTTATTACTCAAATAAGCCATAGTCCATAGACTTCAAAACTACAATTGATTCAAAGTTTGTTTTATCAAAGATTCATAGGAAATGGCTACAATGTGTGCAAAACTTCATAATATCTGCTATTTAATAACTTGTAGGACCTAGAAAATAGTAAAAACCCGATTTTCTTTTCCACGCGGGACAAACCTTATCACAGAATATCTTAGATTCTAAAACGTATAGGTTCTATTTAGGATCGAGGCCAAAGGTAAAATCAGTAAAAGTAAGTAAATAATGTTCAGAAAACTATAGAAACACCGACCTTAAAGCTCACTGCATCGCATTTTAGAAGAGAGTTTATACGAACTTATGAAAGGCGTTTGGCTGATATCCAATAAATTATGTAGTATTTTAAGATTTTCATCGTCGAATGCAATATTACCGAGACCCGAGAGGGTATCTAACCTCCAGTTTCCATCATCAAATTTATCAGAAGTATGCTATCAATATTTAATAGGTTCCGCCTAAACTTAACTGCACAGTTTTCCTGAAAAAACCATATGCTAATTTTATAAGTCTAGACCGTTATTTGTGCAAAATTTCAGTCCGATAAATTCAGTAGTTTTCGCGTGAAGGAGCTACAATGATCCAAACTTTCGCTTACATAAAATATTAGCGGGACTATTCTAAGCTCACATTGTCTCACTGCACTGTCTCAAATGTATCCATTTATTATTTTAAATTGTCCCTTATAAATAAATTACATATTTATTTATACTTAGTTCTCATTTACTGTTATTTTTAGTAACAATTACTAGCTGTATTTTATTTACCGTATTATATTCTGCGGAGTGTAGTTCTGGTGACCCGTACCGTACCACAGGCTTTATATTAAGCCTAACCCAAATTAGAAAACAATTATCTTTTGCAAGAGAAAATATATATCTACTATATAAAAATAAGTTGGGTTTTTCTTCCTGGCGCTATAACTCCAGAACGCACGAACCGATTTCCATGGTTTTGCATTCGTTGGAAAGGTCTCGGGCTCCGTGAGGTTTATAGCAAAGAAAATTCAGGAAAAATTTAGTAATGTAGTCTACGCGTGCGAAGCCGCGGGCAAAAGCTAGTACGCAATATAATATACAAAATAAAATAGTCCGAAGCACCAGAACCCATCTAATCCGAACGCCTCTATAATACACCGAACGGTCCTCCTACCCATGCGCAACCGCTGTTTGTCAACTCGTCAAAGCACTTTATTGGAATTCTATAAAAAGTGTGATTTGAAGTATCTTAATTTTAAAATAATTTTGCTTAATAAAATATCAATCATAAAAAGACCTTGGTAGACATTTTTCAATAAGAATTAAAAAATGTCTTTAAAATATACTGTGTATAATCCGAACGCTCCGTACATCCGAACAGGGTACCTATAAATTTTGTCTGTTCGGATTATCGTGAACCTGTTGTAATACCTATTCGATTTCATCCTATCCTCCTATCACCTATCTTTCAGTTTTCTCTATGCTTCGATGTCATGTAACAATGTTGCTTCAGAGAAAAGATTCGACACGATTTATCATTGCAATAAACCGTTAATTGTCCCCCAAAATCGAGGCCATTTTATCTAAACGTCTGAAAATAAGCAGGCAGAAAGTAGATCGCTTACGTAATTTTATTGATGTTGATAATTCTTTGGCCTTCATCGGACACATGATTTCAAAGTCAAGTTCGAGGTCAGAAGAACAGGTGTGGCTTAGACACAGCTGAACGAAACACGACCTTATCACGATACTACATGGATTAGATTATTTTGACTCGCTCTTCTTGTTGATCGATTTTTGGCAAAGGAGCGGAGTGTCCAGTTTTAAATGTTACTGCAGCATTATTTATTAGAACAAATGAATGCTTTGAAGTTTTTTAATGGGGGGTTTAGGATTTCTGATAAATTAATTGAAAGTGATATTAAAATTTATAGGTAGGCACCTATAGTCAAGCTTAGAGCTGCAAATAATGTCAACAATCGAGATAAACTTAAAATTTGTTAAACGTTTTTATTTGAAACCGCGAAAAAGTACTTACTTTTAATTGTGTTTAAAATTCAACAGCCAGAAAGTTAATTGTAGGTCAAATATTGCGAGATTTTTATCTTTTGGAAGAGAAATGAAAATTTTCATTTCTATGAAACCTACTTATCTCCTAGAATAACGTATACTTGTACCTACGTTCTCGGCCATCTGTTTTAATTTGGTGAGTAAAAATTATTATTTTGTTAACCCATTAATGGTCAAACGAAAAGTACATGGATTTATTTGAAACTTCGTTTATTTATTTATTATATAAGTTACAAAAAAGTATGTGAAAAGGAAAAAAGTTAGGTTTTTTTGTTTTTCAGTATTTTGAAGGGGTGTGCCCAAATTGGCACAGTGGCCACATATGAGTGATAATTTTCGAAACAAGGCTTTTCTATGCACAGTGTTTTCTTGCATATTTTGCAGATTCAACGGCGTCTATTATGGCAAATAACACAGCGTATTCGTTTCGGGAGCGTTTCAGGTAGGTACGTGGTGGGCGCCGTCGAGTTGCAAACCCTCGATATTTGATGTTGAAGGACGAGCAGAGTGTATTTGGGGCGATTTCAGATATAATCTGGCTATGATTCGTCGAAATAGCAGTTGGTCCATGGCTTTTTCTCTAGATTGTACGTACAATCGCCAAGCATTTGATATGGCCATATCATGTTTATTTCTGCGTGTATTTACGCCAAACTGGTGCATTTCATGTAGAAGGACTCGGTTGAGGTACATTGGTTCTGATTCAGACTCTCTTGGCAGCTCGAGACTCATCATCACTGCTTTTTTCTGATTCCGAGAAACAGTAAACATCACGGGCAAAAACCTCGATATTTCCAGGAACATCATTTGGCAAGTTAGATGGAGCATCGTTGCCGTCGAAACCTTCTTCTTCATCAGTGACAACACTGAAATCTGGAGGAATTATAGCCAAGTCGTACTCCCAACCACCACTGTCTTCTTCTATGGAATTTATAGCCTCTTCTAAGCCTTGAAAGTTGTTACTAACGCTAAATCTACGCCTATGAATCATTTTCAAACTCGAAAAACATAGTGGAAAAACTTAGTACACTTGTGGCCACTGTACCCGAATTGGCACAGTAATGTTTTATACATCACAGAAACATAAATTATCATAGTACGTTACTGAAATATGCCACAAATCATCAATTATTTATTGTATTTTACATATCATAAGTGATCAGGGTGATTATAATTACCTACTTATTATAATATTTAGAAACCGATACATACCTCCACACGTCTCTTGATATAAAAATTCAGCAAGAAATTATAAAAAAACCACTAATTATAGCTAAATCATTTGAATGTTTATTGAATCCCTGCACTTCCAAGTACTCAAAACTGCAATAACATTTCGACTGGTGTCAACACTTTTTTTTTCTTCCCTCATTATTTAGGTGTTCCCGAATTGGTACGGCGACCATTAATGGGTTAAAGACAAGGCAAAGTGGGACCTATCAGAACCCCTAAGTAGGAAAACGACCGTTCAGTACAATTGACTAACATGCTAGCCAAAGCCAATGATGATGATGTTGATGAAGACTCATGTAAATTTTTTTTAATGGCATGAGTCATTATTCACAAAGAAAATTACACTAGTAAGTATTTATAATTGAAACAATTGAGGTAACTGCAGGCAGACTGTTGCAAACAATCTACAGGTTGAAGATTCATGCCTATGTATTTTAATTGAATTCAATAAGTTTATCTTTTCACATTTATTTATCGTCTCAACTTTTGATTTTTTTATCAGTTTTTGATGATAATCTTAGAATCGCGACATGAGACGTGCTTAAATCTGGATGCCTACTCGGAATCTTCAAGAAAAACCTACTCTTATGTCACCTACATAAGATAGCGTTTGCGTAAAACCTAATCAGAATCTTTGGTTTTGTTTTTTACGAGTAGTTCCCCTGATTTGTGTCTGAGTGTTCGAGGGTTACCTATACCTAATCAATTCTAGAGTTTCGTTACGATTTTAGACTGGTCTACTTTAGACTGGTTTTAGCTTAATTTCTCGACTCGTGCGGCGCTGATGTGTGCGCGGGAGTGACCGACACAGCATGACGCCAGTGTCAAGGTCAGGCACAAATAGCATGGGTATGGGTACACCGGTTACCGAAATAGGGGAATGAACCACGCCGTGCGGCCGGATGCTTTTCTATTTGGGGTTTGGACTTGTTTTGCTTCTATGCTTTCACCATCAGAACTATAATAATCTCTAACGCCTTAGCATCGACGCACACGGACAATTAGTCCTATAACTCTTTGATTATTTATATGTCGTAGTTAATGTAGGTACGCCGTGGGAAAATCTTGTTGACACGGTACAATATAAATCATCCATATATACATAGCAGATAGATGATCCCATACTCCCTGAGAAAACTACCACACAACAATACTTATTTATATGGACCAAAAAAAAAGATAATGCACCCAAAATCCAGTACAGATCATTAAACTCTTTGAGTAAAACTAGTTTCACGCACATTCAGCTATAAAGCAGGTTGTTTAACATCTGTATAGATAACGCTCGATTGATTAAATTATTTATGGTGAGGGGTCAACTTCTCACCCCAGCGCTAAAGCACAATATTTAGAGAAATCTCACCCTAAAAGGTATCAAATGACTTCGCACGAAAACATATATTCGTGTGAACAATAGGCAGTGTAATTTATAGATTTAGATAAGGGTCAACGGTTCAGTTGTCACACCCTTGCTGGCCGCATCGATCGAGCCACAGCTGATATACACTTTAATTAACAAAATTAGAAATTTAAATAGAAAATTCACGAAACACCATTATTTAGAATCAGCTGGTCAGAGTTGCCTCGAGGAAAGGCCTCCGTAATTAAAATTATAATGGTTAAACGCAAATCTGCATATTTACTTCCTTTCCCTTTCAAAATCTACTGTCTTTATACAAGAACACTGGCGTCTGCCTGTGGCTTTGCTCATGTATAAATGAGAATGCGCAGCTTGGAATAATAAGGAAATAGAAGCAAGAAAGAAATTGCTTTTGATAGTTTTTTAGCTGGAGGAATGGAGTTTGATGAACCAATCTAGCTGGTGAGTATCTGGCACAGGGCATCAGCATTGCCATACAGCGGGGCAATGCAACCAGCGTCTTGGGAACGCGACGACTGATATTGCTAAAAATCCGTTGAGCTACCTGTAGATTCTTTGCAACTGCAGTTAGCTCAACTGTTTAAAAAAATACCAGTGCAAGTCTAGGTTACACGATTAATTTATCTGCCTAACCAGCCAAAGGTTATTTTATACTAAGTAATTTAAATAAAAGTACACTTAGGTATTGCATTTTTCAATTAAAAGAAACATTGCCTGTGATAAATGTACGAGTACGTACACGCAGCATGATAAATCAACAGTGCGTAAATATAAAAAAAATAGGGCACACACAATGTTGATGGCAGTTATCTATGAATATATTAACTTTAAATTACTATGTAGCGTTTATCACGTTGTTGCGACACGAATAGAATCTATTATGCATTTTATTTAAATTAGTCATTAGCACGAATATAGTTCATGCAGCTCTTAGAAAACTAAATAAGCAGCTGGGGCCCAATTCTGCTAACCTATCATTTTACTATGAATCGCCTCGTAGTACTCGTGGTACTTAGATGAAAGAAGCTTCAGATAGTACCCACGTGTAGTGCTATTTGCGCATTTTCAAAATTGCCAAGGTTTCTGGCTCTTTTGACGTGCATCCCTCCATCTGTAGGTTTCTTTTGTCTATGGTAGAATACCAAAACGTGTCTACGAATAAAGCAAGCTTTCCCTGGAGGAACATACTCTGGACAACTTTGGATTTAAGTAGAATTATGCTCTCACCAAATTTAGTTTTGATCTTTTCAGTCGTTTAAGATATCTTCAGTAGCTAACAAACATATCTTCACAAATCAAATCATTTATTTGCAATGGGTCACAAAGATGTAGGTTTTCAGATTGGTAAGCACCAGACATCTTTTGCCTTAATCTAGGGCATGCAAAATGGGTGCTAAAGAGTCAGCGATGGACATCTATATCTATAGTTAAACAATAATAAATTTTAAGTTACAGTCATAAAAAAATATTAGAACAACAAACTTTCGTCTTTATGATATAGTCAGGAATCATGATCTATGTAACTAACTCATTAGCATTATCCATATTAATTTACAATCATAAATCAGAAACTTTCCAAAGCCAACCCATAAATTGACTCGCCGAGCAAAAACAAACAAAGCTCAATTTGAAGCCATTACATAAAACAGGGTATTCACTTTAATCTGATACAGATATTTCTTTCGGACATGTTTTGTCCATTGAAATTTCACCATTTCAGCCTGTGGGAGCCTAATTTACGTATTACATTATTGTACTGGACCTTTTGTTTTTACGTGCCACCCCGCCAGAAATGGTATTCGTACGGCGAATTTTAATAATGTTATTGTTTGGTATGTTTATTAACATTCTAATGGAATGTGATTAGGTGAAATTATGATTACATGTCGTGTAGATGCAAGGCATAACTATTTTTAACCGACTTCAAAAAATGAGGAGGTTCTATTTTCGGTTGGATGTATGTTTTTTTGGTTTTACGTGTGTTGGTCGATTTCTCTGTCAATTATGAACTAGTTGTTAATATTTACTTTATCAGCTGTCATCTCAACATATTCCTTTCTCTCTCTTCTCACACAATCCGTTTATTTTCCTTCCCTTTACCTCCTTCACCAATGGATTCCTTAATGGCCGCTGAAGGCGTGGTCACACTTCCTCGGACAAGCACAATAAGTTCTACAATCTTATAAATATGAATGTTGAAAACATTTCGCTGACTCAAACCGACAAGGAATAAACACCGCCATATCCGAACTGCTAATTTATCAACATAAACTACCTTACATTTCGCTTCCGTGTAGGGTTACCATTTTAAAAAGTACAGATTAAAAGACTTACGGAAAATCCCGGACTTAGTAACGAAATAGAAAAGAGCATAACAAAATCTAAATATAAAAACTATGTTACTTCGACGAATTCAATTATGAATGTAAGCGGGTTACCTACGAACCTAGTTTGTGTTGAAAGAACACTAACGTTTCATCCCATAACGAGGGACATCATCAGGATGAGTGTGGTTCTGAAGTTATCTGGTGACCGCAAGATGTGAAAGGAAATAGGAAAGCCTTACAGACGGAGAACAAATAATAATACAGGAGAAGTTTTGAAAAAACCCCTCAACATTATAAACGTTCAGTACCAGACACACAGAAATCCAAAAGTAGGTAACAAAAAACTGTTGTAGTGAATTTTTCGGGTCCGTAACTAAGACAGAAAAGCCGGACAAATCTACCTTATTTCAGCTAAATGGTAACCCTACTTCCGTGTAACAAAAGTAACAAAATAAATCTAATAAAACGTAACAGGCCGACAGCTAAGGAATGGCCGCCGTACAACGAACACTCATTAGAGCCATTTCCGATAACTATAATACATACCGCGCATCGTACAGATATCTGTTATTATTAATGCGAATGTCGGGATGGTATTTGTTTGCGGGGTTGAAAAATGCTGAGGGTGTAAACTAGCGGTGAAAAATCTGTGCTTGTTAAGTTATTTATCTATTCTGAGCTGTAATGAATAAGCTTTGTGGAATTATTTGCACTGATCACTTAAATGTTTGTGGTTTCTTCACGTAAAATTCTAAATAGATCGGTCTGATAGGATTCAAACGCGGTCTGTGTCGCCTAAACGGCCGGACGGATTTTAATGAAATTTTTTTATTCTTTAAAAACGTGTGCTACACCATTGACTAAGCAGATGATGGGCAAAGTGTAATATTGAAAATTAGTGTTTTGCTCTTCGAGCAAAGCTTTAATAGCGATAAACATAATTTTGATAAGTACCAGAAATAAACACAAACTCGCTGTGCCCACAACTAGGCTACACAAAATTAATGTATCTGTTAAAGGGCAATGCATACGCTTCAACAACAAAACTCCTAGTGAGTTGCAAAAATTATCAAAAAAATTGTCAAAACCTTGAAATATCAGATTATCTTCTCGAGGATAAAAGGGACGGGTTTTGCTCTAACTCGAAAAATACAACTAACAGGCTAAAGGTTTCTTCGTCGCATCTTTACTTTAGTCTACATACCGAAACGACCAGAAAACAAAAATATCGCTTTATTTGCGTGTCATTTTCTAAGTGCACATTTATTGTATTTAAGGAAATAGAGTTTGATTTTCTTTATTTTTGCGCTGAGATATTTTTGACGGGCTGGCACATAATTTTTACGAATCTGTACTTTTTAATTGTTTACTATATATACAGACTTATTGTTCCCAAGCTTTGTTCTATCTATAATTTTTAAGTCTCTCTGTGTTATGTTATGATGTACCTTATTTATTGTGACCTTTATATTGTGTGTTGCAGTGTCGAATAAATCTTCTATCTATCTATCATGAAGTTGCGGAGTCGCATTTCCTAGTTTTACTTTCTTGATTAATTATCTGACGCGTCCCTGAGTAAGTAGAGAGGAAGAAAAGAGAGAGGCAGAGTAGAGTAAGGTCTAAAGGACATGAAGCACTGAGTTTTGACTGAACGATAGCCATCGTTCTGTGACTCCACAACTACACTTGCGAGCTTTAAACTGGAATCGCTTCAAGGGTTGTTCAAGACAATTTTTTACAATTTTTTTGCAGTGAACTATGAGTTAAGTTATGTTTTCCCTTACGCAGGATTTATTGGCGACGATAAATTTTGATTTAATGCACGATAATGTCCGCTGTCACACCGCAGCAGTGACTAGACAGTACCGACAGACGTCTTCCATGTCGGCATTCTCACACTAGACTGGCCAGCCCTTATTCCTGACTTGAACCCAATCTGGCATATGTGGGACGAGCTAAAACAGCGGATACGAGGGAGAAATCTAGCTAATCCAGCTCCGGCGCCGAAAGAAGCCGATAGATGCAACTTCGACCTATTGCAATAATTCCCAAAATTTAGGTAGCCAATTTAATTAATTTTAAATCTTAATATCACTTGAAAGGTAACAAAATTACCTTTCAAATGATATACCACAATCTATAGTTCATTGTACATAAATTGTAAAAAAATTGTTTTGATCAACTCGCGATGAAGCGCTTCCATTTTAAAGCTCGCAAGTGTAGAATCGACTCAGAGTAATCTCTTTTTGCAGCCTCAAGCCAGAACACCTACCACAAATTATCTTTAAAGTTTGATGGTGCATTAAAGCAATTATCTATCTATCTATCTATCTTCCCCATGGTCAGTCGACTTTTGAAGGGCAGTAGGGAGTGCATGGTACAAGACCGTCAGGGGTGATGAAGAGGGCCATTCTCAGCAGTGGGTGTTACT
The DNA here is from genome assembly GCA_963564075.1 of Eupithecia subfuscata. NCBI lineage: Eukaryota > Metazoa > Arthropoda > Insecta > Lepidoptera > Geometridae > Eupithecia > Eupithecia subfuscata. The sequence continues at coordinate 14,620,794 of OY751109.1, read as the reverse complement.
GTCTGGTCTGTCTGGTTATCTAGTCATAATGAAATGTAGTTGACCTAGAATAATCCACAGTACAGGGTGCCACGTAATGTGTACTAAGATCCCCTCGGGTTCCAGAATCACCCACTTTCGACTTAGTACAGCATGTTTCGTGTATGTACATTATGTATATGTACAGTTGGTATACAGTATTAATTTATTCCGCCGTAGTTCAACATGTTATTACTTGTGTATGTACATAATATGTATATGTACCATCGTAAAATCAAAAATCAAAATCTCTCTAAATCACCAGTTGGTATACAGTACCTATTAATTTATTCCGCCGTAGTTCAACATGTTAATACTTACACTTGATGTAATTTTTTTCTTTTTAATTTTTCATAACGATATGACTTGAATACGATTATTATGTACACAGCACAAGTTTTTTGGGATTGTATATAGGTAAGTACGCTAAAAATTAAATGGTTAGAAAGAAAGATGTACCTACCAAATTTTTATAGAGTGCGATCTACCTACCAACTTTTTATCCAGGAAAAAGGCAAGCAAACGTCAATACAAAATTACAAATTCTCCAACTGTTACCACAATGCTGCTCGGCACAAGGAATAATGATCGTCGTACCACGGACGAGCTTGCACAAAGAGATCTACTCTAATTTACTTTGAATCTTAGCTTTGCAATGCAAGCAATTTGCTGGCTTTAAGAATGTACAAGATGGAAATCCTGAAGTTCAAAAATATGCACCTTTCTGTAGCGAAACTAAAGTTTTATTTTGGTTGACATAACAGTTATATTTTTTATACTTATTTATTTATTATAGGTACTTACTTACGTATTTTTATGTATTGTATACGTATTTAAGTAATACACCACCGTCTTTCCACTACGCCACAACTGCTTCGAGTCCATCCCGCGGTTGTCTGGAAGAGATTGCTCTTAGAGATAAGGCCGTCCATTGTGCAACTCGGTGTCTCTCTTGTCCTGTATTTTTTGTATTTTACTTAGGGGACTTTCAGTCATTGGTACCTATGTCAGTCCTATATTTTAACAAACTAACGACCTATACATATTAACAAATAAAATTACAATAAAAAATAATAGATTTTTTGTGTTGTTTGAAATAAATGAATTTTATTTATTAATAATACAGCGGGACAATGCAGCCAGCGTCATAGATCTGTTAAGCTGCTTGTTTTTAACTGTTCCAACTGTAAATACTAGTTCCATATCAGTTAGTTACTATTATAATTCAGCACCAATCTCATCTTTTCTTGGTTTTATAAGCAACCGTGGTTGAACGTTGTGATTCTGACAGCGGAATCAACATCGTTATCAAGGTCTGTTGCCACCAACTGTTTGGCATAGGCCTCCGCCTTTGCACGTTAACTCTATCGGTTCATTCGCTTACCTCAGAGAATGGAATATTCTATTAATAAAATAAATACAAAATAATCATAGAATGCCGTCAGAAATCGGAATTGTTTCGTCGTAGACACGCCTACACGTATTACCTACACTCGTTACTTGTGGTCCCAGTGGGTATACCCATTTCCGGGTCCATGGGTAATTTTAATTACCCGTGGTTCCATGGCATGGATTTTTCCCGGACTTCTGACTATATCGATGAAAAATTAAAACCATTAGTTACATACAATAAAGTTTACTCATTTAGCTAAGATTTAGAGTTAAAACAATGAGATTTTTTGGTACAGCTCCTGCTTTTCTTAAATCCACATATTTATTTCTATCCAAAGATTGCCTGGAAGAGATCGCTTCTGAGCGATAAAACAATGTAAGTAGTAGTATTACGCCCATTTTTGAAAAGTGTCTCAATTAGATTCTATAGTGATAATGAACCACTAAAAATTCATTTAATTTTTATTCTACCGTTAAGTGCCATAAAAATGCATTTAAATTTTGCATTTTCAAATTTCGCGCGTAATTTGACGAAAACGCAGTGGACGCCATATTGCTCTGTGGTCATGACGTCAGTTGGCTGTGTGGTTCTCACCTGGTTCAATAAGAGGTATTATTAGATAGGTAGGTATTTTTAGAATAATTACTATAAAAACTAAGACAATCCGATGAATATCGGGTGCCTGTTGAGGAACATAACTTTTGAAAAAACGTATCTTAACCATGCATAAATACCGATTTTTTGAATTTGACGACCTCTGTGGCGCGGTGGGCGAAGGTCCGCCTGCGACGCAGGAGGTTGCGGGTTCGATTCCCGCCTCGGTACAAATATTTGTACGATCTGCAGATATTTGTTCAGGGTGTTCTGGTCGTTTTCTATGTATAATAAAAAATATCTATCTATGTACTCGGATATTATTATGTATATCAGTTATCTAGTACCCATAACACAAGCTCTGCTTACCTTGGGGCTAGATAATGCTGTGTGAATTGTCCAGCATTATTTATTTATTTTATTTATTTATTTATACATCTTCAATATTTGTAATATATAATTTTGCGGCGATCTATCGCCAGCAGTGGACATCTTTCAGCTGAAATGATGATGGTATCTATCCAGTAAAACGTGTACGAAGCCGAAGCCAGAAGCTAGTTATATCTACGCTATTTCCATTACAATATCAAGCGAGATTATTATTCAAACCAGAACAGCATTCTCGATCGCGTGAACTCCCTCGCAGATCGGCTCGGCTCGGCTTGATTACTCGCGCTGTACGATTTGCATTTCCGTGTCTGAGTACGCGGTTATTATCCGTCGGGGAGTTAAGCAGCAATGTAATGTTTGCGCTGCACTTTATTCGGCGGCGGCTGTGTTGCGCATTACCGCTACTGTGCTAGGGCTGCCTCTTGACTGTAAAAAATAAATATCTAGTATATCAGTATCCCTACTTTCATACTAATATTATAAATTCGAAAGTAACTCTGTCCGACTGTTATCGCTTAAACGGCTGAACGGATTCTCATGAAATTTGGCAGGGAGGTAGATGGTATCCCTGGAACGAACATAGGCTTTTATCCAGGAAAATTGCGTGCGAAGCCGTGGGCAGAAGCTAGTTCATTATAATCTAGTAGGCACCTATAACATGAGATTCTGTATGAAAATGTCCAGCATTATTTACTAATTTCCATTGGATTAGTTCAGTTGAATTGAAACACCTAAATAAACGAATAGGAACCGCAATATCTAAGTAAAATATACAAGCCTTCTTTTGCTTAGTCACTGCGTGTTTGTACGGACAGATATAAAATCTGTACGTACAGATATACAGTCTGTACGTACAGATATACAGTCTATACGTACAGATATACAGTCTGTATCTGTAGGTACATGCGCATAGACGCATAGCACATCCTACTATCCCACTAATATTATAAAGCCGAAAGTTTATGAAATCTGAATTTTTGTTACCTTAGATCTCCAAAACTATTGAACATATTAAGATGAAATTTGGCGTACGTTTAGAGTAAAGCCTAACTTAGATAATACAGTACTTATTACACCGAAAATACGCTAGTACTTCTATAATTGAAAAGACAAAGAATTTCCTTGGCTCGGTGCTAGATATGATGCTGTGTGAATTGTCCAGCATTATTTATCTATTCTTTGGTTTTGCCAACCCTACGGGAGTTGACTACCACAGCTTGTTTCACTTGAAATATATGTTTTATTTATAAAGACTAATATTTAATTTTTTGTTCCAGGTAAAACAAACGACACTGCATGACATTTATCACAGAACAAAACATAAAATGGTGAAGTACCCAGTAATTAATATAATTTATTGTAAAGTTCTGCTGTGAGGTTAAACTTTGAACTGTAGTTAACCTGAAAGTACCTAATAATTATGGAACGTATATAGTTTTCAGAAGAACTCCATAAATTAAAAGGCACTCAAAGTTGAACACATTTAAATCATTCTCAAATAGTTCATTATGTAGCTCAGAGCTGGTCGTGCTTTTCTCCCATCTTTTATTATTTTAATTCGCTAATAACATGTCATAAAGAGTAAACATGCTTACCTTTTCGAAAATAACACATAACGAACTTGCTTGTCAAACAAGGCCTAGATCTCAGAACTCAACGGGATCCTCGTAGTAAAACACTAGAAAAACATAAAATTCGAAATTTTTTAGGTTCCTTGAATGTGAAAAAACGATCTAGAAAAAAAAATAGGGTAACAAAAATCATGAAAATGTACTGTTTCGCACATAATTTGGTCGAGATCTCAAGAACCCTGCGGCCTATAGAAAAGATCTATGTTTTGATTCGTAGGTTATTTATTACTAACTCTTTGGTTACATAATACAGTTTCTTCACAAGTTGAGTAGTTTTCTTGTAAATAAGCAAAAACATTATTTTTGCGCTTATGCCGTTCCAAAAACGTATGCTCTGTCCCGATCCTGTGAACGCGAAACGCGCCATTTTGAGAAAAAGATATGCATAGGCCCTATCCTTTTCTCAAAATGGCGGTAATGCGCCCTCTGTAGAGTTAGCTTCCGTGGCACAGAGGGCGAAGGTCCGCCTGTGATGCAGGAGGTTGCGGGTACGATGCCTGCCTCGAGGCAGATGTTAGTACGATCTGCAGATATTTGTTCCGGGGGTTTATTATGTATATTAGTCATCTTGTACAGTACCTACTTATAGTAAAGTGAAGTAAAAGTAAAAATGCGTTTATTTTGTAACCAATACATACACAGCACATACAAAAGATAAAGGTTAATACAAAAGTAACAACATACAGGTCACAAAAATGGCCAACACTCAGCAGATGCTATGGCAATATCTTTCCTGCCATAGCGCTGGTCTTCCGTGGAGGCCAGAGCTATTATAAAACAGGCTCTGCTTACTTTGGGACTAGAAGATGCTGTGTGGATTGTCCAGCATTATTATTTATCATAAATATAACATTAACATTATTTATTATTGCAATTACGGTTACAGAAATGGGCTGGACCCTCTAGGTACAGAACAGGACTATAGAAACAATAATTTAGCGTGTATTAAAAAACTATGAACCGACTTCTTTACATGTGACTAACTTTGGGGTATATCCTATCCAATAAAAAAAAGAATTATCAAAATCGGACTACACTGTAAAAAGTTATGTGGGCATACATTACAATCAGTGTGTGAACGATTTTTATTAATATAACAATGTACAAAAACTCAACAAAATTGATTATTTTCTGCCATATAAGAAAACTGTAGATATGGTACTTACGTTCTTCCAGTGCTAACTCAACAAATGGCCTGTATTGTGTTACAACTAAACGCAAAGACACGCTATTTACAATCATATATCGATGTTGTCTGCTAAATGATTTTCCGTAAAAGACCGAAGCCAAAGCAGTCTTATACGAAGAGTATATTTTCCTCCGGAATCGACTCGTTCACTTTAAACTAATGAATAAAACATAGGTTCGGTTCGCAAACAGCACGGGTTCGATTCTGGCGCCAAGACAAATATTTGTGCAATTGGATGAGTCGCCGCGAGCATTTCCTACCATTGTCTTCGGCATTAGGATATCCTGATTTGTTACTTCAAATACCAGGAAATAAAGATTTGAGTAAAAAGTTTAGATGCTGCTTTTATCAACCGACGAAATACGGAGGAGGTTCGTAAGTGGACGCGTATATATATATTTTTTGTATGACCACGCATAACTTTTTTTTACTGGAAAGGGTATACCCCGAAGAAGGTCCCATTTAAATTTGGGAAAAAAATCCAGGGTTGGAAAATAGGGTATGATTGATTGTTCACTCACTGATTGTAATGTGAATGTAGTCCGATTTTGATAATTCTATTTTATTGGATAGGGTATACCTCGATGTGTCAACAAACTAAATTAGACTCGAATTTTAACTAGATGTCTCCACTACAATAATTTAAAGTCGATTTATAGTTTTTTAAAACACACCAAATTATTATAAATAACAGAAAGTCATATGAAGCTTGTCAAACATCAAACACTGCAACACCGTGAAACACGTGAAACAATGTAGTCCAAAACTCCATCACATGTAACTACATAGTTTCACATTAACCTTCCATGCATTTATTTGCTTTTAATTTAGGTTCACAAAGTTTGATAGTTTGCAATGTTTCAAATTTTAGCGAAACAATTTTACGCGAAACAATTTTTATGAAACTAACAAACCTTTGAGCTGCATAACTGTTGAATGAAGTAGATTTTAAAAAAGGCGAGGAATTTTTGCTTTACAATTTTGTTGTGCTCTATTTTACAGAACCTTTTGTAAGTAATCAGTTTAATTAAAAATGCGTCGAATATCTCGATGTCACTAGTTCAAACACAAGGTTATTTTAACACTAGTTAAAAGTTAGTTTCATTTACGAATAAAAAGACGATAAGATAAGTCAAAAAGACTCAAGAAAACTTATTAAAATATCAAAAGAAAACGAAGTTCATTTATAAATTCGCCGAATTAACTAGACTAGACCATTTTACAAACTGTTGTTACCCAATAAAGAATTGAAAAACGAATTATTTTATCTCAGACGAGAGAGCAGAAATAATTGTGTCGAGTGAAAGGACAACAAAGGGCAGGGGGGTATAGTCTGCGAAAAAAACGAACGCTAAAGGAAAAAGAGAGTTATTTATAAATTTTAATATGCCGTATTATTGGAAAGCTAATTTATGGGTACAGTCGGTATCACATTCCTCTGCGTATATAAAACCCTAGGAACATACCTACTCGCTATTTTCTTGTAAAGATTCGCTAATCATTGAAGTAAAATTAGTTTAGCGATGGCTAATGCTTTACTATGGCTGAGAAAATTGATTGTTAAGTTTCTATACAGTGAAGAATTCAATTCTTTATTTTGAATTATAGACACACTTAAAAGCAGACAAAATTATTGAGCTGTACAAATGAATACATAATACTGGACAATCCACGCAGCATCATCTAGCCTCAAAGAATAGCCTCAGAGCTTATGTTATGGGTACTTGATAACTGATATAATAATAATGAATCGTTTATTTGTGAAGGTCTTAAATGCATCATAAACTATTGGTAAAATAGTATTGTGTTTTAGATGTTCTCCATTTGTTTCAACTCCTCGCTCAAGTTTATTAACTCGTGATGTAGACGCGAAAGATCTCTACCTCTCGGCAAAAAGCTTATAGACAACACTTTTGGTTTATGTAGTTACGATTCAGATGCAATGATTTTATAAACGTAATAGCACAATTTTAAAACTAGAAATACTCATAAAATAAATTAAAAGAAATAACAGTAAGTACTGTACAAAGGTGAGCTTACACAAGATTTTTCTCTATTATAAAACTTTAGTATACACAAGCTCTGCTTAGCTTGGGGCTAGATAATGCTGTGTGAATTGTCCAGCATTATTTATTTAAGTACTTATTATTTATTATTAGTATCGTAATTTTTACTGCCGACTGTACACGTGGGTGCCTGCTCCCGTTATGATATAAAATTGAAAGGAATCTGTATTATTATGTGCTACTTTGCCAAGATATAATAATGTTTCGAGATCAAAGCTTCGGATTTCTTTCATCATACCTCAGGTATTGTACGTGTTTCATTGATATATTCCGTTGTTATTGCAGTATCAATAAGATTTTTATGGAAACACGTTTCAAATCTGTCAATTAGGTATACATAGAGTTCGCGTCAATAAGTATTTATGTTGATGGTTATTTTCAAGTTAAGTCTGATTGCAGATTTAATTTGGCAGTTATAAATGCTTATAAGAAACTAGAAGATATATGAAACTTTTGTAAAGCTTTAGAAGAAATCACGGATATATCCCGTTTTTCTTAAACCGTAACAGAGTTACTTTGGAATTTATAATATTAGTCAGTATGGATATGGATGAAATTAACAACATGGGATTCATAGTTAGGTTAGGTAAGTAATAATAATAATTCCTAATCCATACTCCATCCAACTAATTTTAAAATAAAGTACTTAATTTGACATATTACTTAAACACTAATTAGTTAGGTCCCTTTCGAGTATAGACTTCCTCTTAGTTTTTCCAGTCTTGTCTATAATGAGCTTTTTCTAGCCATGCTTTTCCGGCGGTTTTCTTAATTTCATTTGCCCAGTGTTCCTGTGGGCGTCCTCTGGTTAGGTAGGTATAGATATATATAAAAATATATCATTTATTCATAAAAAAAACATTACATAGGTTGGTTAGTAATGCCTTAAAGCCTATGTTAGGTTTGTCTAGGCAATGAGTTCTCATCTATTTTACTTAGGATTTCTTATCACTACTGTTGGTTAACATGTAATTTAACTTGCCTAAATATACATTGTAGACAAATCGCTTAAGTGTAAACATTCCTAGCTCTTATATAAACCATCTACAATGATAGCAGTCTTTAGCATGCATGCATTCACTTATCAACGACCGGAAGGTAGGTATATTAAATTAGACAATGGGGATGCTGCCTCTCGCTATCTGGATAAAATATCGGGTAGGGGGTATTGGCAAGACCTTTCTGGGCATAGCCAAGAGCACGCAGCGTGCGACAGGCTAACAAACCACTATGCTGGTGTTGCCAGATACCACCGTTTTAAATATAACAAGTTAAAGTACAGTGCTTCTAGGTACTTTAAACTTGCAGGAGATTTCATTTGAAACTGAGAGTTCAACTTTGGATTGAATTAAAAAAAAAAGTGTTTCTGATCTTCCAATGCCTTACTCAAACTAATTTATGTAATTTAATCTTTATTAAATTTTACTTGACGAGAAACTGATAACACCTAACTTGAGCTTAACATTGAGTTAACCATTGTTATTGTGTATTTCTTTTTCAATAAATGTTTTCATTTCATTTCCAATTCACTAAAAAAGTGATGTATAGTTCAAATTTCGGAAAAACATCGAAAGATCTTAAAAGAAAATTTTTGCTGTTACAATTGGTTCCATCTACGCCCAGTTTCCAGATGACAATGGTTGTGCCGAACATCCTTTATAATGTTAGCTTCTTCTCTAGTAGAAGAAGTCTAGCTGTGTCATCTCGTAATTATACTATCGATTTTGACTTGTTGAAGTAGAAGGGCTTCTTCGTCAGTGCAAGGCATTTTTTATACGTTTTATAGTTTAAACGAATAGACGTGTAATTAGAGGAGAACCGCTCTACCTAAATAACCGGAAGTTTTTGAAATTCTATAATATATTTATAATTTTAAGACATTAAAAATTTATAAAAGAAAACTCATCTTCTTTTAGGGTTAATCTCGCCTTTGTACATGTCCAGCATTTGTTAACTTTTATGTATGAGTTAACTTGTGTGTGCAATAAAGAATTAAAGAATTTTTTCATATCCGTAAAATCGGAAACTAAAACTTTTCGTTTGACCACAACGTGGCTATGCCCACACATGATGTGACTGATGGTATGTGGTGGTACCTTCAGTTTTTCCTGTCAATTTTTTTTCCCTACTTGCATGAAATACTTAGGTACGTAAAAATTGGACGTTCTATGGTGAATCGTTCGATCGATAAGATCGTTTTAAAATTTCTACTCCGAAGCTAGATTTACATTTTTTGCATAAATTAGGTGTTAGGTACTACCAGTGCCTTGGTTTGTAAAAGAAAACCAACGGTCGCCAAGCAGTCTGCGCTGCTCGAGTCGTCTCATACATACACACATATATACAACCTACTTAAGTGTCATGTGACGGTAGGGATGTACCTTAGTGGCTACAGTCGGCTGATTTCATTAGTAACACGGCAGGTATAGTAAATAGGTATTATTATTAATCTTCACGAGCCTGGGCGTCTTTTCTATGTATGAATTTTCAATATAAGTACGATACCAACGTGAGATTTGTTTATGACAAGCCATAACTCGACGACCTCTGACTCCGACGACCTCTGTGGCGCAGCGGGCGAAGGTCCGCCTGCGACGCAGGAGGTTGCGGGTTCGATTCCCGCCTCGGGACAAATGTTTGTACGCTCTGCAGATATTTGTTCAGGGGTTCTGGATGTTTTTCTATGTATAATAAAAAATGTATCTATCTATGTAGTGTATTGTATTATGTATATCAGTTATCTAGTACCCATAACACAAGCTCTGCTTAGCTTGGGGCTAGATAATGCTGTGTGAATGGTCCAGCATTGTTTATTTAAAATATTTATTTAAAAACAGGCTGAAAATATCAAAAAAGTTGTAGGGACACAATAAATCATAGAAAATATTAACACTATTATGGTCCAAGACGCAACGTCACGGCCACCTCCATGTAGCGGCGGCGGCGGCGCGGCCCGCCGCCCCTGCGGGTCGTACCAGGACCCGGAGAGGAGGGCAGTGAATGCGTTAATACAAATCATCGGCATCATATTATTATACGTCCACTTGATTGCACCATTTTGAGACATTTTTGTGACATTTGAAATTTAATAACTTATTGTAGCATCATAAGCAGAATTTTGAGACAACAACGTTTATTAAGAAATCAAATAATATCGCAATAATTTTCGACTTCGACGGGACTTGAACCCGCATCCTTCCCTCAGTACTCCCGTTCAAGTCCCGTCGAAGTCGAAAATTTTTGCGAATGTGCTAACGAACTACACCACGACATCAAGTGACGTAAGAGTCGAAAATCTTTGCGACTTCCTACGGTCTCTAGCGCCGTTAGTTACAACGTTTATAACGCCAAAATGAAAGCATATACGAGTTTCCGGCTGCCTGTCTCGGAATTCCTAGGTGAAACCCTGATATGATTGGACTATATTACAAGTATGGATTTAACTTGTCGATAAAATGTCTGATTAAATTTCCATCGACTAAGCCCCAACTCTAAAGGAAACCCAAGGCACCATGCAAATCGTCCGCGGCTGTATCGACCCATTGATTGCTCGCCAATTTTCTAGATTCAATTACTCGCATTACCTCCGATGTTATCAATCAGCTTGATTGTAACGAAATTGTTTAAGGCTTTCCCTAGCTGCTTTTGAATAATAAATACAGACTTTTTTTTGCTTTGATGAGATTACGATTGTTTGCTGAAAGGCTGATTTTGGTGAAATCATACATTACAGAAAAATATGGATTAGAAAGAATGTCTAGAAAGTCGAAAAGTTAGTTTACTTATTTTTTATGGCAACCGTTCCACCCACAGGATGGATGGATGTATTTTTGTCACTTTTTCACTAAAAGTACGGAACGGATCGAACCGAAATTTTGCATAGATAGTCTAAACCTAGAATTCCCATGGGATGGTGCTAATCTTAAAACGTGTCCGTAGAACGCGTGCGAAGCCACGGGCAGAAACTAGGAAACCGTTTTTCTACAATGATATCATCGAGCACACACACAAACACACACACACTCTGCTTTATCAGGGCAGTTGCTAAGTGCAGAAACCTTACGTAGATGGCGTGACTGTGACGTCACACGACCTTGCTGTCTCGCTTGCACACCTGACATCATCATTGCAGAAGTTAATATTTTCTCTTTTCTCCCTATAGATTTCAGTTGGAAAGACCTCATTTCAAAGGTAATTTGGTAGTTGCTATAGAAGAATCTTGATTGAGCTGCACAGGGATAAGAAGTTTTGTAAAAATAAAAAATACGTGATTTATTGTTTATTTATGCTGAGTTCTGAGTGAATCGAACCAAGGAATAATAATTTTTCATAGAAACTTTACCACCATTTTTAACCCCCTCAGAGGTTACTTTTGAAAATAGCCTATTAGTTATTTTAGAACCAGGTTAGGTTTTAGGATAACACAGGCTATTTTCTGCATCGACATACCAAATTTCATGTAAATCGGTTTAGTAGTTACGGCGATACGTGGTAACAAACATTCACAAAAACTTTCGCATATATAATACTAGCTTCTGCCCGCGGCTTCGCACGCGTTGTTTCTATGGAAACGTTTTGAGGTTATTTCTATCCCATGGGAACTGATTTATGGGATAAAAAGTCGCCTATTGCGTTTAATTCCAGGGTTAGACTTACCTGTACTTATGCAAAATTTCAGCCTGATCCGTTCAGTAGTTTTGGCGTGAAGAGGTAACAAACATCCATACATCTATCCATCCAAACTTTCGCATTTATAATATAATAGTGATTCGTAGGAAGTAGGATGTAAGTATCTATCCTCCTACCTTCATCTTCAATAAATTACGTATTGTACGGTGCGATGTAATTTTTACGTATTTTCATGGGTTTAAAATTTGAATAAAATAGATATTCAACATAACCAAGGTAACTTCTGCTACCTTCCCATGCTGTTTCATAATACTTTTAATCGGCAGGCCAGCCTTTGTTACTCCAGGTTTACAAATACCTAGGTACATGCAAAATTTCATCCCAGTACGTTCATTTATTTTGGCGTAAAGCAGACAAACAAATATCCATCAACATCCTAATCCTGACTAAGAACAAGCCAGATCCTCTTTTTTAATTAAATTTTTAACAAGTAATTAATTGAAAACTATAAAAAAGCTCGACACGGTTCCCACTATTTAACCACTTTTTCACTTTTTTTTCGCGAAATGACAAAAGCCTTCGAAATGCTAATAGCTCAGAACACTCCCAGAATTTAGGCGAGAGTTTTGATACCTCATTTACCAAAATCGCTTCAGCCGTTTTGATACTTCGAGGTACCTACTAAAAAGTGTCCGCCAACCATATTAAAAAATAACGAAATAGCCTGGCCACCCATGCCTCATGGGTGGCCTCATACATTTTATTTCACAAACAATTATTTCAATGTGTCGAAAATCGGAATATAAACTTGGTACATAGGTAGTACATAGTTAAATATAGACATTTGAGACAGACATAAACATAATTTTTAAATGGTATAACACCTGCACTTCGATAAATGCATAGGTGTAGTGTATGCAGTGATAAATTGATAATGTTCTGTACCCACGGACCAAGACTCGTAAAACTAACCTACGGCACGTTACGTGAGCTGATAGCATTGCTCACTGCTTAGCAACGAGGTTTCATAGCTGCTTGTACTGTACAGTCAGCGAAGAAAGCGGCCCGTTGACTTAACGTCGTTCGTGGTGACTCTGTGACTGAAAGGGTGTGTATATTTTTTTTTTTTTTTTTTTTTTTTTTCGGCGGTAGGCTTTGTGTAAGCAACATCTATTGTTACTATAGCATATTTTCATCACTAGAAAATTATAACCTCTACACAACACTCAACATGGTGGACGCCACATCAATCCAAAAGTCTCTGGCTGAGATGGGCTCAATGTTCCAGCTCACAATGGCAGAGTTTGAAGGTAAACTGATGAGAAGCAAGTCGCCAGTATCTGATCTCAATGCATTGGCAAATGAGTTTGCCTTATTCAAAACGCTGATGTCGAAGTCTCTCCGGACCCTTCAAGATCAAATTGGAATGCTCAGCAATCATGTAGACAGCCTCGAAATGCGTGGGCGGCGGAAGATCCTTCTCTTGCATGGCGTAAAGGAGGCTGCTCAGGAAGACACATCAGCTGTAGTAGTGAGTACGGTGTTAGAGAGGCTGAAGTTGTCCGGTTTCACGAAAGCCAGCATCAGTCGCTGTCATAGAATGGGTCGTGCCACATCAGACAGACCGCGCCCTATTCTGTGCAAGCTCCGTGATATTGAGGTGAGAGACAAAATGTGGTCTAGTAAATCCTCGCTAAAAAACACTGGTGTGACGCTCTCGGAGTTCCTGACCAAGGGCCGTCATGAAGCGTTTATGGAGGCTAGGAGTCGCTTTGGAGTTACCCAATGTTGGACGAGGCAGGGTTATGTCTATGTACTCGGCCCTGAAGGCGACCGACATCGAGTCTCCAGTGTGGAGGAACTAAACAAGATCCCACAAGTACAGACGGCCGCGACAGGGGTTCCGACGGTCATAGTGAAGGAGGTTCCTGCTCAGAAGTCGCGACGTGCAGCCCAGCGTAAATAGTATTCGGGTTTTGTTTATATCATAGAATTCAGCGAATCGGCCGGGCTAAGTACATTCCAAACACCAGTCGAAGTCTACCCACATCTTTGTTAGTTACCTATTTATTTAGTAATACCGTCTTTACGCATATTTATTTGTTTTGTATCTTCCTTCATTCAACTTCTTCTTTATTATTTTGTTGCTTGCATCACAAACTGTCACGTCAATTTATGTCAACTAACTCTCAAACTGACATTGACAGTGACATCACCCTTAGACACAGACGTACTGTAACGAAACGGATCATAACTTCGTACGAACGTTCCAACGGACGCAAAACTTTTAGACATTTTTTTTTTTTCTTCTATCTACAGTTTTAATTATTCTTCGTTTTAGTGTATGGTAATTGATGTGTTACTTAGTAGTTTTATTCGTTGCTATGTACTACTCTCGATCCCTTCTCGATTGAAAGCCGATTCGCTTAGTTGTTTAGGTTTTTAAAATTTCTTTATTATGTTATTATGTTTTTGTAAGTTCTAATATTACATAGATTTTAATTTTTCTTTAATTATGGCAACTGGCGGGTGGATAGTGTATTTGGTAATAATTGCTTTACAGGTACATTGGTTGAGCGTAGTAAGTTGTAGTATATATATTTTTTTGGGTCTATTTTATCTATGAGTGATTCAGATGGCGATGAATTCATATCCTGTCCCTCCTCAACTAGTAGCAGTTCTGATGATAGTTTTAGCAGCATCCCATCTCTTCGTGATACTCTAGAAACCACTTTTAGTGATGTTTCTAGAAATTTCAATGTAGTCCATATTAATGCGCAGAGCATACCGGCCCACATTAATGAAATGCTTGCATCACTATCTTGCAAGAACATACATGCCATTCTTGTATCCGAGTCCTGGATGAAACCTAACTTACCTACTACTCCTTATTCACTTCCAGGTTTCCAACTCATTAGGAATGACCGCACAAGTAGCGGAGGGGGCGGTGTAGCGATATACCTACGTACTCGCATCCCCTACACAATCATAAATATGTCTGCGCAGCCACCCCCATCCTCCTCTGGTGAACATCTTTTTCTCCAAGTCACTCTTGCACACCGTAAAATTCTTCTTGGCGTTTATTACTCCCCTTCTGTGCGCATTAACTTTTTCTCTTCTCTCGAAAAACATTTCGAAGATCTTATCCCTCTGCATGATCACACCATTATAATGGGTGATTTTAATACCTGCCTAATGAAGAAAGACTCTCGTTCGTCCGCTCTTGAGAATATTGTTCAGGCTAACAACCTGACCATTCTTCCTCTGAGTGCGACTCATCATTTTCCTAACTGTCAACCTTCCCTTCTAGACCTAATTTTTGTTTCTTCCAATGCTCATGTTGCCAAGCACGGACAGTGTACGGCGGATGAGTTCTCGTATCATGACCTGATATTTCTATCTTATAAGATTCGACCTCCTAAAGACAAGCCTCAAATTCTTCTGCAGCGCAATTTCGGTTCAATGGATATGAAGTCTTTGTGTGACGATGTACAAAACGTAGATTGGTCTGGGGTTCATGAAGCTGACACTATTGATGCCAAGGTTCAATGTTTCAACGAAGTCATTGTTAGTCTGTACGACGTGCATGCTCCTGTCCGAGCAGTCAAGATGAAACATCTCCCTGCTCCCTGGCTTACTGATGAAATTCGGTCTGAAATGCACAAAAAACTTGCAGCCAAGGTTCGTTTTCGACGCACTCCGACAGAATTCAACAAAATGAAGTATGCTGAGGCTAGAAATCACTGTAATAGGGTGTGTAGGGATGCACAACGCCGTTATATCCATGAATACGTTACCAATAAAGACCCGGCGAAAGTGTGGAAGTTCCTGCGCACGCTCGGTATTGGAAAATCACGTCAAGAGGCACCCAAAGACTTAGACATAAATGCTCTCAATTCACATTTTTCAGCCTCCTCCAGCTTTGATGGATCTACTAAATTTCAAACTTTGAACTATCTCTCTTCTCTTCCAACTCCTGACTTTTCTAATTTTTCATTTAGACAATTTACTGATGGCGATGTTAAAAAGAGTATCCTGTCCATAACGTCTAATGCTGTTGGTAGCGACTGCATAAGTAAAAAGATGATCATCCCGATTCTTGATGAAATACTTCCTGTAATTACTTACCTTTTTAACTACTCCATTGACACTGAAACCTTCCCAACTGTATGGAAGGAGGCTCAGGTCATCCCTCTTCCTAAAAAGCCCAATCCTTCTTCTTTTTCTGAGTTTCGTCCTATATCTATTCTCCCTTTCCTCTCTAAAGCCTTAGAGCGCCTTGTGCACCAACAGCTGAGCGTTTTTCTTAATTACAATAATCTTTTGAATCCCTTTCAGTCCGGTTTTCGTCCAGGCCACAGTACTGTCTCTGCTCTTATCAAAATTACCGACGATATCAGACATGGCATGGACGACGGATTTGTAACTATTCTGTCACTCCTAGACTTCAGCAACGCATTCAACAACGTTGACTTCGACATTCTTCTAGCTCTCCTCTGCTCTTTTAACATATCGCCCTCAGTGATTGGCTGGTTTCGAAACTACCTGAGTGGACGCCGGCAACGCATTCGCGTTGACGATTCCTTTTCAACATGGTGTCAATTGGATGCCGGTGTTCCTCAGGGCGGCGTTCTATCTCCTCTTCTCTTTGCAATCTTCATCAACTCTATCTCTAAACATCTATCTTCTCCCTACCACCTCTATGCAGATGATTTGCAAATCTACACGCAAGCCCCGGTGGAATGGCTTGGTGAAGCCATTGCAGATTTGAATAAGGAACTTGATAATATCAACAGTTGGAGCAAATCATTTGGGCTCAAGGTTAACCCTAGTAAAACCCAAGTGATCATCATAGGTAGCTCTAGGATGACTGCTCGTATCGACTGGCCTGACCTACCAAAAGTAATTTTTAATGGGGTTGCTATAGAGATCAGCGAAACGGTAAAAAATCTGGGGTTACTTATGGACAGGCAGTTATCGTGGGGTCCACAACTGGCAGCGGTATCCAGAAAGACTTTTGGTACAGGAGCTTCTTTAAAGCGATTGCGTAACTTTCTTCCTACTTGCACCAAAATTGCGCTTGCACAATCCTTATTGCTCCCTATCCTAGACTACGCAGATGCCAGTTATCCGGATTTAACTGAAGACCAACTCAACAAGCTTGAGCGTCTTCAGAACTACTCCATTAGATTTATATTCGGCCTGCGTAAATTTGACCACATCTCAGAGTACCGCAACAGGCTCATGTGGCTGCCCATTCGTCTTCGCCGGAATGCTCATGTCCTTCATCTCCTTTACTCCGTTCTTTTTGTCCCATCAACACCATCTTATCTAAAAGACCGTTTTGAATTTCTCCATCTGTCCCATTCACGATCCCTCCGTTCTTCTGATAATCTTCTTTTAAAAATTCCTTCGCACACTTCCCAGTTTTATGGTGATTCCTTCACGTTGCAGGCCACCAGACTCTGGAACGCCCTTCCTGTTTCTATCCGACAAGCTAAATCCCTTCCCGTCTTCAAAAGTATGGTTCATCAACACTATCTGTCCACTCTTGATAAGTCTTCCTGATATTCTTTATATATTTTGTTATTTATTCCTTTTTTTTTTGTGTCTGTTTGCTCTCTTTTATCTCTCTATTATTAATAACTCTATTATTAATAATACTTGATTGTTTAATACTTATTTTAGTACATCGTCAATAACGCCACCGTCAGCTTCAATACGTACCGATCCTATCCATCCAAAGGTTGCCTGGAAGAGATCGCTGTTAGCGATAAGGCCGCCGATTGTGCCATATTCTATATAGTTAGTATTAAGTTCTTATTAAATTTTTCTGTGTATTGATGGTGCAATAAAGATATAATCTATCTATCTATCTATCTATATGTGTAATTGCATCCTGAGCCATGTGTTAACACTTCATTTACCTAGTTATGGTATTCAAGTCTACAAATTAGTGTACTTAATTGTTCTCAAATCATCTAAGAGTATTTAAATCTACTAAATAGTATACCTTAATTCACCTGGGTGAATTAACCCAGGTGAATTAAGTCTACGACGCCGAAGAAAGCTATGTTCTTTGTATGTGCCTGTGTTAAGAAATATCTATTTATTTAATAATATGTCATTTGACGTCCTTAGTGGCGGCGCAGCGATCGAAAGGATCGTCTGCAACGCAGGTGTCCAGTATTATTTATTTTAGAAAAGCTTATAAAACTGAGATCGGTATTATAATCCAAACAGGCGTTTTCTGTTAAAAAATTGTTCAATAATGGTTCGACCAGACTCAAAAAGGGGCGCTGTTTTAGGGCCATAGGGTTGTCAAATCAAAGGGGCAACGACTCTGCATAGACCTTGGTGATCTTTATTTACAAAGAAAACTACAATCAAATAATATAAAAAAATTGGAACTAGTATTTACAATTGAAACAGTTGAGCCAACTGCAGACTGTAGCAAACAATCTACAGCTCAGCTGATCCATATCAAAACCAGTCGGAAGAGTCCCCGAAAGACTGGTTAATTTGACTGGGATGTCCGACCCCACCTTATTCTCTTCGTGAGAGATCCGTGCCATCTATTGAGTTCTAAGCTAAATGGTTTTATCTTCTTTCTGGAAAACGCCTGATGCGCAAAACTAAAAATGACAAAAATGCTTAAAACCAAAAACAATTTTTTTTTTACCGGTTGTTCCAACAGCCACCATAGGCCGAAGTAGGTGGAACGAACGGGAATACCACCAATATTTACCGGTTGTTTTTAAAAATGAGAGTCTGTCGCTGAGTGTACCTACAGACTTCTTAAGTGACCTACAAGTCTATTATCATTTGATAAGGGTAATCGGTGAAAGTTGATAAACAATGCAGAAATAATCTCTAAGATAGTAACTGTTTGGACAATGATAAATGCGGTTGAGTGTACCCGGTTGTTTAGGTACAAGAAAGAAAGGATTTCTTACTTGTACCTAAATATGTAGGTACAACCGCCCCTTTCTCATACAAGGAGAGCCAAGGACGGTTGAAACATTGAGGCATTCCTCGTAGCGCACCCAGATGAATCGCACCCAGATGAACCGCACCTAAGTACTTCCACATAGCGCACCCGTTTTGGTGCGTTTCATTCAGTAGGTATAAATGTTAAGTTTTTATTCCTCGTTGCGCACCAATGACAATGTAGGGTCTAGTGATGGGGTTGTTTTCATCTAATTAGTAACCTATAGGTGGAAATTTATAGTTGGCTTTCAACTTACATTTACCTAGTATGTAAATAAATAAAATTAGGATTTAGTTAAAAGTAATATGTCCTTGGCCGTACCCGTACAGTGTAATTCTGATGATCTATTCATTTACTCAAAATCCTCTCACTAAGAGATCGCCTTTTTTGCCGGTCGTAATGCCAGTCCTTTGGATCTGTTTTTTTGGAAATTTTAGTCTGTCCTGTCTTACAGACGCCGGTTACTCGGACGCTTCTGGTCATCTTTATAAACTGTATTATTACTTTACTTATCAATGTTCAATTCTCTTTCTCTTGTCAATGTTAATTCGGTAAGAGAAGGAACTAGTAGATATTTGTACAATGGCAGAAAAGTGGCAAACCAGACTCATATTGCCATCAACTTTAACCGTTCTTATACTAAGTTCAGCTTGAACCGGATCAACGTGCGCTATGCGCTGATCTCGTTCAAAGCGCTTAACTGAGTTTAGCTTATGTTGATCGCGTCACGGTGAAATTCCACAAGTGCAGACAAGACAAAACTAGGTATTTGACAAAAGCTTTCATCGTCGTCGTTGATTCTGTTTTCGAAGTTTATGACACTCGAAACAGACACTGGCAGAGTCGAAAGCAAGCGCCATTATACTAAGCTAATCTAAGATATACTAAACGAAGTATACAAAACTAAAATATAATTTTCTAATCGCCGTACGAAAAACTGGCTGTAATAGTTTTTTGTTGACTTAGATAGGTACTTACCTACCTTTTCATACATACTTTGTAATTTTTTTTCTAAAATTATTACATTCCTTCAAATAGATTCCATGCTTTCAAAACTTTATTTCCAAACATACCTAGGTACTCTTAACTACCACTTCAGAAAAGTCCAGACGTTACGTCAAAACTTTCTCCAGTCGCCCAATACTTAATATTTTTACACGGCGATGGGGCGGAATGGAACTTCATTAGACCCTAACGAGACCATTGAGGACTTAGAGACGGTGACATTCGGTGCTACGACCGTTTGCCCTCTAAACTGAAATAAGCAATGGCTTAAGGCTCTACCTCCCCATACACTAGATACTAGATACGATGTTGCCCTTGGTGGCCACCAAACTCTATTTTCGCATCTGTGTTAAAACTATTAAAGAAGCGTTAAAAAAATGCTTATAATAGGTATCACAAATTGCCCAACGTAATTTTTGGAATTTCCTTTCTTCGACGTAATAATAAGATAAAATATGTGGCGGCGCTAGTGTTCGGGGAGGTAGAGCCTTAAAGAAAAAGTCTAGAGCAAGAAATAACAGTGATGGTGCAAGGGTAACGCAATTTGAGGTGACATTTAGCCGGTGTGGGAATAGCTAAGAACACATGGAACGATAAATTTAAAAGTTGATAAAATCGGTCAAGTGCGGGTCGGGCTCGCACACGAATGGTTCCGTACGACATCCGAAATCGACGGGACGAAATAGTATTTCATTAGACCTTAACGAGACTATTGAAGGCTAAGGTGACATTCGGTGCCACTCGTTTGCCCTCGTGAAAAACTCGCGACGTGAAAAGGTTTCCGCAATATAACAAAGAAAACTTTTTTCATCGATAAAATTAATAGTTTTTTGAAAGCTAGAAGGAAATGATTCATACAAATGTGAAAACTAAATTATGAAAACATGTTAAATCCTTTGTGTGTACAAAATTTTAACAGAAAGCTTTGATACGGTCAGAAATTATTCCTATTTGGTTTACTACAGCCATTTTGTGGCACTTTAGACAACGAGTAACTCTATAATCTTGCTGCATGCATTCATACGATGACGAATTAATCATACCATTTGACATTTAGCTGACGTTCCCAAAAAAACAACTCTGTTTGTACTGGTCATAAATGTCATACATAGTGAGGTAGAATATTAGGGAATAATCCAGTTAACAGGACTATACATCATCATCACCATCCTATACTACTCCACGGCCGGACATAGGCTCCCCTAAAGAGCACCATAGCGCCCTGCCTCAATGCAGCACTGGTGATGTCAGTGCTGTGCTGAGCACTGGCACAGCTATGCTGTATAAGGACCCTGTATCAAATACTTTATCATTACCAGTGTCGCTAGTGTAGTGTGTAGTTACATAACTTTGTATTAAGTAAGTACCTACAGTACCCACAGTGGAAAATCGCAAACGAAATCGAAAACGGTCGATCGCCAAAATGTTTGTGCATACGACGTTTTTGTAAATTGACAATGTTGAACATTATCTGATGTTGACTTATAGGAAATAAATATTTCCGAACTTGGCTGACGCTGTACCGCGCGTCTCGATCACAGGTTTTTTTTAGGTTAGCGTCTTAAGGCAATAATTTAATTAACTAATTTAATTTAATATAGAAACTAATACTTTTCTCTGACGTGCTACGTCGATGTTAGATGCGGCAAGCTGAAGACAGGGCGCTATAGCGCTCATTAGGGGAGTCCTATGTCCAGAAGTGCACTAATATAGGCTGATGATGAGATAGATAGATAGATAATACTTTATTCATCACCTTAACAAAAAGCACATTTTACACGAAACATATAGAGAACAGCAATAGACGACTGGCCAAATCGGACAAGTTGACGCACGTAATGGGACCGGCTACCTACAACAAGCTCCCAGACAAGGTTAAGGACGCACCAAGTCTCGAAATTTTTAAATGCAGACTAAAAAAATGGCTCGTAGAGAAGAAGTTTTATACCTACGACGAATTTTTAAATCATGATCAATTTGCTAGTTAATTTTTTTTAAAAAACTTCTTATCAATTTTATTATTATTTTATGTTAAAACGATTGTGACGTATAATTTGACAAATTATAAATAAAATGTTTATCTGTTTATCTGTTTATCAATAGAGCTGGCGGCCTTATCGCTTAAAGCGATTTCTTCCAGAATGATGTATTTGACAATGAGAGAATGATGTATTTGACAATTTGTGACGTCGATACAACGTCAACGTCGTCGTCAACAGGCGTACAAACGGCTTTTGACGTCTGTACGTCTGTAATCTGAATGTTTACGTAATCTTATTGTTTCGTGATTCATCCAGGTCACATTCCGATGTTTTGTTTGATTGTTTTCGCTCGAATGACTCATGACTCACGGCTGCGCAGTTCACGCTATTTATTTGTTATCGAATTGTAGAATACAAACATACTAATTAGAATACAAACATCAAAGTAGGAATATATGTCTTTTTTCTAAGATATTAACGACCATTAATCGAATATTTTTTTAGTGTGTTTTGCATTTGAAGCACCGCGCCGGAAAATAATGGCATATTTACAGACAGACAGCCGGGCCACGGATCGAGTCACAGTCAGTTATCTTACAACGGTTACTTTTCCCTTCTTCGGGGTAAAGAATCCTAAAAGAAATTTTTTATTAAAAAAATTATTTTTGCATACGACGTGTTTTTGTTTTTTTAGCAAAAATCTGCTGGTTCCCATAACACAAGCAATAAATGCCTTTTTTTTTTTTTTTTGTTTCGTCGAGGAAATTCGTTCACGAATAAACTGGTCTGGGGGGGGACCAGAATTATGTGGGACTCGACGCCCTGAAAAGGACGTAATACCCACTAAAACCTCTCCGGTGTCCCTCTCTCGCCATTTTCGCCGAATAAATGCCTACTCTGGGGCGAAAAAGCTAGATGACTTTACAACTCCAACATAAAAAATCGTGTAGAGTTACAAAAGGCTATTTCCACGTGCCTCCGACGACCTTGCCGTGATGCAGTCTGTAGCTAGGGCTGCCGCGCGTTACATACCAGATGTTACTTTAAACTTAAACCAAAAAGAAAGATAAATTTATTAAAAACCTAGAACACGATACATTACAAATAAAAGATACAAAAACAGATAGAAGAATACAAATAAGATACTAACTACAAAAACAGAACAATCAAAGTGTTACACGTGTCTCAGCATTATGCCGCTTCAATCCGAAGCTAGTAGTGGTGCTGGTTTTCAGACAGGCTCAGGCTTTGTAGACTACCGTAGCACGCAATGTAGAGTGAAACATAAATGTACTTATATCTTTACAGTCTTTTTGCTTACTGAGGGACTAGAATGCTAGATGGCTCTCTATGAATGTCCGTCCAACATGAACAAAATCCACTGGAGTGTATCACGAGGCTATTTCCACGTGTCTTCGTCGACCTTGCCGTGATGCAGTATGTTGCTAGGGCTGCCACGCGTTACACACAGCTCAGGCATAAGTTTAGACTTATGTCTTTGTAGTTGGACGACCGCAATGTCCAGTGAAACTGGTTACTCGTACTCTTCTCTCGGGGTTTGTCAATTCTTTTATACTACGATTTGCGCTGTCGCGACAAGTTTGGCCAAAAAGTTCGTCTTATCGCGAATTATCATCGCGACTTCGCGATGCGACGACGTTGCGAAGTTTTTTCCAATGTGGCCAACACTTCGTCGTAGATCGAACACGAAGTTTTATCACGACAACGCGAAGACGAATCTTCGCCTTGTAATGTGGCCGTAGCATTAGAACAATTGAAAATATTGACGTAATTGGTTGGTATGCTATTGGCATGGCTTTTTGATATTTTAGTTTTCTCTCATTATTATTCATGAAACCTGACTACGAAAAGCGTCCCGAGTCATGTTGATTTCGTTCCCTGGTTACAGTGTGACTGCGTCCCAGCTAGAGCAGCTGTTGTAAGTTCTTAATTCAGTGGAATTTAGGATGACTATAATGGTGGACTCTACATTATTGGGCTAGTTAGTTTTCGCTTTATTTAATGCGTTATTTATAGCCTAGTTCTTAACTATGTTTATGGTCTGGTCTAAAGTTTCAGCCATTTTGCGAAATTAACGGCCCCGCTTTGTGGATTTAAATTTTGTTTGGGCTCAGAAAGGTTAGGTTTGGAAAATATTTGTTTTTTTCGGGCATGTGACAACTTCTGTGGTTGCGGGCAACACCAGTGGCCTGAGACTGGGTGTATGATGGACTATGTTTGTATGATTTGCGTCTTTTTGTTCCGGGTTTTATTTTCACACAGATTTGTCCACGCAGTGCACGCGCGAATAGAACCGCACTCACCCTGATGAAGTCCCTCGTTTAGGGGTGAAACGTTGATATTCTTCTGACAAAAATAAGGTTCGTAGTTAACCCGCTTACATTCATTAAGAAATTAACAACGTAAAGTAAAATGTCCATTATTATTTTAAACACAGTGGCAGCCCTAATTAGTAGCGATGGCCTTGCAGAATGCCCTGGGATGACCCGCGTGCTGATTTATAAAAACCACTGCAGTGCTCGCAATGACTATGATTGATTGTTTTATTCTCTTAATGAGCTCAGGATAAAAAAAAACGTTTTAAACTGGGGCTGATTATTGTGGGAAATTATATCGATAGTTTTTTAAGTTATTTAGCGACTTAGATAAAAGGAGAAGGTTCTATGTTAGACTGTTTTTTATGTACGCTGATTATTCCGTTTATCGTAAACCGATTCTGATGATTCTTTATTTGATATGTACTGACGATGATCCCCTCGGGAATATTTTTTTAAACGGACCATCCGTTTAAAAAAAATATTCCCGAGGGGTTGGTATTCGTCCCCCAAAACTTAACAAGATCCGTCAAGCGAGAGTGTAAATCGCGTGCCAAGGGTTTCGAACTTTTGTCAATTATACAAAAATATAAGTACTTTAAGTACCGGTTAGACTTTCCTATTTCATGCTTAAGTACCTAAAAATAGTTGGTACACCTACATTCTAGATGGATCGCTTTGCAAACTTTGGTGATAGGGGAGAATGGTCAATTTTTTGTCAAAATATTTCAAAAAGTATGAAAACTGCAGAAATTTCAAAAACAATTTTGTAAAAACCTTTCATTTGATACCCTTACATAACAGGATCTATTGGCATCAACAAAAGTTTTCGCGTAACATGCCCATTTAATAAATAATAGTTGATTTTTTTTTAAATGCGACTGTACAAATTTGTATAAAAAAATATGGATAGTGTCCTAAGACCATTTTCCTGTAGCTACACCGGTTAAGGTACAGTGGCGGTCAGAAGTGACCTAGCTTCTAAAGACATTGTCTTGATGCAATTCGTGGTGCTTACGACCTCTTTCAAATTCATTATTATTTGGGTCCTAGGTTCAAATCCACAAAGTCATTTACACTTAGTAACTAACCTAATTTTGAGGTTAAACATTATTATCTATTTTACTAGGAAATAAAACGGTAAAAATAAGTAACAATTTATTTTAACACCATTATAAATTATAATTATTAAAACAGTTTTTCATAAGTACATATTCTATAATATTTCGCTTGCATACCATATATAGCATACAGTTATAATGGTGGACAGAAATTTGGAATGAGATGAAATATACTATTTTAAAACACTATCATAGACGCAGATGCCAGCCAAATCCCACGTGTCGCGAAGGCTAGGCAGTGAATGCGTTTAGGTATGCCTCCAATTATGACCGCAACTGTACCTCCCCTTTCTGCCCCGTCCAAAACATCCACCCTGTGTTTTATTCTGTGGCATTACTTATATTACTTGTTGTTCAGTTAGTCAAAAACAAGTCATAAAGGTCGTCTTACAGGTCATCATAAAAACTGCCAGCCCTGTGTATGATCGGAGAGTCACGTACACGATGACGTCACACTTGCACACGACTCACACCGACGCCTGCCGCGGATATTTACAGTTTTTGAATGCATACTAATCTCGACCTTGATGTCATCGTTTATGGTTCGTTTTGCTGGTGCTGTTGTTTAAGTACCACATATTGTTTAAAGTCTTTTCAAACGTAAAACAATCAAAATCTGTCGTGTCAAACGCTGTATCATACTTCCTACTATCCTGTACTCAGGATTCTACTAATATCCTGTACTCAGGATATCTATCAGGATCCTATCCATTCACGGTTGTCTGGCTCTTGAGCGATAAGACCGCCACTTGTCACTTAGTTTTTAAGCTGTTTTGTATGTTTCTATCTATAAGTGTGCAATAAAGAATTTTCTATCTATCTATCCTACTAATATTATAAAGCCGAAAGTTTGTGATTTGTGACATTTTTGTTACCTAGGATCTCCAAAACTACTGAGCAGATCAAGATGAAATTTGGTATACGTTTGGAGCAAAGCCGAACTTAGTTAATAGGTTACTTAATATACCGAAAATACGCGCGCGAAGCCGCAGGCTGAAGCTAGTAATATTATAAAACCTAAAGTTTGTGAAATCTGAATTTTGTTGCCTAGGATCTCCAAAACTACTGAACAGATCAAGATGAAATTTGGCGTACGTTTAGAGCAAAGCCTAACTTAGATCATAGGCTACTTATTATATCGAAAACACGCGTGCGAAGCCGCAGGCTGAAGCTAGTAATATTATAAAGCCTAAAGTTTGTGAAATCTGAATTTTGTTGCCTAGGCTCTCCAAAACTACCTACTGAACAGATCAAGATGAAATTTGGCATACGTTTAGAGCAAAGCCTAACTTAGATCATAGGCTACTTACTATATCGAAAACACGCGTGCGAAGCCGTGGGTAGAAGCTAGTATGGCATAATCAATAAAATCGGCAGATTTGGCCGAGGATCTCAAGAGGCGCAAATAAGCTGGTCCCGACAGACCCTACGCATTTGCTCCCCTTGGAGTCTAGACCCTAGGTCCGTGGGGTACCGAGGCTCTTCGGGTTATCAAAAAATTATCTGAGCGTCTGGTCGAAGCGACGTGTGACCCGAGAGCTGGTGAGTATCTGGCGCAGCGCATCAGCATTGCCATACAGCGTGGCAATGCAGCCAGCGTAGCGGGGACGCGACGACTGGTACTGATATGGATCAGTTGAGCTACCTGTAGATATTTTGCCAAGTCTTCAGTTAGCTCAAATGGTTCAATTATAAAAACTAGTTCTAATCTTTGATTATTTACCTATTAGATAAATAATCAAAGGTTCTAATTTGCTTCTATTGATTGAAAATTTCTTTGTTACTAAATTATCATCGTTGTATGTTGCAATTTCCTAATGAAAGAAAATAGAGCCTTTATCATCCCACATAAATCAATGTGTTGCCATGTGGGACCAAAAAACAAGTGTTGCCAACTATCCTAGCCTAGCGTCGCTCACTTTAATCACAATAGCCGGCTATAATTTTAAATGGCCGTCACAAACTGAAAAGTTTCCATCCTCGTTGCCAAGAGAAGCGATCCTCTTCACTTAAGCACATTATTAGCATATAATCTGCGACTTTCTTGTACTGTTGACAGCAGTTGATTAACATTTTGTAAAGCTTTTAGTTTATTTTACTAATATTATAAAAAAAATTGTATGCTATGAATGCAAAGTCGACGCAGAAACGAGTTAATTTCATTTTCATTTATTTTCTCAAACAATTTACATTGTGTCGGAAATTTCACGTTGCACCTAGCACATCTTATTATAGAGTTAATATTTTGTATTTTTGTATTTATTCAAAACATAACATCTATCATTACAGGTTAAACCTAATACAATAGTAAGACTAGAGCGTACAAAACTAGTGAGAAAAGTGAGAAAAGTGAAGAAGACCGAGAAAAATATACTAGTATTTACAATTGAAACAATTGAGCTAACTGCAGACTGTTGCAAACAGTCTACAGGTAGCTCAACTGATCCACATCAATACCAGTCGGAAGCGTCCCCAAGACGCTGGCTGCATTGCCACGCTGTATGGCAATGCTGATGCGCTGTAAATAACTAACATTCTTATCAATGTCGCTGATTGTACGTAGATGTTCAGAGTACCTAAGTTGCAGCTTACCAACCTTTTAACCAAATTGGCGGACCGTTTGCTCCCTGGCATGCAACCAACCAATGTAAACCCTGTAAGAAGTTACATTGTAAGGAGTACATTACATTGTAAATAATAACGGTTGTGAGTTCGCTGCTCGTGTCTCCGGGAAAATCAACTCTAGAAAAGAAAAACAGTCTCTGAACCTTGGATACTCAAACATAACTTAGATTTCTTCTGATGCTCACAATTTTTGATATCTCGTTTCAATCTGAGTTTATAATTAAATAACGTAAAACTTTTAAACGTGCGCGATTCGTTAACTTATTTAAACGTAATGTGAATTTGAACATTCCTGATTCTGAAGACGAATTGAAGGTAGTCGTGGACTGCCGTCAATTCTCGGCTGTAACTCCGAGTACATCTAGTCGCCCCGTAACCACGATCGCTGTAACGCGGTAGAAACGTAGGGGAAATAATAACAAAAGGTACGCGATAAATACCCGTTAGAATCATTAATTTTATGAAAGAACATGTTTGTTTTCTTACAAGTCGTGCGAGTGTACAGTGTAACGCTTATCCCAGTTGTGGAGCTCAGTGTTTGTAAAACATTTCTGGCAATAAAATGGTTCAATTTTATATCTAAAGTGAAGTGACGAATTTCTGACAGATTTTCAATGAGAACTGTCAAAAATATGCGACAAGATAAATCTGCGTTTGAGTATTCGACCGTAAAGTATCCATAGGAGTGGCAACACCATCCTTTCCGTCTTTGTTAATAGAGTGTCAAACCTCCTTACATTGTTTAAAATTAATTTGATTAGTGTCAAAAGCCACGCTATAGTGGTTAAAACTTTAAACAGGAAAGTAGGATGTGCTCATGCTTATGGGGGTACCTACCCTCAAATTGCTTATTTTCAACTCCGTCGGACCTCCATATCTTCCAAACTACTGAATATTTAACTTTGAAATTTATGTCTGGTAAAGTTCAGGACTTATTCTATCGATCATATGTTTCGAAAACACGATTCTATAAAATTTTCTCGATAGAAAAAAATCGCAAAGTTACCTCTAATTTTTTACTAAAACCCTAGTTTCTCAATAAATACAGATGATACGATCTTGAGATTAAGCATAGTAATTGAGCTAAGTATAAAGAATATTTTATATGTTGCCTTTTTTTCAATTAACTATTCTAATGTTTGTGGGGAGCAAATAACTACTAAAAACTTGATTTTTGGGCTTACGCCGCTTTGCTCTGTCCCGCTCCTGTGAACGCGAAATCCTATGCCTATCCTCTTCACACAATAACGAGGTAGGGTACCGCCTTATTATGGTGCTCCCACACTGCTGTTAGAAAATGTTAACTAATGTTACTAAACATTTGTTTACAAACATTTGATCACAAATGTTATAAAATGTTTTCATGTTAGACAATGTTAGTAAACATTTTATAACAAAATAAAACATTTGTTATCTTTTTTTCTTTTTTTTAAACAAAAAATAAAAGCTATTCCAATGAGCAAATCTTCTTCCATTTTCATGTAGACACCTCAGAACGCATAACCAAACTGCGAGCCAAAAATGTTATAAAATGTTAGTAAACATTTTCCGTCAGTGTAGGAGCACTTGTAACATCTAACATTTTCTAACAAAATGTAACAATTTATAACATTTGTTAGTAAATGTTATAGTGTTAGAAAATGTTTGTAAACATTTTCTAATAGCAGTGTGGGAGCACCATTAAATAAAGGTAACAGACAGAGAGAAGACATAATACGAGAACCTTCAAATATGGATTTATAAACCGTCCATACTCTGCAGTTAATATAATTAAAATATAAACAGTTGATACTCGACACTTCCACTCCACACGCATATAATTACAATAACTAGTCTGCCGCGAACAATGCGCGATTGTTGTTTCGTATTGCCTTTTGTTTAGGGCAGACTGAGCTATAGGAATCGGATATTACTCAATAAACTTAGTACTTTTGGATGCGGGATTCGCAGACAGCTTCGTTTTCAAAACAATAGCGTCCGTCCGTGCCTAGGTTTGAAGTTGCTTTGTACACTCGATGCACTAAAGATTGTTTTACGAGTACTCTTTACTTAGTAGGTAACTTAAATATTTATTTACAAAGAATATTACGATCAAATAATAGAAACAAATAAGAACTAGTATTTACAATTGAGCTAACTGCAGACTGTTGCCAAGAATGTACAGGTAGCTCAACTGATCCATTATCAACGGACTCCACAAGGAAGCGTCCACAAGACGCTGCTGGCTGCATTGATCTGCTGTGTGGCAATGCTGATGCGCTGCGCCAGAAATACTCACCAGCTCTCGGGTGACGCGTCGCTTCGACCAGATGCTCCGATAATTATTTTAAAACCCGGAAGCCTCGGTTCCTCTCCCTATGCAGGTCTCTGTCGAGACCTGCATATTTGCGCTTCTTGAGATCTTTATCTGCCACCACACCCGCCCTCAGAAGATTGGAAGGCGCAAGTGTGTCGACGCATGTAGTGTCCCACACAATGGGCCTCCCCAACTCCCATGGGACTAGTGTCTTACGTCGGGCCTCTTACCATCGTCCATGTCAAACATCCATCCAAACATCTAAATTTATTTTTTATTTATTTAGGGGAAAACCAAAGGCTTAAAAATTAACAGAATTACAAATTAATGAGTACCAGAATGCTTATTGGAGAAGCTAAACACCAAAATATTCGCCAGCGTCCGTGTTTTACCGGTAAATAACCTCCTATGTTAATAGAAAGCAACAAAAGGTAGGTACATATACTCTCCTCCTAAAACTGTGTATTTACTGCGATTTTATATCTAGCACGTGTAGTCGTTATAAACAGCTGATTGAAACTTATCAGTACGCTGTGGAAAATAGCTGATGTAATAACCACCACGCTTTTTTACTAGCAGCGCCATCTCTTAGCAACAGAAAGAATCGCTGATGAAAACAAGATTGTAAACGAAAGTTAATATGGACATTTGCTCTGCTATAAAATTACTATTCTACCTTTCAAAATGTTTTTCTATACTTATATTTTAAAGAGGAAAGATTAGATTGTTTGTTCGTATTGAATAGGCTCCGAAACTACTGGACCGATTTGAAAAATTCTTTCACTGTTAGGAAGCTTACTTTTCAGGGAGTGACATAGGCTATATTTTATCCCGGAATTCCCGCGGGAACGGGAACTACGCGGGTGAAACCGCGAGGCGATCGTCTAGTATTAAATATTAACAAATTTTGCACGTCCGCGTTTGTTTTGCTAAAAATCTTCTTTTATTTTCCTACCTATTTACGTATTACTACTCTTCCTCGAATAAGGTAGGTAGTGTGAAGATGGGTTCATAACATAATCATTACATAAACAGCTATATATTTAGATTTTATTCTTATTTATCATCCATCATGGTAGTATATTATTACTATTAGTTTTTATAATATAAGGGATGTAAATGACTCTCAGACCAATATTTTCCCTTCATAACTATTTGTGAACGAACAGGCAACCCACTTCAAACTGGGTTTACTCACTAATTTAATTACTTGTTACTTTTTATGATTACTTAAATTAAGCTTAGGCGTATTTTTCGTTCTTTAAGCGAAAATTACCACCATTGTTTCTATACATTTAAGTTTTTTAAATGCTGTTACTTTCCACATAAATAAATAAATAAAATCTAAAACTGATTTTACGTCACGTTATTTCAGCTGAACGTTCTCTCTATCTACTTAACCGAACTTCACACCGGCCAACAAAATTGGCGTTAACTTTTAGCACGCCAATGTTTTTAATATCGATATTATGTAGAAAGCAGTCGCAGATGTGGCGGGATTACCACCGCGGCCTCCAAATTAATTCCTCCCTAATAAATTCTGCCTGTATGATGGCCTGCAGGGATGGATCTAGGGAGGTAACCGGGGGCAGTAACTAGGGAGGTAATTTGAGAACTTGGCTGTAGTGTGTATGGCTCAGAGCGACTCGAAGTGTGTCTTGGCCGATAAAAAAACTTGAGAGGGGCGAGTCTATTTGACGTTAGTAACATGACGTCTGCTGTATGGAAAAAGGAGACTTGATACAATTATAATTAAGTAAATATTTAAGTATTATTTACAATTTAGTACAGAGCCTCTATCGTGCAGACAGGGAACTACGCAAATCCCATACAAAAAGAAGACCTTACGATCACGTCTCGTTACAAACGTCAAATAGACTCGTCCCCCAGTTTCCCGCTTATTCGCAACGTGCCGCTTTCTCCACTTCTTTCCAGCGGTACCATAAAGAGATGTTATAATTGTCCCTATGTATTTATAGTGATAGATAAAGATAGATAGATAAATCTTTATTTGCATCTTTAGACACACACATATTAGTCAATGCAATTATATAGTACACTAATACGAATAAATAATAATAAAATACAATTGACAAATAAAAAAAAACAATAGCATTATTAAGATATAGGCAAACTGTCTGTGTATGCTGCAGTATGTCAAAAAGGCCATGGCTCAGCGTAATATTTTGCTCAAGAAGCAAAAACACTGATTTTCAGCCATAACCCATGGAGAACAAGCAGAACGAGTTTCAAATGTCATGTTTGTGTTTGTTTTGTGTAGTGAAAATGAAGTCCTTGGAACATTGGCGTTGCCTACCTCCTTAGTACGCAGTAGTGTCAGTCCTTAGAAGTGGCATCAAATCATTTCATTACCAACCTTTTTTGTCCTACCGCTAACCATGCTGACCTCTGACTATCTGCTGCCTATTTTCAATCAGTCATTTATAATTGTGAATCCTCAATCCAGCTTTGCTTCTGAGAAAGGTGAACTCGCGTTTTATAGTGCCCATACACACGTAGTTTATGAAGATGAGACTGGGCAGTGAATGTTTTAATGTGCTATCGTTTTGATTAAAACAGTTTCAATAGGTACCACCCAGTAAAATGGAGTTGCAAAGCTATAAAGTGATCCGTTAATTCGCCTCAAAAGTAGGTAGGTACTTTACCGAAATAAACCTGGCAACGTACCGAAAGACCCCAGAAATATACCTGAGTCCAACTCTGGTTGTATAGCTACATAGGAATTATGAAGGTAATATAAATTACAGTGTTGCCCCCGCCTGTTATTGTTTTTGCTGAATTTATTTCGAGTCGCAACCTATTCACCTAGTTCGCTTTTATAACCTTTACAATGCATTTAACTGCCGAGCAAATGCCATTTGTGGCAACTTTTACCCTATTAACAACTTAGGCGCATGATTTATCGAGTATTTATTAAACTAAGAACAAGACATTTGACTAAAATACTAAACTAAAATGCAGGTTTAACTGATTTATTGATTTATTCAAACTTGACTTACAGAATTTCATACATTCCAAAAACGTGATACATTATTATAAAATCTAAAGTAGGAACATAAAATAATATAAAACTAGCTGACCCGGCGAACTCTGTTCCGCCTTAAAGGCAATAAATAAGCAGATTTTCGAATTTTTTAAGTTAATTTTTTTATTTATGTCAAGTCACACTTGCATGCTATCGAACGGAATAAATAGTATCCTATGTCCGTCTCCTGGCTCTAAGCTACCTCCTCACCAATTTTCAGCCATATCAGTAAAGCCGTTCTTGAGTTATAAATAGTGTAACTAACACGACTTTCTTTTATATATAAAGATGATTACACAAAACATTACATTATACCTACATGTCATACGCATTATTTAGTGAGTTAGTTCATACTTTCTAAATCAGGAAGTTTACTGCGCATTTATAATTGTATATATTTTAAGGGATAGGGTATCCCTTAAAAACCTATTAAATCCCTAAATAGTAGGGACTAAATAGAATGAACTCTATTGAGTTAATATTTTATGAAAATTACACAATGACGTTCAAGAATCGCTCTTCGATTACAAGAAAACTAATCTTATTTTTTTTTTAAACAAACATCATATATATTATAACTATGTCTAACACAGTTTATTCGGTAATTATTCTATTGCTTGCAACAGGTAAATACTAGTTTTAATTTACTTTTATTATTTGACTGTAATTTTCTTTGTGAATAAAGATTTATTATTCTAATACATGTCAATATTTTTGCGCACATAACATTATTGGTAGAGTAATTCATTTAAAGTTTAAAAATATACGCAATTGTTGTATGAAATAAAAGTTACACCTTTGTAAAGTTTGACAAATGTTTGTACGATCTGCAGATATTTGTTCAGGGGTTCTGGATGTTTATCTATGTATAAAAAAAAATTCTATGTATGTAGTGTATTGTATTATGTATATCAGTTATCTAGTACCCATAACACAAGCTCTGCTTAGCTTGGGGCTAGATAATGCTGTGTGAATGGTCCAGCATTATTTTTGCGTACATAACATTTTTGGTAGAGAAATTCATTTAAAGTTTAAAAATATACGCAATTGTTGTATGAAATAAAAGTTACACCTTTGTAAAGTTTGACTTACGAGTGTTTCGATACATAAACTAGAAGCTAAATGTTAGTTTTGTTCGTAAGTAACTTTAAGCACGTCCATCTCGTGAACTTTGTGGATGAGTTTAATTTGTATTTATTTGTATTTATTTATTCCATCGTAGGTACACTTATGTTACACTTGATGTCGTTACATTCTATATTTATGTACTATTTTAATAATTACATCTATAGGTTTTTCGTTATAGGAAACACCATAAGGTAGGTACAAAGGTAAAAAAGAAAAAACAGACAGACATGACTGAAAATTAAACAAAATGAAATAAATAAAAATTAATTAATCAAGGGTATGTCAAGGTATGCTGCTGTATAAGGGCATTGTCAAACTATACTAAAAACAATGTACAATATTGTAATAATAATAAACGGAGAAAAACGGAGAAAAAACGGAGAAAATTAAAAAGCACTGGATGTTTATCGAGCGAAGGGAGTCGCAATGAGAATCCGTAACGTTATAGCAATTTCAATAGAACTAGTATCTACGTTATTCTTTATGACATAAGAATGATATATCTTTTTAAATTATCCAAATCGGACCATTACGTACGAAGTTATGACTAAATTAATGCGAAGTTCACCGAGTGACCGCCGCGGGTGTGTGTGACGTCACTCGCTCGGTCGCCGCCCGTTAACCGTAGGCAGATATCAGTTTTAGTGATTTACTCCGAAACTATGAATTTAGGATATAAAATGACCAAAATAGACTCAGTTTTATGAGACCAATCGAATAAAAAAAATTAAAAAAAAACATTTCTTAGCTCTATAAATCTGCATTCTCAACTAAAAACGTTTCGGATCCCCATTATCTAGACATTTTAAGTCTTAAATGATAGAAAAATCTTTTGGAAATTAGGGGTGAATCTAATTGACGTAAGTAAATGTGATCGTGATATCTCCTTTTTGTATGGGATTTGCGTAGTTTCCTGTTTGCACGATAGAGGCGCTGTACCAAGTTGTATGGCAAAAGTCAAAGTCTCGTTAGTTAGGTACGTTTTATAGACTCACCCTCTATTAGTTTTGAAAAACCCTTACGCTTTAATATCGTTATTCGATGATCATTCTTACATTTAAAATCGAAATCTGGTTAAAATAATATGGCGGCCATATAGGATTTCGAAAAGCCATAAAAGACTTTTATAACAAACATAAAAATGCGTTTACTTACTAACTTTAGCGCCTCAGACAACTTACATGGTATTGTGTGTGTAAGCAGAGCTTATCCCACAACAGGGGACCGCGTTTGGTCCTACGAGCCATTTTGGAACATGCGTTTTCAATGCGCGATAACTTATTCGGTTTGGTCCTTCGAGCCTTCCTAGAACAGTGTAGGTTACACCCACAGCTCAATAACTAGTTGGTTATTTGCAAAATACTTCGTAGAAAACTTTCGAATGCCCAAAAGTATATTCTGACTAGACGATCGCCTCGCGGTTTCCCCGCGTAGTTCCCGTTCCCGTGTGAATTCCGGGATAAAATATAACCTATGTCACTCCCTGAAAAGTAAGCTTCCTAACGGTGAAAGAATTTTTCAAATCGGTCCAGTAGTTTCGGAACCTATTAAATAAAAACAAACAAACAATTAAATCTTTCCTCTTTATAATATTAGTATAGATAATAATTTACCTGGATATGGGTTTTATCATTTTACTAAAAGAAGCTGTTCGTAGGTAAGAAACCTAAAGCTTCGAACGGAAGATATTTTATTAAAACGAATACAAGTTTTTTCTCTGAAATAATTATAAAAGCTTTTTTCTGTACTACCTACGCGGAACTACTTCGATTTCATTGGTATTTATCGGAAAAACAGCTTGAAAGAGCTTTCAGAAAACTCGTGGAAATTTAAATGTTCAGAATTAAAGTTCAGGCTTCTTCGCTAAGAGAATATTTAATTACTCTGCTGGATTCTTTTTACAAAATTCATAAAATTGCATTGATGTCAATCTAATTTACCTAGGTTTAGGTACCTACACTAATTTGTGTATCTACGTTATTAATACCTGGCCGCAGCACACCTTTGTCCACTGCTGAACATGACTTCCAAAGTAAGAGATGATTTGGCCATAAACGCTTGGCAGGCGGATTGGTGATCCCAGGTGAGATTTGCGGGTTCGATACCCGCCTTGGGACAAATGTTTGTACAACCTGAAAATATTTGTTCCAGGACTTCTGGGTATTTTCTGTGTATAACAAAAAAAATATCTATCTATGTCATGTATTTTGTCAGTATGTCAGTCATTTAGTACCCATAACACAAGCTTCTCTTAGCTTGGGGCTGGTGCCTTTATTTGAAAATACACAGAAGGAAGCTAGCCAAAAGTAGATCGCAAAAAGCCTCAAGCTCCTAAACTCCCAGAAATCGGAATTCCTCCAGCGTTCTTTAAAAGTGACATCTCGTGGTAATAAAACGCCGACGACACGTTTGCACAAGTAATGCTTGGGTCAACAATGTCCCTCGGCGGGACACGTAACTGTTGTACTCCGAAGTTTCACTCCTTGGCTTCTGTAGTTTACTTTTTGTCTTATAAAGCTAAGTCTGTAGGAGACTGCGTCGAAATTTTCGGAAAAAAATCATGGTTAATTTCTGCTGGTTAATTTCACGTCGTCTGCGAACTTTTTTCTTAAAAAAAGCTATTTATAGAGGTAGGCACTAACTGCTCCACACAGCTTTTGTGTGCGCTACACAGGAGTTTCGTTCCAAAAAAACATGTTACGGCTGTGCTGATGTGTTTTCTTAGCCGCTGCACAAGTGTGGATTTACGCCTATGTTGCATTTCAGATCGGGTATGCGGAAAAAAAACACTTACGGTGTCATTTCAGCACTCAAAGTGTAGCATTTGACATAAAAACAAGTACTTATAATACGGTGAAAAGGTTCTTGATGAACACCATTCAAAACGAAGAGGGAGAAAGATAGGACTTCTTATCGACTTGACAGCTTCATCAGTAACATCATAGAAGGAGAGTAGAAGGAAGACCAAGAATTAACTATATGAGTCAGATCAAGGAGAAAGTCGCTGTCATGTTGTATAAAGAAGTAAAAGAGACCGTATTGGAAAGAGAAAAGTGAAGGAAATTGCTTCATTGCATCGACAAGAGCTAGGCGCTTTAACATAATCACCGGTCTATGTTCGGCTGTGGACTGATGTGGGCTGATGGCGTAGGATGTGCCATAATTACGTATATGTTAACTAGCCTCTGCTAGCGGCATCGCTAGCGCTTATTGTTATAAAAATGTGTTGATACTACACCTGCTCAGAAAGTTGCTTATTCCTTTTACAAACATAAGGTAGAAAGTACGTCATTGCATGCGTGCTAAAATCGGGACGGAAAACTCTATGGAATTTCATTTCTCACGCGTTTGGCGGGAGAGAAAAGTGTATGGAAATCCACTTCCTACGTGTGTATTTTCTTTCAATTTTCTGAAATGTACGGTTTTTTCCATAATAAGTCAAACGACAAAAAGTTTTCACTCCGAATCCGCCATAATTTAATTTACTCGAGTTATTTCGAGATTCTAAAACGATGATTTTCCTCGAAGGTGTAGTATAAAGGACTATCACTCGGGAGAAAATGCGATTCCTAGCTCGTGTGTTTTAGACACACTCGATAGGAATTGGGCACATTCTTGCCTAGATGTACAATGTACTATTATGTTATTCCAGGTCTAAAATTATATTAATTCAGAATTTCAGCCCGATCCGTTCAGTAGTTCGGGCGTAAAGACGTAGGTAACAAAGCCTCATGTGCCTGCGATTTCACAACTCAAAGCTAAAAGTTCTTTCCTTTAGATCTTACAGGACTCTTGGAAACGTCAGAAATTTCAGCAACAGTTCACTAAAAAAATAGAAACTGGTTGTCTTGTCGGTGGTTGTAAGAAGCCATACACGAAAACAATTATTCCATGAGCACTACGTTTAATTTCAGTTCCGTTCGACATTAAATCTCACTCGCGTCGCTATAAAGTCCCTTTTCACATTGACAGCCGCTTTATCGTGACACAAGCCTATTCTACCCCTGGGGAGGGTTCTTTTTTCCCCGAGTTCTCGGGAAATGGGACAGATATCGCCCTGCAAGCGACGGCTGGACGTATTGAGCTGTAGGTGTTAGTGGGACAAAGCTGGGGGGTTGCATTTGTCCCGAAGTGACTGTTTGAGTGTGGATGATAGATTAAAATGGCTTTTGTGTAGCGGGGGACTTAGGTGGTATTGTTTGTTTGGAACTGCGAAAGTTTTTTTGGGGAAAAAAATGTGTTTTTAAGACGTTAGAGACTCTTGGATTGTCTTGAGTCTGGACTGGACGCTTCGAAAGTAAATTATGAGGTAGTGACTCTTGGTTGTTTTGGATTTAGACTAATGCTCGCTGGAATTTTGATTTTAAATTTTTGGATTTACACGTCTCGAAGATAATAGAATTTCACATCGTTCTAATAAGTCGTAATTACACAGGCTTTG
The DNA here is from genome assembly GCA_963564075.1 of Eupithecia subfuscata. NCBI lineage: Eukaryota > Metazoa > Arthropoda > Insecta > Lepidoptera > Geometridae > Eupithecia > Eupithecia subfuscata. The sequence continues at coordinate 14,581,913 of OY751109.1, read as the reverse complement.
TTTTTACGATATTTTCCCATCCAATTTCTTTACACCTCTAAATATCTCTCGTATCTATTCCCCCTCTGTGCGTCAACATCGTTTTTAATCAAGCTTAAATGCGAAATTTTCACAATTACGACTCCTAACAGGAAAGAGAATCTCTTTCCAGGGTTCGATTCCCGCCTCGGGACACATGTTTGTACGATCTGCAGATATTTGTTCAGGGGTTCTGGATGTTTTTCTATGTATAATAAAAAATATCTATCTATGTAGTGTATTGTATTATGTATATCAGTTATCTAGTACCCATAACACAAGCTCTGCTTAGCTTGGGGCTAGATAATGCTGTGTGAATTGTCCAGCATTATTTATTTATTTATTATTTATTGTATTATGTATATCAGTTATCTAGTACCCCTAGCACAAGCTCTGCTTAGCTTGGGGCTAGATAATGCTGTGTGAATTGTCCAGCATTATTTATTTTTATTTATTTATTCCTGTGCGGGTTATGCTTATCAAAATGAAACCTTGGTGACTTCAAGACAAGAGTGAAAAGGGACTAGACCTTCGTTCGTAATTCTTAGTCTCGTCGACCACATCGTCACTTAACACCAGATGAGATTGTCGGCATAGGAAAGTCTATTCACGATTAAGGGGCGAACCGAGCGAGTTTGGTTGTCAAACTAAGCCTAGATCGTAGTACTCACGATATCCCCGTGGTAAAAAACTAATTTTATATTGAAAACAAGACTGCGAAAAAAGCAGCAGCAGTTCGGTGGTAGAATTGTTCTGCAGAAGGCAGAGCAATTCTGCCACCGAACTGCGATCCCCAGACCCGCAACCGTGGGGATTATGGGCATAACCCCCCATTTTATGTAAGTCAATGAAGCGCTTATCATGGGAGCCTGTGACCAGCCCTGGACAATTAAAACCTAGGCTGTAGATGTCACATTCATATTATAAATGCGAAAGTTTAGATGTATGGATGTTTGTTACCTCTTCACGCCAAAACTACTAAACAGATCGGGCTGAAATTTTGTATACAATAATTCTAATCCTAGAATCAAACATAGGCTACTTTTTATCCCATAAATCAGTTCCCATCGGATAGAAAAAGTTTCCATAGAAACAACGCGTGCGAGGCCGCAGGCAGAAACTGGTAGATTACATTTGTACCTACTTGTAAAGTAAAATTATCTAACCAGTTTAAAACAACTCCATTTTAACACAATACGGTCGCAAATCCCGTGTCACGAACAAAACTGAATTTCGTAACATTCATAAGCGACGACGGCGTCAGTCGCAACGCCTTGCACTTTTGTAAATGCAAACTGAAATGCACATTTTAAGAAAGTGCTTCATCGGTTTTTAAGAATACTTGCAGATAAATTTACACATAAACTACCTTTAAAGACGATTTTTGAACTGTCTGCAAAAAAGATAAACAATAGTAGTAGATAATAACTGCAAGTCTCTAGTGCTTCCACTCCACGGACTACATACTATAAAGTCAATTGACTTTGAAACTAAACTTGAATCTATGTAAGTAACATACGACCAGTATGGTAGGACAAAAAACAATAATCTATTCTAGGTTATTTTGTGAAATCAAAACATAATAAGGGTCACTAGTGCTTATTGTATTCACGTCAGATTTTGGTAGCGAGTACCGTCAGCATGACAACTAAGCGCAAAGTCACTACTACAACCAGGGCTAAACGGACTTCGTGAGATAGAACAATAACTGTAGTAGATATCTTAAGGGTCCGGCGGAGGATGAATTTCCCATACAAACGTAATACCAAAATGATTTGTAATTTGAGCATATTTTCACCATCGTCTGCTATTATTTGTATTAAAATAGTATTTATCTAGGTTCTTAAAATACCTTTCTGAAATGAAATTAAACCGAATCGCATTTTTACATCAAAGAATGAATGTCGTCTTAGTATTTTTGCAGATAAGTATTTTGAAAAAAGCTTGTGGCAGGAACCTCTATAAATACTATTTTAATACAAATAATAGCAAACCATGATGAAAATATTCTCAGATTACAAATCATTTTGGTACTACGTTTGTATGGGAAATTCATCCTCCGCCGGACCCTTAAGACACAATATTTATAGATGGTTTATTATAGCAACAAAAGAAAAATAAAAAGATTAAGTACAGACAGACCTAAATGTGTGTCGGTTTGTGTGTATGTAGCCAAAAACTTAAAGCTCGACCATAGTTCTTGTGTTATTGTAATTGAATAAACTAAAAACAAGCTCAAAACAAAAAAAATTGGTTGTCTGTAAAGTCGGTTTACTGACGATAGTTGAACGTGACAACGTCTTAAGAAAATACTGATGGAATGGTAGCATTTGATACTCGATCAAAACATGTAAATGTACTATAGTATAGCAGCTGTCCACGCAGACGCATCGCTCACTCAAGTAGGAGAGAGACGGATGTCGAGCGCTCTCGCTTGCACTTCAAGCCTTACATGGAACGCCTCAGAGGTAACGCCTCAGAGGTAACGCCGCATGACGTCATGTTTTTTCGTGCGTGCAGCCGGCTCTATCGAATTATAAGACGTTGTCACGTCAAAACTCGAATTAAATTTTGACCGACTTAAAAAAAAGGAAGCGATTCTTAATTCGGATTTCAGATTTATTTATTGCATACAATATTAAATATAATTCGAGTAACTTTAAATAACTCAGCGAACCGGATTGACTTGTGTCCGAGTGCACATAATGGAACTAGTGATAACAAACTTCAACATTCGTTCCATTATTTCCAGAATCTTTTAAAATGGAACTAGTGATAAAAAAAAAATATCAGTAGTTCCATCATGGAACTGTTAATGGTACTAGTGGCAACTAACTCATTTTTTATCATCTTGTCTCAGAACTCCGGTTAGTTAAAAAGTTTTCCTACCAGAATTTCTACGGTGTTGCTTTGTCTAGAATCTTGTTTACCTAAGTACCATGTAGGTAGGTATCTAACAAAAACAAGCGAGTTTTTAAAAGCTTTCTAAATTTACTCAACCATGCGCAATTAAAATAATATTGACACGTATGCTAATGTAGAGAAATGCTATTTTTGCATGCGTCCATGCAAATCCTGTGTGAGCGCGGAGAAAAACGTGGGAACGGACAACTGAGTCAAGAAATGACTAACGGTGTCGGCACGGATATAGAGCTCTCGGATATACCGCGGAATCAGTATTAATATTCAGAAGTTTTAAAATCCATGTAATGAATGGATGTAATGATTACTAGCTTCTGACCGCGGCTTCCCACGCGTATTTTTGGTATAATAAATACCTAAGTAGCCTATTATCTAGTTTAGGCTTTGCTCTAAACGTACGGTAAATTTTATCATGATCAGTAGTTTTCGAGATCCTAGGTATACAAAAAATCTGATTTTACAAACTTGCGGCTTTATAAATTAGGCTTTATAATATAAGTAGGATTACTAGGATGAATATCAGTTACCTAGTAAAGGTAAATTGTTCAATGTTGTCGCGATCCCCTTTTTTTCGTATACTGTTGGCTTGGCCTTGATTTGTGACGTCAGCGTGGATAATTGTATGAAAAGACAAAAGACAATCGCGCCAGCTTTAAAAAAATATATTTTTGGGGCAGTATTATTTATTAGTTATTTTAATTATGCCAAGTTAGGGGGCTAAGTAATAAATATTATCAAATCTAACAAAACATTTTTTTTAAACTCTGCTGATTTTACGAACACACACCCCATTATAAATACTTTTGCCGCAGGTCCTTCATATATGTATCCAACATCGAGGTGGAGACTATTTTTTTTAATAAGTTAGTAGATTTTTTTTTAATAAATTTATTTCATCACAAATATACATGCATGTCATGCATACAAATACAACAATCACTACATTAACTTAGATTTATTCTTATTTTGCTACATTATATTAAGATTAATAGTGACTTACTTTGATCTCTACACTAGGATACCCTGTGCTGTAGAGTCAAAAAGTAGTAAGTATCTAGTTTAAACATGTGTACGGAAAATGCTTAGGTGACTTTGAGATCTTGCTTGTGTTGACTATTATAGTTATTAAGTGGCTGTTCTGATGATAATAAGAATATTAGTAACTTATATATTTGTTAAATATTAGTTACATAGGATTAGATTCTTAGAGGTTCTATTCTATGCTCGGCTGTATGTATTTTTTTTAATGTACCTGTGTTCGTCCATTTCTCCATAATTTATAGACCTTTTTGGATGATTCTTTTGCAGTTGGAAATAGGATGATCCCGAAGTGGTCCCATAAAAATTTAAACCCGAGGGATTAGTATTTATCCCGCACTCTGTTTAAAACTAAGGGATTCGAAGTTTTTAGTTAAAAAAAACAAGAATCCATTTATAAAGATTAGTATTAAAATCCATGGTATTGAAGTACTTCGGATGTTCAATCATTCAGCCATTTCATTCCACCGCCACAATAAAGTATTCTACCATAATAAAGTTACGAAATAAAAACAAAGGAACCATTAGATTTCGCTAAATCGCTTTTAAATTATCTTTTCGAATCGCGAAAGCGTTTTGTAATCAATTTGAATGATTTATAAGCGAATCTTAACGATCGAAAGGGCTTGGATGAACGTTAATTTGTAATGATCATTTCGAAATTAATCTTTGTTTACATTTAGGTGAGTCCTTGTATTTTATTATTGAACGAAGACTACGCCTCGGTTTTAACGTAGTCGAGGGCAACAACTAGACAGTCTAACGTCGCCGCCGCAACTAAATAAATATATTATAATTTAGTTGTAAGGTATACCTACAGATTGCCACAGAAGGAATAATCACGCCCTTTCAGCTTAGTAGACCACCTACTAAGATAGATAAATAGATTTTATTTGGATCACAAATGGACAGCACAAAATACAATCAAACAAACAAGTTGGTAGGTATATAAAAAATCTAGTTTAAAACTTATGAGTAGGTACAAGTCATAGTATATTATATTCTTATAGCTAAGCTTACATTCTAAAAAGTTATACCCACTAACTTATCCTACTCGTTAAGTACATGTAGGTGTGTCAGTGCTGCCGAAGTGAGCCAAAACGGATCAGTCTCAGCTTTATGCTGTTTTGCATCGGGGTACAAAACAGCGCTGATTTTCAGACTGACCCGGTCGTGGTGACACCAGGAACAGAGACGAACTAAGCTTTCGGCTTAGTGGTCTACTAAGCTGAAAGGGGGGGGGGGGGGTGATTATGGACCCTGAATACTTGTGAATAACGAGAAGAAATAACGTCTCTAATGTTTTTCAAAAAACAGGGAAAAAAATGTTCGAAATCCTAAATATCAAAAATCCCCCTTCGACGTCCAGAATCGCCCCCTTTCGGCTTAGTACACCCTTTCCGTGGCACTCTGAATATGATTGTGGACCGTAAAATAAATTAAATAAATACCTACCCATACTTTTAAATAATTTTACCTCTTGAAAGCTGCAATTTGTTTTAGTTTTTTATAAAATTGTTATCTCACTTTTGAATAATAAACACTCGCATCACTTTTGAATAATGAACAGTCAGCTGCACAGACATGTATACACTTCCAAGGTTTAACTTTTATTTTACTCGGAACTTTTCAAATAAAAGGACATGCACACGTTTTTCGTACAAAGTAGTCATCGTACTTCGTCAGAATGTGGTACATAAATTATCACAATTACTATACACTTACTATTTAGTCAAATTGAAAACTTGGGAGTGTATACATATTTTTGCAGCCGACTGTACACTTCGGTTCTATTCCCGGCCCAACACAGAAACAGTCAGAGGCACATTAGAAAACCATGAACGTAGAAATGTTCACAATCCATACTTACCTATAGATAAATGCTTCTAAAAGTGGATTCAAGTATTCCGAGCTCATTTATAATTTAGCTGACATGCAAGCAAAATGGAAGTTACACTCGGTTCTAGAATCCAAGATATTTTATGTGAACAAAACATTTATGAATTCAAACCTAACAAAAACTGATTACATGAACAAAAACAACAAGGTAACAGCAAGCAAATCACTAAAAATAAAAACACAAATTTCAACGACGCATAATGATAAGGAGCGATTGATAACCCACAGCGATAAGGAGACTAGAAGCAAAAAGTGACGTCATAGGAAAGTGACGTGATAAGGATAGGATTTATTAGGGATGTTTTTATCTCTGACTGTACCTTTCCACACTTTTAGTTCACATAAGCTCTTTTATAAATTTGTGGGTTGAAGCGACAATCTTAAAAACAGCCGGTGAGAAACGACACAATTATTATTACTTTTGGCTTGTGGTGCGAACAATTTGGTGCTAAACACCGCCACACCGAAAAACGTTCAAATGCGAGTTCGAAAAGACGAGAGATGAATTAAATGATGAACGAAAGGTTGCAAAACCAATAATTGTTTCGAACTGCGGTTTGCTCCGACAATACCAGTGTCTATTATCAATAAGTTAACTACGATTGTGTTGAAAGAACATCAACGTTTCATCCCTTAACATTCATAATGAATTCGTCAAACTTTTTATAGTAAAAGATACCAGTGTCGTTAAATATTTTCCACCAACATTTCTTTGGTTTTGTGACCCCCTTGTTTACAAAAAATATCTAGTTTTCTTGAACAGAGTAAAGGTACAATGATCGATCGATTATCGTCGCGGGCAATTTACATTGAATATGCAATCCATTACAAAAGTGGACCCTAGCAGGCAGCTAGCCTCGCAAATTGTAACTTTAATTTTTGCTTTGTAGGCTGGTGTTTATTTTATAGATTACTAGCTTTGCCTGTGGTTTCATACGCGTTTTTATTAAAAAGAAGCCTTCTAAAAAGAAGTTTTTTGAATTTCCTTCGTTTAACGGAATAATAAGGTAAAATAGGTGGTGGCGCTGATTTGGGTCGGGGTAGCGCCAAATCAAATCAAATCATTTATTCGCCTTAAGTTATTCTAGTTCTAGATCTTTATAGAAAAGTTACAGATCTTTTTAACTTATTCTACGGTCCTTCTTTATACCTTAAAACTAACATACATAACGACCTCTGTGGCGCAGCGGGCAAAGGTCCGCCTGCGACGCAGGAGGTTGCGGGTTCGATTCCCGCCTCGAGACAAATGTTTGCACGATCTGCAGATATTTGTTCAGGGTGTTCTGGATGTTTTCTATGTATAATAAAAAAAAATCTACATTATGTAGTGTATTGTATTATGTCTATCGGTTATCTAGTACCCATAACACAAGCTCTGTTTAGCTTGGGGCTAGATATTGCTGTGTGAATTGTCCAGCATTATTTATTTTATTTATTATTTATTTATAAAATATAATAACTTAAAACACACCTGTATTTATGTTTGCGAAATTACAGCCTGATCCAGTCAGTAGTTTTGGCATTATCTTCAGCCAAAAATATTCTCAACGGCACAAACTTTGGCTTTTATAATGTTAGGGTACTTGTCGCGTACCTTTTGTTATTATTTCCCCTTCGTTACAAAAGGTACCTACGCGATAAACACCCGATAAATAATCTATCCCAACCTGTAGAATATGACTCTTATAAATGTACATCTATTGTATCTTTTTTTCTAAGCGCACTTACATCTACTGTATCTACAAAAATAAATAATTTTTGACTTCTAATAAACCAGCCAGGCGGAGATGCAAAGATGAACTGGACGCCTACAACCAAAAATGGCCACAATTGGCTGACAATAGAAAGGAATGGAAGGTGGAAAGGGAGGCCTTTGCCCTGCAGTGGGATCATGTAGGCTCTTAATAATAATAATAATAATAATATAATAAACCAGTTCCCAAATATATAACAACCCAGCCAAAAAGGCAAAGATACTGCTTGAAATGAACAGCTAAGCCAGCCAAGAGCTGATAGTCAATAGCTGATAAGAGTGATAAGGGCGGTCCTGCTGTGTTTATGCTAATCATTTGGCAAGCGCGGAGCGCGCGTGCCAGGGGATGGTGTCTCTCGCTGGCGATTCGGATTGTTCTGATTGTAATGGCAGGTTGTTGTTTTTGACGTCTGAATTACCTATTAGAACTTAGTACCTACCTAAATATTGTGCAAAGCAGAGATTTGGCTCCTTTGGGGCACGATGATGTTATGCTTCAAAACCTTCTACAAAAAGGCTCACTATAAAATATCAGATTATCTAGCTAGAGGATAAAAAAGCTTGGGAGGGGTTTTGCTCCAACTCGAAAAATAACAACTAACAGGCAAAAGGTTTCTTAGTCGCTTCTTTACTTTAGTCTACATACTGAAGCGAGAAAAATCAAAAATATCAATTTATATCCATGTTACTGTTTAATTTTGCGATATTGACCTTTTCTAAGTGTACATCTATTGTATCTACGGAAATAAAGAACTTTTAACCTCTATACAAACCAGTTCCCGAATATAAAAGCCAGCCAAAAAGGCGAAGATACAGCTTGAAATAAACAGCTAAGCCAGCCAAGAGCTGATAGTCAATAGCTGATAAGAGTGATAAGGGCGGTCCTGCTGTGTTTATGCTAATCATTTGGCAAGCGCCGCGGCGCGCGTGCCAGGCCAGGGGAGGGTGTCTCTCGCTGGCGATTCGAATTGTTCTGATTGTAATGGCAGATTGTATTAAGTATTTCTATATTTTGCAATCATAATTCCAGATCTTATCGACAATGTGGCGAGTTCGTTTTAGCCTGTTCTTTATCACTTCTTCCACAACCACAAATTTAAGTGAAGAGAGAATCAATTGACACAATGATTTGATATTCATTTTTTTTAACACTCTTTGTTGACAAAGAAAATTACAATCAAATTATAGAAAGAAATTAGAACTAGTAAGTATTACAATTGCGACAATTGAGCTAGGTCCAGACTGTTGCAAACAATCTACAGGTAGCTCAACTGATCCATATCAATACCAGTCGGAAGCGTCCCCAGACGCTGACTGCATTTTGTTTAAAATTTGCCTTGTCCATGAGCTTTTTTTAAAGTCTAAAGAAATAAACGTTATAGATTTCTTATTTCCTGCCTAGCGCGTTTCTATCAAGTAAATATAAAAATCATAGCGACTACTCAACCATAGGCAACCCGAAACCGTGATTCTGCGCCACAACACAGAGCAGGAACAAACAAATGTCAATCACACGCTGTCGGTTTAAAAAGGTGTTGTTCGTTCGACCTATTTTACTCCCACGTGTGAGATCGATCTTGCTGTTTTTGTGTTTTTACGCTGAGGGTTATACCTATACCTACCTTCTTCTGATGTCTAATAAATCGGTCTGTAGGGCCATGTTGTTTTAGTAAATATATGTGAGAATTTGTAATTAGCCCTCAGTAGCATATCATGCATGTATCGTGCGCCAACCAGTACGCATAGCATGGAAGTCTAGATTAGACTAGACAAAAATTCCATCGGATCGGAAATTCTACTTGAATTATTTACGCCATGTATGAAATTCTAACTTAGAAAAATTATACTAGTATTTACAATTGAAACAATTGAGCTAACTGCCGACTGTTGCAAACAGTCTACAGATAGCTCAACTGATCCATATCAACACCAGTCGGAAGCGTCCCCAAGCAAGCGTAGACTGTTTGCAACTGTCGGCAGTTAGCTCAATTGTTTCAATTGTAAATACTAGTATAATTTTCTTTGTGAATAAATGTATAGTACCTAGAAAACAACTTGTCTATCTATGCTGTCTATGCGAGAGGGGGCTGATATGGGTTACCTCCTCAACAGCCTATATTGATCCACTGCTGGACTTAGGCTTCCCGCGACTTATTGGCTTTTCTCATGGGGGTACTGCCCATACTCCCCACTCTGGGCTTGCGGGCTGGGGATCGAAGTTCGGTGATAAAATTGTTCTGCAGGAGGCGCTGCTGCCCGCCCCTGGTGGATATCCCTTAGTCGCCTCTTACGACACCCGCAGGAAGAGTCGGGGTGGTGCGAATTTTAAGCCGGCACCACACAGCACCCTGCAGTGCGACCTTAGCTAAGCTCATGATATTATTAAACCCAGCCTCAATTGATTATTGGACTTTCATATCTCACACCCTTGTAGGTTATGCACTGCTGATCGAGAAGCAACTTACATTATTATGACTTAGAGTTAATTTCTTTTGTTTTTGTTTCAGGTATGTCGGAGGTATTTTATCTTGGCCTTTATGAAAAGCTTTGTTCAACTGGTAAGTTCGAATATTAATTTTAGAGCCTTGTTCTTGTTCTTTTCGGTGTAATGATGTTATTTCCTCCACTTTTCTCTCTCCAATGTATCTCTTTTACTTCTATAAACGACATGATAGCGAGTTTCTCCTTTATATGAGTTATATAGCTAATTCTTAGTCTTTCTCTTCCTCGTCTCTCTTCTACTTTTCCTTCTATGATGTTATTTATAAGAAGTATGTAAGAAATATGTAAGAAGTTGTCATGTCGTATTAAAATATTAATACGTTCCAAATATTAATACGTACGCAACGCACGGACCAATATATTCGTGGAACCTTTCCACTACCTATCTTATCAGTATCATAAATTCTATTTTGTATTCCTTTAGGAATAAACAGGATTTTAAAGTATGTATACTTATCTCTCAAAACATTGACACAGTACAAGACAATGGCTTTACTGATGAACGGGCTTAGAGGCTAGGCTGCGTTTATCATTAAAACAAGCCCCATATCCTGCATTAACGGATCAAAGGTTTAATCTAACGGGTAAGTCTAGCGAGACATGTCTCAAGATAACGTAGAGGATATTTTGTAAGACGCGACTTACCCTCGAATACTAACGCAACTAAGAAGAAATATGGAAAATAAATTTATTTATAACTACAATCATAACTATAGGTGCAGAATATAAGTAGTCACTTAAAACTAATTGTAATAAACTAATTGTAATAAACTAATTGCAATTATGAATCAGGAAACGGCTCAGCATGAATGCTGCGAGTGCTGGTAAACCGAATACACGCAGCGCTGATCTTCCGCCGTTTCCTACAGAGTACAGACAGTAGCAGGCAGCATACACAATGATGAAATAGACAACTCAAATTTAAGCACGTCAAGTCGCGATTTATTTACAGCTTTCAATGAAAATCTGTCAATAATTCGTCACCTTAGACGTGCGTAACTCCGAGTTTCGTTTGAGTATACGGCGTTAGAGTCGCGAACGCGAACTATTTAACACGTTACATTACGCCCCGTCAGTACAGAACCCACACCTTATGGGATTGGGTTTGAAAATGGGTGTAGGTATCTGGCTTTATCAAATCGTTCTAGAATCTAGGGAGAGCCCTCAATAGAGATTGAGGGCAGACAGAGAGGTGAAGTTACACTTACTCGTTATGCAAAATAACAGAGTAAATAACTTAAAATACAATGTTGAAAATATTTAAAAACGTCGCCATGATCTAGGGTTAACAATGTTTTGATGTCTCTAAACTTGCTAATCTCCGATGACTAAAACACAATATGATTGGAGCAGCTTTACTATGACGATTTTTATGCAGCAAAGTCCATGCATGCTAGAAATTACCTAAAGACTAAAAAGTCTAAGTAGCATTATGTTACAAGTCGCGCACTAAAGTCGCGTCTTCAACCTTCCTCAGCTCATAAGACTAGCAAGTTATTGAGTAAGGAATAAGTGTTTTGACGGGCGCTTCCGTTGGAGCAAACATGCAGTCTGAACTTCGCACGAAGTTGGACAGTGTAAACATGCCTTCATGCTTATCTCACAAAGCTTATCTTGAGGAAGTGTTTAATTCTATTCTGTGAAGTTAGCTTACAGCGTATGTCAAGTTTACTGAAGTTAAAGAAAAGTAAATAAGTAGATATCGACATAGCTCAAAGAATTAACAAGCTGAAGGGCAGTGGGCCGACCATATCTCACGAAGAACCGACAACTGCTGGGATAAACGTGTTCTTAAGTGGAGACCACGACTCGGCAAACGCAGTGCAGGATGCCCTCCGGCCAGGTGGGATGACGATCTGCGAAAGACCACAGGCAGATGCTAGAGGCGGCAAGCTATGGCGCTCATTAGGGGAGGTCCTATGTCCAGCAGTGGACTAATATAGGCTGATGATGATGATGAAATAAGCAGGTTCTTTTCCTACATAGAGTATTACAAGTTTTTTGTTTGTCAGCCTGTTCTGTCTCTTTTCTGGGAAAAACCTTCCCCGATTCACAAACGCTACGTGTTTAATAGAATGGTACCATCCTTGACACTTTCGACGCGCGTTTCTCCATCTGTAGTTTCTTTCGTCGAAGGAATACCAAAATGTGTCATTCTGTGAAGATACCACTGTCATAGTGAAGCAATTAGTTTAGAAACATAGAGCTCCTGGACTGAGTCAAGAGCGGTCTGCAGGAAATAATAATTAAGTACTTATTTATTGAGTGCCTGCAATCCTGTTATTTTCTTTTCACTGATAAATACAAAGGCACAATACCTGCTGCTGTTCTTTAGAATTTCTGTAATATGAACAGCATTTCCAATTAGGCTTTTGTGCGAGCCAATATCAGTAGGTATTCTATTGTGCTCAGACTAAAATAGAACCCATAATACCTTACTGAAAAGTCTTCAAACAATAATGCACCTATCTAGGCTGCCTGAGAGAGAGCCTTTGTAAATATGAAATGAAAGGGTATACCTGAATTTTCAATACTTTGATGCATTTTCCATATTTTCCTTTACAACGTCTGCAGGGAAGATGGGAAGAGTACTAGGAAGTTCTGAGCTTAAAAATATAATAATATTTTCATGAAATCTGTGATATGTATACAGGGTTTCTTTCAATAATGGGTGGAAGTCATTTTATAAATGCGCGCTTGTTCAGATATTTTTTATTAGCGCTCGAGTCTTCGTCCAGTCTTTCGATTTGTATCTTGATATTTAAAATCAACTTCTGTTCATCTTAATTAACCGACAAAAGTTAAAAATTAAGACAAACAGAAAAAAAAATCTTTAGTCTGTATGAAACCTTCTATGTTTTTAATACTATTAATTCCTTAAACTAACCATGCAACTGTGCTTTGCAACTTAGCAAACATGGAAACTGTAATATTTTTTAAATATGCTACATTAACGCTTCGCAAAAATTTGTTTTTAAAAACCCACGCTTAGCCGCGGGCAGTCCTCTATTTCTTCAAAAGCACGTTCTTTTATATAACTGCTTTTGTTTCAAGAAAAAAATAATATCTCTATCCAGAAAGCATTTTTCATTTAAAATATTAAATCTCTGCTAGCAAACTCATCTCAAAGGGTAGTTCAACTATAAATAGAATTATTACCTGCGAAAGGATCGCACTTTATGAACTGCTAAAAGCTTTTCATGAAAACTCAGTGTAGTAAAATGGAGGTTGTACCTACGCTTAATTTTAATTTGTTCTTTTTGTAAAGACCCGTGTAACAACGTCTGGTACTTCCTTGTAGCTTGGTATTGTCTTATTTTTATTTTAATGAGCTGAGTTTATTAGCTTTGTCAACAATAAAGCTGTTTACTGAGTGGAATAATTCCTGAATTTTTCATCGAAAGGTCAAATCTCAGCGCACTTTGTTGATATCATATTGAAGAGTGGAAAATAAAATATTTTGTAAATTTTTACATAACCAATCAGTCAGAATTTTTGAAAGTCGTACAAAAAGAAATTAGTTGACATTAAGAGGTAGAATCAGCATTTTTCCAATAACCCTGTATATAAGTCCTACGCCGGCCGTTAAAAAAGTAAACCATTACTCCTCGGTCTATAATTGACGAACCATTTGCAATTCATTTACGATTGCGTGGGTTTATACGAACTGTACGTAGTACGTTAGGGTTGCCACCATTGTTCTGTTGTGTTGGCTAGGCGGTTGCCGGTGGAACATAAATCGCGGTTGTGCTCGTGTGGCAACGCCGCGATTGGAAGACGTGCTCCGTGCGCTCAGTGCCTTGTGGTTAGGGATGTCACAGGGCTAATAAAATTCTAATGGAAGGTATAATACGAAAAAGATGTCGCCAAAACTAAACTAATTTGACAGCACTTAAACTGTTGCCGTCCCTTTCATAACCATCACAATATAAATGTTGTCAAATTAGTTAAATTTAGTTTTGGTGACGTCTGAATCGACACCACAGTGCTTTATTTTCCTTATACCGTACAGGACATAAAGACAAGTCAAATCTAAGGTAAATAATAGGTAAGTTAAATTTAAGTTCGATTACGTAACGGAATTGCGAAAAAACTATGAACATTTTAAAAATTAAATTTTAAGGTGGTTGCCATTAAGCTTATTTCAAACTTTGGAGTTAAGTTAACGTATTAAGTCGGGGGACTGGTAGACAATGGACAAACTCCTGAACAAACCCCAAAATGTTTTCTGTTCTAAAGTCTTAAGTATTTATTAACAGCGACTCAATTTTAAACGTCACTCCCCCACTGACAAAGCAAACCCCAATAATGAATATGCGAATAAAAATCTCCTGTCATTCTAATTCCAATGCCACTCGTCTGTGTCAACCCTGCATCTATCTCGAATGTATCTCGTCCGCACCATTTGATGATTTGGCCGCTTCCGGCATTGCCTTTTTACAATTTATGTCGCCCTGTTTCCCAGGCCTACCAGTTTATACATTTTTTTATTTCTCTGTTTAGTTTGCGGTGAATTTTTCGCTGGTTTTCCATATAAAAATCAGCACCCAGTTGTTTGGTTATGATGCCACTTATCTACTTCACATGAATTCAATTTTCTTAATTCTATGTCTACTTTTCATGTCTAATTATTTGTCGTGTGCGGTTACGTGTCAAGCCAGTTCGTATTTTCTTCGTAGCTAGCTATGTCTTTTGTGTAAATAATAAAATAAATAAATAAATCATCTGTCGTAGATGTAGAATAGGTCAATGATAGTGAGTGGTTGGGTAACAGAATGATATAGTCTACTAAAGTGGTCTAAATATTGAGGCGTAGGTATACAGGGTATTTGGTAATTTACAGACAGACACTTCGTCATAACCTGCACAAGTGGCACACATGTGATCATTATGGTAATCTTTGGACAGACCTATATTATATATTATTATGCAGTGAATGTGTTTTGACTGAAATGATGATCCATGTGGCGCTCACGTAAAGAGTAAATGAACTCATTTACGCAAAACTATTTTACTTTAAAAAGCTGTCGTAGTTTGGCGAAACGTTATTGTTTCTTCAACGCAAAAAAGGTTCGTAGTTAATCCGCTTAAATTAATAAATGAATGACGCAAAACTGAACTTCAGAAAACAACGTTTTTCGCAGCTGAAATGAAAGCTGCGAATTATAAGCTTTCGAAATTACCGCATAGCCTTAATTTGGCGTAACAACCAAAAATATTAAAAATAACAGCTTTATATATAATGTATACTTATGAGTTATTCAGCATTCGTCCCTCTGCTTTTGGACCAAAGTAGTCCGAATGCGGAAAATCAATGTCATCTTAAATTTGGTGCCCTAAAAATCGGTGCCTAAATGGGAATACTTCATCTTTTTGACTATACCAACCTACTTCACGTCCTCTGTCCAAAACAAGTCACACTGAATTCTGCCGTTTAATTTTTTACGCAACCGACTGTTGATAATTTGACTAATTTATCTCTTCTGTCCGAAATTTACTTGGTTTTGGTCGTTTTCTTTTAGTGACGACTTTTTCCGCTTGGAAAACCTGAGATTTATTCGTAACTTTTACATTTTATTCGTTTTTAGACGGTTTTTGTGTACCATAAAAACCTCGTGGGAGGATCGCTTTGACTGTACCTAATGAACGTAAAAAAAGACTTCGAAAAGAACGATCGAAAAGAAAAGAAGAAAACGGATTTTGCTCGCCTAATTTGGCTTTTGTGTTCGAAAGAACGTAAGAAAGAAAGAAAATAAACATAATTTTAAACTACAACCAATTCACACAGTTAAGGCGCTACCCCGACCCAAATCAGCGCCACCACCTATTTTATTTAATTATTCTGATAAACGAAGGAAATTTATAAAATCGATTCGCCAGTTTGTGCTTCCTATCATAAGCTTTTTTTTAATGCCTCTATAAATGTTTTAGTTTGTATAGTGTATGAAGAGATGCGAAGTTGCTCTTTTTCCTACCATGGTGGCCAAAAAGAGCAACTTTGCATCTCTGCTTAAAGTATTCAAAATAAAACTTTTACAGGGACATTAAAAAAAAGCCTATGATAGGAAGCACAAACTGGCCAATAATTTTTTAAAAATTCCTTCGTTTAACAGAATAATTAAATAAAATAGGTGGTGGCGCTGATTTGGGTCGGGGTAGCGCCTTAAATAAAAACTCTAAGATTTTACCAGCACATTAAGTAGGCACGTACCTAATAATGTTTATTTCTGCAACACATACCGTACTTGAAACACATTTATTTAATTCTAACCATTCGTTCAATTCATTCATTCTTATCAAATGACTTTCAGAAAAACAATGAGCACCTCTTATCTGTCGGAAACGTGGCTATTCCACCGTCATTATTGAGCACCGGGACCATCCCGCATTCATCATCGCTAAATCGCCGGAATTTATCAGCAGGGGCGCGCAGTCACTATGACTTGCCGAGGTTCCTTTATGAAAAGGCTATATCGTTCTGCCCGCGACTTTCTCTTCCTAAATAAAATATGTTCTTTCCCATGATACTATGTGTACCTGAACTAAATTTCATATTATTTAATTGTTAAAAACATTATTGTTTGTCCGAAATGGATAAAGTTTATGATACCTAACCTGTGCCATTACCATTGTACAATGTCATAACTCATAAGTGATGTATTTTTGTTGGTTATGTTTTGTTTCGTTTTGTATAATTCGTTGTCGGACCTTTGCTTGTGTATGATTTACACACTTTAACAATTAAAAAAATCTTATTCTTATTCAATTCTTAATCAGGCATTTAGTTGTTTTGTCATCGTGGCCAATTTTATCTTACCATTATTGTACTCCACAAAAATAAAAACAGAATAGATATTTAACAAACAAATATACGATGGGCGGGCGTTATCGCGAAGTGATCTCTTCTTGGCAACTTTTGAATGGAAATAATTATCACTGAATTAAAAGATTATATCACTCTTCTCCATAGACTCTCAAATCCATGGTCTTTAAATAAAATCTCGCCATCTTTTTTTCAAACTATAGAGGTCAAACCTAAGGTCAATCCTCACTGAAGGCCCAAAACTAGGCCCGGAACAGTCGGATATCGAGATATGGAAGTAATCTTTACTTCAGCTGTCCCTTCCGGCTATCCGGGCGAGAATGACCCATTTGTGCGTTTGGGAAATACAGCTATTGAGGTCAGAAAAGTCTACGTAAGTGCGTTTGAAATCGCTTGGCAAGTTTTACTTTATATTTAGTATTTTAAAAGCGCCCTAGTTATGGCGATGTCAACCAGATGGTCGGACCTCATCACAAGTTTACATAAGTAAAGAAAAGTCTATGTAAGTGCGTTTGAAATCGCCTGGCAAGTTTTACTTTATATTTAGTATTTTAAAAGCGCCCTAGTTATGGCGATGTCAACCAGGGTCGGACCTCATCACCTCTCTTACGCAGACCACCATGACCGACTGCTACCACAATTTAACCAACAGGGAACTATGGTGGCGCTTTGCGCGAGCAGCTGTTCATCAGAACCCCATCATAACTACGACCACTCCGCCAAGAGTGACAGACTAAACCCCGACCAACAGATGGTTAAATTTGAAACGGTTGTTTAGACGTTTTTGACCCAAGTTAAACATAAAACAGCAAAGTTAACCGAGGAAGATGCTTAATTGTCCGAATATCTTTTGGTAAACACCAGCATAATGAAGGTATGGCGATAGATTTGGTATACATATTTTTAGGTTATCATGCAAGATATAGAAGAAGAAGAGAAATACCAGTCATTGATGTCAATTCAGATTTAGAAGTCTATCGGTTTGATAATTCCTCCCTAAAAAGATTTTAGTGGCCAAGAAATGAAAGTGATCACTTTATTTCCTAGTTTTTCTTATGTTATTTGCTTTTTGTGACGTTTCCTAGAGTCCTGTAAGGTCTAAAGGAATGAAACACTGATATTTGATAATGTCTGAGATACCTATAGAGAGAGGGGCCCAGCCAAATGGTTTGTGTAAGGATACTCACTGCTTTTGCGTCGCACGTTTATTTCCGAACTTGGCCGGACGCTCTAGCGCGCGTTTAAATTTGTAGGGTAACTACACAAAAACATAAAAGTAACTTGATTACAAGATATGAAATGAGGATTTGTAACGTTATAGCAATTTCAATGGAAGTAGTACCCACTTTATGACATAAGAATGATGTATCTTTTTAAATTATCCAAATCGGACCATTGCGTACGAAATTATATTGGTTCATAACTTCGTCAATTTTTGTCGTAGAACAAAAGTTTTTGCACTGTGTGTTATGGATTTCTTAGCTCTATAAATCTGCATTCTCAACTAAAAACGTTACGGATCCTCATTGCAGTGTCCAACAAAGTAGCCAGTGGCCGGTAGAAACGTTACTACTTATTTCCTATCACCATATCAAGAAAACAAATTATTTTATAGCAAAGTAAATCTTAGCGGTTACAATGTTAAGTTTATTTTCCGTCACCACGGGAGCTAAGTGCAGCCGGCGGTGTCAATAAATCCAAATGTTGCCGGACGGCTATCGCGCTTCTACGAGGAGCGATAGTTGGATAGTGATAGTTTACTGGCCTTGCTACTAGCCTTGCTACTGGCTTGATGACTCGACTATCCAACTGGCGTCATGTTTCCGGACGGCTATCATAATAAAGCGAATTCCTCAATACTCAATATATTTATTGTTATTCCTCGCGAACTTGTGCTATCGCGTACGTTTAAAAATTCATTATGGGATATTTCCTTCGTAAGTCTATACGTACATTTTCAAACAAAACAGAAAATTTATAGTTATACCCTGTTATATTATCAATGTGTTATATTTAAGCTGGAGTAAAGAAGTTTCGGATAACTTTATGTGGTGATTAAGTTCGTAGACGGGAGCGTCTAAGAATTACGTGGTGAAAGCACACACTAAGAATGGTGACTTTAGAATCAATAATCGATCAACTGATGAAAAGTTCCACACAATTAATTAACTCATAGCCATCATTCCGTATTATTCCCCTCGACTCGTGTAGTCCAGCGAATTCACGCCTAGTGAGACTTTGCCCGTGATAGTTCTACTTTCCTGGACCACTAGACCATTCAAACACAGCATAGCTTATCTAAACAACACCGCGGTCCGTGCTGCACTGTAGGCCCTTTCCCCGCGATGCTAGATAGCATTTCAAAAGAGTCTCTAAAATGTGCAGTCATATGAAAGGGTTCCCTTTCTTTCTGTTTTTATCGCGAGACTCGACGAATGTCGGCGAGGTTACACATGCGAAATATTTTCCCTCTGGACCATCTGACCACCATGAACTTGCCACCGGTTGTCAATTGAGACGGAAACTACCCCATTTTACCAATGGTGGTCAACTGGGAAAAACTAATTCCCAATTCACCTAAAATGGCACGATTTTAGTTCTAATTGACCACCGGTGTTGAGTTGAGATGGTGTAAAATTTCACCACCAGGGGTGAAATGGGACTAATCTGCTATCCGTAAACACTACCTAGCCTGTTACGATTTGCTTTGAGTAGAATCCTCCTTAATTATTTTACTGAAAAGTAAACATGACTAGATTGACACACGTCATTGTGAACTTTTCCTGGGGTTACTAGGTCTTGGGCTGCACGGAAGACCAGAAGATTCTATGGCAGGAAACCCCCATATTTACTTTACTTTTCGCCTGAGCGCCGGGGACTTTGATCTAATAAATCAAATTCTTTGTTTTTAATGGTTTCGGTTGGCATGTTCGATGAGGAATGGATACCCCTTGTATCTCATCAACCTTGGAGAATGATGATTGACAATGAATGAAAAGGATGTCTTTTGCAGATTTGGTCGAGTTTGCTCAGCAGTGGGATGATGGGTTAGCTAAAAAAATGTATGTCGATGAGGAATGGATACCACCGTGTCAAACCGAACCATTCTCATAACTACCCGACATTGCAGTGCCAATAAATTATTGAAGCCCTAACAATAACCCTGGCAAGACCCTCGACAATTGAATTGAATCTGGCAATACCATGGTTATTATGAAAATTGAAAAGTCTACATCCATCCATCGTCTGGAGCTAAACGGCGCAATAACAATAAAGACCTTGCTACATGTGCATGTGCCAAATGTCTGGCCCTTAGTGTACATACAGCTTCAATATCTGGTAATGCGCCGGAATTGTAAGGCCGTTTGTCCACCGCCGCCGTCACCGGGACGTAGCCAAGAACGAGATGACGGCACGGAGCGATACATACATACATTTATTATGGCCTCCTGTTCACTGTACGCCCGTCACCCAAGCGCCGTCATACGGCTTGCGAAAATAGGAGTAGTTCGGTCCGAGATTGTAACGGTCCGATGTGCCGGCAAGTCACATCCATCGGTTACATTCGTAATGAATAGATAGATAGATAGATAGATTTTGATTAAATTTGCCAGATTATGTTAGTTTTTATGGTAAAAATAATCAAAACACTTTTGAACTTCTTCACACATTGCTGTCATGCCGCACCGTTTTCGTTACTTGTTTTACATTAGAAGAAGGCGAATTGTTCGCTCCGGTGACGGTGTCGGTTGACAATCGATCACCGGCACGTCATCTTGAACTCGGCCCGACATAATCTCGTTCTCGGTGACGTCCTCGTGACGGTGGCGGTGGATAAACGCTGTTAGTGAACATACAGCTTCAGTATTTGGTAATGTACCTAAACTGTAATTTGGGGTACTCACATAAATTTTGAATCGAATGGATTTTAACTGTGACCCCTGTTATAGAACATAGAGGGAATTGAATTTTTAAGGAAATTTAAGCTTGCAATAGGTTGAACGTTTTTTACCAATATGCCGAGAAAATTGTTGTATTGTTTTCGATGTACCTAAATTAAATACGTTTTTCACTAACCTATGTTGTCCCACTACTGGGCAAATGTCTCCCCCAAACTCTTTTAGGTATCGCGTTCGTTGATCAAGTCCCACCAGTCTACCCGGAACGTCTCTTAGGCCTACCTCGGCGTAGGATTTTTTTTTCAAAATAAATTTCTGTCTTTGTACGTTTAATTCAAGCTCTCCATTCTTTGATATAAGATGATGTTAAAATTTCTATCTTAACGTATTTATTTGATGTGTTAAGAAAGTATTTGATGTGTGAAGTCAATAGACGCTTTCCTTTGTTCTAGATCCATCAGTCCTTTTAGATTATCTTTACTTCAGGAATATTTCACTTTGCTTCAGGAATATATCTTGAAACATTATACATATTATAATAAATAATTTTGAAGCAAAATATACAACTATAATTAACAAGAGCTTATGATTACAAATCGGGTAAGTATGTACTTTATTTGCTTCTCATTTATTTTCAAAATGGCGAACGGGTTATTTATTTTGAACGTCTTATTTAAGGGTAATTTAATTAGTGTGAAGCTTATTACGAGTTTTACCAACCTAGCTCGTTGTTCTTACAAAAAGGTAGGTTTGACCTACCTTTTTTACAAGGAAGGTTAAGTTTAAGCTTATGTTTCTCGAGGAAGCACCTCGTCGTGCCAATCTCTTCAAGAGATTCTCTGAGATGAGGGGTTGCAAAACCAAAGAATTGGTGTTGGAAAATATTCTACGACACTGGTATCATCAGAGCCCAATCCTGCTAACCCATCGCTTCTCTATGACAATAGTATCGTCACAGAATCGTTCATAAATATAGAACTGAATAGAAACTGGTTAAAGTTCAAAGTTCAAGGTTCAACGTCATTTATTTGCGAACACGAGTCATAAAGATGTAAGTAAATTAATATAAAAGCACAACATGTTCTACCTAAATCTAGGGCAGGCAAATATAAGGTCAGTAGTTTTTTTAATATAAAAAATAAAAATAAAAATATGCTGGACAATCCACACAACATCATCTAGCCCCAAGCTAAGCAGAGCTTGTGTTATGGGTACTAGATGACTGATAGACATAATATAATACATTACATAGATAGATATTTTTTATTATACATAGAAACGACCAGAACACCCACAGATATATAAATTTAACATCAAATAAAATAAATTTGTCAATCAAATTACATAAAACATTGAGATAAAATAAGTTAGTGCGTGCGGTGCTATTTGCACGGAGAGATTGATAAATTAGTTTCAATTAGTTTCCATATTGACGACCTCTGTGGCGCAACCAGCGAAGGTCCGCCTGCGACGCAGGAAGTTGCGGGCTCGATTCCCGCCTCGTGGCAAATGTTTGTACGATCTGCAGATATTTGTTCAGGGTGTTCTGGATGTTTTCTATGTATAATAAAAAATATCTATCTATGTAGTGTATTGTATTATGTCTATCAGTTATCTAGTACCCATAACACAAGCTCTGCTTATCTTGGGGCTAGATAATGCTGTGTGAATTGTCCCGCATTATTTATTTATTTATTGTTTATTAATTAGGTGACTCAGATTTGCCCATCATAAACCTAAACATGTTTAATGGAACATGCCCAGAACGAAGCCGTGCAGCTGTTACATTTTCGTTCCTATCCATGTCGGAACCTCAAAAACCACGGAGAACGAAGCTATGATGGAAGAAGCATCTGTGCTTTTTCCTGCTCGAATCCAGCTCGAAACAGTTTTTGATATTGAAAGCTTTCATTCACCATTAACAAGTAGTCGGTTCTTGATCTAAATTACATTATAGAGAATTGGATCCTAGTTTTATGGTAATTACCTACTTGAAACCGGCTCTTAACTACACTTTGAAACAATTGAGTATCGTACAGGGTGGAAAGTTGAGATTGGACTCGGAGGACAAATGACTATCGTCGCAGCTATAGAAACTTTCTTAGGAGATTTACCTTACTTTTGGAGAGATTATTCGTATTCTTTCATCATACATCTTTTCATCTCATATCTGTGTTGATTTGGATTTATTCACATTACGGCACCATAGTATACAACATAGTATACAACACACAAGTATGTTTGTACCTACTACAAAGATTAAAATAGACTATAAGGACCAACTTTGTAACCTACTTTAGTGAATAAACATTTATTATTATAGTTAACGAAGAAGCGGCTACACAGAAATCGCAACACAATGGCTTGTCAGCGGGTTCGGATTAGGAGTTATTATATCAAGTTATGATATCAAGTGTAGGTATGTGTAATACCTATTACAGTGGAAAAAAAAATATATCAAATAATCATCTGAGCGTCTGGTCGAAGCGACGCGTGACCCGAGAGCTGGTGAGTATCTGGCGCAGCGCATCAGCATTGCCATACAGCGGGGCAATGCAGCCAACGTAGCGGGGACGCGACGACTGGTACTGATATGGATCAGTTGAGCTACCTGTAGATGGCTACTTAATACAGTTGAAATAAATGAAATAGTGATTGTTTTGATCTGAAAAACGACCTTTTTAATATTTTTGCATGTTACTAAATATTTTATTCTACGCGAAGTTAAATAAGGAGGTACCAAATTGTTGCTCCTCCTTATTAACCTCCGTATAATAAACGCATATTTAAAAATACTTTTCAAAATGTATTAACGCGCTTTCTTACGTTTTTCAAGCACGCAGAATGTTTACTACGTCGAAGTCTTACAAAACACACGATTATTTGTTTTTATCCGTGTTCCTTTTAACTTTCTTGTTCGTTTTATAGCTTTGCTTACTTACCGATAAAAATAAACATACATATAAAAGTAACAGACAGACAATCTCCAAATACGGGATGTGTTTGAGCGATACGACGGAAAAAACACTTTTACTGCCGTGAGCTCGCAAAACCAAACGAACTGAGGAAGACGTTGAGTGAAGGCCCTAAAAGGGCAGTGGGAGCATTGACTTGCCGATTGACCATCATCTCCTCAGGCATCATCCGTTGGCATCCACTGCTAGTTATAAACTCTTTTACAAGTTTTTAACCTCTCTCCCTAATGATCTCCTGTGTTTTGTCTGTCTACGTGTTAATGTGTAAATATTTTTTTTTGTGTTTGAGAAATATTTTTGTTTCTTTCTTTTACAAGCTAGGTCGATCGGTATGCGAGTTTTATCCATAGTGTTTCGGCCAACACAATAACATCATCTAAAAATCTATCGAACGATGATCATCGGTTTTCGGTCTCAAATATGATGCCTCACATACATTGTTATACCCACACGTTCATAGATCAAACTTGACTAAGTTTGTAATTTTTTTTAACGTACGGTAGGGTTCGGATTAGACTTAATTCGAACCCTACCGTACGTAAAAAAAATAGCAGAATGAGATGGTATAGCAAAATATAGCCTACAAAATGTGATTGTAAAGCCATTTGTAAGTGCACGTTAGGAACGTGAGTTGATTCTATGAAGGATTCTCATAAAACTCAATTCTCAATATTGACGACACATGTCGGTTAGCAAGTCTAGTCCCCCACTACAGTAGTAATAAGTAACGACTGTGATTGCTTAGGCCTTGTTCAGAATAAGTAGATCAACTTGATAAGCTACAAAGCTTGTGATTAAGCTTTGTTTCGTTTACGTGAAAGCTTATAATTGCTTGTTCTTTGGACAAGTCTTAGATAACCTACTTTTCTATACACTTACTTGACTCGTATTTATTCTACATCGAGACTATTGAGTGCCTATTACAATACTGGCCTTGAACTTATTCGAAACTAGACATTTTATCTTCTAGAGTCTAGCCAAAACAGACATTGCCATAGATTTACGCAGCACGTCAACACGAAAAACATTTTTACATCCACCATAAATTCTATATCTTGTATTATTCGTAAGATTTATTCATAGTATGTAAAACGGGGGGCATATGTGAAAAGTTTTCTCGCGTCAGTTGCCGCCGTAAAATCGTGTGATAACTCATGGAGTCGTAATCGTAAAAGACAATTTCTTGCTGTGCCGTACGTTTCAAGGCGGTAGAGATCTTCATCTTAGCTTCATCTGCGTGTTTTTGCTATCAAGGAGTTTTTGTTCGGGTAAAAAATCATATAGCAGACAAATATAATGACTTAGAATCAATTCCATCACCTAATCTGTGGCGGGCAATACTCGCTATTTACCAAGTGAAAGGGCAATACCCGTAAGTGAGGAACCTCCGTCAGATGGGAGGCGAAGAGTGTCCATTCTATACGTTAGTATTAATATATATATATATAATATATATGCTCTGCTCCTAAGCAGAGAGTATATAATAATACTAATATATAATAAATAAATAATACAGCCTGAATTATTTATTTAGACTAGTGTAGAGATAAAACTAAAAATAAATCAGAAACGAAACAAACTGAAATCAGTGTCAGTCGCTTGTCTCATAAATATTGAATGGAGTGACGTAGACGTGATATAACATTAATTTGATTTGTTCGTGTCCATTCGACGACTGGATAAATATTCATAAAGAGCAAGGACAGTAGCTAATGGAAAGGAAAACTAGTGGCTTTCACATTGTACGAAGCCTTCACGCAAATGTTGGGAACACAGGATGTCCGAATTAAATTAGTCAATAATAGTAATAATATAATAATGATGGACAAAATTCACACAGCATCATCTAGCCCCAAGCTGAAACAACACAAACACTTTTCCCGAGGCGGGAAACAAACCCATAACCTCCTGCGTCGGCGGACCCTCCCCCGCCGCGTCATAGACGTCGTTTACCTAAATATCACAAAATTATTTTAAACTATTACAAGTCGAACTTATCCTCATGATGACCAGAATAGCACCAGCGTACAAATCGGTACTAAACAGGATGACTTGCCTGTAGCCTTGTTTATTACGCCTCCACTTCTCCGTTAATACCCCATTTCACTTTCAAACAAATGCCCAGCATTCGCAAGTCACTCGAGAAAAATTACTCGATTCACGCATAGGGTTGCCAGAACTTGTTTATTATTTATTCGCGCCGCCATGTTGATTCTGAGAACATTATCTTTGGTAAGTGTTACTAGGTGTACGATAAAAATGTACCTGGAGCTTATTTTACGCTGTGTTTTTTATTTCAGAAAATGGTTCTGTAGTAGTCTTTAATGGGTGAAGTTCTATATCGGTCCAGTTTAAAATTTGACTTGTCTAAGTGCTTATTATGTGATATAAAAGTTGAGATGGTCGCGGGTTTGGTTGCCGTTGCGGAACAAATGTCATATCTGCAAATATATTATATATTTATTATTATTCGGGTTATGTTTATAACTCTTTCGCGCTCAAACGGCTGCTTGGATTTTGTTGAAATTTAGTACCTTATATCCTGTATTAGCACATAAGTTACTTTTGCTCCCGGAAAAGTGCAGTGTTGCCATGGGATGATCAAATAATTCAAATAAAAACTTATTTACCGCAACCAATTTTTAAATAAATTGAATAGGATATCAATAATCTGGTCCCCAAACACGACCTCTGCTTTGTTTGGGGCTAGATGATGTTCTGTCGAGCATTATTTACATAAAAACGAAGCTACTGATTGTGGCAACCCTCAGACTTTCGTAATCACGTTAGCCGTTCTCGAATAATTATCGATAATAAACCCTTTTCTTGTTTCTGGCCGTTCCAGTCCCTTTGAACTGACTTTAATAAACGATTAAAAGTCTAATCGAGAAATTTTCTTCTACCTTATTTGCTTTGAAAGTCCCTCACAGTTTTTATTCTTTTTTCGTAGAACATTTATAATAGTCCTTTGATGGAAATTAGCTTGAAATAGAGGGCTGCGAAATTGCCGGGTCCACTTGAATATAAAATACGCAACTTTTTTTGATCCTCAATTGCATTATTAATTTCTCACATAAGTACACGATTGTTGCTAGTGGTCCTAAAAAAATCTAATTAGTCCGTCAGTTAGATTATCAGAAGATATTGGACACGTATTTTTTCTTTTGTCGATAAAACAAAAAATGATGAAGATATAGCCTGGTAAAATTCCACGTGACGTCACACCTTGCGACATATTTTAGCAAGAGCAAGGCGTCACTAGCCCCACTCCCTAACTTTGACGCGCTTTATTTAAGTATTTTTTTGTTTGATTGACCAAAGAAAAAATATGTGTCCAATATCTTCTGATAATCTCCCTGACGGACTAAACGGAATAATAATTTTTTTACCCAGGTAGTGTCCTGGGTCCTATATAGTAGGTAAGAACAGTGACATTCATCGATAGGTAAGCCCCCTATAACTTATCATTATCAGGTTAAGTTTGACGTCAATTTCTATGGATACACAAATATTTTACAGTATCTTTCGATAAAATGAAGCTTTTTAATAAAGCAACTAATTGAATTCGAGTTATTAAATATTATAAAACCAAAAAAAATTATGTAACGAGACTCGGAACCTTTCAGGGAGGCCACCTATCTATTAACGTCGCTCTAACGACAATGTCGCTTTAGAGTTGACACTCGACGAGCGAGCAATCTTCAATAAGCCCTCCAGAGTATGACGAGGTATAAAAGAGTATGCGGCCGACTGTACTTACCTACAATAGAAGATAGAAATAGAAAAGACAAGGCTTGCTGACGTTTCGGACACAATATTTTGGGACACTTCCGAAATGACACTTTTAATTTTAAAATATTGCTGTTCGACTTTCTAGACTTCTAGAGGCTAAACTTTAAAGTGAAGCTTTAAAGTACTTTTATTATCAAGTCATCATCATCATCATTATCCACGGCAGTATTTTACCCACTGCTGGGTATAGGCCTTCCGAAGTTATGAAGTACACCATAATAATTACAAAGAATTATACCTATTGGTACCCAGAGGGGACAAAGCGTCCTCGAGGTAGACCCACCTCCCAGATGGTCGAACGACATCGTCGGTGGCCGCAAGACTGTGGACGAGGCTCTCACAGGATCGAGTTAGCTGACGTGTAAAAGAGGAGGCCTATACCCATCAGTGGGTGTCAGTTTGCTGATGATGATGATGATAATTATAAATAAATAAATAATGCTGGACAATTCTCACAGCATTATCTATTATCCAAGCTAAGCAGAGCTTGTGTTATGGGTTATGGTTATAATACACTACAATACACTACATAGATAGATATTTTTTATTATACATAGAAAACATCCAGAACGCCCTGGACAAATGTCTGCAGATCGTACGAACATTTTTCCCGAGGCGGAAATCGAACCCGCAACCTCCTGCGTCGCAGGCGGACCTTCGCCCGCTGCGCCAGAGAGGTCGTCCTCCTCATCATTATACCTACATCCTACTAATCGCTCTCTCTCTTTCTCTCTCCCCCTAGCTTGTTATCCCGTATGGTTTTGGGGTCAGCTTTTTTATTTGAAATCCTCATTCCTCCAGTTCGCTCGGTCCTCGACGTCGTATAGATAGTCAGGAAAAGACTTCGCGAAGCAAAGACTTAGCTCGTGTTAGTAAATTCATATTATTATGTGCCTATGCTCTTTCGATTTTATTTGAAAGCAACTCAGTTATTCACTTCGTACTTTATTTACCTAGCTAAGGGTATTAACAAGCCACGCAAATCAATTAATTGCCAACTCTACAAAACCCCCTGTTAGTGTACAAAGAGTAATGACAGACAGAATCACCACGCATAATTAATGCGGCATATTGACAGATAGTGAGTTTGCAACACTGCGGGTGGGTTGACAAATGACATTTATTTGACGTCAATGTCATTAGTGAACGAGTCATACTCCTTTAATTTGATTCGGTTCATGTCGGGATCGATTAGTTCTAATGACAAACACACTGTGTGTGCTAGCTTTGTTTAAAGGTTAGCGTCGACAGGGCGCAGAATCGAACGTTCCGCACTGACCGCATCAAACGGATTATAGTATTCCTATTCCTTGTATGGTTTGCCATAGAAGAGCATCCACTGATCCGCACCGCACGGAGCGGACGCATCGGTCTGGCGGCAATGCCCGCAATCCGTTCAGTGCGGATGACGTCGTTATTCGTTTGCAAATGATCGGCAATCCGGTTACAGCGGTCACAGTGGACGCACCACCCAAAATCCGTCTGATGCGATTGAAGCGGACCGTCCGATGCGGGCCTGTCATCGCTAGCCTTAAGTTGGCTTAAATCTGTCTTGAGGTGGCAATACTAGGTAAGTAGGTACTATAAAAAAACAGCTTTTGTAGAGCTTCTGAAATTATTATGGTTAATTGATAACTCAAAGCAAATTAATTAATTGGTAACCTAAAACAACTGAAGTG
This sequence comes from Eupithecia subfuscata, assembly GCA_963564075.1. NCBI lineage: Eukaryota > Metazoa > Arthropoda > Insecta > Lepidoptera > Geometridae > Eupithecia > Eupithecia subfuscata. Next base: position 14,552,613 of record OY751109.1, on the reverse strand, counting down.
AAATTTAGTAAATTCATGTTTATTTGACCCGATGTAGTTAAAATAAAGCTAGTGAATTATTGAATTTCCACATTATTTGTCCATGTTATTACACAAATATTACCTCGTTTAGTCAAATAACAGATCTGCAAAATATTTGTTAGGGCTTTGTTGATTTTATGTGAAACCTCCACCATTAATAATGTATTTCTATCAACAATATTAAATATAAAAATTTTCCACCAAAGGTTAATTTATGTAACGAAACTAAGGTTCGATTAAACAGTCTGTTTAACTAACTTTTGCGCTGAATTCGTTCAAAGCACTGATCTGTTTTTAAGCGTATGTTGATCAGGTTCAATTGTTCTGTGTTTTGAAGAAGTTTTGAAGTACTCGTCAAAATTTGCTTTTCAGTTGGATTAGTTCCTAGACTACCATCGATTTAAGTACCTAATATTCGGTAGATTGGGTACTAGCATCTCGAAAGTGGAAAGCTTAACGCATTCACTGCCCAGCCTCCGCGGTGCGACCCGCAGGAGCGTGCCCGCGCCGCCGCGACTTGGAGCTGGGGGAGAACATTTGCGTTTTGGGCCATGAAAGTGTCAGTTTATACAGGGTGCTACGATGAACAGTCTTATCCTTGCAACCAGAGGTTATGTATCATGAATTCATGAGTAGAGTCCATAACCGATGAAAAAAACTTAATTAGGTCCAATGCGCCGCCAGCGTTCGTGCTACGCGTGCGTATTGTTGACTATGTCGCTCTTCGGTCTAGGTACAGTCAGCTGCACAGACATGTATACACTTCCAAGGTTTAACTTTTATTTTACTCGGCACTTTTCAAATAAAAGGACATGCAAACGTTTTTCGTTCAAAGTAGTCATTGTTCTTCGCCAGAATGCGATACTAAATTATCACAATTACTATACACTTACAATTTAGTCAAATTGAAAACTTGGGAGTGTTTACATATTTTTGCAGCCGACTGTACATCTTTCCATATTTGCTGTTCATTACATAGGTATATTACATAAGATTGGAATTAGCGTGTCTTTGCGATTAACACAATACAGTGCATTTGTTGAACTAGCGCTGCTGGGAAAACGAACCTTATCTACAGAATGTTTCTTAGATCTACGTAGACTACTCAAAATAGACTCAAAATAGACTCAAAATAGCAGCTCCGCGCAAAGTTCATCGATGCCTAACTTTCCGAATCCAGGGAAACTTACAGGTCCATAGCCACTATTATCTCTTCTAGGCAGTATAATCGGACCACTCTAGTTTCCGAAGTCTCCGAATTTCATGCCAAAAGCCTAGGCCGTTGCTTTGCCTAGTGGTTGCTATGCCGAGTGGCTAGACGACGCAATCGACCGGGCCAATGTAAGTTCTATAAGCATTCTCGATGTGTGAACCGGGGGGTTTTGCAACTGGATTCTGATTTGCGTGAGCGATTTATCGTACTAGGGTTAAAAGTGATTTGTCAAAGCGCAGTACGAAGATTGTGGTACTAGATAACATAGATCAATATTTTGTGCACACACTTGGGCACTATAATGTAGTATGTTCTGAGCACCTGGCTAGTATCCGTAATGGCCGAAGATTGGGCTAGGAGGACATCATTATATATTATTTCACATACACAACATATTTTTAATTAATTATCTGAAGAATAACCAATAGTGACAATTTTAAATTAGTATTAATTAGTATCACCTAGATGATTGTAACCATATGGTTGTAAGTACCCTATCGCATTAGATGTGCCTGCAATGATAGGTGTACAATATTTTTTTGTAAATAAATAAATATTTTATAAACAAACACCCAGAACCATCGATACAAGTAACATTCGGGAGATTGGATACTAGCTTCTCGAAAGTGGAACGCTCAAATTAGGTCCAATTAGGTCCGCCCACCTCAGTCATAGTAGTCGGACCACCGACGCCGCCGGCTTTCGTGTTTCGCGTGCGTATTGTTGTCTCGGTCGCACTATGGTCTATGTACGTCTTTCCATCTTTGTTGTTCATTAAGTAGGTATATTGCAAAAGATTGGAAATAGCGTGTCATTGCATTTAGTTGTAAGTTGTAATACAACACAAGCTATTTGTTGAGTTGGCGCTGGGAGAACGTACCATATCTACAGAATTTTACTTATATCTATCCCCAGAACACCCGAAAAAATTTCTGGTGATTGTACAAACATTTGTCCCCAGGCGGGAATCAAACCCGCAACATCCTGCATCGCAGGTGGACTTTCGCCCGCTGCGGCACTGAGATTGTCGAAGTCAGGTCTGAACCATTGGAGACGACGACGTCTGAACCATTTAACGCATTCAGCTCGACTCGTGCAGAAAGAGTACTTTGACTAAATACTTATCTACACGGAATCAATTTCTGGAATCTCCGAGAACTATGCACAACCCACCCAAAACTATAAAAGGGCTTGATCTCATACTAGCGAGGTATGATAAGGGCTATATCTTATAGAGGGCTATATCTTATACTCGCAAGGTATTTTCGTCTTTAACAATGTGTTAATATTGGATATTGGTGTGTTATTGGAAATATCTTCAGTGGAATGTGTGTTAGTGGGCTTGTTATGATCTGGATATTAGTTTGTTGTTATTGTTATATAGTTTTTACTTGAAGAGACTAATGGTGATGTTCTTTGAAATATAATTGGACAATGAGGCATTTTCTTGATGTCAAAAAATTGCTCGAACAAATTGAAAAGAGGGCTCATTCGTGGGGTCGCCAAATTAAGGTGGAAAAGACATGACATGCTATTGACAACCTAGCTCCTCTCCGACAAAAATCAACGCCATCTATAAGATCTAAGGTAAAAATGTTTTTTTTTTTATGTTTTGGGAAACGTCTCATTAATTTTTTGTTGAGTGTTTTCGACAGTCGGTCAGTCTTAAGGTTTTTCAGGATCGAAGCTGCCGCAATTTTTTGTAGCGATTATCTGTACATTTTTGACATAGAAATGACAGCAATCATCGTACTACATATAGCCTTACTTCCTACTAAAATATTATAAAGCGAAAGTGAAATTTGTTACCTAGCTTTCCAAAACTACTGGACAGATCAAGATGAAATTTGACGTACATTTAGAACATGGCTTAACTTAGATAATAGACTTATTATACCGAAAATACGCGTGCGAAGCCATGGGCAGAAGCTAGTAAATTATAATCGAAACTAACAATACAGATACAAACGTATATTCTAAATTAAACATAAAGCACAAATGCAATTCCTCCCGCATAAAATAAATAAATAATACGGGACAATTCACACAGAATTATCTAGCCTCAAACTAAGTAGAGCTTGTGTTATGGGTAAGTACTAGATTTTTTTCGTCAAAAGTCCATCATTCAACCACAATCTGACCTGATGGTAAGTGACGATGTAGCCAACGATGGACCACGAAGGTCTAGAAGACACCGTTTCACTCTCGCTTCTAGAAGCTAACTGTTATATTACTAAAAGAAGAAGCCTAGATATACTACTAAAAGAAGAATCTACTGAATAAGCCTACCGGTAGCCGGTTGCTTTCCCCGGTTGCCGGTCCCATTCGACAAACGATTATGCGATGACTCAGTGCATCTAAGTTTGCGGGGCAACTTCCTCGATTCAACTGAAGGGTAATTTGTTGGAATAGGGCGCAAGATTTACTCTATTCCACTTTTAGTTAATGGACGTGTAAACGATTATATTTGTGCTGTTGCTTTTCCTTGGTTAAGATTAGGTTGATCAGGTTACAATAGGATACTTGACTCGTATCTTTGGCGCAATAAATAAATATTTTCTGTAGTATTTGACTTAATAAACCAATATGTATAGATTTCTGATTAATAGTGTAAGATGACTACTTATTTTCAATTTAATTTTTTTTTTTTTAATTTTTAACTCTGAAAACACTGTCGGCCATGCTGTTCGCGCTGTCGTATGACGTCATTATAGGCCTCTAAGCAAATTTCATGTCGGATCTTATACGACTGAAATTCGCTATTTAGTCTGTCTTTTAACAGTGATGGACGTTTGCTAATGTCAATTTGTTTTCTAGGTGCAGCTTAGCTGTATAGATTTCTGAAGCGCTACAGTAGCTTCAGTCCCATGCCTGTTTGATACCGATTTAAGAACCCTTCTCCGCTACATCCCTTGACTCGCAACCCCCACTACGATAGTTCGGTCATCAGTTGCAGCTACCGCCGAGAGGAAGTTTCAGAAGTTTCTCTAAGCGATTACAATCAATTATTTACACGCGGCACTGGCCCTAACCGCATCTGTGTACTGTACTTTATGTACGGTGAAATAGGGCTCGGTTGGCTCTGAGACCGGTGACCGGTGAATAATATAAATAAATAAAACGTCAAGTAAGGGTTCCGTTTAATTGTAAGACCTTGTTTCTTGCCAAATATCATGATTCTAGGTCAACATGAAGTAGGTATAGGTACCCTGTATATTTTGATCGAGGGAGAGAATCAAAAATTATTTTGTTTTTGGTGAATAAACTACAAATTTACGGTCTTAGGATTTTTTCCTTAACTTATTTATGCTAATAAGACCTTGCTTCTTGCCAAATTTTATGATTCTACGTCAACGGGAAGTACCCTATAAGTTTTGGTCCATGGCGAGCAATAAGTTATTTTTTTAGTGAATAAATTACAAATTTATGTTTTTCGGATTTTTCCCTTTACTTGTGCTATAAGACCTTGCTGCTCACCAAATTTCATGATTCTAGGTCTACGGGAAGTACCCTATAGGTTTTGTGTGCATGTGATTCCCTTGGAAACAAAATATTCGGACTTAAACGGCTGTAACTTTTGAGTGCGTAGACTTAGAAGTTTTATTTATATCGCGGCTTCAAGATTCAGATTCAGATTCTTTATTCATAACTGTCATTACATGTCACAAAATTCATAATTCATACAATAATAAAGTAATAAATAAATAATTAAAAATAAATAAATAATGCTGGACAATCGGTTGCGACAAAAGGTTGCGGACTTGAGTATTTGACGTTAATTTCAACTCGATACGTCTACGCGTTCCTGAGAAAAGATGGTTGACAGACGGACAGACAGACAGACAGACAACAAAGTGATCCTATAAGGGTTCCTTTTTTCCTTTTGAGGTAAGGAACCCTAAAAACTGTGAAATAGGGCTCGGTTGGCTCTGAGACCAGCGACCGGGGAATAATAATTATACTGATAAATTGAGAACCATGCCTGTACTATAGCAAAATAATCATTAAAATCAGTCTACTGTTGTCGGAGAAATAAATAGGCAAACATACACACAGCCGAACATAAAACCTCCTCGTTTTAAAGTCGGTTAAAAACCTGCCAGTTTCCTGTGTAGATGCGTCTCTAACAGACACCACAGAAAATAGGTAATGAAAATACGAGACAGAGCTCGACCATTCTTCTAGTTGAAAGCAGACAATTGCATTCCAAGATAAAAAGACTGATATCCCCTGAAGGCATATAAAATCGTTGACGGATTTTCAACGGTGTTTTTGAACGAAAGGTTTTTATTATATATTTTAATCTACCTACTGCACATTGTCAAATCCAATTCAATATTTCATCAGTTTTCGTCCGATCACCGATGTAAAGCAACGTTGGGCGCGGTCAATACTTGGATGGGTGACTGCCTGGGTTAACCGGGTCATATTTGTTTCTATATTATTTTTGTAAGTGCCAACGAAAAAAACGATAAATAATTGCATTTTCTGACGTGATTGATGTAAGAACTTGAATCATTTTTGCTATTTGCTGTTTTTATAACTCGATGTTTTTTTTTAGAATGGACGGAATCTTTCGTGTGCGAGTCTGACTCGCGCTTGGCCTGTTTTATTTTTTATATTTGTCAACTTTTCAACAAAGTTTTACAGTAATCTTTATCTCTCGGAAATACCCAAGCCATATTGAATACAAAATCAATATAAGTTCAAGTACATAGACTTTGCATTCCATATGACGTGAGCTCAAATTCCATTGATCATTAATAAGAGTGCTTTTCGCCTTTGCACCTTTACTCGGACTGTATTGTGAAAAATACAAACGTCTTGTGAAAAATACAAATTGGATACTTACGTCTGCAACATAAAATCTCTTTGAGAGTGACCGTTCAGCCTTGGAGTTCCTTTGAATGGATGCTATACGTATTCACAAAGCATTGTGAGCTCTGGAAAGATTTTAAATTTAGTTTCTGCTTATGACTTTTGACGATATACTCGGCTTATTTATGCTTCTGAAAGCGTTTGGTAAAGGAACGTTATTTATTTATTTATTTAAACATGTACATCTATCCTAACAGGCACACCCAATGCAATAGAGTACCTACCTTATATTCTAGACTTAATAAAGTTCATATTAAAATTAGCAAATCTTTATACAAGAAAAACGACAAAAAAATAATAAATATAAATGTCAAAGATAGATACAATTATATGTAGATAATAATGTCAAATTAATTTGATTAATAATTATCAAAGTTAGAATAGTAATAATAATAATACAAAAGTCAGCCTTAAAAAAAAAAAAAAAACCTAACATAATCGGATTTAAAAATCACAAATAATAATTCATCAATTAAAAAATTACATTAAAATCGTACTGTGATAACATAAAATAAAAATCAAAGCGTTCTGGAATTCGCTCCGGGAACAGTAAAAAAGATCGATTCTCTCGGCAGTCAAATTATGAGTAGACTGGATAGATAATAATAATAATAATAATAATAAGTATTTATTCATAAAAAAGGTTAACAAGTAGGTATTTAAAACTATTTTACAGTCAAAATATTCTAAAGTACTAGTACATATACATAACCTTTCAAAGTCAAGGTGATTCCTCGCTCTAACTAAGTTTACACTTGTGTTTAGACGGGAGAGCACATACCTGCCAGATAGATAATACTTTATTCATCACCTTAACAAAAAACACATTTTACACGAAACATATAGAGAACAGCAATGGAACTGGCGGCCTTATCGCTTAAAGTAAACTGGACCCACAGAAAACAGAATATCTTTGTAATCTGTGACTGGACCCTAACCGGTTCTGTTAATCAAACTAGACCTAGATATCAGAACTCATGGCCGAGTCATGTCCCTGCGGTAAAAACCTTGAATTACATAAAATTACATTATTTCATTCATGCATATTCAATCATTCATTCGTAACGAATACATCCGACAGAGAACCAAAGTTATCGACATAGCTCAAAGAATTAGCAAGCTGAAGTGGCAGTGGGCCGGCCATATCTCGCGAACAACCGACAACCGCTGGGGTAAACGAGTTCTTGAGTGGAGACCGCGACTCGGCAAACGTAGTGTAGGACGCCCTCCGGCCAGGTGGGATCACGATCTGCGAAAGACTGTAGGCAGATGCTGGATGCGGCAAGCTGAAGACAGGGCGCTATGGCGCTCATTAGGGGAGGCCTATGTCCAGCAGTGGACTAATATAGGCTGATGATGATGAAATTATTTCATTGGATCTTTTTACGTAAAAACTCATTTTGAAATAAAATTACGATAGAAAAAATCATGAAAATGCTCGTTTCGCATCTGATTCGGTCGTGATCTCAGGAAACCTGCGGTCTATTCAAATCACTCACGTTTTGATTCGTAGGTAATTGTTAAATAAATGTTTTTAATTTACTAGCGACCCGCCCCGGCTTCGCACGGGTGCAATAAAATACTACTATTACTATTATTAAACATATAAACCTTCCTCTTCAAATACTCTATCTATTTAAATAAAACCGCATCAAAATCCGTTGCGTAGTTTTAAAGATTTAAGCACACATAGGGACAGAGAAAGCGACTTTGTTTTATACTATGTAGTGATTTGGTTCTATTAAGCTAGTATTTTTTATAATTTAGGGCCCATAAGTTTTGGTATTTTACCATAGGTAGATGAAAGATAGATAGATTATTTCTTTATTGCACCATCAATACATAAAACAATTAGATAAGAAGTTCATACTAACTATATGTATATAATGTGGCACAATCGGCGGCCTTATCGCTAACAGCGATCTCTTCCAGGCAACCTTTGGACTGATAGTATCGAAGATAGTACGTGTTGAAGCTGACGGTGGCGAAAGAAACTACAGATGTCTACAGACGCTCGTCAAAAGTGGTTAAAACCATTTGATTAATCTCCGTGCAAAAAGCACCTCCCGCACCGCACTTCCATTCTTAACGAATTCATCTAACTACGATAGTTTTCATATACATAAAAAAATCAATAACGTTCATAAACAAGACAGCCATCCGAAAAGGTCCGCCTTTTACAGCAGAACCATATTTTGCGGGTTGGAAAAGGTTTGCGCTGTTCATGCAGCAATAACGGCGCTTATCACGTCGGGGGGTGAAATTATCGATTTTATTATTGAAATAAACGCGCCCTAAAGTTGCGAACGCCATTTACCAAATATAAAGATGCTGGACATCGTAACGCTAGAAGCTTAATCGTCTGTAATAAAACTGTGGATGATATCAGCTGGTGATTTTGCGAGACATGTTGCACAGGGTAGTAGTTTTTAACCGACTTCCAAGAATAGAGGAGGTTCTACTCCCAAATATTGACGCGCTTTATTTTTTAACCCCCGACGCAAAAAGAGAGGGGTGTTATAAGTTTAACGTTTCTGTGTATCTGTGTATCCGTCTGTGGTATCGTAGCTCCCAAACGGATGAACCGATTTTCGTTTAGTTTTTTTTTTGTGTCATAGATAATTTTATCCCGAGTGTAGTGAGAGTTTTAAATTTTTTAATTTTGTTCTTGTGTCATTTTATGTTTGATTGACAAAAGAAAAAATCTGTGTCCTGAAATACTGACGGACTAGATAGAATAATATTTGTTTTACCCAGGACACTATTATAAGTCACTCAAAAAGTCATTTTTCTCATAAAAATATAAATCGGTTCCCTAAAAATAGCGATAAACATAATTTTAATACCAGAAATAAACATAAACTCGCTGTGCCCACAACTAGGCTACACAAAATAAATGTATCTTATAAAGGGCAATGTATACGCTTCTACAACAAAACTCCTAGTGAGATGCAAAAATTATCAGTAAATAAATTCAAACAAATTGTCAAAACCTTGCTGTGCAAAAAGGCTTACTATAAAATATCAGATTATCTAGAGGACAAAAAAACTTGGGACGGGTTTTGCTCCAACTCGAAAAATAACAACTAACAGGCTAAAGGTTTCTTCGTCGCTTCTTTACTTTAGTCTACATACCGAAGCGACAGAAATAAAAAAATATCACTTTATTTCCGTGTCAGTGTTTAGTTTTATATTTTGACATTTTCTAAGTGTACATTTATTGTATTTATGGAAATAAAGAGTTTTTGATTTTGATTTTAGTTCGTAGTAAGTATGTTGTTTTAACTTGCATAATTCATTTCGGACTAAGTTTTTTTATTGCACTCTATATATAAAATAGGCGTAGTTCCGTTCGTACCTGTACGGGTCCTAACGGAAGACCAGCGCTGGCTAGGTCTCTTACGGGAGCTTAGCCAGCATTATGCTGAGTTAGAGCCTTTTTATAGCAACTTTATATATGTGTATACCTATCCCATATGTGTGTTTTTGTTTCTCAACTTTGTTGTTATAAATAAATGTCTTTTTTTCTTTCCTTCTTCGTTCTAGTAGCATTTTTCCAAGAGCATCTCTTTTAGTTACGTTGCTTCTTATTTCATTTGTAGGTATAGGTAGGTATTAGGTAGGACCCTATCTGGCAGGAAATGTCTGTCTCAGCGTGTTCTCCCATCCCTACTTTGTTTTCCTTATCCATTTATAAACTTCCACTTTAGGCAACTCACTTTGCGAGCTGGTTAAAACAATCCATTTTCATCAATATTGCACGATGATGCGAACAGTTTTTCCGTAAACATGCCCTGTCGATGTCGTCGTAAAAGTGCGCATTAAAAATTTACCAAATAAATAAGGCGACATGGCAAAATACGGCCCACCTCCGGTATATTTAATGGCGTTTTTTATTCGGCATTCTTTATGCATCCGCCGAAGACGGAAGAATGTCCGGATTTCTTTTGAATTTTTTATCATGGCGACCCTATTTCGTATAAAGTTTGCACCTAACTCTGGGACTCTTTGGCGAAGTTTCGTGTTCTGTGTGAATATCTCTATCTTGGAACAATTCACACATACTACAACCTCACAACAACCACGACCACACGACAACACGTGGTCGGGTGCAGTTTGAAAATGAATGGTTTAATTCATACGTATCACATTTTATTATTAGCATTCTAATTCATTCCGTGTGGTCGGTACCGGCCACATCGCAACCACCAGCGACACCGCGCACTAGCCGCTGGCCACATCGCAACTACCATCGTCAACGCAACCTCATCGACATTTTGTAGTAACCACAACGCAACTGCAAAAAGCTGCAACGACACTTCACATGCAACCACTGCTTAACCACTTTTGGTCGCTGCTATGTGGAATGGTTGTGGTACGTGTGAATGGCCCCTTAATCGTGGTACTGAGAGACAAGTCGTATTATAGTTTTTAAAGAAGCTTGTGTAATAAATAATCTCTCGTTTGAGCTCGTGGGAAGCCATTTTGTTACTGTAAAATGTATTCACACCTTTAAGCCCATATATGAATGCACATTTTTGTGCTGTTAACGGTAACGGCGGCGTTGGATTAATGTGCGCATAGCTTAAATTGTGCGATCTGACTAGCTAGGCCGACTCGCGAACCCCATATTTTATTCGATATACTTCTTTTACTACTTACTTGCTTCTGCCCGCGGCTTCGCACGCGTTTTTCAAGTAGCCTATGACCGTCCCCGGAATGCGATTTACCCCCCTGTCAAATTTTATTAAAATCCGTTCAGCCGTTTAGGCTTGAGAAGGTAACAGACGGGCAGACAGAGTTAGTTTCGCTTTTATAATATTAGTATGAATTTACGCTCTTATTAGGCCCCATCCTAGACTTGACAAGTGGCCATAAAAAGTCAAAGGTACGTCATTGTCGATCTACGGCCCTTTGTGAAATAGTATGGACCTTTTTCGGCACTTTAGAGCGATGCCGTTGTATTCAGGGCCCGCGCTGTGCACCCTTATTATTATGTAAATACGGCCGCGTATTGTCGCCGCTAATTTACGGCCCGGGCCGGAATTAAGCCGACAGAGATGTCTATGAAGGGTGCTCATGGTTAATATTTACGTTATTCTGTGATGTTATTTATTGCGGTTTTGACACGTGGTTGCTTGCTACTCTTGCGGTGAGGGTTGCTAGCGAAGTTTCCGAACAATACAAAAATAGACACGTTAAAATATTTTTACGAATTATTTATTAAAGATTTGTTTATTTTGTAGTCGTTTCAAATGCATATCTTTTGCATTCTTCCTTCTAATTTAATCTTTAAATTCGACCATCATCGGTGCCAATTCAGATGTCTCCAAAACTAAACTATACTAATTTAACAGCACTAAAAATGTTGCCGTCTCTTTCATTACGATCGAAATAAGAAGTAATGCATCATTTTAGTTCTGTCAAATTAGTTTTGTTTTGGATACATTTGAATTGACACCGTCCTCCTAATTCCAGTCCGTATCCCACTCTAATCTGTTTCGGTTACGTACTCACTTCGAACGCGTATTAGGATATTTTTTATTTGAACCACCTATATAGGTGATACACATATACAAGTTACACTATGGAATATTAACATTTGTTTAAAGCGCTTAAGCTCAATTGTTTAAAGCGCTTATGCTCAACGAATTTCTATCGGTTACATGGAACAAACAATAATAATAATGTTAACGGTTAACGGCGTAATAGCGAAGAGCCTCGATCAACATTTCAAGATAGTTAATGATTATATCGGGTATTTATCGCGTACCTTTTGTTTTATTTCCCCTACGTTTCTACCGCGTTACAGCGATCGTGGTCACGGTTTTAACATCTCAAGAGACTCTCGCTAGGAAGTTGGATCAAGGGCCAGATTCAAAAGGCGGTACTCCTGGACTCGGCGCGCATCGTCAGGAAGTTCCTCTCTCTGCATGCAGCCCTAGCCGCTTGAGCCTAGCTTCGCGGCCGGTGATTCACCGTTTTGATATATTTTATACTGTAGAATAGTTTTATAACTTTATTATCAATAGTAAAAAAAATATTTTATCACGAGACTTAAGAATAATGAGAATAATAATTATGAGTGTTTATTATTGTGACATCCCATGAACAACCTAGCTTTTCTCCGATAAAAATCAACGCCAACTATTAGTTCTAAGGTAAACAGGATTTTTCTTATTTGGAAAAAGCCTCATTTGACTTTTATTTTGTGTACATCTATTTCCTCGTTAAAGGATGAAACGTTGGTGTTCTTCCAACACAAGTAAGGTTCGTAGTTAACCCGCCTACATCCTTAATGAATTCGTCAAACTGCGATAGTTTTTATGTTAAAATACATCTATCGTATTTACGAACGATTGACTATTGACTGAGACACCAAAGAGAACAAACTCTATTCCCCACTTGCAGATTGACTCGCTCTCTCAACGGCCTGTGCATGTAGGTCGAGAGATAAGGTCTCTCTTTGTCCCGCCTCAATAAATTGCGCAGTTCATATCAAAAGGCACTAGGTATTGCTCTACAGCGGGAATTCGCTGAAGAATTCAAAAGGATGTGAACTGTCGGGGAATAGTTTCTAGAACTTCCTAATACAAGTCATCATCGTCATCATCAGCCTATAATATTAGTCACGCTTATTTTTCTGCATTTGACAACGACTACAATGGTAGATTTTTGCAAGCTTTTGTAGTCTTGGCTTGATTTTAATGGTCTATAACACCGGTGACCGTTTTGGGGAACTGTTTGTTTATTACTTTTGTTATTTTTTTCAACATCACACTATCACACTAGTATTATAAATGCGAAAGTTTGGATGGACAGATGTATGGATGGATGGATGTTTGTTACCTCTTCACGCCAAAACGACTGAAGGCTGAAATTTTGCATACAGATAAGTCTAACCCTGAAATCAAACATAGGCGACTTCTTATCCCATAAATCAGTTCCCATGGGATAGAAATAACCTCAAAACGTTTCCATAGAAACAACGTGGGCGAAGCCGCGAGCAGAAGCTAGTATGTAACAAAAGAAAGAAAGGGAGGCAGCGGCTTAGATGAAATTGATATCCAAAAACTAGCCGGTGTTACTTTGACGAGGATGATCCGACCCATAACAGGAAAGAATGGCAAGTTCTAGGGGAAGCCTTTGCGGGAACGCAAGACAATCTAAATACCGGTGTCAAATAATCAATCGATTTCAGTTTGATAAGTTAATGTTTAGTAAGGTTTTTAAATTATTCGCCGTGTGGTGCCGGCTTAGAATTTGCACCACCCCAACTCTTCCCGTGTGTCGTAAGAGCGACTAAGGGATATCCACCGGGGGCGGGCAGCAGCGCTCTCTGCAGAACAATTCTACCACCAAACTGCGACCCCCGACTCGCATGCCCAGCGTGGGGATTATGGGCAATACCCCCCATGAGATGAAGGCCAATAAGGCGTTTATCAGGGGGAGGCCAGCAGTGGACAAATACAGGCTGTTGAGGTTGAGGAGGTTAAATTATTATTATCACAATGGCAGTTACAACCCAAAGAGAAGCTCTAAGCTCGGTACTCAAACAATTCCAACTAAACTGAAAGTAACCTCGACTGCAGAATAAAATAACAGCAACCCCTTTCTTTGTATCTATATGCCTGCTGGGCCTGCAGGTTTGCCAAAGCCAAACCGAAAATAGAAATGGCACGAGACAAAAAAACAAATGCTGCTACATTTGCAGCATTAGTTTTTTTGCAGCCACAATTTGTAATTCACCGCAAAGCCCAAAGCGAGGTCTCGTCGGCGAATGCGAAAAATCCATTTTCCAGTACATACACACGCCCGCATGTGTCTCTGTTTGCTTGCTATCAGTGCTTTGTTGTTGCCTATAAATTACTCGGAAACAACGTAAAAATATTAACTTTTTTACTACGGATTTTTATGTGTAGGGGTGTTTACATCAGTCTGGCTTTGCGCATTCACTTGATTCTGGCTGCTGGTTTTGTGAAAGCCGAACTGAAAGATCACCCATCCAAGCCTATGGCTGCATACGTTTGAAACTTTAGCTAGGTATGAAAATACGAAGACGTCTGGTTGTTTTCTATGGAGGTAGTAGTTGTAGCTAGCTGTGTGGTGCCGGCTTCGAATTTGCACCATCCCAACTTTTCCCGCGGGTGTCGTAAGAGGCGACTAAGGGATATCCTCCGGGGGCGGGCAGCAGCGCCCCCTGCAGAACATTCTACCACAGAACTGCGATCCCCAACCCGCATGCCCAGCGTGGGGATTATGGGCATTACCCCCATGAGATAAAAGCCAATAAGGCGTTTATCAGGGGGAGGCCTGCGTCCAGCAGTGGACCAACACAGGCTGTTGAGGTTGAGGTTGAGTATTTGTAGCCTAGAGTTCTCGGACTGAGACGAAAGGCTAATACAGGAAATACACCACTAAATAAAAAAAATAACAACAAATAAATAAATGTTGGTGTTTATGATCATAGAAATAGCTCATGCATATTTTACGACAATAAACAGCGTATCAACCTATTTTTTAAGAAATGGTGGGTGATATGTTGCTACTACGTTCTTCTCTACATATCATATTTTTAACTCTATTTAACATGTCCTATGTCTACCTATACACAAGCCAAACTCAATGTAGAATGTTTGCAAATAAACTACGACACAAATAACTAAAACTCACTTGCTTGGCATCGAGTTTCTGGTATAATTGTAAGCAATATTTATTGAAGGAATGATCTCAAATCGACATGCTAAGCAAATTGCGTATAAACGCGGCAACAGGGTGAATTTTAGATTAAGTATGTGTGGTTTGTTTACTAACATTCTACATCCAGCTTGTTTAGTGTATAGCCTTAAGTTTTGCAAAAATCCAAAGTAATAAATAAAACAACGAGACAAAATTAAAAACTTTAAAAACCTGCCGACGTTTATTAGCTGAACAAATGTTCGTGAAACATGGCTAAGAACACTCGGGATAAAATTATCAATGACACAAAAAAACTAAACGAAAATCGGTTCATTCGTTTGGGAGCTACGACACCACATACAGATACACAGACAGACACGTTAAACTTATAACAACCTTCTGTTATTCCGCCGGGGGTTAAAAAAGACTCGCTGTGTGAAAAGTTAATCTGCAATACATTAATACGCCAGAAAACGAATCTCTGTATCTAGTTACAGGTACATTAATCTGATACCTGACAATTGCCAATATCGTCTATCGTACGGAGACGATGCTAAAACGGTTTATTGCGATGAGCTCTGAACATCTCCATATCTGTTCGGCAAACGATACGTCGTAGATGCAGCAAGGTGCACTTTATTGCCACTCAACAAGTGCATATTCGAATGTACCGCTATTGTGAGGGTAGTTATAGAGAAGCTGGGTTTTGTAGCTGGATTAACTTATGGCTTTTATGTTGAGGTTTATAGATCATGTTTTTAATGAATTTGCAGTAACTTAAAATAGAAGTGATAAACTATAAATACATCAAAAATAATGAATTTGATTGTTTGGCAGGTGTGGCTCACAGTGCCTTGTAAACATTCCCGATGGCACAGTAGTGGCTACAGGATTTTTTTTCTCGAAGGCTAACTTTAGTGGCCATATGGGCAGTCGACCCAAGTCGACCCGTAGGCCTGCGTGCTTGATCTGCCTTTGTTTGTGACATCTACTTTTTTAACCCCCGATGCAAAAAGAGAGGCGTGCTACGAGTATAAGTTTAACGTGTCTGTCTGTGTATCTGTCTGTGGTATCGTAGCTCCCAAACGGATTAACCGATTTTCGTTTAGTTTTTTTTGTGTCATAGATAATTTTATCCTGAGTGCTCTTAGCCATGATTCATGAAAATCTGTTCAGCCAATAAACGTCTGCGAGTTTTAAATTTTTTAATTTTGTCTTGTTTACCCAATATTTCTATGGCTACGAGTTACAAAGAAGTGGGTAAATAAAGTGTCTCGACTTTCAAAACAACACAACTTTAAACATTAATTTTTACATAAAATCGGTCCATTTACAACTTTACGTAAGTACTCGTGTTTTGGTTTTTCTTTTATTTGCTTTCTGTAACACCATTGTTGTTTGTAACAACAGTGTATTTCCTTCATTATTTCTTTTTCTTAAGATCAAATGACCACTAAAAAAGTCACTGACAGTACCCCATATTCTCATGAAAACTGTTGGGTGTAACCAACAGTTTTCATCAGAATATGGGGTATATGGAGTGAAAGGAAAGAGTCCACTTACGAGCCCCATTTAGAAGCAGTTTTGTGCAGAACGGACTGAGCCCCATTAAGCTGTAGTATAGAGGGATTGCAATTACACTTTTAGGGACTTTTGTTCTGAGTACTGAAGACAGGAAAGTCGACTAGACTGTTTCGTCGCTGGTTTTTTGTGGCTTTGTTTCGTGGCAAAGTAATTTACATCCCCCTAGTTGCGACTTCGCACGCGTTCTATGAACTGATCTATGGGATAAAAAGTAGCATGTGTTATTTATAGACCTACCTTCATCTATGTAAGATTTCAGCACGATTCGTTACGTAGTTTTGGCGTGAAGGTGTAACAAACATATATGTACCTACTCCAATGGTGCCAAAAAAATCTTGTCTAAATTTTTACCCTTCGTAATGATAATATGGAAACTTCTCTTTTTATTAAGTACTCTTCTTCCTTTAACTCAGAAGACACCTAGCTCGCTACAATGATAGTTTCAAGAGGGAATAATTGTGTCTCTCTTGAACGTGAGGTCCTAGTGGTTTCTTAGTTCCCCAATAATCTCCTCCAATATTAGAATTCCTTCTAAAACTATCAAGGGACACGGTACATTGTTTCGTCACATCGCAAAGCTCAGTTCGTGGAAGTAATGGCTGATCCTCTTAAGTCTCAGGACGTGACGTGGGCATGCGCTACTGGGAGCCGTTTTAACGAACCAGACTTCTCCGAGGGGTGGGATGTGTCGATAAAAATTGTCAATCATCGAGAAAGTGGCATTGATAAAACAGCCGTGACAAAAGTCAAGTGTTTTCAATTTTAACAAAGCCAACTTGTGTATTCTTTCATTTCCTTTAGTAAAAATTTTCAACAACTTACTTTTTGTTTTTTATGTATAGTGTTTTCTAATAAGTGTACTGTTTGTTGTTACAGGTACGTTATTTCTTACAATCGGTATGGGAGCACTGAGAATCACTGTTAGGGGTGAGTTTATGAAGAAATCGAGTAATACGAAAATTCTAAAACGTATACAAGCGATGCACCGCTGTTAGATTCCTACAAATCAGTTAAGTTAAAATACCCTTATGAAAACTTAAAAGGGTGTAAACTTTCCATGGATCGATACCTTTTATCACAAAAGCAAAACAACACAACTTGAAGGGCGTCAGAAAACCTGTATTACCGTGCTTGGCACCCCATAATTACTGTTTTCCATCGCCGAACGCGTTCAATTATTCACATCAATACCATGCCGTCGTATAGTTCGTCTCAGATATCTCTGCGGCTTGTGCCTTTAGTTGTAAACAGTAAGGTTTTCTATTGACGATCAAATTAACACTTTTTATTATTCTGCAGCTAAAATATGTTTCTGTACATAGGTATTTTTTAAAGGGTGTGATTACTATTCATGAGTGACCGTTTTTTTTCGATTTTATGTGTGCAAAAGAACGCAAGTCCAGGACGTGTCCTAAGGACCTTTCTTAAAGTGATCAGAAAGGGTGTTCCTTTTATCATCATCACCCGGAATACGCCTTCAGCCACTGCTGGGCCTCCAAACTCTTGGGGAGTGGCCCACACGGTCCAATCTCATTCCGGTTCGCCCCACGACGCTTTTTTTACTATAAAATACAATTTTACAAAAGTAATCATAACAATTTATCCTATCGATAACTAGATCAATCGCAGAACATCACTAGCTGTTTTCCGGCTCAAGGAGCTAGAATAGAATTAAGTTACATATTTTCTGTTTAGTAAAACGAGAATAGCCCCCCGGGCTAGAAAGAATCGGGGTAGTCTCAATGTCGTTGGAGGTAATTTAGCAAGTTTTCGTAAAAAACCTAAGGGCATTTAAAAGGTAACATAACTCTGAGCAAATTCTCTGAAACAAACAATGGAAGAATAGAAAACATTTTTTTTAAGTGGCAGAAGCCTTTATTCGCAAAGAAAAGTACACTAATATTTACAATTGAAACAATTGAGCTAACTGCAGACTGTTACAAATAATCTACAGGTAGAAAACATTGATTACGATTTTAAACTTTTAAGAGAAAAACATCGCTAAGGCATATTCCAGGTTCGGTTAAATGCGAATGCTATAATTCTAAGAAAGTAAATAATTCTGAAACAGATCTGGGCAAAGCTTTAATATTAAACGGAAGAAAATGAAAATTAATGCAGTTCTAGTAAAAAAAATATGATTATAATTGACTTCCATTCACACCTTTGTTAATTGAAAACCATAATAAACCTAATCATAATAAAAAAATATTTTTTTTTATTTTGTTTGACCCCACCATCAATTTTCACTTTACTTCCTTTTTCATAATATTAAGCTTTAAATTTAAAATGGCATATGCCATCTTCGAATATTCGAAGGTAATATTTTTTGTTATGGAAATAAAAGAAATTCAATCTGAATCCATCTAAACGTTTAGTACCATACCTCTCGCTACGGCCTAGGTATTCGAGTATCGCTTATTCAGTACCTAGTTTTCTTTTACTGCTCAATAAATGGTATATCTTTATAGGAAGGGATTTACTACGCTCGTCAACTTTGATTTCTTATTTATGACGTACAGCGGTTCACTTCGAATGTATGATTGATCTTCCGAACCGAGATTCTGGTTATAGATTGTGCTTACGGTTTTTACAGTAGGTAACATTAAATAGGAATCGCTTTCAAATATTTTTGCTATTTTATATCGGTTTCAGTGAAAAAGTTTCGTCGTCAAATTTCTCGTTTTCGTTGTTCGACGTAGGTATAAAATCTAGTCAAATTTTCGGCTACGGCGGCCAGTCCCAACGGAGACTAGCACACGGTTAGTGCAGGAGTGATTATAGTGCACAAAAGTGTGCGCTAACATAGGTTCACTCTCTACTCACTCTCGTACATTAATGGAACTCTGTACAAGTCAGACATCATCAGGGTAAGGATCCGCCCTACTCACTCTTCCCTTATAACCTGGTTTGCGGCAAACCCTTTGTCCCAAATGTATCCGACAAACCTCGAAAGTTCTAAGCTTTCATACATTTTCCTCCCAGTATATTCCTTATCAAGTTTTAGAAATTCCGCTAGGCATTCCCTGTGGAGCGCTTTGCCCTTTCCTCGATCGGGCACTGCGTCTGGTAGCTAGTGAGAATGTCGAGACTGAAGTCATTCTACTATATGTTACAAAATATTAAGAGGGCGCATTGCGCTCCATTTTGTGAAAAGGATAGGCATAGGATTTCGCGTTTATACGACCGGGACAGAGCATACGTTTTTGGAACGGCGTAAGCGCAAAAATGATGTTTTTGCTTATTTATATTATTGCGTGTCGCGTTCCGCTACGCTTTTCTCTAGACAGGATGAAAAAGATAAAAACGGTTCAAATGACTGTATAGCCTACGTTATCTTAAATTATCATTATTAAGTATACTGGGTAAATGCTAGGCCCTATTTCCAAGTTTGTGGGCAGCATCAATGACCTGCATGACCTACTCATCGACTGTTGGAGTTGAGTCTTGCGCCGTTTTCTCTAGGAAGAAAGACATACTGCTACCATGGAGATCTGCAAAAGACGGGTGTCAAGATATTCCAAGAGATGCCAACGAAATTTGCTTTAGGAGTTCATTGATGATCCAAATTGTATGCTCGAAGTTTGATTTTGGTTCCGTGTTCACAAGCAAGTTAATTTGCGTACACTTTCTTTAGTGTCTTGTAAGTTATAACCTGGTAAAAAATGAGATTAAAAATGACGTAATTTTTCATGCTGTCCTGCTCAGATCGGATACTACAGAGCAAGACAGCATGAAAGAACGCCATTCTCAATCCCATTCAATAACCAATCAGGTTACATTATTTGTTAACTAGCAAAACCCTTTCCATCCACAGTCTTATCACATGACTGTTGCGCAGAACAGATGCGCACGATCGACTCCGACCGCGTAACAATCGTAACTCACAAACCGGTGTAATTGTCGACGTGAACAACTAATGGTCTACGGCTTGCTTAATGGCCCGTACCGTTTCATTACGGACCGCTTTCGCCGATGCCAAAATTTTAATCCGAAAAAAGCAAAGAATATTCCCATAAGTCGCAGGATCTCCTGCTTGGTTATAATGGATCTTAAACAGCTTTGAGGGGATCGTTTAGCGTTCGTCGTTAACGATGTAGAAACGATAGGTTTTAGAGGAGGAATAAACATGATACGGCGTCGTTAGTGATCTCTGGGGTGCCGGACGCATCACCGCTTCCTCATTTGAGATAGCAGATAGCAGCAGCATCCGGGTTCGCGCGTAAATTCGCACTATAAAACACAGCAGGATGTCCTGGAACGTTTCCTTGGATGTCAGACTGCTAGACTGGAGTCTCGTTAGCTAGAAGAGGACACTTCTTTTTTGTGTTCCGGCACTTAAGAAAAACGGATGCCTTGTAGGATCACTTTTTGTTTGTCTGTAGGTATGTGTCACGCTGCGCTTTCTCCGAGCTTTGCAAAGCTTAAGTGTGCTATAAAAAATAGGAATAAGATGAACTGGCATAACAGAATACGTGGACATTATAATAAATATTCGCGGGAAAAATCGATTGAATACATATACGGGAAAAATAGCTGTGAATATTTATTATAAAGTGTTCTGATCGCGTAAGTTTAAAAAGGAAGACACTAATTGTTTATAAATTTCGAAAAGACTACTTAGCACAACACTTCTGGGTTGTTATGTTACCCTGTTTGTAAATGTGAAAAGAAGCTGAGTGAACCAAGCGGTTGAAACAAAAGAAACGCCATATTTAAAAATCCAACATCAGTAATTTTTAAGATTGATTAAAATGTTTTTTAACCTTCAAGTGGTCTTGGGTCGGTAAGATTTCGATTTCACGTTGACTGTACTTCGCGGTTCGCTATACACGACGGGAATAAAATGTATGGCATAAAATTCTCTAGTAAGTAACGTCTCGCCACGAGATTTCCATTTGGGAATAATTCGCATAATAATTTGTATGGATTAAACTCTACGTAACATGTCGTCGCTACAAGATGGGTAACATTCAAACAAATCACCACCATTAAATCGTGTATCGAGCCTGTCGCACGTTTTTAATCAGCATGCTATCGATTGTCAACATCACGTCAACCCTGCAACCTACAACCCATCACGGCGACCAACCCGCGGCAATATGGCGGTATCATCAGCCTCGCAATATAGCAATAGCAATTACATGCCGTAACGACAGCTATCAGCCAAGCGGCTCCAAGCGGCCATAAAACGTGCGAGCTTTAGATCAGCTGGCACATCGACACACCACAGCAAAGGCCTAAAGGGGTACTGTAATGTAACGTGTTAAGACCTGGTCTCTTGATCAGTACGCAGTACGGTGCATACCATAGATGTATGTAAAGTTCTGTAGATATGGCACGTTCTACCAGCGCTAACTCAACAAATGGCCTGTGTTGTGTTACAATTAAATACAAAGACACGCTTTTCTAATCTTTGGCAATATACATTTCTAATGAACAACAAATATGGAAAAACAGATACGTTTTTCCGACCGAAGTGCAACCCAGAAAACAATACGCGCGCGTGACACGAACGCCGGCGGCGCTCGGTCCGACTAAAACTGAGGTGGGAGGACCTAATTCGACCTAATTTGAGCCTGCCCCTTTCGAGAAGCTAGTTCCCCATCTCCCCTTTACATCGATGGTGCATACTACCCTTTACTGCTGACGCAGACTTCGACGGAACAAAAGACTCTCGACACTCTAGACATTTTTCATACGATGTGTTCGGCACCGTATAACGCATACCGCACCGTTCTGCGTGGTCATCAAGCGAACAAGGCTTTATATAGCGAGTGTTCGTGTAGTCAGTACGGGGAAAGAAGGCGCTCGCAACGAGCAACGAGACGGATTTTAGCACACGGCGTAACGTATCATACTGCAAATGGTACATTACGCCGTGTAACACCGATCAGTACCGACTTTAGATGCAGAATAATTACTATGAAATGTTAGCTATGAAAGCGAGAAGCAGAGACTTAATTTTTAACGTTCGATTTAATCCACGATCATTACAATCATATTTTTGATTTCATCATAATTTATTAATCTTTATGATACATTTTACAGTAACAAAATGACTTACCGCAAACTTCAAGCGCGAGCTGTCTGTTATCTGATGCCGTCAATATAAAATGCATCCAAATATTAGCAGTGAAAGCTCATATTTGAATGCACAAACGCATATGTGCTGTGAGGCAATGGTGAAGTCCAGATCTGCGACAAGCTTTACAGTCCACTTATTCATTCAAACAACAAATGGCTTCGGATGAATGGATACTTCCGGAACTGGTATTCTCAGTCATAAACCTCTACGCCAGTTCCATAATCGTACCCCATAATGTCCGTCCGTTTGAATAGCACAATTTAAACGGTGATTTGTATTTATTACTTTAAACTATTCAATCAGAGCGGACGACGGAACACAGTGGATTAATCGCTTGTAAATCTAGGTATTGTGCGGAACCCTTCTTGGGTTGTTGGGGCGAGATATCCGGGACGCGGGTTCCGATTCCGTCTTTGTCTTTTTGACCCCTTTGGTTGCGACCGCTTTGTCAAATAACTTTGTCTTGCAAGTCATACTAAAAGCAAGGTTACAGTGACACCAACATGAACTAACTGGCTACATTGTCTAGGTACCATGGTCAGATTTTGACAAGCTTTTCTAGTTCTTCTCTATATAGGGCGGAATTTTTGAATGGAGCAGTAAGGGCAGGTACCTTAACTGTTGAAGCTACATGAAAATGGTCTTAGGAATCTACCCATCCTCCTTTTTAGAATAAATATCATGCCTATTCACAGATTTTCAAAACAGATTTTGAGAAAATATGCGTTTTACACAAAACTTGTTTTGATGCCAATCGATCCTGTTTGTTATACTGATCAACTTACTTGGGGACCAACAAAGGTTTGAGTACTAGAAAAATCAGAAATCGCAAAAAACTTTTCCGAAACATTTTTACGGAGTTCAAATCAGTGTATTTATACTTAATTAAACTTTTTGTAACCGTAGGCTGTATGGCAAAAAACTTGTTTCAATAGAGAATTTGAGTTTCATAAATGCAAAAAAATGCAAATTCAGCAAAAATGCACAAAATTTAGCAATAGCTATAAGTTAGTGATTAATGAAAGTTCATTAAATAAATCATTCATTAAATAATGAGTTACAAAATCGTCCAAATGGGAAGAAACCGAAATATTAATGGTTTTGAACTTCTAACACCTGTGTAGAAAAACACACGCGTCATCGTTATTAACATTATCAGCTCCACCTTGGGTTTTCGAATAACCAGCATTATCCCTTCCGTTTCTCCTTTGTTTTCGAACAGCCAGCGCCCTGAAGATATATGACTGTGCGATCTAACGAAACACCTTTCTTCTCATAAACACGTGTGTTTTGCACGTATATCGCATTCACTGCCCAGCCTCGACACGGGGAAGTAAACTGGTTTCTGCGTCTTGGGCCATGATAGTGTTAAGGTGGATTTACACGGGACGATACAGTTATAGTTCATCGGAAACTAGCCAGATGCGCAGGACATTTTATAGTGCACAAGTGTGTGCGCAAACACAGGTGCACTCTCTATTCCCTCACTCTCATAATCCGATGGAACCAACGGCTTAACGTACTTTCCGAGGCACATGATGTATGATTTTTTTTTCTTGCTAGAAAAACCCCAATAACAACTATTGGCCCGACCCGGGATTTGAACCGAGGACCTCATTATCAGCAGTTGAACATGATGACCGCTATATCTGAAATATCTGCGATTGCCATAAAATTAAATAAGACGGTAATTGTTACTACCTACTGTTACATAATTGCCTGAAGAAACTGCTTTGAAACTTTGCATTCATTAGGCCCATAACTCCAACAAATAACAGTATAAGGTTTCTTCGTCGCTTCTTTACTTTAGTCTACATACCGAAGCGACAGAAATCAAAAATATCAATTTATTTCCGTGTCAGTGTTTAGTTTTATAATTTGACCTTTTAGTGTACTACATTGGACCTATGTGGCGCAGTACCCATAACACCGATAACACGATCAGTTATCTAGTACCCATAACACAAGCTCTGCTTAGCTTGGGGCTAGATAATGCTGTGTGAATTGTCCAGCATTATTATTATTATTAAATTATACATAAATTGCAAGTATTTAAGGAAATAAAGAGTTTTTGATTTTGATTAAAGCGAAGCCTTCAATGACCTGGACTTTCATAATTATGTTTTCTTTCTAGAGTTGCTACTAAAAATCGCCGCATTTCAATCGGCTCGTCTAAAACCACTTTGAGTTTATACACTCGCGCGCCAAGTGACATTCCCAAACAAACAAAACAATACAAGACACGCGAGAGTAATGACGCGTAAACTTGATACCACAGCGCCTGTATTTTCAATGATTTCACGCCAATAACGCGGGGTATAACGCGAGAAATCGACTACTCCCAGTTTAGACGTGTTCTTGAGTGAAGATCCCAACTCTGCAAACGTAGTGTTGCAAGCCCTCCGACCAGCTGTGCGATTACGAATAAACGACCCATCCTATAAATGACATTTGAAAGTAATTTCAATGGCCTTCGTCGGCTATCCCCAGGTTAGACGAGTTCTTAGTCGAGATTGGGACTCTGTAAACGTAGTGTTGCATGCCATCCATAATTGACATTTAAAAGCCATTTAAATGGTCTTCGCTTACTATTGAAAATTACGAAGGCCATTCAAATGTCAATTAAACGACGGGTTGTTTTTGGGTAATCGCACAGTAGGTGAGATGATGACCTGGTAAGACTGCAGGTAGATGCTGGATGCGGGAATTAAAACTCAAATCGCTATGGCACTCTATAGGGGAGGCCTATGACCAGCAGTGGACTATTAAAGGTTGATGATGACCATAACATGCTCTTACTTTACTCGTTTTCTCTTTTCTTTCGCAAACACAGTCTTCGCACTGACATTTCAAAACGCAACACACCGCGTATGCTAGACGAATAAGAAACCTGATCTTCTATCTCCTTCTGACTTGTACATGGGGTGGGAATTGTCATCTCTGTCGTACACCATGCGGTGCAGCTTAGGATTAAGAAGCTTAGCTTGTTCACTTCCTAGTTCTTTGATTTAGAAATACTACACGTTCATTAAATTTGCATGGAGTAATGCGACTTTTGTTCATTGCAGTAAATTTTATGATTGCAAAGAGCTGTTGGAGGGTTTTAAAGGAAATCTCCTTTCAGTGTTTCAATAGCAAGTCGTAATGGTTATTAGCAGTTATCCCTCTTCTTTTATCATTTACATTTACACTTAATCATGTGAAAGGACCCTGACAGTAGACCATTCTTCATCTGCCAAGGTTTCTGCTTGATTCTTCAGAGTAGATTTGAGTTTTAATCCTAGTCAGTCGCTCCGGGATTCTCTGGCTGATTAGGTTTTGGCTGGAAATCTGTGTTTTTGCTTTTAAAACATTCATGGCCCAATACGCAGATGCTAGTATCCCTCCCCGTGTCCTGAGGCTGGGCAGAGAATGCTTTAAGTAAAAAAATAAATCGTAAGTACCAATTTCTGAAATTTGTGTGCTATAAATTTCTGAAACATGTATGATTTCGAAATTTATTGCCCACACCCCTAGGGTAATTTTGTAAAAATAAAATACCTATTATAAATGTGATTCATTATTTACCTTTTAGATAATTAATATCGAGTTTTGAGTGAATCGAACCAAGGAATAATAATTTTCCATAGAAACTTTACCACCGTTTTTAACCCCCTCAGAGGTTAATTTTCTGAAATTTAGATTAACCTTTTTGTTGTTTTAGAACCTACACTATCTACATACCAAATTTCATCTAAATCGGTTTAGTAGTTACGAAGATACGTGGTAACAAACATTCACACAAACATAAATATTAGTAGGTTAGTACAGTATAGTTTAGTTACTACAGACACACACGTGTCTGTAGTAACCAATATTTTTTATCTATACTAATATTATAAAGAGGAAAGGTTTGATTTTTTGTTTGTTTGTTTGTTTGTATGAATTGAATAGGCTCCGAAACTACTGGACCGATTTGAAAAATTCTTTCACCGTTAGGAAGCTTACTTTTCAGGGAGTGACATAGGCTATATTTTATCCCGGAATTCCCACGGGAACGGGAACTACGCGGGTGAAACCGCGAGGCGATCGTCTAGTCAATCTATAAAGTTTGTTTGTATTACATCTGGCTCACAAAGCAAAATCAGTAAAGCTTCTTTGTCCATAGACAATCGTTGGAAATTTACACCTTCCAAAAATCCCCCATCGCTTTCCCCAAGAAATCCCTCAGTAGCTACATGTAATTTCCACGAAACCTCACCGATAATAGCAGTGGACCAGCTGTTCCCCGCCTGCAGTAATTAGCGAACTCGCTATAAACTTAGGAATCGATATCATTAAAGTTTGTCGGCGGCTAATGGCTATGTGCTAGATGCAGAGATTTCAATTCGAACAGGCTAATGAGACGAGTTATGAACTTGTGAGGCTTTCCTTGTAGGAAAAAGCTATGCTCAGTTCTGGAATCTTAAGGCTCCTCCTCCCCGAACACTAGAGCCGCCACATATGTTATCTTATTATTACGTCGAAAGGAAATTCCAAATATTACGTTGGGCAATTTGTGATACCTATCATAAGCATTTTTTTAATGCCTCTATAAATTTTTTAGTTGGTATAGTGTAGGCAGAGATGCGAAGTTGCTCTTTTTTGCCACCATGGTGGCCAAAAACAGCAACTTCGCAACTCTGCTTAAAGTATACAAAATAAAAAAATTGGTTGTCTGTAAAGTCGGTTTACTGGCGATAGTTGAACGTGACAACTCAGAGCGAGGTAACGCCGCATGACGAGGTAACGCCGCATGACGTCATGTTTTTTCGTGCCTGCAGCCGGCTCTATCGAATTATAAGACGTTGTCACGTCAAAAATTATAGATGCATTAAGAAAAAGCTTATGATAGGATTCACAAATTGCCCAACGTAATTTTTGGAATTTCCTTTCTTCGACGTAATAATAAGATAAAATATGTGGCGGCGCTAGTGTTCGGGGAGGAGGAGCCTTAAGCTGGGTAGGTACTGACGGGGCGTAATCTACAAGTGCTAACAGACGATAGAACATGATGCGCTCCGCACCGCGACCTTGCTTCGCTCCGGACTATAATCAATAATAATCAATAATCATTTATTTCGTTCATTTCAAGAATAAGACGTCAAAATCAAAAATATTACAAATAGTTTATCTATTAACTAGATAGATAATTACAATAAGTAGCTTTTACAGGCTAAGAATTCTTCGTAGCTGTAAAAGCTGTGGTTAGCGAGCCAGTGCTTCAGTTTGATCTTGAAGGATGTGAGGCTAGTTGCCTTCGTGACAATTTCAGGAAGATTGTTGTACACTGTCGGTCCCATTATGCGCGTTAACTTCCCAGACTTCGCGAGAGTACGAGGCAGGGTCTTAAGCTTGTCTTATATTCGATCGTGTGGCGAACGGTGCGCCGCACATCATATTATTAAGTTGGGAACTACCCACATTTAGATATTAGGTCAGTACCCACTGCGTACTGACCGGCGTTACGACGTTATGTAACGTATTACACAGCGAGCGTTTTTCCACCAAACCGTCCAAACAGTCTCTTGAAACCAAAAGCCTGACCAAAAAAATATTGCCAGTATGACGGAAAATGTAGTGCCACAATCACCCCTACACCCTGTGTGCAAACAAAGGTCGTTCACAATACGTGTGCGTTCGAGTGGTGCAGGCATGTCGCCACTTAACGCCCTCTGCGTGTGCTCGATGGCAACACTGGCTAATCTGGAGGGTTTTTACACTGAGTATTATCGAGATAACTTGGTTGCCCGCCTGTTGTTGGTAGTACCCATAACACAAGCTTTGCATAGCTGGGGGCTAGATGGTGCTGTGCCATTGTCCAGCATTTTTTTATATTCTATATCTGTAATGGGAAACCAACGAAAACGATGATATTATGCGTGTTGAAACTGTAAATCGGATACTGTTTTTTTTGGTTCTAAAATGGTTGAAAGTGAATCTGATAATGTTGTTTTTTAGATGATGTGAATGACGTTTTCGAAATATTCTAGTCACTAGACAAAATCATAGACATAATATAATTTATTTGGTTTACAATTAACAAACAACTACAATTAACAATTAAGTAAATTGTACAGTTCGACTCTATCAACTTAGATAAAAAGTTCAAGCCGGTCTATTTAGTTAATTAAGCTTGAAGGTGTCACAATCATCCATCCATCCAAACTTTTGCATTTATTAAGGGATAATCTCGGAATATTACGAGAGAGCGTGGTGTAGCAAAAATCAGTGTTGCCCGGAAATAATTTTATTTCTGACGGTTTTCACAGATAAAAAATACGTAAACAGCATTCATAAGAGAGAAAACGTGACAAAATATCCCAATCTCATCACAACACAATACAGCGCTTATCAACTCTAAGATTAATATTTTTTCTGGATCTTCCTGGTATATCTCAAACTGCGAAATCATCTAAATACATCCCACAAAACACTTATCTCCATAATTTTTCAAAGAAATCAGTGTTGATTTTCGTTTCCTTTCAATGCAATGGTTTTCAAGCCTCGATTATATTTCAAGCGTTTCTCGATAATGGTGTTTGCTTTTTGGCGAAATCCTAAAAATACAATGGTATTTTAATCTAAGAAGAGCTTTTAAAAACATAGATAGATATCTGTGAGCAGACTTAGCTTTAATAACAATAATAATATGGCCATTTACAAACTCCTAATTATGTACAAAGTTTTACGAGTTAATATTTTATGCTTAGGATTAAGTAGTAGGTGCTTCCTCACCTCAACAGCCTGTATTGGTCCACTGCTGGACGCAGGCCTCCTCCTGATAAGCGCCTTGTTGGCTTTTATCTCATGGGAGTAATGCCCATAATCCCCACGCTGGGCATGCGTGTTGGGGATCGCAGTTCGGTGGTAGAATTGTTCTGCAGGGGGCGCTGCTGCCCGCCCCCGGTGGATATCCCTTAGTCGCCTCTTACGACACCCGCGGGAAGAGTTGGGGTGGTGCAAATTTTAAGCCGCCGGCCGGCACCACACAGCTGTAGGTGCTTACATATTAGTATTTACACTTGTTGAGAGAGTTGGATCCCTTCTTGGGTAAAGGCCTTCTCCATCTTCATCCACGACTGTCTGTCGAGTGCCTGGCTCATCCAGCTTCTTCCCGCTATTTGAATTATGTCATCAGAGCACAAGTGTGTGCAAACACAGGTGCACTCTCTATTCCCTCACTCTCATAATCCGATGGGACGACAGATCGAGACAACTGGGGAGAGGTCAGGCGTAGGACCAACGACTAAACGTGCTTTCCGCGGCACGGGGATGTTACACCGCCAACTTCCTGACTCCGGGTGCTACTGTGAATTTTCCTTGCTAGAAAAACCCCAATAACAACTATTGGCCCGACCCGGGATTCGAACCCAGGACCTCATAATCAGAACCGAGAATACACGCATTACGTCAACAGAAAAATAATTCACTAACAAGACCAATGCAAGGTGCAATCAACCCAACATCATCCGTCGAGTGACATTAATTCAAGGCCGAAACCCACCAGTAAGCTGGCACGGGGTGAGTGATGGTTGATGATGATGATGTAACTGGACCGTTAGGTAAGTTCTAGTCTAGATGATCAACTTGAAGAAGGAAGCATCTAGTTGTAATTTCAATGAGAGCACTCGTCTACAAACAGTCTGGTATAAAGCAGGGCCGGACCAGGATAATCCAGGGCTCCCGTTGGGGGCCAGCAGATGATGTAACAAGTATAGATCGAGGTCAATTTTGCGGTTACTGTCAAATAAATCAGAAATCAAAAATGTTTCTCTTTTTCGATTTACAAAATAAGCTCATACGGAAGTCAAATTTTAAACATGTATTTATTATCAAATAAGAAATAAGGTGTTAGGTGGTAGGATAATTATTAATAACATAGAAAATTGCATTAACAGAATAAAACAGTAACAACTAGTAGGTAGGTATATACACGTATATCTATTTCTTAAAAATCTAATCCGTCACCAGAAGGCAGAGTGCCCAGAATGCTAGCAGCATAGCCACGTTAAATATTCGTTGACCGAAATAGAAGCCAGAGGTGGTAGGTAGATTTATCTTCACATAAATTAATGGTCAACTGGTGGATGAAGGATATAAATCCTATTTTGTTATGTTTCTGATGATAAATAGTTTTTCTTAAACAACCAAGTCCTAAAACAGTTGAGAACGCTTACCAATATCAGCTTGAAGTCGAAGTCCAGGCTTCAATTTCAGCACAATTACAACTACGTAGGTTGTGCCCCCTCATGAAATAATGTGAATGAGAGAAAGAAAGAAGAAATAAAATCACTTTATTGGCTGACAAATACATGGTGTCCTATGGGACCTTCATGCTACTTCTTCAGACACATTTTATTACAAATCGTGTTTATCAAACATTGGAGAAAATAATACGGATTGTGAGCAAACAAAAGTATCTAAATGCCATAACATAAGAACAGCCCTAATCTGCTGCCCCTTTCGCCCATCCTAAGTCCGCCCACCCTGTGTAGTGCAAACATAGTGCCCCCCAGGGCTTTGAAGCTGGCAGGGCTGAAATGCTGAGCCAGGATCGATGCTTCAATGCTTGTTTCAAATATTTGTGAGCGCTGGATTGCTAGCTTTGATATTGCTGGAGTAGTTTGTTCGTTGGTTTGTAAAGTTTCAACAACTCTATTGATTGCATCCGTTGGCTTCCAATATAAAATCGTGCATAGAAAATTAAACGTTTTCTTACAAAAAAAATTGTTCGCCCAGACAGAAAAGGTGGCGCTCTAAGCTCAAATCGACAAATAGTGCAAATACTGTGAAAAAAAATCAACAAGTAATTTTTAGGCAAGTATCGGGGCAATGATAAAAACATTGTATAATAAAAAATATCTATATATGTAGTGTATTATATTATGTATATCAGTTATCTAGTACCCATAACACAAGCTCTGCTCAGCTTGGGGGCTAGATAATGCTGTGTGAATTGTCCAGCATTATTTATTTATTTATTGTATCTTGTGTTTGGCTGGAGTCACCACCTAGTGAGCAGAAGGCAGTCGTAGATATTTTGGTTCAATACTAAGAAATTGTACCTAACCAAAGTTACAATTACTTGATTTTAAAACTCTTCGAAGTCGATTGGAACTTAATAACCACCCGGGTTAAAGAAAACTGAAAGAAAATTGTAAGTTTGTCGGTCGGTGGGCGGGCAGGACTTTTAGTTCACACCACGGAGGTTTCCTTACGGTTCTATAAATAGTTTTGTGTCTTTTAGAAAATGTTATGGAGTGATTTCTGCTGTAGGGCGGTTTCGGAGTGTTGGGAGACCAACCACTCGATGGACCGACGATGTAGTGGTCGAAGGGAGTCGATGGTTGAAAGCGACTCAGGAGCACTATTTATTCGTGGTGTTGTACAGGGGAGGCCGATGTCCAGTAGTGGACCTGTGTGGGCTGATATGATTGAGGGCGGTTTTGACCAAAGCCGAGCTCAGATGTGTTAAAACCTATACTAATATTATAAAGAGGAAAGATTTGATTGTTTGTTGCCAAAAGCCCACATTATTCCTGATGAACATAGGCTACTTTTTACCGCGGGAAAATGCTACATTCCTACGGGAAAACGGGTAATAGGACAACGGGTATGAATGCAGCTAGTAACCAATAATGTAGTGTCAAACAAGCGTCCCTAAGGCTACGGGCACGAAGCCAGCGGGCGCGGGGCGGCGGCGACGGCGGCGGCGACGGCGGCGACGGCGCGGGTAGCGTCGCGTTTCAATACATAGATTTATATGGAACTGGCCCTGAAGAAAGCGGCGCGGGGAGCGTCGTTCGAGCGATGCTCGCCAGTCTACCGCTCCGCTCCCCGCTCCGCCGCCGCCCCCGCCCCGCGATCGCTGACTTCAAGACCGAGGCCTTATAGTAATCCATACCTGTTAGATACAGATATTATAAATGCGGAAGTAACTCCGTCTGTAATTTTTTGCAAGTAGATAGATGGATAGACTTTTTATTAAGTACACACACAAATAGCACAGCATAGGAAAAGTAGTACCTAACAAAAGTATAGTAACTGTATATTAGGTAGGTAAGCAGGTACACAGTTATACAATTACAAATTACTAGCTTCTGCCCGCGGCTTCGCACGCATTGTTTCTATGGAATAGTTCAAAGGTAATTTATATCCCATGGAAACTGATTTATGGGATAAAAAAGTAGCCTATGTTTGATTCCAGGCATAGAGCTACAGCGGTGTAAAATTTCAGCTCAATCTGTTCAGTAGTTTTGACGTGAAGACGTAACAAACATCCATCCATTTATCCATCCATCCAAACTTTCGCATTTATAATATTAGTTTGATGTGCTAAATAATTTAGTTTAAAGCAGGCACCTACCCAGTAATAGTGCACTCGCTATAATAACAATGATGGTAGTTGGGAGTCACCACCCAACCAGGGCGGGGGCTACATATGCGTAGTTAGAATAGGTCGATATATCCTGACAAAGCACAAAGGACATACTTTTATCTCGGAAAAGAGCTTGTGAAGCTACAAGCTATTTAAAAAACTATCCTTGGAAAGCTTTAGTTGGATAAAATATTCCAACCGATTTCTGTTGGTTTTCAAAACATGCAACATTGTTGTTCGTTCGTGACTTACCGCGGGTGTCGACCATCGAGTAATTTACCATTAGAAGCGATTCTCGTGAAATGTCACATGACACGCAGTCATGCACTTATGGGAAATATTATACTTAAGGGTCTGGCGACGGTTGAATTTCCCATACAAACGTAGTACCAAAATGATATGTAATTTGAGAATATTTTCACCATGGTTTGCTATAATACTATTTTAATACAAATATGTATTAAAATAGTATTTATCTGGGTTCCTGCCACAAACATTTTTCAAAATACTTCTCTGAAATGAAATGTGGGTACTTTTCCAAATTTGTCTCTCTCTCCCAATAAGGTTTGCTGGAAGATAACTCTTTTTAGGGTTAAGCTCGCCTTTGCCAATATTTTTCCTGCGAAATGTTTTACTTGTACTACCTATTTTGTGCAATAAAGAATTAAGAAATATGAAATTAAACCTAATCGCATTTTACATCAAATAAGACACGTTTTCTTAAGTATTTTAAAAAGCTTGTGCCAGGAACCTAATTAAATACTATTATAATACAAAAAATAGCGGACTATCGTGAAAATATGCTCAAATTACAAATCTTTAGTACTACGTTTGTATGGGAACGTCATCCGTCGCCGGATGCATAAGTTATATACATTAAATTGCTATTTTAAACGTGCCAATTTTGTCAAGTCTCGATAGCGGGAATGAAACTTTGATTTTATCTTGTTTCATGTGAAAGACAACGGACTTTAAGACTCGTATTATAAAGGCTGGCTTGTTCATCTATCTATGTATCTGTCTATGTACTCGGAGAGAGTCCCGTCGAAGTCGAAAATTTTTGCGATATTATTTGATTTCTTACTCGGAGAGAGTAGCAACTCTTCCCACGGGTGTCGTAAGAGGCGATTAATAACCCTGCAGAAAAATTCTCCCGATCCCCAACCTGCATGCCTAGCGTGGGGATTATGGACATTACCCCCATGAGATAAAAGCCAACAAAGCGCTATCAGGGAGAGGCCTGCGTCCAGCTGTGGACCAATACAGGCTGTTGAGCTTGAGCTTGATGCTTGAGTAGGTAACGATTTTCTATGGCAAAAGCGTAACTCGAGCATAGTTCGATGACTGGACATGGTTCTTGTAGACATAATATTGAAGTGATCAGAGACTCTGTAGGTCATTTCTTCTCATAAGTTTATTTGATTTTATTTGAATAAAAACATTACTGCAAACTAGCTCCAAATCAATACATAAATTAGTTAAGATGTTTCAGTTTATTAATCGGATAAAATTAAGTAAAGGTGTATTCCCCTTTTCGTAACCTACGTCATTGATTTTATCGAAATCGATAACCAAGAGTGGGTTTTGCGATGAAAAAAATGTCAGCCATCTTGGATTTTGAAATGGACATCTTTTTCGTAATCTACACTGTCGAGTTGATCGAAAACGATACCCATATAAGTGGGTGTGGTGTCACACAGCAGACTAAAATTAAGTAAACCTTTACTTAATTTTGATGAAATCGTTCATTTCATAAGCTGACTTGTTTCTATTTCTCCATGAAAATTATATATTTTTGTGGCAAATTAGCCGCTTTTTGTTAATAATTTCCTATCGAACCTTACTCTCCATTGTCAATAAATAATTCCCAAATGGAAATACAAACAAGTTGTCAAAACGTAGATTAATATCGTGAGCGATTTCGATGGTCGTGCACAATGCCTATATGGTAAGGCCAATCCGGGCGTTGCTGCGATTGTACACCCAGGGTTGTCACTGCGGTAACCAAGCCTGAGGCAAACCAAATCAAAACTGCTTTATTACGTATTTGGTTAGATTAGGTTAATTATATTTTCCTTTATTTTCTTTTCATATTGTAAATATTTAAATTTTGTGTATACCTTCTTTGTCTTTGTTTGTCTTACGCGTGTGGCAGCTGCTGCCGCTGCGCCCTCTAGGTGTCGCATAAAACCAGCGCACAGTAGCGCCATCGTTACTGTGCATCATGCTGAGCGACGACCTTTTTTGATGTCACTGTTTTAACTTTAATTTATTTGTACCAACTTTACATGTAATTTTTGTGACACAGAATATTTTTTTTTAACTTTTACTTATTTTTAATTTTTTTATTTCCGTAAATACAATCACTATACTCTTAGAATAGGTTAAATTCTTAAAATTAAAATAGTGGTGGAAATAAAGTGGAAATATTTTTGATTTCTGTTGTGCTTGATATTTTTAGTTTATACAAAAGCCTTAATTTAGCCCATTACAGGGCAATGGTTTCCCTCAAGTTTTTAGTTCACCAATAATGCAATATCTGTCATCTATCAAACAATCTTCTTATTATAATTGTCTAAAGTATAATTAACGAATATCTGAAACCCTGGGTGATTTGGCGGTGTAGTCTCAGTAGTCCGGTTATGTTAAAGTCAACCGGACTACTGAGTCGCTCGATGTATCAGTATTCCGGTTCAATTAAGCAACCGGACTATATCTTTTTGCTTTACTATGAATCTTGCCTTGAGGCTACAATAAATGCCTAGATGAATACTGCCATATCACCAATTTAAAATTCAAAGAAATTAAAACAAAATCAAAATCAGTAGGTACCTATATTTGTTCGCGAACTGCGATGTCAAATAAAGACATAAACACAGATAGACACGTGAAACTGATACCTGTTTGTGTCAGGAACTAAAACTGGCAGCCTTATTGCTTAAATCGCACCAGACAACTAACCAAATCAAATCCTTCCCGTTTTTGCGTGTTTTGCGGTCTTCCAATCTCACATAATATTCGTTAAACATTTCACTTTGAAAAGTTTGAAATTATTTTTAAAAAGCTGCCATAAAACACTCGTAATAATTGATTAATTTTATTGTTAACATCGTTTGTTAAATGTACCTACTGTATGTGTTCTTATTAGTTTAATTAATTTAAGACTACATATTTTATTTTGAATGTGTTATGTAAATGTGTGTGTGGTGGCAAATAAATGGTATGTCTATGTCTATAAGCAAGGCTAGTGCAACAACCTTTATGTTACGAGAAACGTGTCAAGGTGCACACAATTAACAGTATCGGTTGCTATTTTAATTAATTTAATAGGATAACTTTATTGAGCTTAGTAACGTATTTCATGCTTTATAGGTATAAATAACTCATAAAAGCCATAGATATAAGTAAAGTTCTGTAGATATGGTACGTTCTCGCTAACGGTCTGTGTTGTGTTACAACCAAACGCAAAGACACGCTATTTCCAATCTTTTGCTATATACCTACCTACCCAATAAACAACAAAGATGGAAAGACGTACCTAGACCGAAGTGCGACCGAGACAACAATACGCACGCGAAACACGAACGCCGGCCGCCGGTTCGACTATGACTGAGATGGGTGGAGCTAATTTGAACGTTCCACTTTCGAGAATCTAGTACCTAATTTCCCGAATTTCCCGAGTGGCTTAGATCGATGGTCAAACCCATTTCAATGACTCCGGTTGACTTTCATTTTTACCAGCGGAGCGTGGGTTACGTTTTTGGCGTGTCTCTTTATTACCTCCAAGCGTCAAAACGGCTATAGCGATTTTGATAAATGAGGTATCTAAATACTAGTTTGGTCTCTTATATGTTTCTGAGCTACACTTCGTCTCGCTTCGCCTTCTCATTTGGCGACAATAGTAAAAGTCAGTTTTTTTTATAGATTTCAATTAATTATTTTCATGGGTAGAATATTTCAAGATTTATATTCAAGATTCATAAGAATGGTCTCGACGACCTTGAAGATGAGGGATTAGAAAATCAAATCAAAAACTCTTTATTTCCATAAATACAATAAATGTACACTTAGAAAAGGTCAAATTATAAAACTAAACACACAGTAGGTAATTTTCCCGCAAAATTATAAACAGTGTATACTTAGTGTTTTAATGTGTGTGTTTCTATGTATAATAAAAAATATCTATCTATGTAATGTAAATCAGTCATCTAGTACCCATAACACAAGCTCTGCTTAGCTTGGGGCTAGATGATGTTATGTGGATTGTCCAGCAATATCTATTGTTATTTATTTATTTATTTTAAGGGACTCAAAGTCGGATTTCAGTATTAAAATAAATAATAAATAAATAATGTTGGACAATTCACACAGCATTATCTAGCCCCAAGCTAAGCAGAGCTTGTGTTATGGGTACTAGATAACTGATATACATAATACAATACACTACATAGATAGATATTTTTTATTATACATATAAAACATCCAGAGCGCCCTGGACTGTCTGCAGATCGTACAAACATTTGTCCCGAGGCGGGAATCGAACCCGCAACCTCCTGCGTCGCAGGCAGACCTTCGCCCGCTGCGCCACAGTGGTCGTCGAAAAAAAAAATCAAATATTTTCATTTAGCTACCTAGTGGCCAGCTCCGGGCAGCCCTAGTTTACACCCGTAGATAATTCGGCTGTGACAGTTTCGGGCCATATATCATGAGGGCATGCTTTAATGGATTTCGGCGTGAGGACTGCGCGATCGTCATGTTTGTTCTATGGAAATGTTGTGGATTGTGAATAAATAAATATGAATAACTAGACGATCGCCTCGCGGTTTCACCCGCGTAGTTCCCGTTCCTGCGGGAATTCCGGGATAAAATATAGCCTATGTCACTCCCTGAAAAGTAAGCTTTCTAACGGTGAAAGAATTTTTCAAATCGGTCCAGTAGTTTTGGAGCCTATTCAATACAAACAAACAAACAATAAAATCTTTCGTCCTTATAATATTAGTATAGATAGCTGACCTGGCGAACTTCGTACCGCTCTCACCTTTTAAACCTTTCCTCTAAAATGATCCGCCATTTATTGAATTCATTTGTTAAAAATAATGTGAAAAATGAAGAACCGCTCGACCGATTTTGTGCAAACTTCACATAATCCATCTACTAAATAGTCCAAATAAAGCCACATTTGGTTTGGATAGGTGAGCCCGTTCTTGAGTTATAAATACAACGAAAAGTGGCATTGATTTTTATTTAAATTGATGATACTGGACAATCCACACAGTATCATCTAGCCCCAAGCTAAGCAGAGCTTGTGTTATGGGTACTAGATAACTGATAATATAGGAACATAATACAATACATAACACAGATATTTTTTACTATGTTTAGTAAATACTATAACACGCGCAAGAAATATTTGCAGATCGTACAAACATTTGTACCAAGGCGGGAATCGTACCCGCAACCTCCTGCGTCGCAAGCGGCGTATAACCTGCGTAAGTTAGAATGGGATTGAAAATGACGTCACTTCCCATGCTGTCCGCTCAGTTCGAATCTGATCTACAAAATTATTTTTTATTTTAAGTATTTACTGATTAAATGTGCCAAAAATTTTAAAAGATGTGAGGTACTAGTTTTTATCAACATTATTAAATTAAAGCTAGGTACTAACTTAAAAGGGCATGACGGTCATAATATTATCCATACTAATATTATAAATTGGAAAGTACTTCTGTCCGTCTGTTACCTTTTCACGCCTAAACGACTGAACAGATCTTAATGAAATCTGGCAAACAGGTAGATGGTTTCCCAGGGACATAGGCTAGTTTTCCATCTGGGCAAGCACCTGCTTAGTCCAGACGAGCTAAAAGACTCCACCCCGAAGAAAATCCTACAGTTCCTAGCAGCTGCAAGGGTTAGCGGCGAACTGTGAACGCCGCTGCTTCGAGGCTGAACACACAAAGTGGCGATCACAATAGGCCTATCATGGCCGCAGTGATACGAAAGCCACCAAAAGCAAATAAAAAAAAGAAAAAAATAGGCTAGTTTTACCCCGGTAAAGTGCGTGCCAAGCCGCCTGCAGACGCCAGTTATTTTATAAATAAAACAACTAGGTGCCTACTTTTATCCGAATACGTACGTTATCGCGAACGAACAGAAGCCAGTAATCCCTAGCCTGTAATTATAAACTAACTACTAAGTAAAATGCTATAAAAGGAAACCTACACAGTATCACGGCTATAAAACGTAGTATTTAGTAATTAAACAAGCGGCGCGGACTTGCGTGATTGTTTTAACTCAAAGGCCAGAGCCTTCATCAGCGCTAGATTAGTAGTCTGGAGTTCTATCATGAACATTTACTTTAGCGTTAGATGTATATATTATATGAAATTATAATATATACTTTATATGTTAGAGTTGTTTGCTCACAGTAAGCTGTGTACGTTGATGTTGGCTAGAGGTAGCTATGAGCTGAGTAGAAGTTAAGGGTTGCTTCCCCTAACTTCGAGCTGATGGGTGGTTGATCTCCGGAGAGAATAATACAACCAAGCTAGTTGACTTCTTGTAAGAAACTGTTTTAATCGTTGTTAGGCTAGAGCTAGGTAAAAGACATGATCACGTATAATACGTGTTACTAATTTATACAGCATTCCTTTCTAGATAGCTAAGTCTGTACGGCTCGTACATTATATATTATAATTTTGTGGCCATATCTTAGAATTTATCACTTCATGGTGTAACCGACCATTTCATAGAATGGTTGTATTTCATGAAATCGAAAATACGCACTGCCCAGATTATGATACAGTCTGGCCAGATCAATGAATAATCAACGTTGATTTATTTATTTATTTAGGGGAAAACCAATGGCTTAAAAATAACAGAATTACAAATTAATAAGTACCAGAAAGCTTATTGAAGGTTTTCACGGATAGTGGTGGAATAGTACAATATGAAAAGCTAAACGCACGGCCACTTCATGATATGGTCAACCATTAGTGATCCTGATCATATCATGAAATAGTTACATTATCCACCGTTAGAGGCGCAGATATTGTTTTATTTTGAGTGTTTTTG
Source organism: Eupithecia subfuscata (assembly GCA_963564075.1). Lineage (NCBI taxonomy): Eukaryota > Metazoa > Arthropoda > Insecta > Lepidoptera > Geometridae > Eupithecia > Eupithecia subfuscata. The sequence continues at coordinate 14,512,680 of OY751109.1, read as the reverse complement.
TGATGCATCAAGTAGTCGGACAATTATTATGTATACTATGTTATAAAAGCTAATAATAATGTGCCAATTGAAGTTAAAAATGAAGTAAAACGCAGTTAAAACACAAAACTACTTAACTTTTACATAAGTCACTCAAAAAACGAGCACAACGTAAAAAACCATGGAGTTCGGAATGTATTTCACAGGTTAGTAGATTTCAATTTCAAATAGTGATATTAAGTGGTATCTTATTAAAATTAATAAGGCTTTATAAAATGTTTAATATATTTATTGATCTATGATCAATTCAAGGATACGGCGACGACATAATTATATAAGTTGTAGCGGTAGTTGCGGTGTAAGAATTAATTCCTCAACTTAGTACTCGAAAGAGGCGACTTAGGGTTCTTGTTCATGTACGTACACACACGTTTTTCTCGCCGTAAAAAGCTACGGTTAATTCACCGTGTGTGCATGGTCGTCAATGTTGTATGGATCACTAAAAACGTGTGTGAACAAATGCCCTAAGGCAAGGTTCCCTTAGTCGCTTACGCACTTTTGACGTGCATCCCTCCGTCTGTAGTTTCTTTCATCTATGGTAGAATACCAGAACTTGTCTTTATGGAACGATACCATTGTCACAGTGAAGCGATTAATTTAGCAGAATAAGGCCTCTGTAGCCCATCCAGATGACCCATCCAATTTTGTAAAACAAAAAATTGGTTGTCTGTAAAGTCGGTTTACTGACGATAGTTGAACGTGACAACGTCTTAAGAAAATACTGATGGAATGGTAGCATTTGATACTCGATCAAAACATGTAAATGTACTATAGTATAGCAGCTGTCCACGCAGACGCATCGCTCACTCAAGTAGGAGAGAGACGGATGTCGAGCGCTCTCGCTTGCACTTCAAGCCTTACATGGAACGCCTCAGAGCGAGGTAACGCCACATGACGTCATGTTTTTTCGTGCGTGCAGCCGGCTCTATCGAATTATAAGACTTTGTCACGTCAAAAAAAAAATACGCATCGACTTGAGAACCTCCTCTGTTTTTCGTCGGTTGAAAAGAGACGTGACGATCACATATCGTTACTAACTTCAAAAGGACTCACTCCTGGACACTTAGACAAGGAAATAAACCAAAAACAAATCTCTTAATCGAAAATGTAAACTAAAAATTCCTGATAGCCCCTCTGAAAAGACCACTTAGTTCACTATTCACCAATTACAAGTGGAGAACGAAAGCTCCTCGGTAAGCATAGACTAAACAAACACTGGTGCACTCTCTGCCATGAATAATACATGCATAATTGCTTCTAGGAAGGCATGCGTGCACACGGGTTAAGGCAGCACATTTCTAAAGTAGGTACAGTCGGCTGCAAAAATATGTATACACTTCCAAGTTTTCAATTTGACTAAATAGTAAGTGTATAGTAATTGTGATAATTTATGTACCGCATTCTGACGAAGTATAGTGAATACTTTGTACGAAAAACGTGTGCATGTCCTTTTATTTGAAAAGTTCCGTGTAAAATAAAAGTTAAACCTTGGAAGTGTATACATGTCTGTGCAGCTGACTGTACCTACCTATTTACATGAGGGGGTCGCGTGGTGGCCAACTGGGGTTCTCAGAACTCAAGTGTAGCTTGTCCGAAGGTTAGGAAAGAACTTTATTGATTAAAATTAGCTTAAATATGTTCTTTATTTTAATCATTAAAGTCATTTACAACGGGATATTAACAATGATTTGAGTTTTGAGCTTTCCAATGTTTACGTTTTCCGTGGTCATGGCGCATGAAACTGTGCCGAAATACTGCTGCAGCAGTGGACTAATATAGGCTGATGATGATGATGAAAATAAAACTTTTAAATACATCATGGTTATTAACACTAAAGTCATTTACAACGGGATATTTACAATGACAGCATGCTGGACATATGGCTCCCCTAATGAGTTCTTTATTCGGAACAATAATTAGGTGACATGTAAAAAAATTACAATAATTCATATTTTACACGTAAAATACTTATTTTTTAGTTTTTGTAAAAAATGACGTCAAATTAATGACGAATTTTATTATTAGAATTTTAGCATGGGGTTGAAATTTTGTTTGACCTCCATCTATGCTCTAGTTTTTTGTATCCTACTTTAAAATCGTTCTCACACACAACACGAGTAAGTGAGAAAGAAAATCGCTTTGTAAATGTTTTATTATCTTCCGCTAAGTTTGATTCCTAATTACAAAGTAGGTCATTTTCTTGGCGTTAAATATCGGTACCTACGTACTTTTAATTATCCGATAATTTGTAATTTCTTCGACACTTAGGCCAGAACAGGTAATTATTCTAATAGGACTGTTAAGTGTTTTAGGGTTCCGTACTGAAATGGTGCTAACGGGGCCCTATTACTAAAACCTGGCCACCGCGCCGTCCGTCCGTCATTTCTGTATGTCTAATTTTTACATAATGGTGACTCATCATCACCATCATCCGCCCGTGTCGACCCACTGCTGGGCATAGGCCTCTATGTTTCTGCCATTCGCCTCGTTCCTGTGCTAGTTTGCGCCAGTGAAGCCCACGGTCGACGTCCGCCGGCTCTATGGATCGACGACATCTGAAGGAACATGGTCAATAACAACACATAAAACAGGAGGAGGTTGCGGGTTCGATTCCCGCCTCGGGATAAATGTTTGTACGATCTGCAGATATTTGGTCAGGGTGTTCTGGATGTTTTCTATGTATAACAAAAATATCTATCTATGTAGTGTATTGTATTAAGTATATCAGTTATCTAGTACCCATAACACAAGCTCTGCTTAGCTTGGGGCTTGATAACGCTGTGTGAATTGTCCAGCATTATTTATTTATTTATGCGACTTTATCTTACTTGGCCGTTTTGTAACATACGTATACCTAAGTAACTGCACGATACAAAGAATCTAAAGAAGTTTTGACGATACTCTCTAGCGGGGTAAAGCTGTCGTGTCAAGGACATTTAACGTGTATAATTAGACCGTAGTTGCTTATTAGACGGAATTATTGAACCGATATTCTAACTACGACACTGCTTGTTGTTCCTTATTAACCTCTCTACGCTTTATTTAGCACATAGAACATTACATTAACAAAATAAAACAATAACAACTAGTATATACAAGTAAGTAAGTAAGTATATCTATTTCTTAAAAATCTAAGCCGTCACCAGAAGGCAGAGTGCCCAGAATGCTAGCAGCATTGCCACGTTGAATGGCAATGCTAATTCGTTGACCGAAATAAAAGCCAGCATTCCGATCTCCTGTGGACTCTATAAGAAGTTTGGTAAGATCTTTATAAATTGCGTGTGCCCCAGGACCCCAAGGACCAAGGGTTTCAACCCCAAACGGCTCAAATAGGTAACCTCGGTCAAGGTTAGCGTATTTTCGCCGTTTAAGAGACTCCGCTGATGTCGCTGCAGAACCGGCCCTTACCTCTCTACGCTATTCATTCTGAATGTAAGCGGGTTAAGAGGGCGCCATGCGCGCTATTTGTGAAAAGGATAGGCATAGGATTTCGTTTCCTTAAGAGCGGGACAATGAATACGTTTTTGGAACGACGTAAGCGCAAAAATTAAGTTATTGTTTATTTACAAGAAATTTACGCAACTTATGAGGAAACTGGTTCAAGGAACCAAATAATCACACTAATATTATAAATGCGAAAGTTTGGATGGATGGATGGATGGATCTTTGTTACCTCTTCACGCCAAAACTACTGAACGGATCGGGCTGAAATTTTGCACACAGGTAATTCTAATCCTGGAATCAAACATAGGCTATTTTTAATTCCATAAATCAGTTCCCATGGGAAAAAAATAACCTCAAAACGTTTCCATAGAAACAACGCGTGCGAAGCCGCGGGCAGAAGCTAGTTGGTAATAATGTTTTTATTCGTAGTTTATTACTAACTAGTTTATGCCCGCGGCTTCACACGCGTTTTTTCTATAGAAATGTTTAAAGGTGATTTCTATCCCATGGGAACTGATTTATGGGATAAAAAGTCGCCTATGTTTGATTCCAGGGTTAGACTTACCTGTATGCAAAATTTCAGCCTGATCCGTTCAGTACTTTTGGCGTGAAGAGGTAACAAACATCCATCCATCTATCCATCCTTCCATCCATCCAAACTTTCGCATTTATAATATTAGTGTGATATAGTGTGATGTGATGTGATTAGTGTGATGTGATGTGATTAGTGTGATGTGATGTTATTAGTGTGATGTAATGTGATAGTGTGATAAACTACGAATCAAAACATTAGTAATTTGAATTTTAGAAATCGTATTTTATTTTTTCAGTCGTGTTTTCACATTCAAGATACCAAAGAATAAAATGTTAAATTTTATGTAAATCGAGTTTTTTTACCATAGGGATTCCGTGAGTACCTAGATCTAGGCCTAGTTTGATAACCAAACCCGCACTCACCCTGAAGAAGTCCCTCGATAAGGAATGAAACGTTGGTGTTCTTCCAACACAAACTATGTTCGTAGTTAACCCGCTTATATTCATAATGAATTGTCTATGCTAGTTTAGATATTCACAAGCCAGGGATGTAAATACGCGTAAAAACTTTATTAGAGTTATATTAGTGGACAGCAAAATAACTCGTAACTCTAGATTACTCAAGTAAAGTAAAAGCTTTATTCCAGTTTCACATAAAAAAAATCAGCACGTAAGTATAGCTCTTTATTTCCTGTCAGTGGAAGTTAGGCTTTATAGATATAAAAATTTTGAGCTCTCTTATATATTTCTTGTCTGCACTTCTTTAAGATCAGAGATGAGAAAAGAGAGAAAGATCAGAGACTTATGAGAAATCTTTCCTCAAAGTCAATGTAACAAAGCAGCTTTCAAAGCAACAAACGATCCCCTAAGAATGTAAATATATTCCCACTTACCATTCCTGTAATTGGAGGGCCAGCGACGTCTCATCCCATCGCAAATAACCGTAAACCGTCTCAAGTCAAACAAAGGTCAACCCAAGATTGATTCCAGAAACTTGGAACTATTGAATCCGCTTAATAACTGTTTGATTACCATAAGCTTACCAAACTTAGCATGATGACCATAGACAGCGGTTGATCTAGGGTAGGACCTAGAATAGACAAAAATAACATCGAATGCGCAAAATATTTGAAATTAACATCACTACATAGTATAAAACAAAGTCCCTTTCTCTGTCCCTATGTATGCTTAAATCTTTAAAAGTACGCAACGGATTTTGATGCGGCTTTTTTTAATAGATAGGATAGAAGGTTTATATGTATAATAATAGTAGTAGTTTATTGCACCCGTGCGAAGCCGGGGCGGGTCGCTAGTTGATAATATGACTTAAAAAAACGCGACGCGACGCGAAGACAGGTTTTATAAGTATGAAGATGTGTGTTTCTTTGAGTTTACATGTCTCTCATTGTAACTCTTAAACGGATAATCTGATTTTGATGAGAGTAGTTTTTTTGTTTCAGCTTTAACTTGATTTCTGAAATAGGCAAGCTTGGAAAGAATCGGTGCTGCCGTTCATATGCTATGATGGTATGTATCTCTGATGAACTGATGATCTGCCTGAACCTGTCCCATCGGGTTATTCAATTCAATTCAATTCGTTTATTAAACTAGACCTAACATTACAGAGTTCTCCAATGCGTTACGTCTAGGATCGTGTTTAAGACAAGTGCACCGGTGGTTTCACACACACTTGTGCACTATAATATGTCCTGCGCACTTGGCTAATCTCCGTTGACATTAGCCAGCGTGGCCGAAGTTTGGTTATTCGGACATCATCATGTAACTTTAACCGAGTAAAATCGTCGGGAGTTTCCTAATTTTGGCCAAATGTCTTTAAAACCGTAGACAAATCGCTGTCTAGGGTGATCATGCTAAACAAACCTACTGCTATTGCTATGGTTGGACCAACGAAGTCGATGGTTCGCGTCCTCATCAAATAGTCCGGCTCAAAGTAACCACTGACTCTCAGTTGTTTCGAGAAGTTTCCGCTCGGAGGATTGAGTAGACTGGCTATTTCAATTTCTGAGAATGGTGTGTGGTCCAAGTTTGAGAGTGAAGCGGTATTGGTGAGATTGGCTGATGTTAGTAAAATATTTTTGAGTTTATCTTAAAAAAACTACTTCTCTACTACTCATCTAAATCAGTTTATCCGTTTGAGAACTACAATGCAGGCATGCAGAATCAAAGAGACACAAGTTGTTTCTGTCTTCGCACGCGTTGTTTCTACTGAAATGTTTATAGGTTATTTCTAACCCATGGGAACTGATTTATGGGATAAAAAGTAGCCTATATTTTATTCCCGATCTAGACCTACATCTATGCAAAATTTCAATTCTATCCGTTTACTAGATTTATAAGAAACAAATTAGTGTGATGCAGAGACAAAAGGCCAATAAGGCGTTTATCAGGGGGAGGCCTGCGTCCAGCAGTGGACCAACACAGGCTGTTGAGGTTGAGGAGGTTGAGGAGAGACAAAAGCGTTCGAAAAATTGCCTAGCTTCCTAAAAAAAATTAGAAATATGGACGTATCCGTCGTTGATTTTTTGTATTGTAATCATATACATACATCCCATAAACGATAACTTACCATCAGGTGAGATTGTGGTAATGAAAGTCTATTCGGAAAAAAAAAACTTCTAGCAAAATCGTTTTCACTTGTACCTTTCACCACACTCTCTGAGCAGCGGCAAACGTTCCAGCGGCTACCCGCACCGAAATGAAACCGAATGTCGGCGTCTAGAACCGGACTTAGATTGTACCCTGTACGCTGAAGTGCACGGCTTCATTACACTTCTCAAATTATTAACTCCGAGCTAACTTTAGTCAGGGAACAGTTCACATAGGAACCGTTCCCGGAAGGCTCATTTTTACTTTGTTTGATTAATGAATTGACTTCGGACTTTAACTATTTTGGAACAATAAAATATTATAAATTAACATGTACTCGACATAAGTTATCATTTCCATATTAGACAGTTTATGAGTTCCTTCCACCTCATGAGACCACCTGGGTGAACCGTTGAAAGTTTTTTTTAAACGGCTCACCTCTCGAATTATACTTGAACGAGCCTTACTTTATATTGGTGACGGTACACTTATTTGGTAGTGGCTGTTATAATATCTATGGTATATTTGCGTCAGCAAATAGACAGTATAGCATTAGACTTATTGTACAGTTAGGTTTGGCAGTTAGTAAGGTTGTTCGTTTCGTGTCATCCGTTCTTTCATTCGTCGTTTCATCCATGTGTAATCAAACTAATTGATGTCTTTTTAAAACACGCCAAATTATGTACCTACCTTAATAATTTTCGTAGTTTGACGAATTCATTATAAATGTAAAAAGGTTCGTTCGTAGTTAACCCGCTTTTATTCATAATACACTTGCGAGCTTTAAACTGGAATCGCTTCAAGGGTTGTTCAAGACTAATTTTTACAATTTCTTTGCAGTGAACTATGAGTTAAGTTATGTTTTCCCTTACGCAGGATTTATTGGCGACGATAAATTTTGATTTAATGCACGATAATGTCCGCTGCCACACCACAGCAGTGACTAGACAGTACCGACAGACGTCTTCCATGTCGGCATTCCCACACTAGACTGGCCAGCCCTTATTCCTGACTTGAACCCAATCTGGCATATGTGGGACGAGCTAAAACAGCGGATACGAGGGAGAAATCCAGCTGATCCAGCTCCGGCGCCGATAGAAGCCGATAGATGAAACTTCGACCTATTGCAATAATTCCCAAAATTTAGGTAGCCAATTTAATTAATTTTAAATCTTCTTGATATCACTAAAGGTAACAAAATTACCTTTCAAATGATATACCACAATCTATAGTTCATTGTACATAAATTGTAAAAAAATTGTTTTGATCAACTCGCGCGATGAAGCGATTCCATTTTAAAGCTCGCAAGTGTAGAGGTTTTGTACCTAAAAACCATTGCAGATGATAAGCGAAACGGATTTAGCAGCTCTACGCGTCGACCTCCACAGTTCTGCATACGGCACATCAGGGCTTCGTAATGCGGATGCGGTGGTCGCTGCGAGCATTGCGGTTTGCAAGCATGTTTTGTTTGATTAGCTCCATCATGGATGTGGTTGTGCAGTTCCTTTCGTATCGGAAACGGTCAGTGACCTCACAGTACTGGTCACATGTCTGGTTTTGCTAATTTTGGTGGTATATGTTTCCGCATTTTTTTAAACCCGAGGACCGTCCGATTATCCCCTAGCGTACCACTTCTTATGTTCGCCGGGATTCGTATTTAGTACGTTTATTTATTTTTAAACTTTTATATTTTGTTATATGTAAAATTTTATTATATTAATACTACGTTCTCACTTCTGTCTGAAAAAGCAACTACATAATAACATTTACAAAAAGATAATTAATTTTACTGTTTTTTTTTTTTTTCAGGTATGAAATCAATCTCATTCAAGATCCGTGTTGGTGAGTTACCAATACCCGTTATTATTTTTATTTATTTATTTTTGCTTGCATGTACATTCATTTTTATCTTGAATAGACCTTCGTTTCACCACCGTCTCACCTGATCGTGATCATGTGGATGTATCATACACTGTCTACTAGTTTCCAAGAATACACATTGTGTGTTATGTGTCGGTAGTTAAGGCCTAAAAAATGTGTTTTACGTCTATACGATGTCTATTGGCAAAAATATACCCCACAAGAATATGTACCTAAACCGTATGAAAACAAGGTTCCGCTTTACAAATATTCATTCGAAATGGTCACATGGGAACGGCTGGCCCATCCATCACCCAGTGTGACATGTCAACCGCTGATAGGGTACTCGGACCGATTTCAAAGTCGATTGCGGACGCCCTCCCCCCCTCCCCCCCCTAATTACGCAGATGTGGACCAGCCATACATAAAGAATGGGTCATGCCTACGGTTTTTATATCACGGAAAAAGAAAATAAAACGTAAACATTCTCTGGCGACCTCTGTGGCGCAGCGGGCAAATTTCTGTCTGCGACGCAGGAGGTTGCGGATTCAATTCCCCCCTATTATGTTTGTTATTAATATTTCTTCCGGGGGTTCTGGGTGTTTTCTAGGTAAAGCAATAGTAAATAATACAAGCTCTGCTTAGCCCGGGGCTAGATGATGCTCTTTGGATTGTCCAGCAGAAATTTTTTCAGCTTTTTCATTTCATTAATTTTCTCAACAAATTTACATTATGGAAGAAATTTCACTTTGCACCTACAACATCTTATTCACGATTAAATTGTAAGACTAGAGCGTACCAAACTAAAAAAAAAGAAAATAATCTACTTAACGGAGGATTGGAGTACAATTTTATACATAAGACAAATGAAAAAGTAATAATGAATATTCAAAATATTTCCAGCTTGCGATAAGCAAGCTTAAGTGTAATAGCTAGGTTGTGGTAAGCTAGCTTATCGTGCTGTTTTCTTTTTTATGCCGTCATCGTATGTATTTAAAGTATCAGAATATTTAGGTGCTCATTTTTGAGCCAGGGTGTGGGATATGTGCGCTATCCTATAATGCTTGTCAGTCGAGTGCAACAGGCGTGCTTTAGTACAAAGCTCGCTTTGTTTGAGAACGTGCCCGTGCGGACGTTTTCTATTTACCATGCTTGCCTGAAAATCTTATTTGGACTGCTAGAATAACGCCAGGCATCTTCACTATTCTCGTTATTTATAAGAATTGCTTTATGGCTTGAAAAATTGCTGTTGCATAACAGGGGAGCATAAAATAGGAGGAGTTTTCTAAGTGGATTGAGCTTGATCGTAAAACGTGTGCCAAACGTGGATTGCAAGGATGATTTTTCTTGACTTTTCCTGATAAGTACACAAACGCCAACTGCATAGTCATCGAGCTATGCTTGAGTGACGTTTATAACATAAAAAAGCGTTATGCCATAAATCAAGCATAGATATATGACTGAGCAGGCTTTTAAAATACGGGCCCAAGAGATGAGGTGATTTTAAATAGCTAAAACCGAGCAATAACTACCTGTAAAACAATGAAAGTCGAGACAGTTATGGGAAGAAGCTGTTTCTTTGTGATCTCTAACACATCTTCATTGCACCTACCACAGGAATAAAATCCCAACCACCGAAGTATTATTTATTAAAATACTAGTTTATGCCCGCGGTCTCGCACGCATTCTTTCTATGGAAACGTTTATAGGTTATTTCTTTCCCATGGGAACTGTTTTGTGTGACAAAAAGAAGCCTATATGTTTGATTCCAGGCTTAGATCTACATTTTTGCAAAATTTCTGCCCCATCGGTTCTGTCGTTTTGGCGTGAAGAGGTAACAAACATCCATCTGTTAAGTAAAAGGCTAATGAATTTTAAATAATTTATTTTAGTTTATAGAAACAATGTGTGTCTGTTCATAGCACAGACGTAAAAATGTGAAGGAAGGAAAAAATGGCCACCGGAAGTGGGCAATAGAGAAAAAAATTAATTCTAGTGTTGCTATTACAATATATTAAAATACTACTAATTTATCATAAATCTTACTATTTTATGTTTTGTATTGAACATAAGTTGGGGCGGGCAAAGTGCCTCAAACATAGGTAACTGGGTTAGCTACGTTTAATATTAATTTACAAATTATTTAACATAAATAGTTTGAGAAAATGTATATAACCTTTATAAACATAAATATTTTAAGTTATTGTCAACACGGAGGGTGTGACACAATTTTACCAATTTATTTTTAATTAAATCTAACTTATTTTTATATCTTAAATTAAGAAACTTAATCTAAATCATCTTTCATGGGCACTGGACATAATTTGGTATAGGACCTTAAGTAAACATTATTTTTGGGCCCCATTCTCACTTCTGCTACCCTGACTCTACCGTCTGGGCCAGGAATAGTTTTAACAATGCGCCCCATGGGCCAATTTAGAGGAGAGATGTCATTTTGTTTGACAATAACCAAGTCTCCCTCTTTTAAATTATCACTACTATATTTCCATTTAGGTCTATTTTGAAGGGAAGTTAAGTAATCTCTGGACCACAGGTTCCAAAAATCTTGTTTTAATTTTGAACATAATTCCCAAAATTTCATTCTGTTAATACTTTTTTGAGTCACATCCAACTCTGGGTAGCTTGTAAGTGCGGTTCCTACCAGGAAATGGCCTGGGGTCAGGTAATTTAAATCTGAAACATCACTACTCAGAGGAAGAAGTGGCCTTGAATTTAAAATTGACTCTATTTGTGTGAGTACAGTATTGAATTATTCAAATGTCAAAGATACCTTACCAATTACTCTCCGGATGTGATGTTTGGCACTTTTCACTCCGGCTTCCCAGAGCCCGCCAAATTCGGGAGAGTAACTAGGAATGTACTTGAAACTAATAAGTTTTGTGGAGCAAAAATTCTCAACATTGTCTACATGACATTTGGATGAGTGTAGTTCATACAATTCTTTTAATTTGTTTTCAGCTCCTTTAAATGTTTTTGCATTGTCACAGTAAATTAAGGATGGCAATCCTCTCCTAGCTACAAAGCGCTGAAGGCATGCCAGGAAAGCTGCCGTAGTCATGTCACTCACCAGTTCAATGTGGATTGCTTTTGTAGCAAAACAAACAAATAATGCGACATAACTCTTTTTTGTTATTGGTTTTCTGATCCGTGCTACTTTAATGTCAAATGGACCGCAAAAATCTACGCCCGTTATTTCAAAGGCTCTACCAGTTGATATTCTATGTGAAGGTAGAGAACCCATTAATTGCTTAGCAGCTACTGCTTTAAGGCGGAAGCATTTGATGCATTTGTGGACAACTTTTTTAACTTCTCTGATGCCGTTTACTAGCCAAAACCTTTGAGAAAGAGAACTTAATACTAGCTTTGCACCAGCATGCAGTAATCTTAAATGTTCCTTTATAATGATCAAATTGGTAATGTGGTTAGACTTTGGAAGAATAATCGGGTGCTTTTTGTCATATGTCAAGTTGGTTGCATTTTGGAGGCGACCACCTACTCTTAGAATGGTATTGGAGTCTAAGAAGGGGTGCAAACTAGCCATATGATTTTTAATTTGACTACCTTTCTCTAACAATTGAATTTCACTTGAAAATGCTCTATGCTGAACATGTCTTATAATGACTAAGTTAGAAGACTGTAGCTCTTTTGGCATTAGTGAACCAACTAATTTATCATTTGGATTTAAGCTGTTGTGTTTGAAACGCAAAAGTAGAGCAATGACTCTTTGAAGTTTGTTGAAGTCAGAGTATTTGTTAAATATATCATCTGAAACTTGAGCAACCTTTTTTTGCAGATTGCACACATTAATGTTGTTAATTGTGGGGGAATCTTCAATTTCTGAAATTGAGACAGCAACATGCTGTTTATTGTTTTGTATATTGTGCTGAAATTTTTTATCTAACAATAAGGATGGACCAAACCACCATAGCTGGTTTTTCTGTAATTTGTGTGGAGCAGTGCCCCTTGATAGTACATCAGCAGGGTTATTGACCCCTTTGACATGACACCACAAAATCTTTAGTTAGTGTCCTGATTTTGTTTACTCTGTTGGCGACATATACGCCTTTTGAACTGTGGGAATTTATCCAGGCTAGAACCACTTGGGAGTCAGTGTGTAAAAACACTTTTAATTTTGGATATCTAATTTGCATAGTTTTATTGACTGTGGAAGCAAGTTCTGCAAGAAGGAGAGCACCATTGAGCTCTAGATTTGGAATGGTAAGTTTTTTATTGAGAGGTGCGACACGAGACCTAGAACACAATAAGCTGACATTAACTTGGTCATCATTGGATAAAACTCTAAGATAAAGGCAACAACCAGTTGAATTTAATGAAGCATCCGAGTATCCAACAAGTTCCACTGACTCTATATTTTCTACAGCAATATTATTAATTGCTCTAGGTATGTGAATAGTACCCATGTCATTCAAGTTCATTAAGAACTCTTTCCAAGATTTAAGTATGTTACCTGGTAAAGTAGAATCCCAGTCCACTTTAGACTTCCAGATCTCTTGCATCAACAATTTGGCTTGTACCACTATGGGTCCTATAAGACCAATAGGGTCAAATATTTTTCCTATGAAACTTAAAATTTTTCTTTTTGTTTTAAGCAGATTATAGTCATCTGCTATTGGGCATGAAAACAGCAAGGTGTCTGTAGGTATTAATATTGTATTTCAAACCTAATGTTTTTATTATATTATCTTTATTGAGGTCAATTTGTTCAAAATATTTTACATTGTCAGGAAGGTCTTTAATTGACTCTGGGAAGTTGGAACACCATTTGTGTAACTTAAAATTGCCCAACTTCTCTATAAGTTGAGTTTTGAGCTCCAAAAGTTGCTCTACATTATCAGCTCCTGTTATGACATCATCGATGTATGTGCTCAACCGTAGAGCTTCTGCAGCCCTTGGGTACCTTTCATGATAGCCATTGGTTAATTCTATGAGACATCTTGTGGTCAAAAAAGTAGAGGCTTTCAAACCATAAGTTATTGTTTGTAACTGTAAGCAAATAATGGGTTTGCTTGGATGATCTCTCCAAAGAATGTTCTGCAATGGTCTAAATTTTTCATTGATAGAGTTAATTCTGAGCATCTTCTCTACATCACACATTATTGTATAGCGGTAGGTACGAAAGAGTATCAGTATGTTAAATAAATTATTTTGAACTATAGGTCCATTTAACATAACATCATTCACTGAGAGACCGTTTTTAGATTTCATGTTCCCTCCAAAAACGACACGCAATTTGGTTGTTTTGCTACCTTCGTTTTGTACTGCATGGTGTGCAAGAAAATACACTGGATCATTCAGTAAATCATACTGACTTATGTCAACTTCTCTGGCATGACCCAACTCTACATACTCATCAATGAATTTTTTATATTTTTGAAAATAGCCTGGATCGGTCTCAAACTTTTTCTCAAGTGTGTGAAATCTTTGCAAGGCACGTGAAAATGAATCACCAATATTTAATTCTTCTAAAGGGCATTGTAATGGAATATCTACTGAAAACTTATTATTCTCTAATTTCACTGAATTTTGGAAGATTTTTTCAGCCTTTTCAAACTCTACATTTTGTTCAACTACCTCTTCATTAGTTTTTTCAGATAGCCAGAAATTTTTCATGATGTTTTCCAAGCTATCATCAGTCTTTTCCTGCACTACAAAGTTTGAAACCAAATTCACACTTGACAAATTAATTTTACATTCATTTTTAATTGTACCAGTAACTACATGACCAAATAATGTGTTTTGTAGTACAAGACCGTTGTCTAATTTTATTACACCATCAATTATGACTTTAGAATAGAAATCTACCCCTAGTAATAGGGGAATTTCTGACGGTTTGTTGAAATCATTATCAGCAAGCTGCACATTAGCAGGAATATTGCATTTTTTAATATCAAAATAATTTTGAGGTAAATTTGTAGTAATGGTATCTACAACATGACATTTGATAGAACATTTTACATTGTATAGAGTGGATTGTAACATTATGTTAGCACATTCATTTATTTTGTTTGGAGTATTGCCTAAACCAATAATGTTTGCATCTTGAGCCATAGGGGTCAAGTCCAATTGGTTTACAAGTGAACGCTTCACAATACATACTTGGCTACCACAATCAAGTAGAGCCTTAACTTCAATTTCTTGGCCAGCTTTGTCAATGAGTTTCACCTTCATTGTAGGCAATAATATGTTTGTTTCATTTGTGGATAGGTTAGAATGTAATGAAATAACCTCTTCTTCCTTGGGCTCATCCTCATGCAAAAGAGTATTGTGACTATTTTTACAGACCTGACATTTGAATGAATATCTGCATTTGTCAGAGTGATTTCTCAGACACGTAGTGCACAACCTTTTATCAGTAGCAAACTTTATACGCTGTGAGGCTGGAGCCAATTTGAATTTAGGGCATGTATAGATGGGGTGATCATTGCTGCAAAATATGCAAGATCGGTTTGAATTTGTTTTGGTTACAATATTGGAAACCTTGTTATTATTGTAATTTAATTTTGACTTACCTTCATAGCAGGTACTCTTCTGAGGAGAGCTATCCTCCAATGCTATAGCTCTTTTTTCTAAAAAGGACATAAATTCTTCCATAGTAGGTAAATTGTCCGGAGACAACCTGTCGAGATGGTACGCCCGGTTAGTATAGCTATCAAGCTTTCGTGATAATATAGATATCAACAGCATATCCCAGTTCTCAACAGGTTGCTTCAGATTTATCAAAGCATACAGTTGTTGACGCACTTCAGATATGAATGATCTGATGCTTGCCGCAGTACCCTTTTGCATTTGGGGAATGTCCAAGAGCAGACCAATATGGTTTGAAATAATTCGTGTTTCATTGTCAAATCGTTTCTCTAATAATTTTATAGCTTCAGGGTAAGATTCATTGACAAGTGGCAAGTTAATAATAACAGCCAATGCATCAGCAGTTAAGTATTTTCGTAGGTAAAACAACTTCTGTACGTTCGACAATGAATTGTTTCTAATAATGACAGCATTAAACAAGTCCATGAAAGGCTTGAACTGAGCAAAATCTTTACCATCAAATGATGAAATTTCTATATTAGGCAATTTGCAAGTAGAAATGGAATGCCTTTCAGAGTCTACTCTGGTTTTCAATTGTCTTAATGCTACATTGATTTTTCCTAAGACAGAGAAGTATTTGTCTTCAATTTCACCAACACATTCTGTATCTTTATCATCTAGGTTCAATATATCTAAGTGGACACTCTCATAGTTCTTTAAAGTGCTAATAAGTTTCTCCTTGCGCGCTTCTAAAGTGTCTATGGTGGAAGACGCGACGTTGATAGGGTCGTTTATAAAGTTCTCAATACGTGTTATTGTTGACTTACATAGTCCTCGCTGAGCGCGTAACCGCTTTAGTTCAACCTCCGTCATGGTAAACGAACGTAACACTACTAACTTACGATTCACTTCTTTGCCGCACTATAACGCATTACCGCACTGATTAATGTAGATTTAAACCGCACTAGACGAATGCCGCACGTTTTGAACACTAGAACACTTCTTCTATTTAGCCGATAACCTCGACGAAAATGGTGCGAAAACTTTATTTTGATTGCAATGTTGTTGTTTACAAATTTGAAGATTTTGAAGACAGCTGGCTGACAGTGACACTTGCTTGACCTGACTCGACGTTTGACGTTTCGGACTCGAATGTCAATGGACAATCTCGGATCTTGTTCGTTCTTCTTGTCTTTGGTCATAAATTTTTCGAACCACCGTCTTCTGAATAAAATGATGGATGCCAATGATTTCTTCGAAAATATTGATTCCGCCGAACTTCAATGGATGAATCGACGATATAGCGCCGAAATATAGGTCCCCCGCGACTCACAACCAAGCGAATCTGCGAGAAATATCTTCCGTGTCCTTCCCCGCCCGTAGCGACCGGCACTCCAACGACTCGTTATTGGAAGTCGTCGAAACACAATGTACGATACGCGTACACCGGAGAAAACACTTATACTGATAATACACACTCGAAGGACCACTCGAAGGACCACTCTAGCCTGTTAAGTAAAAGGCTAATGAATTTTAAATAATTTATTTTAGTTTATAGAAACAATGTGTGTCTGTTCATAGCACAGACGTAAAAATGTGAAGGAAGGAAAAAATGGCCACCGGAAGTGGGCAATAGAGAAAAAAATTAATTCTAGTGTTGCTATTACAATATATTAAAATACTACTAATTTATCATAAATCTTACTATTTTATGTTTTGTATTGAACACCATCCATACATCCAAACTTTCGCATTTATAATATTAGTGTGATTCACATTCCAGCTCTATTCGTATAAATTTCAAAATTAAATTTTTGTATTTTTAAAGACGGTACTGTCTATTGTATTCGCCTAGTACTAGGAGAACAGAAACAGGTTGAAGGCTTGCTGTGACACTCATTTTAGTACGTGAGTTACACGCGGTTTCCAACAGCCTGGCAATATTTATTAAATAGTACTACCGACCTACGATAAATGCTTACTCTACTTACGATTTTGTAAAGTTTAACACAATAACTAAACTAAATTTCCCTTTTTCCCATTATTAGTAGCAAGTAGGACAATAAATCTATATCCCCCTACAACTTGAAGATTTCAATGTAGATAGGTACCAGGCTAGCAGAAACAGGCAGGAGGTCGGAGACGCTACACAAGTTCTGTGATTTACTCGCGGTCCGCAGTGTCGCGATGTAAAATGGCCTGATAATTAATTCATAGCGCTGGAGGGCTCGAATAGGGCTGTCGGTTTCTAGGAAATAATAGTTGATTGCGTAACGTTGGTAGAGAAATGCTAATTTTATGGGTTTAACCTGTCCCAGTTGAGCTGAAACTAGCAAAGCGGAGCGGAAGGAAGATGTGTGAAAATCGAGCAATTTTTAAGAACCTACGGTAGTAGGTAGGTACTTATGTAAAAATAAGTAATCTAATAGTGTTAAAATAACGTTACAAGACGATCATGACATGACAATTTCGAGATTTTAATGCTTATTATACACGTTCTCTTCTCTGTTTTGGTGGCAACACTGGAATTCCTCTGTAGGTATTCCTTTTCATCTCACTCGGACGCAGTGCCTGAATTTATTTCTTGTTCGACCTAAGCAATGAAAATCACTAGGAAATTCGATCTTTGCTTAGTTTGGGGCTAGATGTGAGAATGCCTGGCACAATACTTTGAAACCAGCAACCCAGCTTTTCTCAATGATTCTTTAAATCATGTTCTAGTGAAAACCCTAGCTTTAAAACAGGGCTCTGTAGGACTCAGACAATTAGTTTCAGCACTCGTTACGTCATACTTACAAACAAAAGGACGTGTGTATGCAGGGATTTTTGTATACAGGGTGAAGGGAAAGGGTGCAAGTTTCCATTTGTGCAGTGTAGCCGAAATTTTACAGTGCAGTGAAGTGAATTTTCGACTAAGCTGAGCTCTCGCGGAATTTGAAAGCTTTTTAGTACTCTGTAACACTAAGTATCTTTAGTACTATGTACCACGCCACCATAGTTTTAGGTGTTTTATTACTAGACTACAAATTGTTAGGGTGATGACTCTTAGAATTTTTTAGAGAGAAAGCTGTGCATAATCATTACCAATATCTGTTCGACTCGTACCTACTACCTCGAACCTGTTGTAACCACACCTTCCTCTTCTTTTTTATGTACCTACCTAGGAGATACCTAATAGGTAACATACCGGTTTTGTCGTATTTCACCGACTTCGAATAAAGGCTCTATGTTCAGAGGTTCTATAATGGGCTATATTTTTTTTTCATTATGTTCGCCGATTTCGTCTGACGATTTTGATGATTCTTTTGGTTTTATGTAAAAAACGATCCCTGGGAGTAAAATTTATATGGGACCAACCATATAAATTTGATTCCCGAGGGATAACTATTTTCCTTGCAAAATTCGCAGATGGTTTTTAGTTTCTGTAAAAAATATCAAAATTATGGATCCACCACTAAGAGTAGTAAGTATAGATAGTTTTAGTTTCCCATACCTTTTTTTTCGATTGGAAAATGCTGTTTGCGCATTGCCTCTAGCCTGAGGAGAGCTAGGGGGTATGTTGGGCTCTCCACTGAGCTACTAACAAGAGTGTTAGTAGTTAGTGACATACCAACTAAAAACCCATCGATACTCCCTCTCTCACCTTAGTGCCAGAGCGTCGTCAAACCACTCGTCACCGGACGATTCGTTCGACGGCGCACTGGCACTTGACAGGGTTGCGGGTTCCCGGTCGGATTCGACCGCTACCCTGTCGGTGATCATCCGTCTTCGACGGATCCTTCTGGTAGTCCCTTGGTTTCCCATACCTAAATTAGTAGCTCCCAGTACTCTGTTAGTAGTACTCAGTCGTATCAATGACACAAATGGCAGATCCTTTGCTTTGTGTCCATTATTACCTACTACAATCAATAGCTATATTCATTAGTAATTAATGTAGTGTAAGATGACGATTGTAGTGTAGTTAATAATTACACTACAATCAAGTCATCACTACAGACGTCACGCCCTCCCCGTTTTAAGGAGGCGGTGATTAATTCCTGGATTAATTATGAAGTTGTCAGGGTGCTATGTTTGTTTTATAAATCAAATGGTTTATTTATGATGGATTTAGGCCAAGCGAAGGAGGCACTAAAAATAAAGATCTTGTTTTCATTTGATTAAAAAAAATGTTAGCTTAAAATACAATTTTCAGATTGTTCTTTGTTTAGTAAAGTAGAATTAAATGGTAGAATGAAAACTACCTACCTAAATCCTTCTAGCAAGTATTCCCGTACTGAGGGAAGGTTGCGGGTTCAAGTCCCTTCGAAGTCATTTTTTCTTGGGATATAATTTAATTTCTATTAATATATTTAAGTAATATATTTTATCAGTCAATGCATTTACGCTCACACTACAGTTGTTCTATCTCACTACGAACAACTTTGCGCTTAGTTGTCATGCTGACGGTACTCGCTACCAAAATCTGACGTGAATACAATGAGCACTAGTGACCCGGACCGCGTCTCGGGCGAGACTGATTGCTTCTGAGCTTATGCACACTAAAACAATGTGTACATGCATTCACTATGACATACATATCCCAACGGACTTCGTGAAATAGAATATCTATACTCTATTTCACCTTTTCAAAGCAACACTAAGAACCAACTGCAATACAAAATGATTTGCTCTACAAACACCAGTGCCATAAAGATATATATAAAAGAAATGTTTATAACATGTGCATCACTATCTACAATAAATTACCGGAAGAATTAAAAGAACTAAATGGAAATATATTTAGGAATAAGATAAGAGGATGGCTACTTGAAAAGTGTTTTTATACGGTGAACGAATATTTGGAAATTTGAATTGTAACTAACATGGCTAAGTAATATAATTTAATATAATTACCTATATAATAATATGACTCGCATAATATTTGCACGCCTGCGTGCAGGCTAAATACATTGACTAAACTAGTTATAAGATCTGACATATTGTATAATTTTGTAGTCTTGCAAATAAACTATTTGATTTGATTTGAACCCTCAATTCCAACGTGTCTGACCCAGACGACACAATAGAGGTGCTTCCAACATAGCCAATAATTAAACGAAACATCCGCAATATCGCTACATCCGATGTTTTGTGTTGTATGGGATGTGTGCATGCAGTTTGTCAAAGACTCGATGAATTATAGAGAGCGCAGTGTAATTTGCAAATGGATGTCACAGTTACAACGCAGCAGTGCTCAGGTTGATACGCAGTTATCAACGCGAATACGGATTCGGGAGACAGTTCTGTTGCATTTTTTACAAAGAGAAATATTACCTTAGATTGTCTTAAGACGGATCTTTGTTAATAAGCTAATTTCAGAGGACAGCAATGGAATCTGCGCTCTTATCACTTCCTCCCTAACCTTAACAACCTATATTGGTCCACTGCTAGACGCGGGCCTCCCTCTGATAAGCGCCTTATTTATTGGCCTTTATCTCATGGGGTGTAATGTCCATAATCCCTACGCAGGGCATGCGGATTGGGCATGCCAATCCGCATCCGCAATCCCATTCTGCAGAGGATGCTGCTGCCCGCTCCCAGTGGATACCCCTTAGTCGCCTCTTGCGACACCCCCGAGAAGCTTTCTGGCGAGCCGGCTTAGAATTTGCACCACCCCAACTCTTCCCGCGGGAGTCGTAAGAGGTGACTAAGAGATATCCACTGGAGGCGGACAGCAGCGCCCCCTGCAGAACAAGTCTACCACCGAACTGCGATCCCCAACTCGCACGCCCAGCGTGGGTATTATGGGCACTACCCCCCATAAGATTAAGGTCAATAAGGCGCTAAGGGGGAGGCCTACATCCAGCAGTAGACCAATATAGGCTGTTGAGGTGAAGTGAGAAGGGTCTCTTCAAGATGAGTTAAATGGGTGTTTTGTAAACTCTAGTCTACTAATGCGACTCAAACCAACATGATGATGATAATCGTCTACTTTTACAACGCATCGTTAGACACCATGCTGGTTTGTGTTGCATTGGGTTTACAAGTCTTCGTCCGCCATTAAAGGACATTCTAAACACACAAATTACACGCAAATTAGAACTCTGATTGATCTGCTCTACCACCGTACTAAAATAGCAGCTGGCAACTACAGTTGTTTGTACGATAATCGTCCTGACATTCCTGTATTCACGTAGGTAACCATGCAGCTGTATAATCATTTTGTGTTCTGTACAATTGTACATTTCAAAAACTATTTCATCGCAGCGCAATTTAGCTGCCATTGTTTGCTTTAAAGGCAATAAGCCTTTGTAATTGTTTTTACAAGCTTTTATTTTACTTGCCATGTTAGTATGTAAGGGGCAAAGTTTACTACTGAATTTTAGACCAGTTATCCTCAACCGATTGAGCTGAAATTTGGCATAATTATGTAAGTTCGGTGACAGTGCAATGTTATGGTACTATCGAGCTGGTCTGATGAGGCAGAGGTGACGGAGACAGAATCCCGCTAAACGCGAGAGAAATGAAATTCCATTGAGGTTTCCGTCCCGCATTTTAGTACGCCTGCAATGACGTACTTTCTATCTTATGTTTAGAAAAGGAATAAGCAACTTTCTACGCAGGTGTATTTATAAAACCTTTGAAGTAGGTATTTTTTATTACTTGCTGTGATGAACATAGAATAAAAATTACCTATGTGAATCTAACCGGTTACTTATACCAGATAAACATTTCGCATAAGTTTTTGTTGTACATGTGAAGACAAACAAATAAAACTTTATTTTCTTATTTAATTTGATGATATACACGTTTTATGCCAAGCTCTCAGAACCCAAAACTCATTGCTTTATTTCCTGGAGACCTTACAGAATTCTTGGATTTGCCAGAAAATTCAAATAACTTAAGGACACTATTTTGTAAGCCTAAGCGGTAAACGTGTTCTTGAGAGGAAACCGCGACTCGAAAAACGTGGATGCCCTCCGGCCAGGTGGGATGACAACCTGCGGAAGACTGGAAGCAGATGCAGGGCGCTACGGCGCTCATTACTCGAGGCCTATGTCCAGCCGTGAACTAATATAGATTTATGATGATGATGATTGTAAGCCTATGGAAATGGACGTTTTCGAATCTAAATCTATATTCAAGCATCTTAAAACCTTGGAGTTTGCAAGACCGCCCACCGCCCTTCGACCCGCTAGTTATTAAACGCCGCCGTTCACTCCCGTCCGCCCATCAATCTTAAGGCTTCAGCGCTCATTAGTTTTCCTTCAACTATCTGACGGAATTTGAGGAATTTCACTTTCTGCCCAAGAGTTTTTTGCTGGCGAGGTTTGAGCATGAATGGTATTCGATGCTCTTGTAAGGAAAACTGAGACGGGCATTTTCTTTTTTCTTAACGGGTAGTCCATAGTAATAGAATTTACTGTAGTGACCTGGGGACCTACACGTAAAAACGAAAATCGAAGTTTCTGATAATTTTTTGCGTAAACGCTATCTTATGTAGGTTTTTTTATAGTCAATGGATCTTCGTTTGATGTAGTCAAAAAATCTCACCTGATTGGGAAGTAAAGACTTCATCATTTCACTTCCCATCGTGATACGTCGTCGGCCATATGGCACGAAGGTTCCATCACGAAGGACAAATACAAATACAAAATCGTTTATTTTGGACAAGTACACAGATGTAACAGTTTACATGTTGAACGAAGAGACCACAAAAGTTAAAACTGCGGCGTAGTCTCTTCGCCCACCTCACGACATCAAGTAGAGTTTAACTTAATTACTAATATTTACAGTGCAAGTTTTTGGTTACATAATTTAGGTAAGATACAAGGCAAAAGATTATAAAATGTAAAAGAGTGATAAATTAAGTACTAGACATAATATTATTAATTAAGAGCTGTATTTATAATGGTGTGGGTATTTATAAGTACCATCACCAAGGACAAGAGTAGGTTTTGCTTGAAAACGAATCAGAAACTTTGGGTTTTTTTTTCCAGTCCTCCTGAAATCTTAATTCACAATTTTATAAAGCCGCATCAGTGAAATTGAATTTTTTTTATGGAGTAGGTAGTTATTCGTTACACATTCTTCTGTAGATATTTTTATGCCGCCCCTGTGCTAAAGGTAGGTTCAGTAAACAAAAACTTTGTCACCAGTTTTGAGTGCACACCTAACAAACAAAAAAAATTGTAAATACTGCATTGTATTGTATAATTATGTATGTCGGCGCTAGATTATAAAATCAGCCTGTTTGTAGAATGTGGCCAATTGCAAAACGAACGATTTGTTGAGAATACCTAATTTATTTTGTTCGACGAGATGACTAGGTGTCGTTTAGCTGTATCGTTGATCGTTCAACAATCGGCATAGGCAATTCATCGAATAGGCTACTTGACTCTAATCAAATTTATCACAACATACACCATCCATAACCTATATGCTTCGTGTACTAACAGACTCATCCTAAGTCTATGTTTAAAGAGACAGCTTTTATAACAATATCTTACGAGAACAACGCAGATTGCCTTTCTTTATAAAATTCACAATAACATTACTTGCTTGACGTCATTACGCAGAACGAGTGTACCTTGAAGAGTTTCCCGAGGCCATAATAACCTCCGATAAAATTCGAGAACATGTGTTTATTTACAAAAATGAGTTCTCCGATGTAATATTTGTCTTTGAACCCGTCAAATTATTTCGCTGTTTTATTTGCGGAGAAAAAAAGAGTACAAAACTGCTCTGTTATTTTATGATACTCATAATTGAAGAGGATCTGTATTGTGTGTATTTTCTTACACTGAATAATAATTTAAGGTATATTAGTGACCCGAAATGAGAAACCCATTTTTGTAACAAAACTGATGAGATCCTGAGGATTTTTTTTTCATATCTGAATAGGAAATCAGAGAGGAAATTATTTCTATTTATTTAAGACTCGAGTTCACCAACAACAGTTGGATAAATTGTATAACAGTTGTTCTGCAGTTTTTGACACGAGTTTTCATTGGTGAACACAGACGTTAGTAGTATAGATTTTCTTGCAAAGTAACGCTTGGTTTTCTTAGTTTTATTTTTGTTTGTAACCGGTTAGCAATACCAATTAATTAATTTCAAAAGAACGACAGCAATCGCATTGACTGCGAAAGCTTCAAGTAGTCGACCACTCAATCTGAGATTAATGAGAACTTGTAAAACAAAATCTCTTGGTTCTTTAAAGGCAGGCGGGTAGCTCAGGTGCATAGTGGTTCCGCCCTCCGACCCCCAGCTTGCTGAATGGGCGGGAGACTGCCTAAAGTCAGGGTAGAGCAGCCACAAAACAAAGTTTTTAATGTTTAACACATTTTTGGTGGAACATCATCATAAGAACATGTATTTTTAAATGCTGGTTATTTCACACCGTGACATCTAGCATGGCTTCACATGACCCAAAAATAAGCAAGGCTTGTGTTTTGGGAACCAGACGAACGTTACACGTTACACAAAAACACAAACGCTTGGGACGAGTTTTGCTCTAACTCGAAAACTAACAACCTAACAAAGCAAAGGTTTCTTGTTCGCTTCCTTACTTTACCTTAAAAAGATTGATGTGAACAAGAAATCGAAGTAACCGCTAGTTTTACTGATGTAATTGTAATTTTGTGACGTATCCAAGAGTCCTGTAAGCACTTTTATATTTGATACTACATGCTTAAATGCATTTCTTAATACGGAGGTTGGTATGACAACATATCTTACATTATAAATATCTTACATCATACATATGATTACCATAGCTCAGTAACGCTGTCATGACCATCTGCAGTTAACGGCATTTTAGTCAATTCGAAACGAAAACCATTTCATTGCGCTCAGAATCAGAACCATTTATCTTTATTTACAAAAGATCATACAAGAAAGAAGTCACAGCATCAAGCCACAAGCTAAGCAAAGCAAGTAACATAAGCTCGTGTTACACCACATGTACCAACTAGTGCAATAACAGTAGTTACCAACCTCTCGTTAAAAAGGTCGCAGCTAAAAGCCGGGGTGGCAAGCCAAGCGAGGGGCCGCTGCCCCTACAAGATGACATGCCGGCGCTCTTTTGTCCCTCACCTCCATTTAAATTCATCTGAACATTTCGTCCGCTTTGTCTCTATGCAGCAGCAGCGATTTTAATCACTTAACCGAGGCGCGTCGCGATGCCTCTTCAAACAAACCCGTAAAACTCGCACTAAACCCCTGGCTACGAGATGGCTATGGCTTTACGACAGAAGGTTCACTCTATATTAAAAGAACGACGAAATCACTCTTATTGGACCATGTCCATGTTGTCTAAAAGTTAAAACAAATTGAATTGAAGTGAATTCTCGTTTTAAATTAAACTATCACTGATTGAATACCATTCAAGTGAATAGAATTGAACTGGAATGAATAGTTTCTTATTTCGTGAATATAAATAGCAGAATCTATTTCACTCTTTGGTCGCCGTGGTGACCAATTGCATACAATTGCGAGCCCGCGCGGGACGTTTGCGAGCTTAATTATTTAGGTAAGAGGGTAACGATGAAGCAATGTTCTTGAATGTGCTGCACTACCAGATTTTCCCTTGCATCGGATGACTGTACGAAAGGGCTTCACAATTTTACCCAAGCTACCCTTCTGGGTGTCACCAGTTTCAGTTTTAGGAAGCTCGGGCTCATTATTTGGACGCTCTCGTATTATGCTTGATGGCTGCTGTCCTACCAATTAACTGGAGATAGAAATTAAATGGAAGGGCGAAGTTTATCTCGGAGCCCTTTGATTGGAAACGTTTGCTCGGTCAGGCGATTGTCATGGGAATGAAGATTGATGGGGTTATTTTAACTTGCTGGTTTAAATTACGATAGATATTGTACAAATTTATTTTAAAATTGTTTCAACTATGGCGGTTACGCTAAATTCATTAATAATGGGATATGTACCACGATTTGTGTTGTTTTGAGTTTTTTATTCCCTTCGACTTAGTTAATCCGTGATCATCGCGCATGCGACACAAATCATTCACGAAAATATTTGGTTGTAAATGATTTTTCGAAAGCATTTTATATAATACTTATTCTTATTCACATGACTTTATGTATAAAATAAAATGCTACCTACCTACACGACCTACTATAAGAAAGAGTTTGCTTCCAGTGAATCCATTTTGAGTTTCAACTTATGTAAGGTTCTGTTTTATATCATCCATCAATAACATAGGGACAAATGTTTAGGCTATACCACGCTATACTAGGTACCTACAGT
Organism: Eupithecia subfuscata; assembly: GCA_963564075.1. Taxonomy (NCBI): domain Eukaryota; kingdom Metazoa; phylum Arthropoda; class Insecta; order Lepidoptera; family Geometridae; genus Eupithecia; species Eupithecia subfuscata. The sequence goes on along the minus strand of OY751109.1, from coordinate 14,486,382 downwards.
GAACGACAAAATCTCTGAACCACTTAGATCTTAGATAGCGTTTTAACACATTTATCATCACATCACACTGGAGTACTTTGAGAATAATTTCTGCTACCTGCGGATTAGGATGCACTTATTGTAATATTTTTGAATCAATCTTATTTTATTTAATGCTTATCTTTTTATAATATAGGAATGGAGTACTTTGGGAACAACAACCATTAATCACCTCCATATTAAACTGTTTTTGTTTTCCGTTTCTTTATGTTATACTTTTATAGTACCTGTGTCGAAATAAATGTTATTTTTATGTTATACTTTTATAGTACCTGTGTCCAAATAAATGTTTTTTTCTCTTCTATTCTATACAGCACAACTCCTAGTACCAGCTAGTAGAGATACAGCGCGCCCCTTCTGTTCACACCGCAAGGGCACTGAAAGGGTTAAGCCTTTGTGAGGCGGATAACGTGTAAATTTTAACAATGTTCAGCAGCTTTTATCGTACCCGTATGAACAACTCCGAAAAAACCATTAAAGTAATTCCTGCATTATTTACGACGCCATACCTTTAAAGTAGTTTACTATCATACCCAGATCTCCTGCAAGTTATTCATAGTTCCCGGAACGAACGGAAATGAAAACTGGGGGGTTACCATGAGGTACCCATTGCTTTGCTTCCAACTAACTACTTGTAGGTACTTAACATATCACACTGCTCTTATTTCATTGTTTTATGTATTGATAGTGCAATAAAGTAACAATCTATTTATCTATCTGACTATTAAATATCATAGAAGCGAAAGTTTGTATGAATGTGTGTATATTTGTAAGACGCTCGAATGGCTTAAAGGATTTAGATTAAATTTGGCATCAGGATAGCTTAAATCCTGGATTAAAACATAGGCAAGTTTTTATACCGGAAAAGTGCAGTGTTCCAATGTTTGTGAGTGGGATGATTTAATAATTTAAATCCACTTTTCATGACTTGATAGCAGTTAATTTCCTCCCAGCTTTTAGTTTTTGGTAGTTACCTGATCCCTGACCTCTCCCCGGTCGTGTCAGTCTGCCGACCCCTCGGATTATGAGAGTGCGCACACACTTGTGCACTATAATATGTCCTGCGCACTTGGCTAGTCGCCGTGGTCGAAGATTCGGCTAGGAGGAAATCATCATTATCATCAGTTACCTGATAGAAATATGCATTTGAGGTAGCTGTGTGGTGCCGGCTTAGAATATACACCACCCCAATTCTTCCCGCGGGTGTCGTCAGAGGCGATTAAGGGATATCCATCGGGGGCGGGCAGCAGCGCCCCCTGCAGAACAATTCTATCACCGAACTGAGATCCCAACAACGTGGGGATTATGGGCATTACCCCCCATGAGATAAAAGTCAAGAAGGTGCTTATCAGGGGGAGCCTGCGTCCAGCAGTGGACCAATACAGGCTGTTGAGGAGGTTTTTATTGATTTTATTTTTATTTTTACGTCTTAGGCATGACAAACAATCATACTTAAATATTAACAGATTATCTTAAGTAAACTAAATAGGTACTATAAGTATGACCAGCCCCGTTATCCACAACTTACAAAGGAAAGAAAGGGGTGGTGTTCGTGAATTTATACATATAGTTTTTAGAGGTAAACATCATTTATGCAAAGAATATTAAAGTTAAACAAACATGGAACTTTATTTAACAAATAAACATTGTTTGGTTTTGTTATTTTGATTTTTTAATATGTTTTAATATCTGATGTAATTTTTTACAAACAAAGCTCACACCCCAGTGCAAATATGTGCAAATCTCAAAGAATAAGATCTATATAATTATATTGAGATCCACACACGGAGAACACCGAGTCATGCACAAAGAGGTTGAGGTGGAGGATGCAATAGGACACATTTCCCTGTCTCATGCTAAGGGCGCTCACACTAGCAGACTTAGGAAACATTCTCATGCATTTATTTCCTTTAAAATGTAAGCTCTAGGTCGCTGTGGTTTTTCATTGCGACTTGCGAAACTCAAGAAACACGAGCCATCCTGACAGGTAACTAAACTTAGATGTGAAACTTCCTTCTAAAAACTGTTTCCGAGTACACTTACCTCGGGCAGATTTGGCAGTTGGGTAAAAACGATTTCGATAAGGAAGCCCCGAGGAGGATCCACCTAGGCTAGGCGTTTGGAAAATTACGTCGAGTCTCGTCACGCAATGCTTGAAAACGAAAGTTTTCAATCAGTGCGTCCTACCCGTCATGACCTACGGAGCTGAGACGTGGACACTCACGGTAGGGCTGGTCCACCAGTTCAAAGTCGCTCAGCGAGCAATGGAAAGAGCTATGCTCGGAGTTTCTCTGAAGGATAGGATTCGTAACGAATACATCCGACAGAGAACCAAAGTTATCGACATAGCCCAGAGCAGCATCGACATAGCTAGCTAAAGTGGCAGTGGGTCGACTATATCTCGCGAAGAACCGACAACCGCTGAGGTAAACGTGTTCTTGAGTGGAGACCGCGACTAGGCAAACGTAGTGTAGGATGTAAAAGTAAATTTTATATTTTGAAAGAGCTTAGTAAATTAATTTGTTGTGTTGGTGGGACTCTGTCTTTATGGTTGGCAGTTTCAGTGTCAGTGGAGTGTTGTGGTGTCCTGATGATGTCTAGTGGAGAGGAAACTAGTTCAGGACTTACTTTAATATATTTTTTGTTGGGTCTTATGGTAGGTTTTGCGCGGAGTTGTTAATAAATAATTTCACCTTTAAATTTAAAAAAAGAGATATTTTTTTAAACAGGTATTAGTTTATCGGAAAGATTCAGACGGCCTCACGTACAAAATATTAAAATCTTCGTTATTTTCGTTCACATTAAAATATTTATGAATTAATAAATTAAAAAAAAACGAACAAAAATTATAGACTAAAACTAAGAAATCAGAGGAAATTCTTGATTTCCTCATACCCTTCTATTTAAACCCATTTAAAAAAACCCAACCAAAAAACAAAAAACCTAGAGCCCATAATGTAATCCCTTGAAGTAACATATTTATTTAGGTATTTATTAATAGGACTTTCAGCGAAAGGATCACCAAGCATGAACATCTTACAAACAGGATAAGTCCTAATAATTATAAGTGTCCTTTAAGCAAGACAAGTCATTTTGTTTTTAGACTAAAATAAATGCACAAACCAATTTCGTATCTACGCGAAGGCGTTATTTCCTGAACGTAGCCGTCTCGCAGTTGGCGGGAATTGATGTCGGCATCGCGTTCCGTAGATTATGCATGCATGTAGTGCATGAGCTTTGATTAAACTCCGAAAAAAGGGAAAAAAATTAAAAAATGCAGTACATTACTCGCATAATGTATTTATTAAGTGATATCACGCGAGCGGCGGTTGTTTTGTTGGGTATTTGCATTTGAAGTATTGTCGAAGTCATGTTTTTAATCAGTGGCGAGTTGCGTTTCTATTTTTGTGTTTTATTTTCGGTTCTTTTGATAGAATTTGGTCTAGATATGACAATATTTTTTTACTCTTTTGCTGATGTTTTATACGGCTTGCATGCACTGCACACTAATCGCTTCACAATGACAATAGTCGTTTCACAAAAATATACATTGTACCTACCATAAATAAATCTTCATCGTCATCATGGAATGGCTTTTCTTTATTGATAAATTAATTAATTAGTAAATTAATAAATTATTGTTAAATTAATAAATGAAACTACAGATGATGGGATACAACATTGAAACCATTCTATCTCTCCGTGCAATAGTACGCACTATCTAAAGTTTTTTTCATCTTAGGATGATTCACGTAGACGTGACGTTTCTGCGACAATACCTAGCAAATCGTAAATCGATTGGCTAGCAGAATTGGGTCCCTGGTCAGATTTATTTGAAGACTTCGTGGCCACACCGTTTTGAGAGACAAAGTACCGGGATGACATAAGTACCTGCTCATCGAAGACGAAAGAACAATCAGCTGATGACTTCTGTTGCTGTTGATAAAACATATTCAGTTGCGCCCCGCGGTGTTGCCCACGTTGATAAACATATTTGAATTGATTATCCCACTACAACACCGCACTTTCCCGGGATCAATTTGCCTATATTTTAATCCAGGATATACGCTGTCCTGGTACCAAATTTCATGCAAATCCGTTAAGACGTTTGAGCATCAAGGAATAACAATCATACACACACATACATACAAAGTATCCCCTGTATAATTTTAAAGTGATTAATAATTATGTATTTTTAATTTATTTTAGCACTCGCATTTGTCAGTAGGTATTTAGATACTGATCTGCTGCAAAATCCGTGGATTTAATATAAGGGCTTATAAATCAATTACGCCTCAAGTACTTAGAACAAACTTCTCTGAAGCTCACCACGCTTAAAAAGGATTTCTAACTTTCGCGGAATTGGGCTGTTTTGGCGGTTTTTCATTGTTTTATACTTAAACTTTTGAAGGGCTGTGTGGTTCAAGTACGCCGTGATTAAGAGGGCGCGCCATTTTGCGAAAAGGATAGGCATAGGATTTTGCGTTCATAAGAGCGGGACATAGCATACGTTTTTGGAACAGCGTGAGCGCAAAAATTAAGTTTTTGCTTATTTACAAGAAAACTACGAAACTTACGAAGAATTTTTTTGTTTTTCATTTTATGTAAGAAATTCTTGTTTTTTACCACAGTAGAGAGAGTACTGAGATCTAAGCCTAGTTTGACAACCAACGCCGTTAGATTCGCCGATTTAAGATGGTACCTACCCACGACGCCCACGACTAATAGAGGAGGTTGACATTATGTAGGTTTCAAGCCGTGTTTGCAATACAAATAGAAAAGAACATCAAATTAACCTGTTACTATTTTAGAGCACTGTTTATCTACGAAAGCATTCTGGCCAAGCTAAATGTAGCATGTTTCCTAAACGAAACGCCAAATTCTTGGCTTCCGTGTCGAGTATGCAGAGACGGAGTAATGGTATACCCAGACAAATGGTACCTGGGCCCGCCCGTTCGTTGTACCACCGGTATCGCTCCACGTGGCTCGATATCTCGCTATCTACATTTCGTGTCAGCCCTAGCATTCGGATCTTGACCTTTTTGGTCGAATCAAGTGTTGTATACTCCTTGGGTTGAACGTGGTGAATGTTTTGAGTTTCGAATAGGTTCAAATTCAACGTTGGTTCTGCGCGCGGTCTGTGTTTTGAATTTCGAATAAACGGTTCTGAGTTGCCTGAGTAATCGGGTAATCTTGATCCAGGGACGAATTGGTGATGTTTTAGTAGTAAAGTTTCGTTACGGTATCGAAATAAATGATGCGTTTGTTTATTTTATTGGAACTTTTACAAGAGGGTCACCCGTGGAGATTTTAAAATAATAAAAACAGGCAAGGTTCTCTTACAGTACGATTAATTAGCACACATTTTGTGTTATGAAAATAAAATGCGGTGTATATTATCTGATTAATCGTCAGGAACGACCAAAATAAAGCATTATTTCCTCGCCAAAATACCAACTGGTCTGGCACTCGCCGCCCGGCCGCCATGTCGTTTCGCCGCGGTCACCGAAGATGGCGAAAACATTCATAACGGCCCCATAAATCTCACATAAACGCCTAAAAATACAACAGCAAATACGAAACGCCATCACGCAATTGTGCGTATAAATTACCATACAAAAATTGTCCGCTAATATTTTGCTGCATCATAAAACATGGCTTGCGGAGCTTGCCAAGCGCCGGCCCGATTATCTCTGGAACAACTAAATAAAAGTTTTTTTTTCGACCGGTAGAGATAAATCAGGGCTGCTATTAAGTTATGCAGACAGAGGCACGATAGAGGAATTACTATCGGCGATCGGAAGCTGAAGACCTCGGAACGAGAATTTCTTCACAAAGTTTTTCTTCAACATTGTTTCGTTTCGACCATGTTTCGACTATCGAATTAGGTGCCACATAAACCCAGAGCGCAGTAGCGATTTCGTCTGTTAGCATAATAATACTGCTGAGTATTTTTTTCCGTCGCTGTTCTATAATTTGAATAAACCTATTTATTATTATTATTATTAGCCAAATTTATCGCACTGCTGGGCAAAGGCCTATTTAAACCTATTTAGTGGCAAAAATTGAAGACTCGGTATTAGGCCTCTTTTAATTTTTGCCACTATTAAATTTTTACAGTAGCATAGGATAACTATAATGGCAGTGAAATAATGGCTGTAAAGATTTAAAAAGGAAAAAGAATATTAAAAAATTCCTTACAACATCGTTCCCTGGAATCCCGAATAACTATCCGATAGGAAATATGAACGCTTCAGAAGCAAGGCGCTGTTTACAAGGCCAGTTGCCTTTTACAGAGAAATGATTTACTATCGTAGAACATGTTTGCGAGAATGTCGAAGGCAACATTTTGAGCATTTTGGGTTGTAGAGATGTTACTGAACGGCTAATGCTAAATAAGGTGCCAAAGGTTTACTCATAGCCATTAACTGATAAAATAAACATTAAATAAATTTTTGAGGAGAGAATCTAAACTATTGGATTGCGTTACTTTTAATTTTTATGACTTTCAGTTTGTCATTCTTGGGTAGGTATAATAGGATCACCGTCCAGATGACAATAAAAAATATTTTTTAGAAAATCTATGCGAATAGAATGGATACGTTTCTTGTTTCGAAATAATCTCGGCTATCGCATTTTACAGTAAAACCTCAAAAACCAAACTAATGAACAATATTTCTTTGTTGAAATCTTGAAAATCCAAAATGGTCGGTACCATAATCACAGCGAGCACTTACAGCACTGAAAACATAATTCTAAAACGACAGTGACATATTGGACTTAAAAAATCAGCGCCTCATCTTGGGATGACTCCAAGATTTCGTGGGCGAGGGGAATAATCAGACCAAGCTCCGTTGATTAACAAAAATGAGTCTTGGAGTAGACACCCCATCTGTCTTGTGAAGGAACCCATTCGTCTAATATTTTAATTTGCATTCTCTGATGAATTACTGTAATTTCTTTTTTAAAATGAATACACCCATTTTTGGCAAAAAAAATAACATCACAGATTTTTCAATCTCATTTTTGCACTTGTACCCGCGGCTCCGCATGCGTTTTTCGGAATAATAAGTAGCCATATATTATTCCAGAACCAGATCCATAAGTGTGCAAAATTTCACCTCGATCCATTCAGTATTTTGGCGTTGTCTTCTAACATCTTCAACGGCTCAAACTTTCGCGTTTATAATATAACTTTATATATTATAACTAGTTTCTGTCCGCCGCTTGGCAAATGTAAGCGGGTTCGTAGTTAACCCGCTTACATTTATAATGTATCCATCCATCTATCCATCCATCCATCTAAATATCAACATCCTGTGATGTGATAGTAGGATTAAAAAAATCATCTCAGAAAGATCAAATATTTTCACTAGTGAATCATGTTTTTATGCCGGGCTCTCATGCAAAACATGTTTTAATAATCACCGAACGTAAAGGGTCAGAACCCATTTTAATTAAATTCACTGGGCTGTAATCTATCAAATTACACGTGTAACTTTATTTGCGTCGCAGCTGGTGTGCTACAGGACTCAACGAGGCTAGAAATCGAAAATTTCGCTGAATTAGGTCTCGCCGTTGGCTATTTCGCTGTGAATTACAACTGGACCCTGTTTGTTTTGACCGTGCATCAGTACCATGCACGGTCAAAACAAACAGGGTCCAGTTAAAATCATTATCAGTGTAATTCACAGCGAAATAGCCATCGGCGAGACCTAATTCAGGGAAATTTTCGATTTCTAGCCAGATTTCATGCGTGGTGTTGCGTTTTGAACTGTCTATGACGTATCATATGGGCCGAGCTTCCTGGGGACGAATATGGCTTATATCGATCTAAAGCAGAAAGTAATGACACGTTTTTCAAAAGTAAAACCCTGTTTATCTTAGTAGGTACTCAATAGATGGCAGGTATCATTCTCGGAGGACGGTTGTCATTTGGATGTCATCTCGAAATATGCCTGTGCATATTTCGATTTCGCCCTAATATTTGTTTTTTAGTTCAAACTCGCCGCACACAATAAAAGTTATATATTTGGAACTTAAATTTTATTGTGTGCAGCGATTATGAACAAAAAAACAAATTTATGGACCACTCTCCATACAAAAATCTTCAACCTTTGACGGACCCAAACTCATAGCGCCCTCTTTTCAGTTTGGTGGAACTATTTTTGAACAATATGAATACTCATTTGGCAGTATAAAAACGTACCTTGAATGGATGATTCTTTTAGATGCTTGAGTTACGTAGTCCGAAATGACTAAAAGTAAAACCTTTATCGCTGTCTTTTATTTGTAGGCTAAAGCTCTGCGCTCATTAATCTAATACACACAGCCAATAAAAACGTGCATTCGAATATGGGCTTTAACTCGTGAAATTTAAGAGAGCACCGCAGCAGATGATTCCCAGGTGAGCGACATTTTTATGAAAACGCTTCATTTGACAGTATCAAACGTACCGTGTATGATTCTTTTAGTTTTAAAGCATGAATAAGTAGTCTGAAATGACTAACCTTTAAAGCTGTCTTTTATTTGTAGGCTTATACGTCATACCTTGTTAAGGACTTGATGAGTTAAAATTACCCACCACTTATTTTCCCCACAGCACAGTTTACTAGAGACACTTTTGAATGAAAACATTACTAGATAATTTTAAATTATAGCTCATAATGCCAATTCCACTTATCCAAGTGAAACGTGTCTATTAAGGCGGCGCAGTTGTTCCGCTTTTACACTCTTCCAAGAACACAAATTGTCAGTTCCAATGATTTCACTGTGATTCCTGGAAATACATTACGGTGTGAATACGGCCATATATTCGCAGGCTTGTATTGTAGCGATTAACTAGTGATTAAGTTATTTCTTCTATTCTAAATGATCACGTATAAAATTAATATCGTTTATTTCGTAACAAGACTGTAAAATTGGATTAACCTAGATTTTCACATCGTGGCCTATTTTACCTTTTTCACAACGTGGTCGTTGGGATAATATAAGCTTAGTCCTTTTTAATTTCAAGCAGGCGAGCAATTTATTAAAATAAATTTAGTTGGCCGTTGGACTCATCTTAATTAATGTTCTGCTATCTAAGGGACCGGCTACACCGTTGCGTAACAGTAATTAATTTTCGCGCAAAAAATCTGGCGGAAAGTTTGATTAACCTGGCCCGAAAATTGCGAGTTTCTAATTTTGGCGTTATCCGCTATTTTCCTCATAATTTTTATGACGAGATATTTTTTGCGTGTAACTTTCAAAATTGGATCATCATCTTCATCGACGCAGCTTTGATAACAGGAGACTTATAAAAAAGTCGATTAGACTGAAAGAGAGCACTTTTCCTATAGGTTGTCAACTTCGGCCCGTGTTTAATAAAGCTTTCTCCAGTCATAATATCTATGCTTGAGTGACGTTTATGCCGTAAAAGCGTTACTCAAGCATAGATATAATCGAATAACTAGAGGATTGGTTGGAATAGCCGATACACTCGTGCTAGGACGAACTGTGAGAAAAAGGTATCATAATATTATTAATAAATTCATGAACAATATATGACTGAGCAGGCTTTTTTGTACTCAAACACAATTCAAATTTATGCACGTCTTAAGGGGCGAATTTTTGTCAGATTTTAAAAGTTAAAGTAAAAGTTAAGTTAAAGTTGTCAAAAAATCGCGACTTGAGACGGGCTTAAATAAATAATAAAAATAAAATAAATAATGCTGGACAATTCACACAGCATTATATAGATCCAAGCTAAGCAGAGATTGTGCTAAGGGTACTAGATAACTGATATACATAATACAACTAGTTTATGCCCGCGGCTTCGCACGCGTTGTTTCTATGGAAACGTTTAAAGGTGATTTCTATCCCATGGGATTTATGGGATAAAAAGTAGCCTATGTTTGATTCCAGGATTAGAATTACCTGTGTGCAAAATTTCAGCCCGATCCATTCAGTAGTTTTGGCGTGAAGAGAAGAGAAACATCCATCCATCTATACATCCATCCATCCAAACTTTCGCATTTATAATATTAGTGTGAAGTGTGATACAAGATAGATATTTTTTTATTGTACATAGAAAAAATCCAGAACACCCTGAACAAATATCTACAGATCGTACAAACGTTTGTCCCGAGGCGGAAATCGAACCCGCAACCTCCTGCGTCGCAGGCGGACCTTCGCCCGCTGCGCCACAGAGGTCGTCAATCAAATCTGAGTTGCGTCTGAGTATTCGGGCATAGACCTTAGGTACCAGATGCAGAAGCCATTTGACAAGAAGTTGACCTTGCTTATTTTTTTTTTTACCTCTTAGGGATAACAAACAATCATACTTAAATATTAACAGATTATCTTAAGTAAACTAAATAGGTACTAAAACTATGACCAGCCCCGTTATCCACAAGTTAAAATAAATAAAATAAATAATAAATAAATAATGCTGGACAATTCACACAGCATTATCTAGCCCCAAGGTAAGCAAAGCTTGTGTTATGGGTACTAGATAACTGATATACATAATAATATACGAGTACATAGATAGATATTTTTTATTATACATAGAAAACGACCAGAACACCCTGAACAAATATCTACAGATCGTACAAACGTTTGTCCCGAGGCGGAAATCGAACCCGCAACCTCCTGCGTCACAGGCGGACCTTCGCCCGCTGCGCCACAGAGGTCGTCAATCAAATCTGAGTTGCGTCTGAGTATTCGGGCATAGACCTTGCTTACCAGATGCAGAAGCCATTTGACAAGATAGAGATAGATAGAGAAACATTTATTGATAAACACAATTATGATACAGCACAGAACAGAAATAGTAGGTACCTACATAACTTACAATACAAACAATAAATGAAACCTGCAATACAGTACTTACATAATACATAAATGAAATACTTAATATTAGAACGAGTAGGTACGTACCTACCCACCCACTCACATAACGGGCTAAACGAACAGAACTAGAGAAAGAAAGACAGCAAGAAGTTGACCTTGCTTATTTTTTTTTTTACGTCTTAAGGATAACAAACAATTATACTTAAATATAAACAGATTATCTTAAGTAAACTAAATAGGTACTAAAACTATGACCAGCCCCGTTATCCACAAGTTAAAAGAAAGAAAGGGGTGGTGTTTTGATATGACATCCCATTCACAGCCTCTCTTCTCCGCGAAAAATCCTAGCCATCTATTGAGTTCAAAGGAAAATAGGGTTTTGTATTTTGGAAACGCCTGCGAGGTGTCATGGTAAATTATTCGCGCTAAATAGTTTGATTCTGACTAAACCAATTACGAGGCTAAAATATTGCGCGAAAGACCCGACAAAGAAAATATTGTACACGCTTCAGAAGCAATCTTCTGTGAAATTTGTCTTAATTCCGCTATTATTTATCGCTGTACGCTCGCAAGATTATGTTTCCCAGGAATGATCTACTTAAGGCTTAATCTCTTTAAGTGTTTGCCTTCGTTGAATGTAGAAATATAACGCTTGAATAATAACTTTTTCTTGGTAACTTTTTTAGACAAGATAATATAAGTTTCTTTCTGGAACTGTGTGAATTATTTGGATTTCCCGGAAGCCTTGGTAAGTTGTTGGTTTTGCGAAGCATGGTGAATAAAGTGTTCATTCTATAGTTCTTTCTAAAGTGTATGTTCAACTTTGCTCCAGCAATGTCTAAAATTTTTAGCTGTATCAGATAATGATTTTTAAATTTTCTATCGACTTAGAAAAAAGGAGGAAGGTTTTTGTTATTATAGTGCGTAAGCCAGGGTAGTTTCTGAGAAATCAAATAATATTCCAAAAAAAATTGACTTCGACGGGACTTCAAACTGCAGGCTTCCTTCAGTACAGGAATGTGCCAACCAACACCACGAGGTCAAGTGACGTAGGAGTCGAAAATTTCTGGGACTTCTTACGGACTCTAGCGCCGTGAGTTCCACCTACAGGGGAAACATTGAAGTTTATCCAATCCTGTTCAAAGACTAAAGTTACGTTTAGTTCGTTTGACGAGAGATGTCGCGTTGCTCAACTCTAAGGTTTTTGTTTTAATTATATTATTTTGTTGTTATTATAGTGCGTAAGCCACATACCAGGGTAATTTCTAAGAAACAGTACGGGAATGTGCTAACCAACACCAGAGGTTAAGCATTGTATTGAGTACTAGCTTCTGCCCGCGGGTTCGCGCGCGTATTTTCAGTATATTAAGTAGACTATTATCTAAGTTAGGCTTTGGTCTAAACGTACGCCAAATTTCATCTTCATTTGTGCAGTAGTTTTGGAGATGCTAGGTAACAAAAATTCAGTTTCACAAACTTTCGCTTTATAATATTAGGGAGGATTAGTAGGATAGGATTGCCAACTTATATAAAAAGTAAAATAATAAGAACCAAGGGATTCTAAGTCAGTTTTTAGTATTTTTAAAACAATCAATTAATACTAATGTCGATGCACCTACAAAACTAAATAACATTAATCAAAGCAGTCTTAATAATGTTAGTGTGACAAAACAACAGAATTGGGCCCCAATTCCATGAAATTAATTTCGCCTCTGTGCGTATTTACATAGGAACCGCGAAATTTTACGCGGTAATTTTACTAAAGTCGCTCAACGTTTATTTTATTATTTTTTACCCCATTTTTGTCATACACTAGAGTTGGTCATGTGTAAAATTAATTTCTTGGCAAAGCAGCCAAGTTAATTATGGCTTATGTCCCTTCTGGGACCGTACGTAACCGTGACGCTCAAATTCTCTACATTTTCAGTTTTTATCTCAAATTGAAAACCTGAGCCCGAATATGGTTTAGGTACTTTATAAATATTTTAATAGAAATGAAGAAAATTAAGTACCTAAAGCAATTTAAAAAAATATTGTAGAAAATTTAAAAGTAGGAACTCAATTTTGTCTTTGCCACAAGTTTGCAATTGTATAGGTACTTTAGTTTTTAACCAACTTCGAACAAAGGATGGGGTTCTATGTTCGGCTGTATAAGTTTATTTTACTTTTAATATTTAATCACAAAGAAAATTACAATCAAATAATAGAAATAAATTAGAACTAGTATCTACAATTGAAACAATTGAGCTAACTGTTGCATACAATCTACAGGTAGCTCAAGTTTTACTTTTTGTTTTTTGTGTATATGTTCGTCAATTTTGGACCAATTTGGAAGATTCTTTTACAATTACATGGTGATCCCGAGAAGGTCCTTTATGTTTTTTCCGATGGATCAATATTTGTCTCGCAGATCTTAAAAAACTGTTCAACAATTTTATTTTGTTTATTGCTTGTTGGACGAACTGCGTATAGATTCTTGACGAACCGCTTATTGGAAGAAACGAGATTTGGACGAATCGCTTTTTGTGCGAACTGCTAACAAATCCCTACAGCCGAGCATAGAACCTCCTCCTATTTTCAAGTCGGTTATAAACAAGCAACACTGCGCCCGGATCAATTCAACCCAACGCAGATTCGCCTCAACTTTGCCCAAAGCTACGTCTTTGCCCACGACCAATACACCAAACTCTTACTCAAACCGTGGGGCCGAGGCTCTTCGGGTTTTTAAAAAATTATCTGAGCGTCTGGTCGAAGCGACGCGTGACCCGAGAGCTGGTGAGTATCTGGCGCAGCGCATCGCATTGCCATACAGCGTGACAATGCAGCCAGCGCAGCGTAGCGGGGACGCCAGGACTAGTATTGATATCAGTTGAGCTACATGTAGATTGTTTGCAGTTAGCTCAATTGTGTCAATTATAAATACTAGTTCTAATTCCCGCTCCGGGTCGTTCTTGGTGCAAAGGATTGTCATCGCTATTCAGCGAGGTAATGCTGCAATCATTATGGGCACCTTTGCACCTGGAATGGTCAGGGGCGGGTTATTTAATGACACATTTTTAAGTTGTGTATTCAATACTTATTGTAGAACTTTATGACGATTTGTTGTGTAATTGAAATAATAAGCATGGTAGGTTCTAATTTATTTCTATTATTTGATTTCAATTTTCTTTGTGAATAAAGTAGTTACCAAAATCTTTCCATAGATACCCCATGTACTTTAATAAGGGCAGTTCCCCATTTCTGAAACAAGAGCTGACCTTTCCCATTTCACGGCTGCGTTGTGTCGTGGGCTTATTAAATTTTCAAACTGATAAAAGGTTAATGGCGACATAAATCTGCCACGCGTTCTATGGGGTTCGGAGATTTTGTACTGTTTTGCTTTTTTACGCGTTTCGGACTCGCTTAGCTTTTTGAAAAGGTTTTTTTTCTGGTCTTAAAGCTTTATAAACTGATGAAACAACTCTTGGATAATACTGATTACAAGTGCTTATAAAATATTTTTGGTTTAAAATATAATGTTCCGAGGTATACAGGGTAGGAAGGTATAAAGGGTTATTGCCTGCAGATTATTGCCAGTAACAAAATAGACCCTGTATATTTCTCGGTTCTCGTAATCTTTATTATCATTGGACATAGTAGGGGTCTCTTCAAAACAATAATGAATAAGTGTCTTCTAGAACTACGTGATCTTCTAGAATTCGTGAACATAGTCGGCCACATCGTCACTTTCAATCAGATTGAAAGTGACGATGTGAAAATAGACCTTCCATTGACAAAAAAATATATTTTTCACAATAAACAAAAGCAGGTACCAAGTGTTCAGCACACTTTAGCAGGCAAATTATTTATCCATATTCTTTGCCATAAAAGTCGGGAGCCAAAAGCTGGAGGTAATAAAACTCACTTTAAAACTATTAATATTAATCCATCATGGTGCATAAATCCCATTAAACCGTTTTGTTGGGGCAAAGATACGGAATGGTCAGCTGACGTATTACCATAATGTGGTCATTGAGCGGCTTAATATGACACCCCCTGATTAATGTCCGCTGCACTTGCGATCCGCTGATATAGTGGTGCTTACGTCCGCTCAGCTCGTTTCGACACCTGGTGGATGATGGCTGTGCTGATATGGACTTTAGCATACGGAGCGTAGGGTGTTTTCTGGAGTTATAGTCATAGATATAAGTAAAATTCTGTAGATATGGTACGTTCTCTCAGCGCTAACTAAACAAATGGCCTGTTATGTTACAACTAAACGCAATGACGTGTTATTTCCAATCTATTGCAATATCTAAGAAATCAAATAATATCGCAAAAAAAAAATTCGACTTCGACGAACGTCATTTTCGACTCCTACGTCACTTGACCTCATGGTGTAGTTGGTTAGCACGTTCTCGTACTGAGGGAAGGATGCGGGTTCAAGTCCCGTCGAAGTCGAAAATTTTTGCGATATGATTTTCTTTGAAATTGTTTTCTTAGAAATTACCCCGAGTGTGGGGTTATTACGCACTATAATAACAAAGACCTATTGCAATATACCTACGTAATGAACAACAAAGATGGAAAGACGTACCTAGACCGAAGTGCGACCGAGACAATAATACGCACGCGAAACGAGAACGCTGGCGGTGCCGCCCCGGTCCGAATATGACTGAGGTGGGTGGACCTAATTGCACCCAATTTGAGCCTTCTATTTTCGAGAAGCTAGAACCTAATCTCCCGAATTATACTTAGATCGATGGTTTTAGTGTTGCGAGCAAGTTTTCTTTCTTTGCTTGATCTATGTCGTTATCCTCAACCTAAACGTCCTCAAGAGCCTGTATTGGTCCACTGCTGGACGCAGGCCTCCCCCTGATAAGCGCCTTTTATCAAATGGAGAGGTAATGCTCATAATCCCCACGCTGGGCATGCGGGTTATCCCTTAGTCACCTCTTACGACACCCGTGGAAAGAGTTGGGGTGGTGCAAAATCCTAAGCCACACAGCACAAACACATAAAATCGTTATAAGTTTTTAAGAATAACAAAGTGCAATAGGCGGCTTTATCGCTGAGAGCAATTTCTCCCCGGTAAACGTCCTCTAATATGTGCCACTCATTCAGTTCTTAGGCTGATCGCATCAAGGTAATTGTTAGCAATCTTTATAAACTATTTTCATAAGCATTAGTTTCGTAATAATTTCATATTTCATTTATTGAATTCATAATTACAGGTGGTAGGTACAGTCAGCTGCACAGACATGTGTACACTTCCAGGGTTTAACTTTTATTTTACTAGGAACTTTTCAAATAAAAATTTCACTATTCTAACACTCTAAGTTGGTAGATCTTATAATTATGTACCCGGTCAGGGTGTAGCAACTTGAGAAGACGGTTACTAAAGTTAATATTTAATTAACTGTTAGTTTACTCTATCATTCTTATTGTTTAAAGTTATAGCCTATTAAGTGTATTATTATCCAAAAATATACATGTTCATTATCTCTTTTATGTTGGCAGCTATTGCTGAAACTCATAAATATGTTTATTATACCTTGGATCGTATGCAATTAATGCAATCTTCTCAAGTTTTTAATAAGCAAGTACAGCTTAAAAAACAAGTCAAAAGTTATATTTACAAGCACTAGGATTAAATCTCCACTAGTCCTCTGTAATAATAAATTTTATTATGTTAATAAAGAAATTTTGAAACTGAAACTGTAAGCAATCTTTGCAATATCGTCAGCCCTGACAAGTCTAGAATGTTCCCAAATAAATACCAGAATCTATATCAGAAAAACTGTAACTGATTGAGCACAACGAGTAAATTTTGGGATAAAACAATTTTTTAAACAGCTGATCCGTAAATAATTCAAATATAATTCCCGTGAAATATGCTACCGTTCAAAATGGTGACAAAATATTCCAATAATAAATTCCAGTAATGAAAATTCGATATTTGAAATAACAACTTCACAGAATAAACGATAGGACAGCTCAGACGTATCACTCTAAAAAAACACAGTTTTTGCACGAAATATTCCTTCGCAATCAATATAAAATCCTAAATCAAACTTACTATAATCTTTTTTTCTTTTGACTAAATTTGACGTGAGACGTGATCCCATGGTTTATTTATAGAAAAAATGTTTAAACGATAAAATGCATCGAAAGCGAACGCAATAAAGTCTATTTTATTTTACCAGTTGACTAGAAGTGTTATACCCAGCCAAGGGGTGGAATTTCATACTCGCCAATTTCAGGGGTGGTTTGGAATTAGGGTTTTTGCCGATTTTCAGTGAAGATCGGATTATTTGCCCGGGGCGAGTAACGCGAGCTTCGGACAAAGCCATATCAAGGGCTTGGTGTACTCGTACTTGGTGTACTCTCTGTGAGAATTGTGGCCGAAAGAATGGAGAAAGATTTTTTTTTTAGTAGACATTTCGACAAACAAAAATTTACATACGGTGTTCTATATTTATGTATTTTATACATAAACTAGCTGCGCCCCGCGGCTTCGCTCGCGTGGAAATTTATGTTTCCCACTTTCTTAATTTTTTCTTTGCTATAAACCTCACGGAGCCCGAGACCTTTCCAACGAATGCAAAACCGTGGAAATCGGTTCGTGCGTTCTGGAGTTATAGCGTCAGGAAGGAAAACCCGACTTATTTTTATATAGTAGATAAAAATAAATAACGTACTTCGTACTACATAGATAACACGTAGACAGACAAAAACAAAGGACATTAATTAAATGCTGAAGACGAAAGTGAATCGTAAAGTTTCGAACATTGAATAGTTTGAATTTTGAAAATTGAATTCTTGTAGTTGTTTTACTGGAAGTCCTTTCTGTTCCTACAAATGCTTGTTCTATATTCTATGTTCTTACAAAAAATATCCTTACACCACCTACAAAAAAGTAGAATGTGTAATTTTCGAAACTTCCTGTAGAAAACGTACTTACAAGACATGTTTTCTTAAGGGAAATTGGAATTGGGGTTGATTTTTGTAACCAAAAATATAGAATTAAGACACATACACACATACCTAAAACTTGACATATTTATTTACCTATGTACCTACGTGTAGGCTCTTTATACCAACTTGGTTAAGTTAAGCTCTGTCGACTTTTGTGACATGACCCGTATACTATACATAGTTGATGCTGGTTGGTCTAGCGGTCAGCTTGTTCAACCGCTGATTATGAGGTCTTGGGTTCGAATCCCGGGTCGGGCCAATAGTTGTTACTGGGGTTTTTCTTACAAAAAAAAATCACAGTAGCATCCCGGAATCAGGAAGTTGGCGGTGCTACACCCCCGTGACTCGGAAAACACGTTAAGCCGTTGGTCCTTCGCCTGACCTCTCCCTGGTCGTGACGGTCTGTCGTCCCATCGGATTATGAGAGTGAGGGAATAGAGAGTGCACCTGTGTTTGCGTGAGTGCATATGTCCTGCGCATCTGGCTAGTCTCCGATGAGACTGGCCGCCGTGGTCGAAATTTGGCTAGGAGGACATCATACAGTAAACATTTAACATTTAGTAAGTAGACTTAGAAGTGAAATAACTTCCACTGTGTATCTTGACGACCTCTGTGGCGCAGCGGGCGAAGGTCTGCCTGCGACGCAGGAGGTTGCGGGTTCGATTCCCGCCTCGGGACAAATGTTTGTACGATCTGCAGACCAGTCCAGGGCGTTCTGGATGTTTTCTATGTGAGTATAATAAAAAATATCTATCTATGTAGTGTATTGTATTAAGTTTGTATATCAGTTATCTAGTACCCATAACACAAGCTCTGCTTAGCTTGGGGCTAGATAATTATGTGTAAATTGTCCAGCATTAATTATTTATTTATTTAATCTAAACAACCCTGTATAGTACAGTATAACCACTGGTACTATAATACCGTAAAACTAAAAAGAGAGAGAGATAGAGGGTACGTTATTTATCAATCCATCTTACTACTGCACAAGAAACAAAATACAAGTTCTCTTCCAACAATTTTTAAATTAAGTATTTATTTATTTAATTTTTAAAGAAAGACCTACATACAATATAAGTTACAAGAACCTAGCAACAAAAAACCTAATAAATGGCCTTCACTGCTAAATGAAAAAAAAAAGTGTTATCAATCACACTTATAATATTAGAAATGCGAAAGTTAGGTGGATGTATGTATAGATGGATGGATGTTTGTTACGTCTTCACGCCAAAACTACTGAACAGATTGAGCTGAAATTTTGCACCGGTGTAGCTCTAATCCTGAAATCAAACATAGGCATACTTTTTATTCCATAAATCAGTTCCCATGGGATAGAAATTACCTTTAAACGTTTCCATAGAAACAACGCGTGCGAAGCCGCGGCAGAAGCTAGTTACATAATTAATTTTTTAGGAAGACCTACATACAAATTAAGTAAGACCCTAGCAACAAAAAACTTAATAAAAGTATTATAAATTTATAATGGTGTCGATTCTGTTGTTTTAGAATTAGCTAAAATTAGGATTTAGGAATGTCAAATAGACGAAAACTAAATATGAGGTTGACAGATCTAAAACAACTTAACTTAGTTATAATAGTTAAAATCAATAAGACTTTGCATTGCATTTTAGCTATGACTAGAAACGTCTACCTAATTTTAGCAGGCATCTAATTTGGTCGCGA
Source organism: Eupithecia subfuscata (assembly GCA_963564075.1). NCBI lineage: Eukaryota > Metazoa > Arthropoda > Insecta > Lepidoptera > Geometridae > Eupithecia > Eupithecia subfuscata. Next base: position 14,466,867 of record OY751109.1, on the reverse strand, counting down.
TTAAAATTTATTCTAGTAAAAAAAGATTCTTTTGAAAAAAGTAAATATGAATTTTGTGGTATTTTTAGGATCTGTACAGAGAATACCATAATTTTAGGACAACCTAACTTTGAAAATTAAGAAATCGTAAAATTTAAGTTAGGAATCCTAAAAAAAACAGAATCGACATCAATATAATACTTTATTAAGATTTTAGTGAATCTAAACCCGAAGATGTTTCCAACTACAAGCTCTAAGCTAAAGTTGAGTTGTAAAACAAACCGCTGTAATTCCGCGGAGACGTGGGAGCTGTTTGCAAAACTACAAAATGCACGCTTGCAATAGTTGCCATACTTATTTATCTATCTGATAGGGTTGCTGCAGCGTAAATTTTTTCGCCTTTTGGTCAGATTAAAATTACTTAGACGGTTTTTTAGGGTTCCGTACCTCAAAAGGAAAAAAGGAACCCTTATAGGATCACTTTGTTGTCCGTCTGTCTGTCCGTCCGTCTGTCAACCCCCTTTTCTCAGAAACGCGTGGAGTTATCGAGTTGAAATTAGCATCGGATACTCAAGTCTGTAACCTCTTGAAGTCTCGTTAGAAATAAAACTTCTAGGTCAACCCAATTAAAAGTTGCAGCCGTTTATGTTTAAATATTTTGAAATTTCCAAGGGAATATGCACACAAAACCTATATCGTACTTCCCGTAGACCTAGAATACCGAAATTTACCTAGAAAACCGAAATTTGGCAAGAAGCAAAGTCTTTTATAGCACAAGTTAAGGAAAAAATCCGATGTAAAATTGTAGTTTATTCTATTCTTTAAAAAAAATTGGTTGTCTGTAAAGTCGGTTTACTGACTATAGTTGAACGTGACAACGTCTTAAGAAAAGAGCGAGGTAACGCCGCATGACGTCATGTTTTTTCGTGCGTGCAGCCGGCTCTATCGAATTATAAGACATTGTCACGTCAAAAATACTTTTGATTCTCTCCCTGGCCAAAATATACGGGGTACCTACTTCCCGTTGACCTAGAATCATGATATTTGGCAAGAAACAAGGTCTTACAATTTACACGGAACCCTTAGTGCGCGACTTCGACTCGCACTTGACGTTTTATTAGTTTTAGACAAAAAGTTTTGCGTATTGTGGTAAAAAAATATCTATCTTTGTAGTGTACTGTATTAAGTATATCAGTTATCTAGTACCCTTAACACAAGCTCTGCTTAGCTTGGGGCTAGATAATGCTATGTGAATTGTCCAGTATTATTTATTAATGATACGAACAGTATTTATGATAATATGATTCATCGGCTGTGTACCTAAATTACCAAGTTAAGTCGTCGGGGGTTTCCGTCTATGTGGAAATTAGCTTGTTTAAAGTTGTTATTTTTATTTGGCAACCCTGATCGCAAGGCGTCGCGGCCAAATTAAAGTGGAAAACGACAATTCCCATCGCAATTACGGTTCGGTGTCACAGCCGGCCGTTAAGCTCACCGTCCACTGAGTGCGGACGCACCGCTCGAATAATTAATTAAAATTAAATGAACGGCTTGTTGGGTTGCTTTTGGATAGTTTCGCGTAGATCTGTGCAGGTACATGGAACGACAAAAGTTGGTGATTAGAGTCGACCATTCGAAAAACGTTTATAATGCTCATGCCGTTCAGTTGTTTCGCGATAATAACTACGAGCAAATATCGGGAAATCAAAATCAATCAAAATCTCTTTTCCATAAATACAATAAATGTACTCTTGGAAAAGGTCAAATTATAAAACTAAATACTGACACGGAAATAAAGTGACATTTTTGATTTCTGTCGCTTCGGTATGTGAACTAATACGAGTACATCATAATCTAGGGTACGGTGTATATCGACAAATTAAAAGTGCTTAAAAACCTCTATGGTTGACTCCAATATTGTGATATGTAATGGAGCTCTACCCAACAGCAATCGTTAACACCCTAAAAAAAACCGGCTTATAGTGATTATAGCTTTAAAAAGTTTTATCTGCACAATTTTTATTTTACATTAAACTACTTCCACTTAACATTCTAAAAAACAGTGCACGACAAGACAATTTAAATTTTGCACTAACTCTCAACTCACTTTGACGCGGCATCATGACCCCAGTGGACGGGGACCTTTATCCCCGGTCGTGCTACATCTTTACAGCGCCAGTAACGGCGTGCATGAGCACTTCACTTATCTGCCCGACGTGTAGCACTGTACGATAAGTACCTACTGCACTGACTAGTTTCTACTATGCTTGTGGCACTGTATGTTGTACTTACTATGTTTTTGGGGTATATTAATGTAACAAGAATCAGTAGATTCTTGTAGACAGTAGTCTTCTCTGAAAATATATGAGCTTACTAGCTTCTGCCCGCGGCTTCGCACGCTGTGGGATTAAAAGTAGCCTATATGTTCAGCTCGATCTATTTAGTAGATTTGGCGTTGTCTTCGACCAAACGTCTTCACAACGGCAAACTTCCGCCTTCATAATATTAGGAGGATAAATTCCGCACAAAAGCGTTTTTAAAAATAAAATAACCTTATTATGTTTTTGGTTTCTTAGGTAAAATATAAGTTATCTGCCGAACGCTGTTGTACTGTATCTCTGGCTAGTTTTTACTAATAGCTCTGGCGAGTTTTTATTAAGCTTGTGGCACTGTAAACATGTTGTAATAAGTTTATCTTGTACCATTATGTTGCAGTAGTTTTCTGGATTTTACAAAAATATTTTCCCTAAACGTTCCATTACAAAAATACTACGCGCTATGCAGAAAGAAAAACTATTGCGGCAACAGGCTTGTAACTAAAGTAAAAAAGTAAAGTAAAAATGTTATTTATTGACATAATAGTAGATGTAACAGACATTATGAGTCCATAGGCTCCTGAACTAGTTTAAAAACTGTGTTTCAGGAGCCAGTGGCTTCTCCAACTAATATTATCAGATAATTATGTCAAAGTAACATAACCAATAACTAATCTTAATTGTAGGTACTGACTGTAGAGCTATTGACTTCGAGCTTGTGGTTTCAAAGCTACATTGTGATGTCCTATACATTACAAGATGCATTTACATTATACAAGTACTGTGTAACTTAGTGTTAAAGATGAATTATTTGCTATGAATATCAAGCTTAAGTATATTTAATATTAAATTATGTTAGGTGTTTAATGGTGCATGAGAATGAAAAGGAAAAATGTGTGAGATTTAACTAACTATTTACATGTTACTTTTTAATATATTTGCCTTTTTGGCTCAGCATAAGTCGTTAATAAAACAAAAATATTTAAAAGTTGACAATTTCTTGTTTAAAATGATTATGTTATACGTATGATTATCCCAAAATACAATTGAATCGAAATTGGTTCTTAGAAAATAGTTTACGATTTGCGGCAAATTACTTTTCTATTAGTTTTAATCCTCTGAAAAAAGTCCTACGAAAAAATATGAGACAAGGTTTAGTGAGTGCATCTGTGTTTGCACACACTTCTGCATATTATGTATGAAAATCAAAATCAAAAACTCTTTATTTCCATAAATACAATAAATGTACACTTAGAAAAGGTCAAAATATAAAACTAAACACTGACACGGAAATAAAATGATATTTTTTTATTTCTGTCGCTTCGGTATGTAGACTAAAGTAAAGAAGCGACGAAGAAACCTTTAGCCTGTTAGTTGTTATTTTTCGAGTTGGAGCAAAACCCGTCCCAAGCATTTTTGTCCTCTAGATAATCTGATATTTTATAGTAAGCCTTTTTGCACAGCAAGGTTTTAACAATTTGTTTGAATTTATTTACTGATAATTTATAATTTTTAAATTTTATATGGCCTGCGCACATGGCTAGCCTCTACTGAGACAGGCCACCGGAGCCGAAATTCGGCTAGGACATCATCAATACTCAATCTATACTAATAATATAAAGAGGAAAGATTTGATTGTTTGTATTGAATAGGCTCCGAAACTACTGGACCGATTTGAAAAATTCTTTTACCATTAGAAGCCCACATTATTCTTGATGAACATAAGCTACTTTTTACCGCGGGAAAATGCTTCATTCCTACAGGAAAACGGGTAATAGGACAACGGGTAGTAAGAATGCAGCTAATACTCAATATCTTTAAGTAAGTATCACAATGTGAACCCAAACAAGTGGAAGACCGAGGTTGTTTTTTTAAATATGTAGGTATGTAAGGTGAGTAGTACCTACTTGTCTAGTCTGAATAAATAGACATTTATAATGTCTTTGTACATAATTTGCTGAGCGAATTTCAACAGTGATTTTCGTCGACTTCTTCACTAGGCTACGTCTGACAAAGTCTCATAGACAAAATTGTCTAATACCCAAAAGAACTGCACGGCGACAAGTCTGACTAACGATTGTCGGCTTCCCTTTTGTATGTATGCGGGCGCGCACATCAAAGACAAAACAGTCTAGTGACGTACCCCCCTCTCTTAGTCCCGTCCGAGCGTTCAGAGAGTAAACACGATCATGTTTACAGATGAAGAACTCGTAGAAAAATTAATTGACGAGATTGGATTGATTGGACGACGAATTGGGATGCACCCAATATTTACGTCTGCGTCGTTTTGCAAGGGAACGCGTAACTAAGACGCTTAATACAACAGATGAAGTCCATTTTGATACTGAAAAAGAATTGACGCAGACGGTGCGCGATGTCGTAATAGACAAAACAGTTTCGTTTTAGGTGTGCGACGTGTCGTAGACAAAACAGTTATGTTTCCGTTTTAAGGCAGACTTATCTATGTGAGGAAAGTCTGTCTTAAAACTATCGTGACTCAAGTCTGCGCTCAGCCTAACACACAGACAGGAGATCTAGGCAATTCCACTCCTATTTTTTTATTGTAGGTGCTTCTCATTCAGCAAATAAACATTATTCTAATGTCATTTATCTTTTTGTTTCAGGTAACTGGCAGCTTTTGAAGGAGTTTTGGATAAGTAATGACATCAAGTCGAATACCATCGCATGGTTGCTTGTCTTACAATCTTTATACGGGGTAAATATCGGTGAATGCTGATAGGAGCTTCATTCCCACCTTCTCCCTTCCGCTCCAGGACAAGCAGACGTACAGCTGATTACCACCTTTATCTTGTGGATATACGTATTCATATTCATATTTATTTATTGCAATCACTGTGTACATTTTTAGGTCTTAGTATCTAAGTAATGTAGAGACACAATGGTACCCTAGCAGGGCGTGGCAATAGGTACTGAGAGTGGAGGTGGACCGGGTTTCTATAAGAATCTCTGGTTAGGTTTTAGCAGGAAAATATAATTCAATAACTTATGTTTTTAGTGAATATGTACGTTTTCATAAAATATTGTATAGGTTGCAATGTAAGTATTGATAACGCATTTTTATTAGTAAGTATTTTGTCGCTGAAGAAGTCATATAAATCATAATAGCATTTATGTAAAAGGTTTTAACTTGGTTTCAAATATTTGGTCTTTTTTCTCGTCTTTTAGTATATCCGGTATTTTATTAAAATCTCGATAAATAGATAAACCTATGTTAGGATTTAAGACGCTATTAACAAATTGTAACAAACTTGAAACAATAAATAAATATCTATCTATCTATCTATCTATCTCTAAAATAAAACTCAAACTGGACATAAAAACGGTAAAGTTTTTTTTATGATTTTTTTTAAAATTATTAAAAATTTTCCATTTTGCCGCAATTATAATTTAATTTTAATCAACCTCATTAATTACGTTATACAACATCAGAATGTTTCCACGCTGTTTTGTAGGAAATTTCATGGACAATCCAAATATATATAGATGTTATGAGGTGTTAGTAGATAATAATCAAGAAATAAGCGAAATAATGCATTGTGATGCATTTCCGCGGATTTTTCGCGGATTTTGCGGAAGTACCTGCCACACAATGGAGATAGCGGGGCGCGGGGTGTGCCACATGAGAGGCCAAAGATTTTAGATGCCATGGCGTTTGGCCCAGAACTCATACTTAGCGGTTCTCCTCCACCTTCATCATTTGCACCGCTAAGGAATGGAATTTGATTCTTGCTTCTGTTTTTCCAGCCATCTACAGCCTGGATATCTTCAAGACACGAGTTAAAAGGTGTCTTCTAGACCTGATATTGCCACTATCAGGTGAGATTGTGGTCAAACGAAAGTCTATCTATATATATAAAAAATGAAACCCGTTTTCCTTGGTCACGGCATCACGCGTGAACGGCTGGACCGATTTCGCTAATTCTTTCTTTGTTGTGTTTGTTATTGTCAGGAGAAGGTTCATATGAAAGAAAAAATTAAGAATGTTGGAAACATAAATTTCCACGAGGGCGAAGCCGCGGGGCGCAGCTAGTTTACAATAAAAAAAAACAATCTATATTAATATTATAAAGAGGAAAGATTTGATTGTTTATTTGTATTGAATAGGCTCCGAAGCTACTGGATCGATTTGAAATATTCTTTTACCGTTAGAAGCCCACATTATTCCCGATGAACATACTTTTTACCGCGGGAAAATGCTTCATTCCTACGGGAAAACGGGTAATAGGACAACGGGTAGTAAGAATGCAGCTAGTTTATGTATAAGCAGAAACAATGTCATGTTTCACGTTCCTATCCATCAATTTTCCACAGAAAGTCTGTAGATCATTTAATTTATCCGAATAAAGCAAGAAGCATTATAATAAAATTGTATTGAGTTCAATTTGGAAAGCGAGTGAATTGTACAGAAGCCGTGTACAGTCGGCCAACAAAAGATGGTAATAAATGTAAAATGGTAGAACCTTAGTAGCGCGCCGATAAATATTGCGATTCAATTTTGTACATGTACCTTCTGCGCAACACCTATTGTGCTTCGGTGGACGAGTTACTGCGGTACAGTCAGCATCTAAAACTTAAACACGAATGTTTGTGAAATTAAAAAACTAAAAGAAGTTTCGACACAGAACAGAATTCGAAATTGTAAATTATGAAGTGAAGAGCGACGCGAAAAAATTATTTAGAAGAATAATGGAAATATATTTACACCTTAATTATTGTTAGTTTGGTTATTTATTTTTATTTATTTATAGTTATTTTTTTATTATTACAACTATAATAGCCTGAATAAAAAGATTTGTCATGTTCATAAATTTGATTAAGTAGGCAATTTTAAGTGGTATACGAAATACTACTAGTAAAAGAGTTCTCTCCACTGAAAAATAACAAGTTTTTAAGAGGGCGCACATTTTAGAGAGAACGTATGCAACGCCACGTTTATATTTACTATATTTATTTATGTTATGTAAAATATATACTTTAATTATGTTATAGGTAAGTCTTTAGATATTTATATAGCTTAGTCTATTTATTTCTTCCTAAACATTACGAGTATTTCTGATTTCACGCCACCGTATAGACTTTTTCGATAACTTCTTGTCCGCCTTTAGCGATAAGGCCGCCCATTGTACATTATCTGTATTTGTTTTTTGTTTTCTGTGATTTTTGATTTCTTGGTGTGCAATAATGAATATTTGCATGGTATTGTATTGTTAACATTCTCGATATGCGTGAAATAAAATAAAATACTGTTTTCAATTACCTGTTATTTATACCTATCGTCATTAGTCTGTTGACATCTACTAAATAACATTTAGCTAGGTGCTTTAGAAGGCGATTAATAGCCGAAAAACATTAGTCATTCTGGCCTATCTTTCAGGGTCGGGAAAATTGCATTTTAGATTCTAGCTTCAATACAAAAAAGCTCATTTCAGCTTGTCTTTCTCCGTCAGAGCGCTAAATTTCTAACACCTGTCTTTCTGCGTTGAAATAGACATCTCTTTCTACACTGTGCAAATGCAAACTAAGCGAGACTTCAGACCAAGTTAGAGCACTAACTCTAAAGTATTCTGGCCATAACTCGTGAGTTTTATTCAACCTCGTGTTATTCGGCCGACTGTACCCGATGCCTGACTTGAATCGGCAACGGCACAAAGGGCCACTATATTGCCACGTTGCATTCTATTGTTCTCTATTGTTCGCTATCCACTGTTTATTATATTGCATTGTGTGCCAATTGCACGCTGCATAGCGGTGACATGGCTTTATTCAACGGTATTTGGTTCGATAATCATTAATTAACTAAAGTTACCGCAATATAATCATCTATCTACTATTATTACAAACAAGTAAGTATGCAAGTTTGTTTGTATTAGGTAGGTATTTAATATCTGAACTAGGATAATCTCCTGAAAGTTTTTAGAACCAACGATTGTTAATTTTTAATAATAGCTTTACATAATGATTTCGAAATCATGTATGTTAGTATTAAATCAGTAAAATCCTAATCTAGCTGTATGTCAGTCAGGGCTTCTCCTTATAAAGTTGTGTCTTAAATACACAAACAAAAAACCAAATATACCTACTCACTAATAAAAGTAGCAACGCTAATGCGTAAACGTAGCTTTTACCACTCCGAGAATATTCCCGGAGTAGTAAAAGATACGTCTAAATCATGTACTTACGTGAGTAAATAATAATAATAATACATTTATTTCAGACAACATTAGAACAAGTATAGATCTTATTAACTTATTCTACGGTCCATATCAATATGTATACCTTAAATCAAACATATATAAATAAATAAATAAATAATAAATAATGCGGGAAAATTCACACAGCATTATCTAGCCCAAGGTAAGCAGAGCTTGTATATAAAAACTTATATAAAACTTATATATAAAAACTTATTTTGAATAAAATTGCAAACGTTCTAAATTTGCGGCGGCGACAAAAAAAAAGTAGTAGTTGTAAAGCCATGGGCAGAATCTAGTTGTACTTCAGTTGACAATCTTCTGGCTGAATGGCATCGACAAAATTCTATGTAATAATGATTTTAAATAAATGATAAATTCAAACCATAAAAACAATCATTTCACTGTTTCGCTAAATGACAGGGCGAACGCCTACATAATGTTGCTAAAAACCATAATAGGAGTTCAGACGAGTATTTTCGCTTTCGCCTTTTTGAGGCTTGGTAGATAATGAGTGACCGGAAACCACATAGTAACTGTCTAATAACATAACCCATGCTTCGGGGTTAAAATAACTGAAAGTAAAGCAGACTCAACTGAAGTAAAATTACAAAACTGTCTGAAAATTCAGAATGTACGGAATTAAAATTGTTATTGAAAATACTCGGAATTTCGTCCGGAATCCGGTAGATTTTTTTGCATCTCTGAATTTTCCGAATTTCAATCCCATTGCATTCTCATAGCATTCCGAAACTCTAGATTTTCCAACAAAATACAAGACATTTTTTGTCGTTATTTTATCAGTATTTTGGCGAAAAATCTAAATATTTCTTTATCGTGTTTTCTTCGACACGATTAATATGTTTGATTCTCCATCACGTTCAACAAAATGATCTATCCGATTGAATTTGACCAAACTGCGCCACCAAAAAAGCTAAATAATTATATTCTAGCTAATCAAAGTCTTATCTTCCCCCAAATCACGAGCAAGTAGAACAAAGTTTTTTCACAAAAGATACCATCAAACAAACCGAACCAATCAGGTTTACACGCAAACTTAAGTTTATGCAGGAACATAGGAACTGGGTGTGAAATAACAGAGTGTAGGCAACACAACTGATAACCGCTGGGGAGGAAAGGTTCTCGAGGCGACCGCGATGCAACGCGAAACAGAGACCATCCACTCGATGGACCGACGACATTGTAGTGGTCACAGGGACAGGAGGAGGTGAATCAGGACCGCTATTTGTGGCGTCGGTTGGGGGAGGCCTACGTCCAGCAGTGGACGTGTAGTGATGACGCGGCAAACACAAGACAAATATTACACAACACAACACTAAAATCGCAGTCAATGTTATTGTCATTTAAAATAACTGTAACATAATTTCCTTTAAGACGAAGACCAGCGTTGGTTGTTACGTGGTAACAACTAGCTTATGCTGAGACAGAGACCGTTTTGTGACTTTAATCAACAGAAGCTGTATCTTTTATTTTATTTTTAAATCATGTTTGTTTTTGTTGATTAAAGTCAGATTAAAGTGCAAATAAAATATTCTCTCTCTCTCTCTCTCTCTCTTTAAAACTTTTCTAAACTGAAATCTATTTTGAGACTTTCTAATGTTTTCTTTGACACTTTCACTGCCCATGACTTACATGCCGCAGCGGCGGCGCGCTTGCACAGCACATTCACTGCCCAGACTCGGTGCGAAGCGAAACGGAGACACGGACGAGGCTGGACAGTAATTGCGTTAAGTCGTAACAATGCTGATAATTTTTAACACCCTATATTCTATTCTCAGCAGAGCTTATACACAGCACATGGTTTTGTTTCATATTTGTACTTATCTGTATTTATGTTAGCTTTTTATTGATTTTATTTATTTGTATGTATAAAATCAATGTTAAATATCCCTAAAAAAACAATACACTTCTCTATTCATACAAATAATGCACCTGAACACATTGGCTCAACATTGATACAGGGCTGCCTCGGGCGAAAAATATAAAGGGTTGCAACAAGGTAAATTCGCGCCCAGCGAGGCCTGGGCGGAAGCGCGCCGCGCACCGGAAATGAGCTTTCGATATCCGCCCGCCCAAGCCCACTTTGTCCAAATCAATTTCGCTTTACGTTCCCCTCGTAGGCTTTTGTTGCTAGATTCGCTGATAATTTGCTAGATTTGGTAGTTCTAGACTTTAGCGGATACCTTAACTGCTTCGGTTTTTACTATTCTTCTTTTGGTACTCTATAGCTACGGAAGAGGGGTTCCTACTCTAGCTTACAGAAGCACAATTTTTTTATTTAATCCTTTTTGTTGACAGAGTATAAACTTTACGCCTTAGTTATATTGTGCATTTAAAAAAACGAGCTTGGCCTAAACATAATATTATTAAATAATATTAGGTGTCTAACAAACATGATGAATGGAAGTTATTGCTTAACATCATAACCATGTAACCACAAGAAAATTATTTAAACCCTTATCGTCGTACTACTAACCTAGGATCAGTAGCAATTTTCACAAAAATTCACATACAAGCCTGATTTTTTTCCGTATGAAGCTGGCAGCCCCAGCATATAGGTATTTCCCCATAAGGTCCCTATTGTCTAGCCTCCAAGAGGGCTAGACCCAGCAGTGAGTAAAGTGGGCTTGCGGATACTGATGGTTTCCATCCTCACTGGCGATGCAACGCAAACATTTACCCGAGTGTAAATTAAATACCAGTTTTGAAGTACAGTTTTTAACCGTGGCATTGTTTCCCTTCCACCTGTATTAAATTCAGAAACGACAATTAATTACACATATATCGTGCGCTTCCCGTTTAATTCAATCCTGAATACATTTTCACGGTAAATGAGTACTGTGAAACAAAATATATGTATATCACGGTAAATGAGGAACGTAAATACCGAAATATAAACCGCTATACCGCTCGCATTCACAATGGGATGCAACCATTTCAAAGGTCTGTTCAACCTCAACCTCAACAGCCTGTATTGGTCCACTACTGGACGCAGACCTCCCCTGATAAGCGCCTTATTGGCTTTTATCACATGGGGCTACCCCCATGCTTAAGGTGTCTTACATGTGCCCTAATAATATCTCGACCTATTTCCATGGATAATTTAGAAGATTTTAGATTTTAGAAGTTTTGATTTTTTTAATTATTTAACCAGTCAATAATTTTCAAAAATTAATTACTCAGTAACTATGATTAAAAGACACGCGGGAGTTTTACTCTCGCTTTTGAATTGATTCAAACTATAGGAATCTGCATTAAAATGGGATGTCGCAAAATCGGCTCTCTTAAAACACTGTGCCGCGGGAAGAGTTGGGGTGGTGCAAATTCTAAGCCGGCACCACACAGCTTTCTAAGCCGGCATCACACAGCTCTTTTCGCTACAGAAATAATATTAAAATTAAAAAAACTTTTAATTTTAATTCCAACGATTTTCTTTTAATTTCCAACGAACCTAATCTAGACACTAGACGTAACCTACGTCGCTTCGTTAAGGAGTTCCATTAGCCACCTTCTGTCTCCATCATCAGAACAACTCGACGGCACTATCACCGAACTTACATAAGTATGCCAAGGAGTTTAAGTTTTTTGTTTGGATGGTCGCTCTTTTTGAATGATTTCAAAATTGTTTAATGAGATCTGAGGCAATTAAAATGCTCTCTGCATTTTGTGAAAAAGATGTAACGTAAAATACTTTGACATGGTTCCGTTTCATTCTAATAGCGCATTATTTATAAATAAGTAGCGTAATGAAACACCGAAATATTTACATTCGCGGGCTGGCGGTGCAAAGCTAAACATTCCATTGTCGAAAAATGCCAACTACCCGCAAAATGCGAGTGCAACCGAATATCCGTGCATTTGAAATAAAAAGGGCTAAGTGAGAGTAGGACTTGCGTACTAAGGGTGCCTGCCACACCCATGACTAAATAAGTTGGTACCGTACTTTGAATTCCGTAGGTAATATAAAATTTCTCGTTCTTATTATTATTTTCCCAGCAGTTAATTTTAGCGTGCTGATTATAGTTACAGGAATATTCGGTAAAAAATTTATCTTGCTATGTATGATTGCTAAAAAACTTAATAAGTACTGGATTTATTGACACAGCATCAACTAGCACCAAACCTGGGTTATGGGTACTAGATAACTGATAGACTTTATGCATTGCTTTACAATACATAGATAGATATTTTAATAACACATAGAAAACACAAAAAACACCCGAAACAAATATTAAATTTGTCCCAAGGCGGGAATCGAACCTGCAACGATCGTCGCAGGCAGATCTTAGCCCGCTGCGACACAGAAATCGTCATATCTCGAAATGTGAGTGTTGCGTGTTGCGTCGCGTTTGTAGCTCAGCAAGGATTTCTTCTCATAACGTTGACACGGAACCCTAAAAAAGTATCGCAAAGTGCGGCTAACCATGTTTGTTCGAGCATTTCCTAACGGATTGGATTGAATTTAAAACTTTGAGGTGGAGACCAGTCTTAGGACTTCCACAAGTCAACACGCGTGATGTGTATGCTGTTACGACGACGTAGCAGAAGCACCTTCGCTTCGTCTTAAAAGCCTTTCTCAACAGTATTGGTTATACTTTTGGGAAGGTTTTATGGGCTAATTACAAGAAAATTAACATATACTTAATATAAAAATAAAGAAAATCCTGGACAATTCACAAAGCATCATGTAGCCCCAAGCTAAGCATAGCTTGTGTCATGGGTACTAGATAACTGATATACTTAATACAATATTATATTACTTAGATATATATTATTTTATTATACATAGAAAACATCCAGTACACCCGGATCAAATACCTGCAGATCGTACAAACATCCCGAGACGGCAATCGAAGTCGCAACCTCCTGCGTTGCAGGTGGACCTTCACACGCTGCGCCAAAGGTGTCGTCGTCGTCCAAAAAATATCATAATAAAATTATAACTCCGCATCATGTGGCCCCAGAGTAAGCAGAGCTTGTGTTATGGGAACCAGATCGGTATAGCGGTCAGCTTGTGCAACAGCTTATTATGAGGTCCTGGGTTCAAATCCCGTGTCGGGCCAAAAGTTGTTACTGGGGTTTTTCTAGCAAATATTCACAGTAACACCCCGGAGTCAGAAAGTTGGCGGTGCTACACCCCCGTGCCTCAGAAAGCACGTTAAGCTGTTGGTCTTCTCCCCGGTCGTGTCGGTCTGTCGTCTCATCCAATTATGAGAGTGAGGGAATAGAGAGTGCACCTGTGTTTGCGCACACACTTGCGCAATTTGTCCTGCGCATCTGGCTAGTCTCCGATGAGACTGGCCGCTGTTTCCGAAATTCGGCTACGAGGACATCATACAGGGTTATTTAGTAAGTAGACTTAGATCAGATGAGTCTCTGATATACCCTGATATACCCACCCACACGAAGGATAAAAAAAATCGACAATGTAAACTGACTCTTCCTTAACCAGCTCAGCGAGCCACCGGAACCAGTCGGCGAGTTAAGCAAGCACTTATCCAAGACTTGGCTAAGACTTGGCGACTTGTTTTTATTCTAGTAACAGCTCAAAGTTCAAGTTGCTTTTACGTCTGATCGGAAAGTTTCTTTGCCTGCGCTGCGGTGGATCTTACACTAACTTATTGAATTAGCTGGTCGAGCTTCAATGTGAAACTATTGGTATTGCAGACTTGACTTTGGCTTTCTTAAAACTGAAAATATAGATATATTGGCTTGCTTTGGGGCTTACTTTGGGGCTGGGATGCTGTGTGGATTGCTGCCTACACTATACAAACTAAAAAAATTACAGATGCATTAAAAAAAAGCTTATGATAGGATTCACAAATTGCCCAACGTAATTTTTGGAATTTTCTTTCTTCGACGTAATAATAAGATAAAATATGTGGCGGCGCTAGTGTTCGAGGAAGAGGAGCCTTAAAGGTTGTTATCGAAATTGCGCGTGCGAAGCAGCGGGCAGAAGCTAGTTCATTCATACCATTCAAATTCGATGTAGAATGTTTGTGAACAACGCGCAGTCGTACGTTTATTTTCATACCTATGTTTTACTTAATTTACACTTGCGAGCTTTAAAATGGAATCGCTTCATCGCGAGTTGATCAAAACATTTTTTTTACAATTTATGTATACTATAGATTGTGGTATATCATTTGAAAGGTAATTTTGTTACCTTTCAAGTGATATCAAGAAGATTTAAAATTAATTAAGTTGGCTACCTAAATTTTGGGAATTATTGCAATAGGTCGAAGTTGCATCTATCGGCTTCTATCGGCGCCGGAGCTGATTTCTCCGGATTTCTCCCTCGTATCCGCTGTTTTAGCTCGTCCCACATATGCCAGATTGGGTTCAAGTCAGGAATAAGGGCTGGCCAGTCTAGTGTGGGAATGCCGACATGGAAGACGTCTGTCGGTACTGTCTAGTCACTGCTGCGGTGTGGCAGCGGACATTATCGTGCATTAAATCAAAATTTATCGTCGCCAATAAATCCTGCGTAAGGGAAAACATAACTTAACTCATAGTTCACTGCAAAGAAATTGTAAAAATTAGTCTTGAACAACCCTTGAAGCGATTCCAGTTTAAAGCTCGTAAGTGTAGTTGCTTATTCGGTCCAAAGCAGTTTATGGGCCGATTGTAAGTCAGAAATATAGGTTCTACATTGCCAGAACGTTCCCATAAACAAATCCAATTACATAATAGATAGTGATTACTGAGGCGCACACTTTGAAACTGCCGACGCGCTGCCAAGGCAGCTCGACATGAATCACGGCTCCTCGTGACATCAGAAGATTTGGACATCATCATCATTAACGACCTCAGTGGCGCAGCCGGCGAAGGTCCGCCTGCAACGTAGGAGGTTGCGGATTCAATTCCCGCCTCGGGACAAATGTTTGTGCAATCTGCAGATATTTATTCAGGGTGTTCTGGATGTTTTCTATGTATAATCAAAAATATCTATCTATGTAGTGTATTGTATTAAGTATATCAGTTATCTAGTACCCTTAACACAAGCTCTGCTTAGCTTGGGGCTAGATAATGCTGTGTGAATTGTCCAGCATTATTTATTATTATTATTATTATTATTTATTTATTAGCTCGCATGGAAGTTTACAGGCTAATAATGATGTCCAGCAGGAGTATTTTAATTCATTCGAATTCGATTCCGACGAATCTATAAAACGCTATTTTATTCGACGGTGACATTTTACCCCGCAAAGTATGGAACTTAAAAGTAGCACAAAAAATAGTCCGGTGACATTTTTACCCCAACCCTTTGATATCGCCTCTGGTTGATGATTGAAAATCCGAAGCGAATCTGTTGACTAATGGCCATGTCAATGAGGAGGAGCTCCTTATTTCGATCATCAACCCGAGGCGAAATCAAAATAGCGTTTTATATATCCGTCGGAATCGAATTCGAATCTGTCGGATTCGATTCGGAAACGAATCGAATGAATTAAAATACCACGATTGCTGTACATAGGACGTGGGCATAGAATGTTTAATTCCTAAGCTTTACATAGAAAGATAGATAGAAAATTCTTTATTGCACACTTATAGATAGAAACAATACAGCAGAACAGCTTAAAAACTAAGTAAGTGGCGGTCTTATCGCGCAAGAGCGATCCCTACCAAACAACCGTGGACATACATTAACTTCTGTTCGCGGCTTCGCACGAGTTGTTTCTATGGAAACGTTTAAAGGTAATTTATATTCCAAGTGAACTGATTCAGGGGATAAAAAGTAGCGTATGTTTTATTCCAGTCTTAAATTACCTGTGTGCAAAATTTCAGCCCGATCAGTTCAGTAATTTTGGCGTTGAAGAGTGTGATTAAAATTAAAGTATGAATTAACTATAAAATATCATCATCAAAACTTTACTATGAATGGATATAAATTCCTCGTATTTACAATTGAAACAGTTGAGCTAACTGCAAACTGTTGCCATCAATCTCGAGGTAGCTTAACTGATCCATATCTATATCAATCGGAAGCTCCTAGACAATTACAATTAAATAAAATAGTAAACTCCTG
Organism: Eupithecia subfuscata; assembly: GCA_963564075.1. Lineage (NCBI taxonomy): Eukaryota > Metazoa > Arthropoda > Insecta > Lepidoptera > Geometridae > Eupithecia > Eupithecia subfuscata. Next base: position 14,450,311 of record OY751109.1, on the reverse strand, counting down.
TTTCCATAATCCTCAATAAGTACTCAGCTGAAAGGTTGTCCTTTGTTCTACGATTTTAGGAATTTCGAATAATAATTCTGAAGAGTTTTTCTCCATATTAGTGAACTTTTACGCGTATTCTTTCCAACCATTTACCATAATTAATTATGCTGTATTGTTGGTATGAGGTAGTAAAGAGCACTCCGGAACCGTGGTCCCACTGCGATGTCCCACTGGTGGGACAAAACTTTTTCGTGGTCCCACCAAACACACACACGTTCAACATATGGCTCTGGGTGCTATTATATATATACACACCCTTTCAGTCACAGAGTCGCCACGAACCCCCCTCGCGGGGGTTGGACGGGCTTCGTTAGGAGTAAGTTAATGTTGACCCCCCTTTGTTTGGTGGGACCACGAAAAAGTTTTGTCCCACCAGTGGGACATCACAGTGGGACCACGGTTCCGTCACTGTAAAGAGTTCCAGAAAACCACAATCAATACGCCCTATCAACAAATACCCCTCGTGGGTAAAAAATAACGGAAGCCAGTTTCAATGCTGTGCGTTACTCTTTGACGAGCTGGGCCTCATTTCTCATCGTCGTATCATACGTATGTCAATCATAATAACGCCGTCGAAAGATTTCTGAGACTTCACAATTTCTGAGACGTTCACAATTTCTGAGCCGTTCACAATTTCTGAGCCGTTCACAATTTCGCTGCGTCTTAAAGATACGAGTATGACTTGTTTGCGTGTGAATAACTTTGTATAAGGTGGATTGTCTTCCATACAAACGGTCATGTAGAGATTCATCAAGTGAATCTCAAATTGAGAAATTTAAAAAAATTCAATATATGTCTATCTAAAAATCATGTACTGTGTTGCTATATTCTAAAAAGCGAGAAGGTGTACGACGGTTATCATTTCCGTGATTAAAACTCAAATTTTCTTTGAAGATAACTGCAATACTTCGCGTTCCATGTTGGACGAATGGAAAATATTGACCCCTCGAATACTCAAATAAAATTTTAGCCGGTCTCAAGTGGCAATTTTTCACAGTTTGTTATGAAAATCTGCCAAAAAATCACGTATTAACACGTGCTCAAATCTAATTTGTGTTTGTGTAGCTTACAGTTGGTTGTTGATGTCAAATAGGTAACTGTTTGTATGGGAGACGATACACCAATCCTTGAGTGTCGTATCGTAAGCTTAAGTAATGGGAAGGATAGGTATTCTAATTAATGTTTTGGTTTAGGCTTACCGAGTGTTTGATTTACTTCTTGTGTAGGAACCCTTCTTTGAATAAGTGTTATTTCAGCTGGTTGTCTACAATTAAACTGCACTACGCTTAAAATATAATAGTTGTGTGAGCGAACTATAGGTTAAACCGGTTTATCTTGCAAAACTGCACTAATGGCATGTTCAAATATTAGAATGAATGCGACATAAAAAAAAAGAAAAAAGTTGCACGTAATGAAATGTTAGGTTAATCTCAATTTTAACTCTATAAAGAGTAGGAATAAAATAAATTTATTCACAAAGAAAATTATACTAGTATTTACAATTGAAACAATTGAGCTAACTGCAGACTGTTGCAAAAAGTCTACAGGTAGCTCAACTGATCCATATCAACACCAGTCGGAAGCGTCCCCAAGACGCTGGCTGCATTGCCACGCTGTAAATAAATAGAATAAATAATAGGAATAAATAGAAGTCCGTATAAACCACAGTATATAACTACATCTATGCATAATTATATATGCCTTATCCGTTTTTGCGTGAAGAAGTAACAAACATCCATCCATCCATCCAATTTATCGCATCAAACTGATATTATAAATGCGAAAGTTTTTATGTTTAGATTTATGGATGTTTGTTACCTCTTCGCGTCAAAACTACTGAACAGATCGGGCTGAAATATTACATTAAGGTAGTTCTTGACTTAGACTAAAACATAGGCTACTTTTATCCTATAAATCAGTCCTCACGGGATAGAAATAACCTTTGATCGTTTCTATCGAAATAATGCGTGCGAAGCCGCGGGCAGAAGCAAGTCTACAAATATTTCATAATGCAAAAATAAAAAAAAATAAAAAAATATAGCCTATGTCACTCCCTGAAAAGTAAGCTTCCTAACGGTGAAAGAATTTTTCAAATCGGTCCAATAGTTTCGGAGCCAATTCAATACAAACAAACAATCAAATCTTTCCTCTTTATAATATTAGTACAGATTATGATGATATTGGCACAAAGTCTGTAACCAAACATCCCTATGACCATGAAACTTCCTTGATTACACAGAATTCTTTCATCCAAAGACAAGCGAGTACGGGTACGATGCCCATAAATCCCGCCTAATAAATGGCGGGCCGCTTAACAGGGCGGCGACGAATGAGGCTCCGGAGAGCCATCCGCCCAGCACCAGCTAAATATAAATTGATGCTTATGTACTGTGACCTTCATTGTTGAGTGTGGAATTGTTTATTTGCAGCTCAAGCAATGCTTATCAAAACAAACTCCTGTCTGTTGCTTTGCTCACATGGTAGGTATAGTTAGGAATGGACTGCCTTGTTGGTTTAGCGGTCAGTTTGTTCAACCATTGATTATGAGGTCCGGGGTTCAAATCCTGGGTCGGGGCAATAGTTTTATTGTTTTTCTAGAAAGATAAATTCACAGTAGTAGCCCGGAGTTAGGAAGTTGGCAGTGTTACACCCTCGTGCCTCGGAAAGCACGTTAAGCTGTTGGTCCTGCGCCTGACCTCTCCCCGGTCGTGTCGGTTTGCCGTCCCATCGGATTATGGAGTAAGGTAATGGAGATTGCGCCTGTGTTTACGCACACACTTGTGCACTATAATATGTCTAGCGCATCTGGGTAGTCTCCGATGAGACTGGCCGCCGCGGCGCCGTAGTGTTAGGTAACTCTTTGCTAAACATTAATCGAGAAAAACTATTATAAAACAGACGGACAGATGTCGCAAGCCAAAGTTATCGTAGATGTTTTTTAGGGTTTCGCAAAAGAAAGCCTACTGTTACTAAGCTTTCGCTGTTTGTCTGTCTGTCAGAGGGCTCTATCTTATGAACTGGTTGAAGAGCTAGACAGTTGAAACTTTTACAGAATGTGTATTTCTTTTGCCGCTATAACAACAAATACAGTAACAAATACAAAAATAAGATAAATATTAAAATTAAAGGGGGCTCCCATACAAGAAACACGATTTTTCTGCTATTTTTGCTCTAAGTTTGTCGAGGCTGTATCTCTTGACCCATAATAGGTAGACACATGAATTTTTGTATAAGTAACAGTTCAACTTTAATACCAACAAATACTTAAAATTAAAAAAAAAGGTAAATTTAAGGGAAACAGTTGCTATTTTTAGAGTTTCGTTTACAAAATGGGTTTGAGCGATGGGACGAAACCCTCCGTGTGCGAGTATACTCGCACTTGACCGGTATCGGTAAATTTCTGTATGTAAACAATGATAGCTTACAAAGTACCTTCATACACGTATTCTGTACTTAATTAACGAATGAAATTGTGTTCCTCGCCCTGGGGAGTATAAAACGCGTTTAATGTCTCCGCTTCAACGCTTTACGACTCTAAGCGTGCATCGCTGAAGATTGCAACTAACTAATGCATTTTGGCTGTGGGAAATGCATTAGTTGTACTGTTACTTTAGTCACAAAGAAAATTATACTAGTATTTACAATTGAAACAATTGAGCTAACTGCTGACTATTGCAAACAGACTACAGGTAGCTCAACTGATCTATTGTTACTTATATTGTACAGTTACAATGTAATACAATCCATACAAATATTATATAATACTAGCTTCTGCCCGTGGCTTCGCATTCGTATTTTTGGTACAACAAGTAGCCGGGACCATACTACCTGTAATAAAATAATACTTAACATAAAAGAGATTTTCGTAATAAATATTTCTATGAGCTCGGCAACTTTTCCAACGATTTTTTTACCCGTAATATGTAAATTAATCTAGTAATTATTTCTATCAATTTCGGGTTTTAAAAAATTATCTGAGCGTCTGGTCGAAGCGTCTCGTGACCCGAGAGCTGGTGAGTATCTGGCGCAGCGCATCAGCATTGCCATACAGCGTGGCAATGCAGCCAGCGTCTTGGGGACGCTTTCGACTGGTATTGATATGGATCAGTTGAGCTACCTGTAGATTGTTTGCAACAGTCTGCAGTTAGCCCAATTGTTTCAATTGTAAATACTAGTTAATCTATTATTTGGTTGTAATTTTCTTTGTGAATAAAGTTCAGATTCAGATTTATTTAGTGCATACATTATACATTATGACAGAGTTTTAGCTTGGGTGGTAATTAGCTTAAGGCAAGGACATGTACCCTTTAATGGCGCAGCAATTGATCTAAAGATAGGTAATAGGTAGATACATAATCTATTTATTGCCAGAACATAGAAGTCGGAAAATATAGGCAATGTCAGCTACGAATCAAAACAATTGTAATAACGAGTAGGTGATTATCTCATCCACACAAACTCATCCACTTCGGATGAGTTCCCTTGAATAAGTCTGGGTAGGTAGGTATGTCAATTTTTTACTCAGGTAGCCAAATAAGTAGTTTAGATTTATCATTTACTAGCTGCATTCTTACTACCCGTTGTCCTTTTACCCGTTTTCCCACAGGAATGAAGCATTTTCCCGTAGTATAAACTAGCCTATGTTCATCAGGAATAATGTGGGCTTCTAATGGTAAAAGAATTTTTCAAATCGGTCCAGTAGTTTCGGAGCCTATTCAATATAAACAAACAATCAAATCTTTCCTCTTTATAATATTATATTAGTATAGAAAAGTTATCTTATCTGGAAAATATTAAGTATGTTAATTTCATGTAGATGGACATGATATCTGTCCAGTCTTGTTGACACAGATTTTTTGGCCGTGAAAATCTACGGTTAATTCGCTGTGTGTATGCACGGCGCCACAAGCTTCCATAGTGATCCATACAACACTGACAACCGTGCCTTCATACGCGAATAAACCGTAGATTTTCACGGCGAAAAAAAAAACCGTGTGTGAACAAGAGCCCTATATGGGAACATATTGTCACCATAACTTAAACTCACCTAGTCACTAACATCTAATTGTATGACTGCAATAAATAAAAATACAAAAATACTAAATGAAAGAAACATCTTTCCTCCTGTATCGCACATAAAGAGCTCAGGCTCGTAATGAAGCTCACTGTCCGTTTCTAAAAGCCCAGTGCTGGACTCTGGAACCGGATTAAAGCCAGTAATTAATCTGGAGTGTTCTTCGCGACTGGATTCCTCCCATTCTACGAGTACTTACAACCCGCCGCAAGGCTGTAGACTAAATTATATGGCTGGCTCACTCACTTCGAAGAAGATGGGATAGATAAGAAAAAAAGAAAGAAAGAAAATTAATTTATTAGTTCACTAGAAAGCTTGCAACTATTACAATACTTATACTTACTTACATAAGAATATTACAATAACAATAATAAAATAATAGTACCTAACAGTAGCAAGCAATGCAGCGAACCAAAAGGTCCTATCTCAGCATAATGTTGCTCCACAAGAAGTAGAGTAACGCTAGTTTTCTGACAGGACCTTTGGCTCGTGTCAACACGGGTGGCAGACCACAGATAAAAAAAAAATTGGTTGCCTGTAAAGTCGGTATACGGGCGAAAGTTTTACGTGACAACGACTTTGAGTTCCTTTCACTTTTTATGTCTGCATAACGTGAGCGGAGCGTAACGCGTAACGCAGTTTCTTGAAGTGTCACCCGGCAAACCAATTTATAAGACGTTGTCACGTCAATAACACTACACTACTAACAATGATATGAAGTGTATGAATAAACTATTTGCCTGTTCAACACGGGACCCCAATCTCAACACAGAACTATCAAACAATCCACACATACAGACTGTAACAATATCGTTGTGGCATATGTCAAACCGCGAAAAAACAGCTCAATGTGGCTTTTCCACCTCTCTGGCGCAGAGGTCCGCCTGCTATGCAGGAAGTTGCGGGTTAGATTCCCGCCTTGGGACAAATCGCTTGCCCCGGGGAACAAAGTCGTAAAGCACTGTTACGACTGTTTTATTGTTTTCTCTATTTTGACATCCATAGGTGATGTACTATAGCTGTATTTTTTTAAGATATTTGCAAAACATTTTATTAATAAAAAACAAGTGGATGTCCTTATTCCACGGAAATTATTTTGTACACAATCTCAGAACTACTCGTTTATGTCATGATTTTACTTTCGGGAAATGAAACATCAACAAAATATTCATAAAAGTTAATACGACAGTTTTTAATCAAAAACCCAGGACACGAAGCTCATAATATTTTCGCGAAAAGAGTGGTAATAACTTATTACGTTCTAGACATTCATCAATATTACAGTCGCAATGTGCGGTTATTGTGTCGTTCGTAATTATGTTCAAACAGTGAAACAATCGTAAAATGCTATTGCTCTTCAGTCTAATTATATAAATTACTGTAAAGTACATTTCGTAATTTTTTCCCTATTTACACTAAATATAATGTTTATATCTTCAATTACGAAAAATGGCTTTAATTTGAAATATAATTTGGTTTGGTCGAGAGGCGACTAGAAATAATAGAATTACCTTCTTATATTTTTCCTGACAAAACTAGATTTTGCTATTACCACTTTATTCCCCGGGGCAAACAAATGTTTGTACGATCTGCTGGTATTTGTTCCGGGTGTTCTGGGTGTTTTATTTGTATAAAAAAATGATCTATCACTTATTGCAATAAATATATCAACTATCTAGTAGTACTCATAACATAACACAATAGCTTGGGGCTAGATGATGCTGTGTGGTTGTTTTTTCTTAATATAAATAAATAAATGCTGGACCATTTTGGACCTACACCCTTGGTACAGTTTTAATTAAGATCATTGAAGAAGCTGTTCTCTATCACCTGTTACCATCTTTATTTTTCTGCGATAGCCGTTTCATTAGTTCACGACAACTGCACAGCGGCGCTGTCGTCGTAGTTAACTTAGATTAAATACGGCAGGTGCAGCTTTGCTATTCATTAGATCTTCCAGGTCTTTATTGGACTGGTTTAGCATATTAAGGTAATGAAAACAAGTCGTTTCTAACTAACAATCTTCTTCAGAATTTTAGTGGATCCTTTTATCTGGTCTTTGACAAATTTTATATGCTTACTTTACCAATTTGCATTAAAACATAGGAAATATGAGGTATTTCCTCATGATAGGAGCCACCTATTTCCAGCATTGGACCTAGGCCTCCGTAATAGACAGCTGTATATACATATAAAGGAAATATTCTGATCGGACAACGTGGAGAGAATATCACTGAACATATACCTACACTATCAAAAAATTTGCAATCACCTCCTTTTTATAAAAACCCGTAAATTGTGTTGAATTACGCATAGTTGTTGCATCTTTTTATTCATCATCTCGAGTCTTGACTTTTGTGGCATAGCGGTCAAATAGCCAGCTGAGACTCAAACCGTTTTTTTTCCGCAGCGAAGGAAACGTGTATATTTCACATCACGCTAATATAATAAATGCGGAAGTTTAGATGGATGAATGTAGGTTTGTTTCTTCACGCTAAAACTACTGAACGGATCGTGCTGAAATTTTACATAGATCTAGGTTTAGAGCGGATTGTGCTACTTTTCATCCCATAAAACAGTTTCCATGATAAATAAATACCCTTAAAACCTTTCCATAGAAACAACGCGTGTGAAGCCGCGGGCAGCACTAGTCTACAAATATTTCAATCGGATCTAAAGGCTCTGTGAGGATGATGATGATAAGAGTACGATCGGTCGTCCTGGTCATTCCAGGTCGTTCCCAATAGCAATAGGCCCAAATAGCATCCCAGCAAACAATGCTATCCAAACGCAGCGGGCATCTTTATTGCGCAGATAACGGTCGCATGGCATACACTGGCATACACATGGCATATTGAGATTCCGCTACTAATTGCGGCCAACGATATTTGTAAAGATATGCATCGCTTTGCATACAGATTGGTCGCGGAACGTTGCGGAATAACGCACTTTGGTTCGGTTGTTTCATCTGTTACTCTGTTTGTTTAATATAGAGTGAGTGGCTATTAGTTAAATTATTAAAAATATTCATCAGAACTTTAAACTATTTTAGGATATTGTTTTCCTAAAATAGTTTAAAATAGCGCGAGCAATGAAGGATAGGATTCATAACGAATACTTCCGACAGAGAACCAAAGACATAGCCCAAAGAATTAGCAATCTGAAGTGGCAGTGGGGCGGCCATGTCTTGCGAAGAACCGACAACCGATGCAGAAAACGTTTTCTTGAGTGGAGACCGCGACTAGGCCAACGTAGTGTAGGACACCCAGCCAGGTGGGATGACGACCTGCGAAAGACTGCAGGCAGGCGCTTGATGCGGCAAGCTGAAGACACAGTGCCCTATGGCGCTCATTAGGGGAGGCCTATGTCCAGCAAAGGACTAATATAGGTTGATGATGATTATGATGTAAAAAATATCCAAACCTCCCAAACATAGTTTATTATTATTATGAAAAATTCATGTTAGATTTAGCCAGATTGTTATTTGTTGAAACATGCATATTTTTCACGCCGGCTTCGCTCACGACTTAAATACGTACAGTGGCGGTCAGAAGTGGTGATCTAGATTCTAAAAACATTGTCTTGCAGCCATTCGTGCTGCGTACGACCTTTTTCAAACGTATTATTATTTCGGTCCAAGGTTCATCAAATCCACAAAGCCATTTACACTTAATATATACCCTAATATTGAGGCTTAATATATTATCTATTTCATTAGGAAATAAAACAGCAAAAATAAATAACATAATTTATTTTAACATCATTATAAATTATAAATATTAAAACAATTTTTCAAAAATACCTATTCTATTATATTTCGCTTATATGATACATACCGAGTATTACAGTTATAATGTTGGTCTGAAATTTGGAATAAGATGTAATTTACTATTTTAAATCGTAGTAACCTTCAAGCGAGTATGATCTTTATGTTATTTCTCCAATTATGACCGCAACTGTACAACAACAGCACCATTTTAAATAGGCAAAAGTATCAAAAAACTTTAACTTACATCCTACCTACCTTGACAAAAAAAAAAATGTGACATTAAATTTCTATTCAATTAGTTCGTAATTAATTTACTTATTGTATTATTATTATTTTACTCTGTAATGAACTTAATTTAGTTTTATATTAGGTACACTGACAATTAATCATTATTTTAGGATGTAAAATTTTTATTTAATTTGTTATAGTACATACCGATTTTAATTATATTTGACTTGTAAATGTTTTTACCAATAAATTGACTATCTGACTATAACCTAGAATACCTATTTCCTCCACATTACTATTCATCAGGGCAGCAGCCACGTGCGTGTACTAACTCGACGGCAGCACCGGCGACGGCGACGTTTCATTGCCGACGCGTGTTGTTGCTGCTAATTACCCTATTGCTAGCTATTACCTCTGACAGTTGGGCTGAACTGTCTAGCTGGTCGTGCGGATATCTTACAATGGGAAGTGTTTGTATTGGATAATGTCTTTATTAAGAAAATTACAATCAAATAATATAAACAAATTAGAATTAGTATTTACAATTGAAAGAACTCGACTGGTCCATAACACCAATCAGAAGCGGACCCAAAATGCTGGCTGCATTGCCATCGAGGTGGCGGGTTCGATCCCGCCTTGGGACAAATGTTTGTACGATCTGCAAATATTGGTTCCGGCTGATCTGGGTATTTGCTATGTAAAAATATCTATCTAAGGATGTAATGCATTGTATTAAATAGGTTTATCAGTCATTCAGTACCCATAACACAAACTGTGCTTAGCTTGATGAGCTAGATGAAGCTTTATGAATTGTCCATCATTAAAAAAAACAGGGCGCTATGGCGTTCGTTAGGGGAGGCCGGTGTCCAGCAGTGGACAAATATAGGTTGATGATGATGATGTCAGGATAAGGTAATTTTCAATATACAACGAAAATATCTTGCAAAAAAAATCTATTTTTTTTTAATCTAAGGCATCACTAGAATGCAGATGGCCCAGAATTGTTCTAAGATACGTTTTCTCAGATGTTCTGTTTTGGTTTTATGTGTAATGTAGATATAACTTCGTAAATTCTTATTACAAAACAACCCAATTTCAGTTTAATTTTCTCTAAGACATGTTCGCAGCACTAAAACCTACTTCTGCGAAAAGGCTTACAATTTTATAGTGCCAGTGAGTGTACAAGTTATGATCATTGCCTTCGTAATGTAAGATAGTTACTTACATTCTGAAACTTCAGTTATAAAGTGCTATGTGTTTATAGCTCTTCAATTATAGCTAGTCATCTCCTTTATAAAACATAAGATATATTTATTTGCAGCAAAAACAATCAATCATCTTACAGGATATTACGCACGTAGATAGGTTGGTAGAGTCCCTTCAGCCACTTTGGTAACTAACTGATTTGTAACCAGTTACATAAAAACAATTTTCTTCACTGTTTTGTAATCAGTTACTAATAAACACTTATTTTCCGTTTTCCTACCATTATAATATGATACATTATTATTATGGCCTATTAAAACTTATAGAAAAAAGTTGTTGCTGAGGGCTTGGAGATGGAGACTATGATTTTACCGATGGATCTCACACTAGGCTGAGCTTGTATCGTGAAGTCCAGGCTGATGATTCTTACAAACACGAGAAGGTACTTTGTCTAATTGTGAACATACAACACTTAGTTATCTATACTAATATTATAATACTAGTATAGATAACTAAGGAAATACTAATATTATAATATTAGTATAGATAACTAAGAGGAAAGATTTGACGGTTTGTTTGTATTGAATTGGCTCGGAAACTACTGGATCGATTTGAAAAATTATTTTACCATTAGAAGCGCACATTATTGCTGATTAACATAGCCTACTTTTTACCGCGGGAAAATACTTCATTCCTACGGGAAAACGGGTAATAGGACAACGGGTAGTAAGAATGCAAGTAGTTATCTGTGGTAAAGTAAATTGAGTAATTCTAATAATACTTATTTAAGAAGTACAAACTAAATGACATTTTGTTTTATTGACGACTAGCTGACCTGGCGAACTTCATACCGCTCTCGCCTTTTAAACCTTTCCTCTAAAATGATCCGCCATTTATTGAATTCATTTGTAACAAAAAATGCGATAAATGAAGAACCGCTCGACCGATTTTGTGCAAACTTCACATAAACCATCTACTAAATAGTCCAAACAAAGCCTAAACATATGGTTTGGATAGGTGAGCCCGTTCTTGAGTTATAAAATTACAACGAAAAGTGGCATTGATTTTTATTGTTGACTAGCTGCGCCCCGCGGCTTCGCCCCCGTGGAAATTTATGTTTCCAACTTTCTTAATTTTTTCTTTCATAAGAACCTTCTCCTGACAATAACAAACACAACAAAGAAAGAATTAGCGAAATCGGTCCAGGCGTTGTTGAGTTATGCGCTTACCAACACATTTTCACATCACCAGCAAATGCTGAATTTACTCCTATTGCCTTAATCTACTAGTTTTAATTAAGTAGTTTATGTATAGTTTTATGTTGTGTTTTCTGTATTAAGGCAATAAATGATTTTCTATTCTATTCTATTCTATTCTATTTTGCGATTCATTTTTATATTATAGATTAAAGGTTTATAGAGAAAAGGGTCACGATTCTGATTTTTAACCTACTGGAAATCTTCAGTAAGCTAGCTTGCGATAAAAATACTACAAGGTAATTATCATATAATTAGATTTGGGTGTTTTTATATTATTATTTATATCAGTCGAAGCTGTGTGAAAATTTCCAATAAATATATTATTTTATTTTTTTGTATGGCCCTTTACATTGAAAGAAAGGAAGACTTATATTTTAAAACAACGAAAACAGAGAAAATCATTTAGACACACTTTTAATAAAATAACACATATTTCTTTGGGAAGATACGGGTTGATGATGATGATGATAATGATGGCCCAGAAATCGCATTTTGTTTCACTTCCTCTCCCTCCCCTTGACTCACAGGAGGTTAGTTAATCACAGGAGGTTAGTTAACTAGCTCTTTAGTGAGGGCTATAGCAAAATAGTCCGTTATTTCTCGTAGCTCGTAGCACGTAGCACGTGCTACGCCGTAGATGAGCTACGCGGCTACGGCGTAGCATATCTACGGGGCGTAGAGGATCTACGACGTAGACGTTTCCTACATTCTGCAGTGTTATCTACGCGCGGCCAGAATGGGATCGTAACATTTCGACATAAAAAAGCGGTCTGAAATTTAATTTGACAAGGTTTTAATGCATTCACTGCCCATCCTTCGCGGTGCGACTCGCGGGGCGCGCCATCGCTTGCACGGGGCTGTGGGAGATCATCTGCGTCTTGGGCCATGAACGTGTTAGTATATCTCAGTATATAAGTCTGACCTTGTGAAAATAAACGATCATTTCGCATTCACTGCCCAGCCTCGGCGGTGCGAGCCGCAGGGGCTGATGTAAAATATAAAATTGACAAGGATTCGTCCCATTCTAATCTGTCGCACGTATAGTAAATAAAATTAATAAATAAACGTATTTTATTGATTGTAAGCTCTTACAAGCTTTTATATAATTTCACCTGTGTTGTCTTTTTTATCTGTAATAAAATCTTAAATTTTTTTTTGCGATTGAGCTGAATTTTATCTTCATGTAAATCAGATGATAACGCAATATTATGATGACACGAAGCTGATCTGGTGATAGAGCTGGAATTTGGCCATGAGAACTCTGTAATATAACAACGATTTTGAATAATTTCTACAACCATAGAGGTGCTAAACATTTTCTCAACGTCCGTATTTTAGTAATGAAACGCTTAACTCGCGTGTTAAAGTGAACGTTCACGTTTGTCGCCACCGTAAAACGTTATTGTCGTTACGTTTGCGAGTCGTAAAGGCGATGCGCCGGAATATACCGCGATCACCGTTACCGTTAACTGTTAACTTACGACATACAGAAGATATGCTTTAAGTTTTCTCTAAATTCCGCAAACCGTTTTGAACAAACGGTGACACATCGCTTCTTTTCTCCACTTTGGTCACACAAGCTAACTTATATACAATACAACCATGTTGCTTGGGTTTCAGACAATTAAAAAAAACTGATTGAGTGCTCTCAGATAGCACTCCCAAAACCTTTTTCAAAAAGCTCTACTACTAACAAAAATAGATTTTAGAAATTTGTGATTTGGAGAATTGTTCCACGTTCGCCCCACATTCCCAAAAATTCTGCTTCTGCCCCATGTCAAACATATTTCTGGTTTCGCCCCACATTACAAAAGGTACCTACAAAGGGTAAAGTAAAGTTGAAAATATTTAGAGAGGCCCTCGTCCCGATTTCGCATGGGTGTAGGACATTAATTTTTTAAACATATATATATACCATAAGTTACTCAGGGATAATGTAGCAACTTAAAGGTGAAAGAATTTTTGAAATCGCTCTAGTAGTTAGATTTTACAAACATTCAAAAATAAAAATGTTTCCTCCAAAAAATAGTGTAGATTATGTACTTAATTATAAATCACAGAAGTTATTAATAAGATAAAAATTTATATCGATGGTTATGTTGTACGAAGGTAAACCTAAAATAGTAAACATAGCATTGGGAATTCAGCGCTGCGACGGGAACTGAGTTTCCAATTCTACGACGCTGCGACGAATCAAACTAAAACCTACATCGTTTTACCGAATGATCTTTCTGCACACCATCAGCTACACCCATATCGTGGTAATACAGAGTGAAGGATAGCATCAAACTCCAGTTTCCGGCTGTCATCAAATTCTCGCGCCATAGATGACATCTATAACATAAAATTCTGGAAATGATCAAAAATCTTCGCTTCCGCTTTACGAGAATTCTGTTGCGATATCTTTCTGCCTGGAATGGGGAACGGTTGATTGAGTTTCGTAATAAGAATTTTCATATTTTGATGAGAATTGATGGAAGGTAATTTAACAGTTTTTTGTAGGTGCAAAGTGTGATTCGTTATACCTATGTATTTTATGTTTGTTATTTATCATTAACAATGAATTCGGGAATGTGTGTGAGGCTACCAGACACGCTGGAATAATTAGAAAACTGCTGTTCCCGACAAAGGCACGAGAAGAAATAATAATATATGTTTTTTTATGTAACTTACGTAAGAAAATAAAGATGTGGCCCAAGATGATTAGCAATTACTGTCATTTCTATTCATTTGCGTGGAAACATACTGCGTTTTATGCAAATTGTAATCGAAATCGACCTACTAAAGGCTAAAAAAGTGTGTTATCTAAACCGCAACGTCCAAACCGCAATGTCCAAATCATACTTTCTGTTCTGAGCGCACACAGGTGGCTGCTCTAAGATGAACTTTGGTATTCCAAAGATAGAGCGCATTCTATGTAGTCGTTAAATTAGTCTACCTAAAAACGACAAAGTTCCAAAATGTTTCACCTTGTAAAAGACTGCGCTCTAGGGTGAGGATACACTATTTCTATAATTTCCTTTGTCTTCTCTAATTTCAGTAATAAGGCCAGTGCTCCACGGCAGTCGTAACAAATAAAGCCAGTTATTCACGTGGTCACAAGCGTGACACCGTGTCGCAGCGTTCATGTTTTACTGCGAAAGTTTCAACGCGCGCACAGCGGGACGCTATTGCGAGTTGACCTCGAAGGGATGTCCTTTGAAAATTCAAATTATATAGAAACTGAAACTTCTTTACCCTACAAATAAAGTCAAGAAAAAAGGACTGATCATATAAAAACTATCATAGTTTGACAAATTTATTATGAATGTGAGAGGTTGTTGCATTAAGTATACGAATCACTCAAAAACATTCGAAAACTACAATCGAATTGGCAGAGTTGTGGCAAAAAGTCGCAAAGGCCACGAAACAAAAAAGAGTTCGTATGAATGGATCGCTGTCATACTAGGAAAAATTGTTCCTCTCTTTCCGGTAAGGGGGCTGCAAGGCGCTAAATGGGATGAAAATGGAAGGAAGCAAAAACGAAAATAGATTTCGTAAACTATGCACAACCCAAACTAGGACTTTGTTAATAAATAAATTCAGAATATTGATATTATAGAATATGGAGAATATAGATTTAGAAGATCTTTAGGGACAATAAACCACTTCGATAGGTAATTAAGATAAAATGTACCTAAAACGAACGACTATCTTTTTAATCGACGAAAATAAGTTGATGACAAGTTTTGTAGATCAAATGACAAAAATAAAACATTGACATATCACTACCCCATCACTACCCTGTCTGAATGTTTGTCCAGGCATCATCCTGTTACGTTATAAACGCCGTCGTTACTGTGATTGCTAACTTGTATGCGCCATATCTCAGCTTGTTTCTTGTTTTCTAACTTTTTACTCGCGCATTTTTCTTCCGGGCTCTATGGGGCGAGGAAAGGTCACGGTATTAGTTTTACTTTGTTTTAAGAATTACTTTTATTGTTTTATTTCGTTTGTAAGTATGTTCTTGTGACGGGAGAATGAGGATTTATCTGAGTTGATATTTTATTGGAACTATTGTTAACTAACAATAGTTTCAATAGGTAAAAGGTAGTTTTTATAGATAGTTCCATCTGGTTGAAATTGGCTTGATGAAAACAGTTCATAAGGAACCCTATTTCCCTAGAACCCTTAGAACCCTAGGGTCTAATTCTGCTTTTCTATGACAGTGGTATCGTTGCAGAATGGTCCTTATATGAAAAAAATTCTAGACAATGCGTGCGTGCTATTTGCACGGAGAGATTGATAGAATGGTTTCAACCTTGACACTTGACACGCGTCCCTCCATCTGTAGTTTCTTTCATCAAAGGTGCATCAAAATGCCAAAATATATCCTTCTGAGACGGTACCTTACGCTTAGGAGTACTACATCCGACAGAGAACCAAAGTTATCGACATAGCCCAAAGAATTAGCAAGCTGAAGTGGCAATGGGCCGGGCATATCTCGCGAAGAACCGACAATCGCTGGGGTAAACGTGTTCTTGAGTGGAGACCGCGACTAGGCAAACGTAGTGACTAGGCAAACGTAGGACGCCCTTTTAGCCAGGTGGGATGACGATCTGCGAAAGACTGCAGGCAGATGCTGGATGCGGCGAGCTGAAGACAGGGCGCTATGGCGCTCATTAAGGGAGGCCTATGTCCAGTGGATTAATATAGGCTGATGATGATGATGATGAGACGATACCATTATTATGGTGAAGCGTTGAATTTAGTGGAATTAGGGCCTTGATAAAGTACTGTAACACTACCAAATAGTTGTTTTAAGTACAAGAAAATGAATACTTATTTGTGACTTTGTTTGAATTCAAACTGAACATCAAAATGTATCAAAATTATGACTTTCCTTACTGGGGGTATTAGCTTAAGGGCGTATACAACCTCAAATTGCTTATTTTCAACTCCGTCGGACCTCCATATCTTCCAAACTACTGAATATTTAACTTTGAAATTTATATATGGTAAAGTTCAGGACTTATTCTATCGATCATATGTTTCGAAAACACGATTCCATAAAATTTTCTCGATAGAAAAAAATCGCAAAGTTACCTCTAATTTTTTACTAAAACCCTAATTTCTCAATAAAAACAGATGATACGATCTTGAGATTAAGCATAGTAATTGAACTAAGTATAAAGAACATTTTATATGTTGCCTTTTTTTCAATTAACTATTCTAATGTTTGTGGGGAGCAAATAACTACTAAAAACTTGATTTTTGGGCTTACGCCGCTTTGCTCTGTCCCGCTCCTGTGAACGCGAAATCCTATGCCTGAAATCCTATCCTCTTCACACAATAACGAGGTAGGGTACCGCCTTAAATGTTGTTTCTTCCTTGGTATATCAGAAAGGCTTCATTTTGTAGGGATATGTTCGCGGAACCACGAGCACTAGTTAGTAACACACACACACCAAGTTGAGTACTATAACGTACTCCGTATCCAGCTCTTCAACACACATTGTACTAGGCAAACATAACACTGAAGGTATTTCATTTAGTGAGAGTTGCGTGGCGTCCCCAAAACATTGTTATCGAGACTCGAGCGTTTTACGGCCCGTAAATTACGGGACTCGAAAACTCGTAAAAAAGTCATCAAACTGAAATTGGGCTCACTTCACTATGATAATGTTGTGAACTGGGTGGCCGCTGTAATTAAGGCGGTCCACTTGTGGGCTTCTGAAGGGGTGTGAATCCTCTTTGCACGTGTTTACTGAACTATTTTCATTTGTAAGCTCTGTGGCGCAGTGAGAGTAGGTCCATCTGACACGCAGTTGTAAGTTCGATTACCGCCGCGGGATTTATTTTTGTATGCCTGGAAATATTTGATCCCTGGTCTAGGTTTTTCTCAGGACACAACAAGCTCTTCTTAATTTGGGGCTAGATATGACCTTAAAAACTACCAGCATTATTAATAAGAAACGTAATAAAGTATTATATTTATTCCATGTCACAAAATTAGAAACTAAATTGGTACAAACAAATATTATCTTACAATTACAAATGTGAGGACAAATAATTTTATTGCTTTGAAAAAACTACAAAACAAACTCGGAATCCTTTACTTTTACAATTATTTTAAGTTTTCGGGATAAATACTTGGGAATAAAAAAATTATGGGACCACCTCATAGCATGAATGAAAATGAATTAATGAAAATGAACATACATACAGCCGAACATAGTACCTCCTCCTTTTTCGAAGTTGGTTAAAAAGATCGTTGCTCAGTGTGCATAGTAGCGATACACTACTGCGCGCCGCCGTTTGATATGCGACATCCAGACATCTACACCACCACCAGTCAGTATATACCATCATATCAAATCAACCTTGTTCGATTTCCATAAGTTATTAAGAACACAATGTATTTATCACAGACTTCTTTCTCCACTAAGTATCATCATAAACCATATTGCCACTCCGGACTGGGTGGATGCCATTAATTTAGACAATGTCGCTTAGTGCGCACTTCGGTAGATAATACACACATCTACCTTCAAGCTGGCTGTACAGGCTGTTTCTGCGGTGAATGATAGTCTAATATGACACTGTACTAAAAGATAAAATACGTTTGACTTGAATTTTCGCGAGATTCGACGCTTGTCACGATGAAAGCAATCTGCTAATCTGAACCTTTTCTAATAATAATTGACAGTTCTGTATGCTTAGTATAAGGATTACGAAAAAAACTTTTCGAGAGCTCGATAGACTTAAACATCCAGCTACAGTACAAAAATGAGACAAATAATACAATATTCCGTGAATATTGTATTATTATTTTTTCTCGAATAGCCTCTGTCAAATCTCTCAAAACCATTCGAAAACTGTAATCAAGTTCATATGAAACTACTCGAGAGCTGTCAAACCACAAAAAATAGTTCCTCTTTATCCGGTAGAGGCGCAGCAAGACTCGAATAATATTATGTAGAGAGACGAATACTTTTTTCGACATAACGAATGCACAACTTATACTAAGGATTCTGCTAACATGGATCATTTTGCCAATTGGCAGTTTAATTATGACATTACTAACAGACACGTGTCAAAATTCAACTGTCGATGACAGATAAAAATATACATAGAGATTGGATAGTTGAAAAAGTCAGAGGCCATAAAATCAAGAAGTGAACCACCCTGTACACCTCCATAAGTCTCATGGCTTCGTAATTACTCAGCCATATCCTGTAATTCTTCCTCAGTTTTATCTCTCTCGTAAAAGCTAGTTTGTAAGTGTATTTTCTGGGAAATAACTTATGTTGTTATTGCGAGGAAAAACCACAAATTGGGTGGTCGTATGTTTGCCCGGGCTTGCCTTGAGAACGTATGGTTCTCGACCGCCCCACGAATTTCTAGCTTAGGAAATGATGAAAATTATTTTTCTCATAAACCACAATAAAGCCAAACATTGAAAATTATAAGGAATGAAACAAAGGGGTAATGAATAAAAAATGAAATTCCAATAAGTAGCTTGGATAAACATGTCTTAAATGTACATTAGTAATATATTATTGTGGCAGAAAAATGCCCATAGCTCAACAAACACAACACGAACACCCGGAACAAAAATCCACAGATCGTACAAAGATTCGTCCCAGGCGGGAATCGAACCCGCAACCTCCTTTGACGCAGGCGGACGTCGCTCGCTGCGCCACAGAGGTCGTCAAAATTATGTAACGTTTCTTCGTCTCATGTAAGGAACTTGAGGACTCCTCTATGTATGTTATCTACCTAAAAATATGTATAAGGTGTAAGTTTATCTCTCACTCTCTTTCTTCTCTCTGCCTTCTTTTAGAAACAATAGGTAAATCGGTCCTAAAGTGCCGTTACATTCGGCCATTTCGGCAACAGCACCGTCTATAACAGCTCTATCGATACAGTGGCTTGCACTCATCCGGCGGTACCGATGCAAATCCTCGTAACTGTGCTGAGGGCGCGTCCGCCGGAAATTGCCTTCTCCCGCCCGCCCAGCCGGCCTACCGCCCGCCCTGCCGGCCTACCGCCCGCCCGATATAATTGTGCTGGATAATTGTTGGAACAAAGCTGTTGGTACAGGTATTTTGCTGGAGCTGTGGCCAGGAACAAACTCTGTTCGGTAACAGAAGTTTTCTTTCGACATTGTAACTCTAAAGCACGTTCCTCCAGCATCGATACTCGGTAACAATAAGCATTTCAGATTTCAATAACTTTATCTCATCTTCTATTAGTTCTTTAGGCTTACAAAATAAGCTCTTATACAAGTACAAGTAAATGATTATCAAATAAGAAATTCAAGAAGTAAAAGAGATTAAAGAGAGAAATTTGAAGAGAAAAGTTCAAATACCGGCTTAAGCTCCTTTAAAGATACATCTTATACTGCCAGAATTGCTTACCGCAAGCTTCAAGCCACTTGCTTAAAACCCGTAAGCTGTGTGGTATCTCTAGTCCCTGAATGTAGTCTCTGTGCGATGCCGGCATAGAATTCGCACCACCCCAACTCTTCCCGCGGGTGTCGTAAGAGGCGACTAAGTGGTATCCACCGGGAGCGGGCAGCAGCGCCCCCCGCAGAACAATTCTACCACCGAACTGCGATCGCCAACCCGCATGCCCAGCGTGGGGATTATAGGCACTACCCCCTATGAGACAAAAGCCAATAAGGCGCTTATCAGGGGGAGGCCTGCGTCCAGCAGTGGACCGATATAGGCCATTGAGATGAGGTGACGAGTCCCTGAATGATTGACCACGTGACTCTACTACCCAATAAACAAAAGACAGACGCGAATACATGCTCCTTTGATAGTGACACTGCTCACTCAGTCCTGACATGAGAGTTCCACGACATGTATTCGAGATTTTATTAGAATTCCCTCTTTGGTGCAAACTGGCTTTTGCTCAGACATAAGACCCAGACTCATTACTTCAGAGAGTATGTAACCTTCGCAGTTTTCATCTTTGTAGCATCTCGATGGTTTTCTCATAAATTCGCTTAGCACTAGTGCTCGTTCGGACGCATTACAACGTTATATGCACATATACGTACGAGCTTACGTTCTTACAATGTCACTGCACTTGATTCGACGCGATAAATTGAGTAGTTTATAGAGATCTGCGAATAACCGTAAATGTGGAGGGTTTTGAATGGAGTCATTTTGCTGAGTGGACTCTACGGAGCTCTATTTTATTGAAATAGAGGCTTTACAATGTAACCGTACTTTGTAGAGTGAAACCATCTGGGTTTCAAGTTAATAAACTTAAAAATGTAAGAACAGCGCTTTTTCAATCTTTTCTTATACAGGTTTGAATCAAACTTAAGATTTTTTGAAAAAACTTGCGGTAAAGGTACTACTTAGATCTCTTATGGAAATTGCTTCAACCGATAAGGCCGCTAATTCCATCGATATTATCTAGAATTAAGTTAAATTAAATACTTGAAAACGTTTTGAAGGCGATGAAATAAAAGCATTATCAATCTACATTAAACCTTAGGTGATATAATTAAATCGCTTTGTAAAACATTAAACATCCCGGTATAATAGCATATACCTATGGCCAACAAAATCAATATGGAATACCTAGATTCCATTTATCCCTGTTCAGGCATATTTCATTCCAGGAATCCCGTTGGTAAGCGTGGAACGGGAGCCATTGAAACCGGGGATTATTGGAATAAATCACGTTCCGTGTTCCGTGTATGAAAGAGATTTAAAATACTCAGCACGTTACTTTTAAAACTAGCATTGTAATGAACAATGCTAGTTTATATTGATTGACGACCTCTGTGGCGCAGCGGGCGAAGGTCTGCCTGCGACGCAGGAGGTTGCGGGTTCGATTCCCGCCTCGGGAAAAATGTTTGTACGATCTGCAGAAATTTGTTCAGTTCGTTCTGGATGTTTCCCTTCTGATTGTATTGTATTAAGTATATCAGTTATCTAGTACCCATAACACAAGCTCTGCTTAGCTTGGGGGCTAGATAATGCTGTGTGAATTGTCCAGCATTATTTATTTATTTTATTTATTTATTTATATACTTGTAACAACATCTACTTAGATTTTCTTCTTTCAAACACAGGTAAATATTCAATAACAATGGGCCAAAGGCCCTATTCTGATCAATTATTCGCTTCGCTATGACAATGGTATCCTCACTAAAGTCAGATTTTGGCGCAAATAGCATGCACTATCAATGTCAGAGTCAAGCAATTGGTTAGAGAATTGGGCCCCAGGTTATTTATAAATTACTAAATACCTCTTATGATAGAAGCTCAGCACATAGAAGCAGTGTGCAATAAAGTCTCAGAAGTTTTCTTTAAAGAGCTCTGAAAAATAAAAGGAACGGAAACAATTCAAAATATGACAGACAGAGGAAAGAATAAAACGAAACGTAAAGCGAAACGCTAAGCGAGCTCATCGCAGCGTTATTGCACTCAAATGACACTAAATAAAAGAAATAAAAAGATATAAAGAAACCCTCTCGAGATTATCTCTCGAGACATTTGAATCCTAGACTGCATTCAAAGCTGAATAAGATAATAACGTTCAATGTACTGGAAATCCTTGTTACATTAAAAACAATGCAAGTTCTTTTGTTGAAAAAATACGGGGGAATGAAATTAGTAGTTGTAGAGATGGGGAAGGGAAGCTGGGTGAAGCCGGCAACGGAGCGCTTAGTGCGGCGAGCGCCGCGTGCTAACAAAGCTTATTTGTGCCCCTGCCTCTACTGTGTGAACTCGAACTTACTTATGTATTTCATTACTGCCTCGATCCGTTCAGTCGTTTGCCGTTGGTTATTTATGAATGAACACACCTCTTCACATCTCTTCTTAAGTTCCCATACTACTTTATGTAGGAACATCAGCAGTTATCAGTATCAGTAGTTTGAGAACTTATAGGTAAACGCACTAGTTGCAAAAAGCTAATTACATATTAGTAGAAGTCCGGGAATCCCCTTCGCAGGGAAATGACTTTCTGTATTTCGATAGGCCCTTAGCATATGTTTGATATTAATGTTAATAATACACACATGTTGCTACGGTGGGCTGTTCGCTTAGAACATGGGTAGGAAATAAATATACAGTTAGTCGTAAGATACAACGTGTCACCATATTCTGCTTTTTGAGCATACGAATGTGATTCATACATAAACAAGCTTCAATCAAGAATAGAATTTAAGCCACATTTAATATCTGCATATAAAACATTAAAATTGTGTCAAAATTAAATATATTCAAACAGTTATGTCAAAATAGCCTTGTCTATTAAATATTCCGTAACCAAACGGTTATGGAATATTTAATTGTAAGGTCTTAAAGTCTATGGTATAGTAAAGAGTGATATTGATGAAAAACCACTAAATTTAATGTAAATAAAAAAAAGTACAGAGCACGTGTTACATTTTAGTAGAGTAAATCGGAAGTAGCTTTTATATCTAGCGGAAACGGAACTAAATATTTCCAAGAGTAATTACAGAGAGTGCGGCATAGATATCTATAATTCAAAGATAAAAAAATGGTGATGCCATTGACAAGTTTTTTGGATGCAGACACATGTTACCTGCCTTCGTATTTAGTATATTTTCAAAAAGGATACGTTGAAAAACCAACAATAACAGAAAAATACGCTCCGAATTCCTCAGGGAGCACAATCGATGTTGATTCCCGCAGATAGTCATCTCGTCATAGCACAACTTTAGATTACACTTGTCACAAAAAGAAAACCTTTCGAATTTCCCGAATCCTAACCTCCCGGGAGGAAAGGTATTCCGGAAAAGCCCCACCCTTTTCCGGGGTACCGTGTACCCCCGGAATACCTTCAATCGCGACTGTAATCGAGTTATTGGCAACGCTCGCGAATTAGCATCAACGGAATTCTACGTGAATCAATAAATCGAATCGCAAATTGTCAAGTCGGAGGCGTTAGCGATTCATTTCACGTTCGTTATGGGGATCAGTCGATTTTGCTTTCTTTTTCCGTTTTGCGCTTTGTCTATTACTGACTGGATTAATTAACCTTTCTTGGCTTTGAATGCTTTATTCTAGAACAGAGTTTAAGTTGTTACATATTGTTGTTCAATAACTACTTGTAATCCTTAGACAGATCTTTACAATGTGCTTACGAGTACGTTTTACATTACTGTATTATTTTGTAGTCGTTTATTTATGTTTCTATGATACATTTAAAAGCCTTAAACAAACAGCCCTAAACAAAATTATTTAATTTAACTGTTTTTAGTTTATGCTCTACGCAAATCAGTTTGTATTTATTCAAACTTGCCTCTCCTAACAGCCATACTGCAATAATTATACGGGAATTGATTCGAGATTAAACTCGAAATCAATTACATCATTAACGTGGCCAGTAGTACGGGCAAATCCCACAAAGCGTACGTTTCGTTTGTACCGAAACGGGATTGTAAATCTACTACAACACACTTATGAATACCCCTATATATTTGTTAAAACTAGTATTTCTTAGGGCTTTACTCGCGGGATGAAAATTGGCATAAGAACTCGTTACGTAAAGAAGTGGAGAAAAGTTGATTTTCCTAATATTTTTCAACGCCCTGCATATTGCTAGAGATTTGAGTGTTATCACCTCGATCCTTTGTCATCTGAAGAGATATCAAATAACATCGCAAAAATTTTTTTTTCGACTTCGACGGGACTTGAACCCGCGTCCTCCCCTCAGTACGGGGATGTGATAACCAACTACACCACGAAGTCAAGTGACGTGGGAGTCGAAAATCTCTGCGACATCCTACGGTCTTTTCGTCGAAGTCGAAAATTTTTGCGATGTTATTTGATTTCTTAGAAATTACCCTTAGTGTGGGGTTACGCACTATAATAACAAAAAAACATCTGAAGAGATGTTTAAAACAGAATTTCGAAAACATGTCGTGATCGGATTAAAACGCTATTTTGACACCATATTAAATTGATTATTTTCCACATTTTGGTGTTTTGTAGCTGTGTTCACAAAACATGGTAGATATGATTTCAATGTCATAAAACCCCTGCAGTTTCAAAGTTTTACAACCCTAAACAGAAACGGAGATATAAAACTATGTGTCTTACAGTCAGACACTCATAGCTGTTTTATATTATTACTCACACCTATTAGTACGAGATGTATGTGTGTGTATCGACATAATTAAGGCATTAAGGCTTTGTCTGGCATTCGGTAATAGTGTTAGTTACAAGGGTGTGTGGGTAATTTCTATTATTTTCGCGGCTTTCTTGGGGAATGGAATAATAGTTTGCCCATTTCCTAGTTTATTATATTTCGAGGGAATGGCTTATGTCACGCGTTATTTAATGCCTACGTTACTAGAAATGTTTAATGATGTATTATGGAAAAAGAACAGAACCGTGTGGAGTGGCTTAAAAGTTGGCCTTTAAGGTGGCCCATACCCAGCAGTGGGTGAAATCGGGTTGCGGATGATGTTGATGAGTCGTATTAACAGTCCCGCACAAATCACACAATCACATCACACTATCACACTTCACATCACACTAATATTAAAAATGCGAAAGTTTGGATGGATAGATGGATGGATGGATGTTTGTTACCTCTTCACGCCAAAACTACTGAAAGGATCAGGCTGAAATTTTGCATACAGGTAAGTCTAACCCTGGAATAAAACTTTTTATCCCATGCGATAGAAATGACCTCAAAACGTTTCCATAGAAACAACGCGTGCGAAGCCGCGGGTAGAAGCTAGTAATATTATAAATGCGAGAGTTTGGATGGATGGATGTTTGTTACCTCTTCACGCCAAAACGACTGAACCGATCGGGCTGAAATTTTGCATTGATGTAGCTCTAAGCCTGGAATCAAACGTTTATCCCACTAAACAGTTCCATCGGATGGACATAACCTTTAAACGTTTCCATAGAATCAGCGCGTGCGAAGCCGCGGGCAGAAACTAGTAAGGAAATAATACTATGTGAAATAAGATGAACTAAGATTACGATGAATTAAGAAACTGAAACTAAGATATAGACTAAACTTGAAAAACTTGAAGTGAACAAAAAATTAACATTATTATTTTATTTCTTAGTTTTACCTATGTATTTTGAATTTCTGAAATGTGTGTCCTGAAATGCCTGAAGGAAATAAAGCATTGAGTTTTAAGCTTTGACAATTATCCAATAGCAAGGTGTCAAAATAGAGCTATCCATAGGATACAAACTAATTAAAACTAAAGTACAATCTAAGAAACAAATCCAATAAACGTCGGCAGGTCTTTAAAATTTTTAATTATGTCTTGTTACACATGACGTCATAACCTTATTTTGTGGAAACACCGGAAGCCAAATGATCTAAAGTTTATTTTTCCTTTGTTACAGAAGAGCACACCTCAGAACTTGCATGGAAAAGTTAAAAGACATGGTCCCTCTAGGCAACGAGAACGCACGGCACACAACACTAGGATTATTAACGAAAGCCAAAAGGTTTATAAAGGTAAGATTATATTTTAATACGCAAACCATGCGGAGGTATGAAAACTGCAACGTGATGAAAGGAAAATCACGATTTTTTGATCTCTCGATGATATTTTCTACCGCCGCTGTCTGCGTTTTTAATGATGGAAATGATGGCGGCGAACACCCAAAAAATAAAACTACGTATTTTTTTAATCCTCAATTAAAAGGGCCACAAAAATACTGCCGAAAAACTGGAATGCACCCGGAATATTCAGTAAAAACTGTTTTCATCTCAATTTCATCATTCAATACACCTTTTTTTACTGCAAACTTTTTCCATAATTCAATTAATTTGTCCGCGACTGAGTTGCGAGACGTTGGAAAGTCGACAATTGATAAATTAGCTTGGACGTGCGAAAACGTTCGTAATTACGTAAAATTACGAAACCTTGAAACTACGCCCTCCATCATAACTCCAGGCATTGTCTATTTGATTTATTAACTGGGCAACCGACGCGACGGCTGAAATTGTATTTTAATGTGGAATCGTTCCTTAGCGAGAGAAAATTACAATTTAGAATCAAAAAGCCATTCTAGTTTTTAATTAATGTCTTTATGAAACCCTCCGCTACATGGGCCAAATTTATATTCGCTTCGCTGGGATATTTTACAACCGCGCCATATTTTACACTCATAAGATGCTAAGCAGGCGAGGCGTGGCGCAGACATTGGGAATACTTAAACCAGACATTGCATAATAACACAATCGTATTTGCGAGATGCAGCTATCCGTCCTACGTACAACTGACAAAATATGATGCTAAGCTAAGGCGCTCCGCACACTAAGGCGCTCCGCACACGGCCGCTAAATCATACATACATTTCGCATAATCACACAATTGAAAATAAACACGGGTCTGTTGGGCGGGAGCCAAGATATTATCCGGTTTTCTCGCTGTTTGCAACCGCCGGATGAACAATAGCTTCTGAATCGGAAGCGAGGCACGCAAACTGATGTATGGGGAATAAGTAAATATGCGAAACTATGCCTAGCTGTAGTTAATAAGCAAATTCACATTAGAACCTCTAACAACATAGTTTGCTAGATCTCCTACTTATAAACTACTTCTACATAAAAGAAACGACCACCATTTGTTAAGCGACATACACTTACTATGTTTCCATATGCAATAAATTCAGTAAACATTTGAAAACAAAGAAAAAGGTACTTGTGACAAAGCACGTGTCAAAAATATCGCGTGCAAAAACATTTTACAGCAATCTATATGAAAATGTGAGGTTCATTTTCATCGCGAAATAACAGGAAATTTCAACGACAACAAACCTAAAAGGATTTTTGAGTTGTTTAATAAATCTCGCGGCACAAAGCACTTGATATTTCTCCTCTAAAGGAAAGTTGAGCGGTTTCTTAAATAGCTGGTGACATTTGATATTTAGAAGCTTCACCGTTTCCTGTCTGGAACATCATTATTATTAACTAGCTCCCGAAACGTTCCGAGAAATAAGCTAGGGCGTTTTCTTTTAAAAAGTTTTTTCATTATCTTGCGAGTTAGATTGGGCGGCGGTGTCGGGGGCATGCCGTTTCCCGTTCTGCGTATAGTTGTGGCTCGTGCTTCGATAAACAAAGGTTCGTGGCAAAGGGTTCTTCCGCCCGGCACCGCTTCCGGCGCGTCCGGCCCCTCGTCCTCTCTGGAGACTCCCTTACGCTACTCGCAGTCGCCATGTTTTTTTTCTTGCGTACGCTTTCAGCTGGTAATGGTAAGTGCTTTGTCATTGAAACACGCCCGCTAGAGTAGGTTCCGGGAACACGTTGCGAGCATCTGATATTTTTCTTAAAATAATATCGCTGTTCGACTCCCTTTTGCTCTCTGACAGATAAGTAGCTATCTGTTTACGTGGCAGCCGTAAATAGAAGGGAAATGGAACTTTGATCAGGTGTTTTTGTTATAACGCGGCTCGGGGCTTCCGTTCCCACAAAGTGCCGTGACAGGCGGTCGTGATTTCTGCTCCATTTCCTGCTGCCTTCCGTCGAGTTATTACTTAGAACGCTTTAAATCGCTGTGTCCGCCCATCGCGTACCTTACGTTGTCAGTAGTTCTTGCTTTACAACGTTACATTATTGTACGAAACGTCACAAATCATGTCCTCCCCGCCCGGTAATAGCTTTTTTAGCATTCAACACTTTGAACATTAATTTGGTATGCAAAGCCGACGGCGTAAGCTAGCGGGGATGTGCGGGGTGGAGAGGGCGTCCGGCCGCTGCGCCCGGACGGACTTGACCGATGGCCGGACGGACGCGCTGCGCATTCGTCACTCCATTGTGCGCCGTGCCTTACGCCTGCTGCCGGTACATAATAGACGGTTTGTTGTGCTGTCATAAGATAGGCAGCGCTGCGGTTGAGGTAACAACACGTATTGGCCGTTATGCGAGGAAAGCGCTGAGCGCTTTGAGGGAGAATTTCGGGGAATATTGCAGTGTTGATGTTTTGATGAAGCGACGTGGTGGAGGCGGAATTATGTTCCTTCCTGGGTACCGTAGATAATATACTGCTACATTTATTATTTTCCTTGTGCTTCAGGCTGAAATTGGCAGTATAAAAAACAAAAATGTAAAATTTTCAGGTAGAATAGGATGCGTAGATACTGAATCGACTATTAATATTACCTAGGCTCTTTTCATAGTAACTGTCGCACGTAGTTTCCCTTCCATTTGCCATTAGTCCTGGCAACACTATTCGTTTTACACGTCACATTAAGCATGATGCTGACGCTCCAGAGTTATGACGCGATATAACTGTTTTTGCTGACCGTACAAATGGGCAACGCTATGTTATTGTCAGGCCTGAATAAATGGCAGTTTTTCGGATGTTCATGATCGAGGGAAGAAATTGCCACTATCAACTTTATGTCCTAATTTACTTGTGTAGTTCGTTTTGTCTATTGCTTTTCTTTATAGGTGTAAGCTAGCGAGGGGTTTAGAAGAACATGTTTTTCGGTTTTTATGACTAAATTACCTTCCTTTGATATAGTCGAGTGATAAAACATTCCTCGACATTCAAGCTCGAAATTGACTTTAAATGGATTAATCAGGAACGGATAGCTAGCAATTGAAGTTGCAGAGAGCGGTTTAACTTTGAGAATAGTTGAAGTAAGTCACTGCAGAGCGCGGCAGAGCTAATAAGGCCCGTCTGCACGTTCCGGTGTCAGCTTCCTCTCACTAATTAATAACTCTATTGTCCCCCGGTTATTGTCGCGCCCCATTCTCCCGTCAATGCCAATTCGCTTCTAGCTCCAGCATAATACGCTTATCCGGTTTTAAACCGGGCCGGAGCGGAGCGTGGACATGTAGTATTCAATTAGAATCGGATCCGGCAGCCGGACAGGCCCTGACATATTGAATTTCAGCGGAATTGAAGCGGCCTGAAGGGCGCACATTCCGGGACAAAGGCAGTTTATAGGGAAAGCCGGAATATCTATTTAATTAAATTTAGGTGCGGACGACAATTGGATTTTGTCCGGTTGTGAATATTTTTCTTTGTTGTGTTTCGGTTGCCGTTTTATTGGCGCAGCAAAGTGGTACATTTCCATTAACTTTCTGAATATATTTATAGAACTCTTCCGTTCTATTTTGGATCCGAATTGTTCCGGACTTTGCTATAGATGTAAAGGGTATCCTATTTAAGCAAGATTTAAAAGCTTTTCCTCCAATCCCCTTTAAGTTCGCTCACCAATGTAAACACCTGTAATTTACGAGTATTTGCGCGTCTACAAAAATAATTATCAATTTTCCCCTTTAGCTATATAATGGCGTAATAAATCCACGGGCAGCATCAAGATTTACAATTTCCGCGGGGTAGGTACTACTACTTCCGGGAGGAGGGGGGGGGGGGACTTGCCGATGCTTTATTTCGGAACTCGAGGTACTTAACACTTGGTACATTTCGGTATCAGTTTCGGAAACTTCGAAATGCAAATAAATTAATCCATTACTATTTCATAATCCTTAACTCAGATAATTAATAATATGTTGATTTCGTATACTCAGGTATTTTTTCAGAAATGAGAACCCAGATCCTTTATGTTTTAGATTATATAATACTAGCTTCTGCCCGCGGCTTCCCTCGCGTCTTACCACTTTAAACAGTAACCTATATTTTCAAATCTTAATCTGTGGTGGCCGGTGAATGGCCTCCTTTAACACTAATTTGACTAACACCCTGGATATAGTATATATAAATAATAATAATGGGGCTATTAATACTTTGTTTTTATTTAGTTTAATGCTGTGTGAATTGTCACACAACATTAAATAGTCCTAAGCTAAGCAGAGCTTGTGTTATGGGTACTAGATAACTGATATACATAATAGGTACAATACACTACATAGATAGATATTATTTATAATACTTATATAAAAAACATCCAGAACACCCTAAACAAATATCTGCAGATCGTACAAACATTTGTCCCGAGGTGGGAAGCGAACCCGCAACCACCTGCGTCGCAGGTGGACCTTCGCCACAGAAGTCGTCATATTAGGAAATAGTATGTATTCTAAGAAATCAAATAACATCGCAAAAATTTTCGACTTCGACGGGACTTGAACCCGCGTCCTCCCCTCAGTACGGGGATGTGATAACCAACTACACCACGAAGTCAAGTGACGTGGGAGTCGAAAATCTCTGCGACATCCTACGGTCTCTAGCGCCGTTAGCTCCACCTACAGGGGAAACATTGAAGTTTATCCAATCCTGTTCAAAGACTAAAGTTACATTTAGTTCGTTTGACGAGAGGTGTCGCGTAGCTTAATTCTAAGGTTTTTTGTTATTATAGTGCGTAACCCCACACTAAGGGTAATTTCTAAGAAAATCGAATCTAAAAAATAGAAGTCGAAAATTTTTGCGATGTTATTTGATTTCTTAGAAATTACCCTTAGTGTGGGGTTACGCACTATAATAACAAAAAACCTTAGTATGTATTCGTTTCTTACATGCTGTAATTTAAAACAAGTTTGAAGGCTAGCCCCTGTAGCCACTCGCGAAAAACGTACGTTAAAAGGTAGTTAAAAAGAATTATAATACCTACTTGAAAATCAAAATGCCCAACCTGTATCACATAGCATGTTTTCCAAACCACTAAAACAATACAATTCATAAAGCACATTAACATAACGCAGGTGTGACTAAACTAACATACTTAGCTAACTAATCTCCGAACATTATCCTAAATAATGAAGCCACGTTGTAAATAGGACAGTGGATTGGGATTGTGTGGTGAATAGTGCACTAAAAGCTATTAGATTTACATGACCGGGAAATCATCTGTGTGCTTACTGTGGGCAGCAGAAACTCATGACTTTGTAATCCCCTATCAAAATGGAGGATAAAAAATTAAAATACGTTTGAGGCCCGATAATATTGTTTCTGTACGTGATAGTAAGTAAAGCCGAACCTAACGTACCGATTAAAATGCATTTTTTAAAACTTATTCATACAAAAAGGTATGATTTAGTTTTCTAAGCTATTTTTGGTGCAGTTCGGTGCATATTCATCATATCATACGTATTCATCAGCTCTCAGAGTTTCAAAATAGAATCGTCAAAGTTTTTTTTTCATTTTCAAATAATTTGCTTGTGGACAGTTTGCAGTTTTCAATAAAACTTTTGGCTGCCATGCGCATTATGTTATTGTTACTCAAACTGTCAAAAAAACTGTTGCCCCATGTTGCACATCGAAAACAGAATGACTGACAGTACTTTTAGTGATGTTACTAGTAGAGTAAACTGTGATAGTGCGGTGAACAGTACCTACAAGAAATCTTTGCCTACAAGCTTAAGCTGACTAGTATCTAACCGTGGCTTCCCACGCGTTATTTCTATGAAATGAAATAAAATAAATAATAATAAATAATGCTGGACAATTCACACAGCATTATCTAGCCCCAAGGTAAGCAGAGCTTGTGTTATGGGTACTAGATAACTGATATACATAATATAATACACTACATAGATAGATATTTTTTATTATACATAGAAAACATCCAGAACGCCCTGGACAAATGTCTGCAGATCGTACAAACATTTGTCCCGAGGCGGGAATCGAACCCGCAACCTCCTGCGTCGCAGGCAGACCTTCGCCCGCTGCGCCACAGAGGTCGTCTAAATGAAAAATAAAAAGAATAAAAAAATGAAATGATATTTACTGTAGAAACTGTGTGTATGGACACGTTTAAATTATTTATCCCATTGAATAGAAACAGCCTTCTAAAAGTTCCATGGGAACTGCTATGGGATAAAAGGTAGCCTGTGGGCTATTTCAGGTCTAGCCTACATCTATAGAAAATTTCAGCACGATCCGTTCAGTAGTTTTGGCGTAAAGAAGTAACAAACATCCATCCATCCATCGAAACTTTCACATTTATAATGTTAGTGTGAATCTCTGAAAACATCGGCTATGTCGTGGATTGTCAACACTTAGACACTTAGACTTAGCTTAGACAAGTTTAAAGCATACTACGATTTCGCCTCCAAAACCTTTATGGCATATAACAGACTATACAATGTGGAGAATTTTTCGATAAACGGCCAATGTACATAATCCTGTTAAATAAGTTCATCGTTTGTATAAATTGTGTGTACGATAAAGAATTAAAGGTATTTCCGAGGTATCGTGTATCTATAAAAGCTTGCCAGTAGCACGAATAGACAGAAGGAAGCTTAACTTACGATGTTTGGCAAACCATTCGAAATATTATGATGATTTATTTTTTTGAATTGCGAACTTCTTCATTCAAACTTTTTGAACCGTCACAAAAGTGAAACGTCACGCTCGTATCAGTTATACTGAATCGGGGCTACTCGGCACCTTAAAGTTTTCACTTCTATTGTGTGGTCATAAACATAGGATGTATGTTTATGATTCTTATATAATATTCTTTTGAATTATTTTTACTGGATCTACAGAAGGTTTTTACTGAAGTTTTTTACGAACGGCTTAATTTAAAAAATTTACGAATAGCTATAAAAAGTTCTTTAACTTCTGATGTATTTAAATTCCGTATTATGATTATAGGCAATGCAATGAATGCTGCACGAAAGGAGCACTTAAATCTTTATTACTTGTCATATCATAAATACGAAGGCACTAAAGTGCACATCTTAACCCCGAATTCTCGCAATTTTTTAATAGTTTAACATTGTATTTTTGTATTTCTTTATTAAGGCGAATAGTAGGGTGAATAGTGGCGCCACTACACATTTAATTTAATCATTAAGTTATACAAAGGAATTATCAAAAAATCGATACCCATCACAAGCTTTTATTTAATGTATCTGTAATAGTTTTGTTTTGTGTTATTCAATCAAAAACCTTGTTTGGAGAGCTTGGTGGCCACTAATAGGAACTAAACTCTTGAAACAAGTATCTGCCTAAATAATACAGTACAAAACTATTAAAGATACATTTAAAAAAAGCTTATGATAGATATCGTCTACGCGCAGTCCGATTTTTTGATAATTCCTTTAATTACGTAATTATAAAATTAAATATGTAGTGGTGCCACTATCCACCCTACTATTCGACTTAATCAAAACTTATTCTCTTCTTATTTCTACGACACTTTAACACACAAATAACTTTGGTAATAATGGTAAACAGCAAAAGATAGGACATACATTTTATACCTGAATCTCCCGACAGGTTGGGTTCATGTATGCTATGTAGGAAAAATATGCACTAGTGAATCTGTGTTTTAGTAGATTTGAGTACTTGACCTATTATGTAGTAGTCACTTTAAGCTCTAGGCAAATATCAAAGTAGTCAAATTGTGTTCTAGACCGTCCAAGACCAACCCACTTTAACTCGTGGTTTGTTTATTGTCGAATCATAGAATCAATGCATAGAAGAAGGCTTACAATGATAGTAAACACAAACCAGGTGTAGCCATCAAAATACGACAAATTAGTCTCAAACTTCTATTCGTATACGAGCGCTCATGTGCGTGAAAGCTCACAGTTAGATTCGGTTTAGCTTCAAAATTAAGAAAGTTGTTGTATGAGTCTGCCCCTCTGCTTTGACAGCAGATAGTTTTCCCTCCATGTTTCAATCTAAATCTATCAAAAAATCAAAACACTTTTAGCTGCTCAAATCTACGCTTACATTTTAGTTAAAGTCAGAATATTTAAGTATACACAAAAAACCGTAAAGGAAACTTACCCCCTAATACTCAAACTCTTCTTCTTCTGTTTTATTTTTGGCTCTGCATCATGGTTTGACACAATTCTGGCAATGTCAGTTTTAGAACGAATAAGATTAAATTTTATGGAGGTTGAGTTTGTAATAATCAAAATAAAAAGAGGATAATTTAATCTCAATCAAGTTTATTATTTACAAAAGCAAACATAAACAACCATAATAAATAATAACCATAATAAATAATAACCAAAATAAATAATAAAAAGCTATTCAAAAACCACTAAAATTAACTATCATTCTGCGTATGAACAAAATTCAAACTCAACTTAGATTTAAGCACGTCTAAGTGACAAATTCTTGACAGATTTCACTGAAAACTGTCAAAAAATCACGACTCACACATCACGTCTTCTATTCTATTCAAATGAAATATCTATAACTGGACTAGGCCACTAACCTCTAGTTAATATCCGTATTAATCAAACAAGTTGTACAGACATTTTATTTTAATTAAACAATGCAGTGAACAATAATAATTACCATTCGTAATTAAGCCTCGGATATGGCGTGAGCGGCTCGCATGTTCTCTGCAATGTGTCTGATATATTAATAGCTGTGTTGATAAATGTACAAAAGTTTGACATCATAAATATACAGCACGCTTTTACTTGGCACTGAATATTATTGGACACCAGCTGTTGCCCGCGGCTTCGCATGCGCTTTTTATGAAGCGTATTGCGTCTCCAGGATACCGTTTACCTCTTTGCCAAATTTCATCAAGATACGTTTAGCCGTTTAGGCTTGAAAATTAACATACAGGCAGACATACAGAAAGACAGAGTTACTTTTGTATTTATAATATTACATAATATTATTAGTAGCCTAACTTAAACAACAGGCTCCTTTTTTAGGGCTTTACTCCCGATTTAGGATTTAAAGAAGGGTTGATAAATTAACACATCACGTCCAACGAGAAACCAAACATAGATAAAAAATCCGTGTATGTAATGTTATCTATTTTTGTTAAATTGTGATTGAATTTGTGGTGTTGTCATGGTTGTCATAATAATATCTGCTTTGTAAAATACTAGACGATCGCCTCGTGGTTTCACCCGCGTAGTTCCCGTTCCCGTGGGAATCCCGGGATAAAATATAGCTTATGTCACTCCCTGAAAAGTAAGCTTCCTAACGGTGAAAGAATTTTTCAAATCGGCCCAGTAGTTTCGGAGCCTATTCAATACAAACAAACAAACAATCAAATCTTTCCTCTTTTTAATATTAGTATAGATGAAAATTAAACAGAATGTTTTTCTCCAGCAATGAAACGAAATACATAATTCAATTA
This sequence comes from Eupithecia subfuscata, assembly GCA_963564075.1. Lineage (NCBI taxonomy): Eukaryota > Metazoa > Arthropoda > Insecta > Lepidoptera > Geometridae > Eupithecia > Eupithecia subfuscata. The sequence goes on along the minus strand of OY751109.1, from coordinate 14,414,743 downwards.
TTTGCTAAAGGTACATTCTATGGATAATATAATATTTAATGCTTCGTATGTAAGAAGTCACAGATGTATTTGCTTTTTCTATGCAAATATTTTTTCCGTTCACTGATGTGTCTTTTAGTAAGGTAGGTACCCTACCTACCACGCTTACGAAGTAGCGGGTAAGCGGCTAATACGTAAATAATAATAACTATGATTGTCTCGCATTATTCAAAGCTCTCCTCGCTCATTGTTCGTAATTCGTATCCATGTTTTTCGCTGTCATATTCATTTTAAAATGAAACACGTAATTATTTCAGGAACAATTTACCTTCAACCGCAGGACTATTATCGTTTCCGTGAAATTTCCAACTGCTAATAAATTAAAGCTTTAGAATAGGTTAAATCTTTAATTACGATTCCGTGCCGTTTGAAATCACTGTCTTCTAGATAGATACGTACAATAATAAAGGTAAAAGCAGATTGAGCACACGCCGCGAACGTACGCGATCAAATGTAGACAATATCGGAATTCGTGACGTACCAAAGATCAAGTATGACTACGTTTTGTGACGTACGTTAAGGCTCCTCTTCCCCGAACACTAGCGCCGCCACATATTTCATCTTATTATTACGTCGAAGAAAGGAAATTCCAAAAATTACGTTGGGCAATTTGTGAATCATATCATAAGCTTTTTTTTAATGCATCTGTAATTTTTTTATTTTTCTAGCTTCGACGTAATAATAAGATAAAATATGTGGCGGCGCTAGTGTTCGGGGAGGTAGAGCCTTAAGTGCGTCTCTAGGCCATTTCATAAAATAAAGTTTTTTAAACGTACGCTATCAGAACAGATGTGTACTGTAAGTGTACTCGTTTTGAACCAGTTTCTCAATGCGTCGCGGACACGGTTAGTGTTGTGTGTCGTCCGAGTGTGTAGATGGGCATTAGAATTTCCGAAGAACAAGTGAGGGTAGTTGCAAAAAATGCTTCCCTTGCAGTCATCCCGTAAGCCGACCTGTTGAAATGTCGGGAAAAATAAAATAATTGGAAAATATAAAAATATTTAGTTTTTATATTTCTTAAAAAAGGGAACAATCTCACAGTAAAACATGCGTGATTAAAATTAGAAGCAGAAATCTCTAAGCTGTCTGTGCCTTAAATAAATGAATTTTTATTATTATTAAAAAAAAAGAAATGCCGAAACTCTTCTGAACCTGACAACGATGAAGTTCTAGATCTGAATTAACATGTAGGCTCCTTTCTATCCCGCAAAAAGGTGCGCGAACCCGCGGGAAAAAGCTAGTATTTCATAATCCTATTCCTATCCTATGAAAACATTACAAAAATACCATAAGTTTGGATAACACTTAACTAGAAAAACCACTCCACTACCAACCATTAGCGGAAATCTACTCAACCTGCCAATAACCCTTTTGTATCACCAAATTCGTACACGCAAAAGGTTTCTGCCGGTAATAGATCACTGTTGACTTTCGTCTAAAGAATAAGTTATTTATTTCTTGTCGATTCGGTCGGACAGTGAGCGATCGCGCCGAGTCGAGCGGACACGTATCGCGGCGAGGACATAGGAGGCGGTAGGGTTGCCTAAACGCATTAGATCTGAAATAAAAAGTAACAGATTTTCTAATATTTACCAACTAGCTTCTGCCCGCGGCTTCGCATGCGTATTTTCGGTAAAATAAGTAGCCAATTATCTAAGTAAGGCTATGTTCAAACTGTTCGCCAAATTTCATCTTGATCTGTTCAGTAGTTTTGGAGATCCTAGGTAACATAAATTTCACATTCTTTCGGCTTTACAATATTAGTAGGATAATGTATTTTATTTATTCTCATGGCTTAGTTGAAACGTAGGTTGTGGGTTCAATTCTGGCCGCGGCACAATTTTTTTTCTATGTCTGTTCGCATAGATGTTGTTGTGCGAAGTGTCCAGCATATTTTTATAATAGCAGCGATTTAACCCTTTCAGTCCCTGTGGTTACATTTGTACACATTAAAGTTTTTTAGAATGAAACACTTATAAAAGATTATATTGTATTTTATGGCGATTGTGATCGTCTGTACACATTAAAAGCTATAGAAAAAACTACGAATTTTGGAATATTTTTTTTTCAATATTTTCTTAATCAAATTTACCCCCTTTATCAACACAAATTTTATCACGACTGAATTTGAAACGAAAAAAAAATCAGGTCTGAAAGGTTAAGCGTTGTACATGATTCAAAAACTTGGAGATTTTGTCGTAGGAAAATACACTGTTACATTTGCGCCTAATGCTAACATAATTCTAAGGAAGATAATCTAAAGGCACTTAAGGAAATTGTCCGTGACGTCATTTAGACATTTCAAGGCGAAAGGAAAATTGTTACTGGCATGTGTCAAAGGAAACAAGATTCTATGCGTATTTATATAAAGCTAAAAACATCGTCATCATCTAAGCGGAAACCATCATCATAGATCTACGGTTTTCTATAGACCCGAAATCCACATATGGGCTATGGCCCGTACGGTACGGTACGATACAGAGTATATCGAGATAGTGTGCGTTCCCATAGAAAAAATAAAAACTTAACTTTTTTATCTACACTAATATTATAAAGAGGAAAGATTTGTATCTTTGTATGTTTATAACGAAAAGACTCAAAAACTACTGGACCACTTTCAAAAAATATTTCTCCATGAGAATGCTGCCAATATCCCTGAGTAACATAGGCTATATTTATATGTTTAAAAAATAAATGTCGACCCGTGCGAAGCCGGGACGGGCCGCTATTTTAAATATAAAGATCCTAGTAGACGTACCTATATTGCCCTCACACAAAACTATACTTAGGGGGAAAAATTGCTATAAAAAATCAAAATTTGTAAAATACCTGTAGAAATAAAACTTTTTATTATTTATTTTATTTATTATATCTTTTGTGCGGGAGAGGCCTTTGCCAATTATCATTTGTATTTGTTTGTCGCTTGTTTAATACAAATTACAAAAAAACCTAAAATAAGCACGTATGGCATAACATGAGAAATGAAAAATCTTTCACCTCCTTTATTCCCGCTACAAATCGCCTAACACGATCCAAGTCTTAATTTATAAAACTCTCGCCAGTGCTGCTATCTGTATTAATCACCGCGTAATTTACCTGCAGGTGTACTAACTCCTTGCTAAAATATTAAGAGGCAGAATCCTTAAGGTGAGTATAAACTAAAGCAAATGCTTTTTTGCCTAGAGCATTTCAATGTAATGTAACTGTCTTACGAATGCTACAATACAGATCACTGTTCAGTTGCCTCGAGCATTTCCATGTAATGTAACGTTTTTGCGAATGCTCAACGCTGTGTTCGACGTAATGCTTACGACGAGTGAGCATTTACCTGTAACATTTCTTTGTACCTTGCGTACACTTTCCCTCTTCCCGCGCACCTCACGCACCGCTGTCCCCCGTTACCCGCGCTCGTGTTTTTGCTCGATAAAATGTTACACCAAACGCTCGTTTGTTTTCACAAGCCTTTATTTACCTTGCAATGTATGTAACTATGTTTGTACGAGTGGAATCTTGCAACTCAATTTTAAAGCAGATATCTTCAACTGATTGAGCTGAAATTTTGTATACACGTTTAGTATGGATGACAATAAATTAAAACCATTTTTCTTTAAGTTTTTTAAATACCTAAATAAATATTTAAGAAAAAACTTATTTAAAATAAAGGTAATATCGAGCGTCACTGTCGAAGTGTGGTTCGAGTCAATTTAAATACAGTGAATGCTCGATATTCTGTTACAAATAAATGCTCTAGTATATAACTTAAGGCTTAATGGTGAGCGAACTGATAGTAGATGATAACCTACTAATATTATAAAGCCGAAAGTTGAATTTTTGTTACCGGTAACTGTACTGAATAAATCAATATGAAATTTCGCATACACTAAGACCCGAGTTTACCAACAGATGGTTAAATTTTAAACGGTTGTTTTGAAGTTTTTGACACAAGTTTTCATACATTAAACGTCAAAGTTAATCGACAAAGCTGCCTAATTGTCCGATTATCTCTTGGTGAACACAGATTTTAGAACGTAGTCTAACTTAAACAATAGGCTACTTATTTTACCGAAAATTCGCGTGCGAAGCCGCGGGCAGAAGCTAGTTAGAAATGTAACACCACCAACTTCCTGGCTCCTGGCTACTGTGAGTATTTCTTGCTAGAAAAACCCCAATAACAACTATTGGCCCGACCCGGGATTTGAACCCAGGGCCTCATAACCAGCGGTTGAACAAGCTGATCACTAGACCAACGAGGCAGTAGTACCGCATAACGTACTGCGTAGTAATGAGACCAAGGCTTTACATAAGTTACTCGTACTCTCCAGGAAGTCCGCGAGGAAGAAGTACGAAGCAGTTTTATCCTGTGATAAAGTGGTTCTAGTTAAACCAAATCCTACCCCCAATTATAAATTCTCAAAGTCCTATAACTTCAAAGACAGAGTGTAACGAACTCTTCAGCTGAAAAAGTTTAACAAAAACTTCGTCTGTTGACAGGAAGGCACAGAAAAAATAACGTTACAAGAAGAATGGGAACTAACTTAAAACTTTTAATTACACGACCAACCTCAACGGATACCGTATTCTAAGTCCTTAGAAATAAGAGCAAGATTTCCGGACACTTGTACCGAATATAAATGGAGCCAGTCGGTATTTAAGTGCTCAATCAATTTTCCCGAGTTGCTAGCCCAAGGGAAGGGAAATTCTCTATTTGTAGTGAAAAATAGTACAAATTCTCACACCTTGGAGCTTTCAGAATGTAATTCGAGTTTTTCGATAGAGAAATGGGCTTTAGTACTTTATATTTACCTTTGCCTAACATATATCGATACCTTCAGTGCCTAGTGCTGCCTTATCTGGTAATAGGTTCTACGCATGACTGATGCCAAACGTATTGCTTTTTACTTCGAAAAGCTTTTACGAACTGCGTATATACCTATGCGTAAAATTCAACCACCTAGTTGGATAAGAATGATTGATTAATTTTCCACTTCTTAACCCACTGAATAACCAATTTTTGTCTAGACACAAATGTATTGATTATCTTCTTCTTCTTTTATCTCTGTCTCTACATCTGTTTTGACACAATTCTGCCAAAATCAGTTTCAAGTAGCGCACTTATGGCAGAATTGTTGCTAACAAGCACAGCAAGCCATAAACAAAAGAAGAAGAAGAAGAACGAATAGGATTAAAATTACAGTTAAACAAAAAAAAAGTTGTGTTTAAATTATACTATTTGAGGATACAAGGCTACGGTGGGTATCTGACAGTTTTCGATGATATAAATCGGGGCTGGCAAACTTTCCTTTTATAAACTGCAAAAAATTCATTTCCGCACCCGCTCTCCAATCCTACTGAAAACAGGCTCTAGAATTTATGATACTTTTCTTTAAAATTTGACTTGTGTATGGGCTTATTTTGTAAACCTTAAAAAAAGTTAATAATTTTGATTTTAATACTTTTCTGCAATTTACCTCAACCTCAACCTTAACGGCCTATATTGGTCCACTGCTGGACGCAGGCCTCCCCCTGATAAGCGCCTTATTAGCTTTTACATTGAGGGGTAATGCCCATAATCCCCACGCTAGGCATGCGGGTTGGGGATCGCAGTTCGGTGGTAGAATTGTTCTGGAGGGGGCGCTGCTGCCCGCCCCCCGTGGATATCCCTTAGTCGCCTCTTACGACACCCGTAGGAAGATATTCGGTTGGTGCAAATTCTAAGCCGGCACCACACAGCTGCAATTTACACCTTCCTGTAACGGTTACCTACCTTATAATCAGAACCTTTGCCTGTACTGTAATTAAATAAATAAATAAATAATGCTGGGCAATCCACACAGCATCATCTAGCCTCAAGCTAAGCAGAGCTTGTGTTACAATACATTACATGGATAGATATTTTTTTATTACACATAGAAAATACCCAGAACACCCGGAACAAACATTTGCCGATCGGACAAACATTTGTCCCAAGGCGGGAATCAAAACCGCAACATTCGGCGGACCTACGCCCGCCACGCCACATCGGTCGTCAAATTTGCAATAATATCTGAAAGTAGCTCCTAAAACATGATCTTACAATACTTCAGTAACTTCGAGAGATTTATGTATATCAGTTATCGTAGTTTAGTACAGTTTGTCTGTATGCGGCCAGTCTAAATCATGGCGCGCAAACCGCACTCATTTCCGAACTGCGGCCCTCTATCACTGGAATGGTTATTGCAAATTGAAACTTTCCTTTATTACACCTAGGTGTAGATATATCTAGGGGTAGGTATTACGCACGATTTGCTCACATTTAAAATATTTATATTTAAGGTAGGTGAAATGCTGGGCATGGTTAAGAACAGAAGAATTACGAAAATGCTTTCGATTCGAATGCATAGGTTATTTTTATCGATTAACAACGTAAAACGGATATAAATTAATGTATTTCCTCAACGGGTAAAGCTTTTCACTAATTTAGTGCGTTTCATGCAATATCTTACATGCCACGTCAACGAAGCTTCAGAAAAAAGGAGCTACTATATAGAAAAATTTTACCGACCGGGGCGCGGCGCTAAGACATGAACTCCATCGCTGCTATAAGATAAAATATGGCAAAATAAACATGGTTTTACGTAACCATCTTTATAATTTGAAGCTGTATATCATACTTCCTACTGTTCCAAGTATAGTTGCCTATAACAATCGCCTCACGGAGTACAGTCCCCTCTTATCGCGTCGATTCCAATCGCTGCTTGTCTAGTGCCTGCTTTTATTGCCGTAGCAAATGGCGTAGATACGATGGCGATGGAGAATCGACTTGTGAAGTTTAGATTGATTGCCACGCTAATGGACTCTTAATCCATAAAAAAGTCATTTCATTTTGATGTTTATTTATCGTTCTGTAAATCTTATTGGCAATGCTAGATCTATTTGTTGTCCGAAATAAAAGATTTTTATTTTATTTATTTAATGCTGATAGCGTTTTGGGGACGCTTCCAATTGTTGATGTGGATCAGTTGTGAAGTACCCCCAGATTGTTTGCCACAGTCTGCAGTTAGCTCAATAATTCTATTATATTTATATATCAATATATATAATGGAAGTGTTGAGAGTTGAGAACACTCGTTCTAATTGGTTTCCATTCGTTATATTTACAATTTTCTTTTTGGTAAGGCACATTTACGGCACCTATTTTATTCCCAGTTACGGCACCCAAAAAGAAGTAGTGTCTAGTGATGGGGTTTTGATATAACTGTAACTTTTGCAATAAGATTTTATGTAAGATAAACGTAGGTACATAGTTTTAAAACTAGGTACCAGGTAGAAGCACTTACCTAAGTGTTTCTCTTTTACGAATAATTATTAAGAATGAACGTTTACTGACTAAAATTAGATTCGAAGGTTGGTTTCGATGAAATGATATAAAACGCCGCGTAAAATCACATTCTTCATATATTTTCACTTTTACTCGAATAGGCAATGTTTGATAGGAAATGGAACGGCTTGGCCGGTCCGTCTCGAAGTTCCTCGAGTGTTTACTTTCTTTTAATCGGATTAGTTTCTTTACGAGCGCTTCTATATTTTTTCCCCGAGTACCATTTCCTTCACAACGGCCCAAACGATCCGCCACTTAAAAATACGAGAAAACTTCTTAAACGACAGTTTTTAAGAGATGCCCCGCGAAAAATGTATAATTAAATAATCCCCGAGCAACAGGAAGAGCTCTAAAAGATTTAATTATTCTCCTTTTTTATGATACAACAAAACGCAGTGCTCCAGGGCCGCTATTCATAAGTTGGGCAATAAAGAAAATTTGGGCAATAAACGGGAAGATAGGGGCATTAGGGGAGGGTAGGCCATTAACCGGGACTTTGGTATTGTGGCGAAATTAATATGTGGACCGGTACGGACTCAGGCACCTTCTAAGGGGCTAAGAGGCTAATCCAAGAAATTTTGCACCTTTTGCTAGTTAATGTAACGAGTTGGTAGATTTAAAAGCGTTTTTTTTAGTATTTCCTTTATTTTGTACCCATAACACAAGCTCTAAACAAATAATGCTGTGGGAATTGCCCAGCATTATTAGTTTATTTACTTATATTATTTTATTTATTTAGGGCTGTCGTCGTTAGTAATCTTTGGAAAGTAACTTATAAAATCTTGTGGCCAATAAACTTAGGTTGGGCATCCTGTTATGTAATTTTAAAAGCAACAGCTATTTCAATTGTTTAATAAATAGTAAATTAACTCAGCGAGAGAAAATGTACTTAAAAGCTCAGATGACTGCTTTCTCAAGAAAAGACTTTAGTCTTATTGACATATTTATAAGGTGATTTATTTACTTATTTATAAGGTCTTTGAGAAGGAATGGATAACTTCAATGTTACTTACCCCCTGTAGGTGGAGCTAACGACACAAGAGCCATAGAACGACTTAAAAGATTTTCGATCGGTCTGGTGGTTGACTTGGTAGTGTAATTTGCAACGCATTTATTTGTAATCTGTATGTAAAAAAAAGTTGTCTGTGTGTAAAATTGTTCTACCTTATCTCATTTACAAATAAAATGGGCACTTAACGTTCACTCAACCAGTCTATGGATCTGATACGACCGCCCTAGACCATTCCCTGAGTCCGTCCCGCGTGCCACGCAGGTAACCCCGTATCGTGCCTATATTATCACTAGCTCGCCCCCGCCGCCGCTCTCGTTTTACGTTAAGACCGCCCCGGAAACCATTCCCTGAGTCCGTCCCGCGTGCCACGCCGGTAGCCCCGTATCGCGCCTATATTATCACTAGCTCGCCCCCGCCGCCGCTCTCGCTTTCCTGAGTTATGTTAATGTGATCCAAAGGTCGACTCGTACGAGCCCTGTAGGGCACGTGTAGCCAACGTGGCATAGAACCTTTTCGTTTTAACCTGATGCAAAAAAAGTCTGACTCGAATATCTCAGTACCTAGCTCCCAAAGATACTAGTAGACTACGTTTCTAGCTACCACACGAATCGACCAATAGTGTATATGCATAGATTTTTTTTTATCGTTTACTTATTTAGTTTAATACATTAACGCAAAAAAATATAACACCCACAAAATTTTAAAATATTAACGTAAAACAAAAAGTAAAATTGCACTCAGTTTCGGGTGTACTTAATGTCGAATGCTAAATTAATTTTACTGAGTTAATATCAAAACACATCCAAATACCATCCGTCAATCTCACAAAATCTCATGATTCACTAATAAAGTCCTGTGATCTCATCTTGTTTAAAACGCCAGTATCCAATAACTTTAATGAATGCATTTACCGTACAACATTCCCTTTATCCATGTTTTACTTTCATTTTTCGAATTGAGTTTTTCCTTAGATACTCTTTTCTTAGATATTCACAATATTTTTCGCCGCCTCAGCTGGCTATCTCTTTTTTCACGCCCTCTTCAAAAGTAACGTCCCATATCATTGAGAGGCTATTTTTCAGGCAATAATTAATATTATTCAACTTCATTATGAATGTAAGCGGGTTAACTACGAACCTATTTTGTGTTGGAAGAACACCAACGTTTCATCCAACACAAAATAGGTTCGTAGTTAACCCGCTTACAATCATAATGAATTATTCAACTTGTTCAAAAGGAGGGTTAAGATTTCTAATGTTTCTGACATTTGGATAGGTGTAGTATGATAATGTAAAAAATACTTATATCCGACTGCAGGTGATTTTAGGCTCTGTTCTACAACTTAGGGTAAGAATAACACAACCTTAAGGTAGAATGATTAGAATAACATAAAGGTAAGTTGGACTTTGTACAGTTCGGAAACTTAGTACGGCGTTCGGCGTGTTTATATAACCTTCCTCAAATTTAAACTAATATTGTTGTAAGTAGTTGTTGGCACGGACTATTATTATATATTATGTTATGTATTATATTATGTATATCAGTCATCTATTATCCATAACACAAGCTCTGCTTAGCTTGGGGCTAGATGATTATGTGTGGATTGTCCAGCAATATTTATTTATTTTATTTATATGTTCTCTGGCACGGATGTTGACTTGTGTACCAGTGATTTTGAAGGGTAGTTCCCATTTGTTTTATGGAACATGACATCATCGAACAAAATGACACATTTTCTTCCCTATTTTTTCCATGGAACTACATACTATCTTTCCACCCGAGTTTCATAGTTTCTTCAACCTTACGTGACATAGACTTGAATATCTGGTAATTAGTTTTTAAGAGGTCGCCTTGCATTAAATTTTACTTGATTGAAATATGTATATTTGGCTAAGGTGATTGCAGAAACTTTTGAATCATAGTTATCAAGGCGGTATTCCAAGTGACTTGTGAGTTATTTAGTGGTCATCATTGCACTTGCAAAACTGCGGAAATTGTATGTAAATCATGAATAAAAATTATTAACTTACTTACATTAAAATCGAAGTTTCCGATTCGTTTTCGTGCAAACGTTAATCTTATGCAAGCGACATAAGAGTCGGTTTTGTACATAACGAAAACGAAATGAAAAGAATAAACGAATGATCGATTGTCCTTTACCGAGTAGACCCGCTACCACCGCTACCGAGCCATCGACACGGAATTTGACTAAGATTCGCGCGAACTAATATTTTATCGGTTTTTAATATATTCGGCGTTCTGCAAGGAAATGAACCACCAGAAAAGTAGTTTGCCATAAATAGTAAAACATTTTCAACAATTTTCTGTAAACATTGAGCATACCAGTCTTCAAATCATTCAATCAATTTCTGAAAATCAACAATGCTGAGTCCTTATCATTTTCATCATTATCACGTCACCTAAGTACTTTCTTTGTATCACCTTCTTTTAAAAAAAATTGGTTGTCTGTAAAGTCGGTTTACTGACGATAGTTGAACGTGACAACGTCGATGGAATGGTAGCATTTGATACTCGATCAAAACATGTAAATGTACTATAGTATAGCAGCTGTCCACGCAGACGCATCGCTCACTCAAGTAGGAGAGAGACGGATGTCGAGCGCTCTCGCTTGCACTTCAAGCCTACCTCGCTCTGAGGCGTTCCATGTATCGCCTCAGAGCGAGGTAACGCCGCATGACGTCATGTTTTTTCGTGCGTGCAGCCGGCTCTATCGAATTATAAGACGTTGTCACGTCAAAATGTTCTTTGTTTAGTATCCATTATGTGTCTAAGTTCTGGCACTTATAAGATTTAAGATAAGTCTCATCTATGACCTAGATGCAGTTTTGATAAATAAACTCCTTTATTTTCATGAAAATTCTAACTTTTAACACGTGCGAAGATACGTCGCCGACAAGCGATCGTCTGACCGGTTGTGATTGGCATCCCGTCTATGATACCGGGATCTTTGCTGCAATGGATCATGTGACATTCATGTCACGTATGCGGGAGATCGCTGAATAGTTTATGATTTTGTAGTAGGTACCTACCTAGCTGTCCATTCTGGGTTGTTGCGTGCAAGCCAGTGGCTTTGCTGACGTGGTACCAAGAATGCAGCACTATCAAACTGTATTAAAAAAAAAATGGGTTGTCTGTAAAGTCGGTTTACTGACGATAGTTGAACGTGACAACGTCTCAGAGCGAGGTAACGCCGCATGAGGTAACGCCGCATGACGTCATCTTTTTTCGTGCGTGCAGCCGGCTTTATCGAATTATAAGACGTTGTCACGTCAAAAATATACAGAAGGGTGTGTTTCATAAAAAAAGTACCACGTAGGTATTATGGTGGGTTGCTATATAATTTCCAAAATATTTGAGGCACTAATATTTGCTTGTATTACAAGATGCGGTCACGTAAAAGCAGACGTTTACGATTTTACGTCGTATTTGACGACATTATGTTATGTTAGACCTTCGTGATTAATTGTCGGCCACTTTCCATCAGGTGAGATTGTGGTCAAACGTGGGCCTATTGACTTTAATAAAATGTTACAGCTAGTTGTCTAGTCTAAAAATATATATTTTTTAACACATTCACGCGTCGTCGCCGTGACACACTGGCGATACTGGACGTGCGTCATGGGCAATGGAAGTGTTAGGACACACACAAAATCCTTACCTACAATATAACACAGTCGTCACCCTCTACAGTTCGTTTCCTTCTCTAAATAGCGTCTATTGTGTTTCCATCAATTATTTCTTCGTTTCCCTGTACCATCTTAACCTAGTTAAATAAATCCCGTCCCTAGATAATAATTACGTGCCCGCGGTCTCATGTAACGCCGCCATTTAGATTTCTGTCAGCCGCGACACTTTTTCACGGGAAATTTAATAAGCGCCTCAATTTGAAGTCTACCCGTAGGCCTTCGCCTTAATTCCGAGCCAGGGTTGCCATTAAAATGACACAAAATATTGCGAGAAAGCTTCTAATCTTACCAATGTAATCTACCTTCATTGTTCCGGCCGGTCAAATTAGATGATTTACAAGGAAATATGAAATAAGAACCAAATAAAACAAAGTATTTTTTTTATTCAAAGGTACTTTTCGATTTCAACTTTTCGAACTCAAAAGATACCTACATTTTTTGAGTTGCGTAGCTATTTTTGGAGTTGTGATTAATTGTGATTGATCTATTTTGTTTACATTATTGTTAAAACCTAATCATTTATTCGCAAACATGGGTCACAATGATGTAGGTTATTAAGATTGGTAACCATCAGACATGTTTTTTCTTAATCTAGGGCATACAAAATGGGTGGGAGTCGACAGTAGGCATCTAAAAATAAAATGGTTGTTCTAATATTAGAACAATATGTATATGTATCAAGAATAAGAATGCTTGCTTGTGTAGATACATAGATATAATTGAAGAGTCTTATTCTTTTAAAAGTTAATCGGACAATTACATTTTAATTGACTTTTTGACAGAAGTTTTCTTATTTTTTTACGTCAAAGTTATGCGACGAAGCTCTTTGAATTATCTTTTCAAGTACACTACCCGTGTTTTCTCAAAGACCTTTAGGCACTAGTGGTGCACATGGCACGTACGCACATCTAAGCTACAAAAGCTAGCCCTCCCAATCAGAGCGCTTTGGCAGCCCTAATCTGTCTTACACAATTACGCAGGGCGCCGAACGCATCTTAGCTCAAGGCGCAACGTGACTAGTTCAAACAAGACAGCCCTGTGTAGTTCCACATATAGGTATTAATATCGCTCAAACAATTCCAAATATGATCCCTACATAAACCGAATGATTTCACAACCTTACAAGGATTTAAACCAAAGCAGTAGCTACTAAATAGGTATCTGTACCTCACGTATGTCAGATAAAAGCCACATAGATAACTTTCATATTTATTTTGGTTGGACGAAGACTCAAATTCCCACTAGATTCATCCCATTGCGATTCGTAATCGGCAGATTCATATACTGCCAATATAGCACTATCAAAAAACTTTCCACCTCACTCAGCAACCCACCGACCGTGAGGAGCGCTTGTCATCGAGCCCCGGGGTGGGCACGAACTAGTTATCCGAACTAGCTAGTAAATGCCGATGTATGACATTTTGTACAGCGCGCCTACAAAACTCGCCTGTACAAAAAAGTAAAGTTTCATACAAAAAGTGGTGTAGCTTAGTCAGGTCATGCTAGCCCCTCGCGAGCCGCATTCACGTTACACTTCCCCCGATCATTCCCCGAGCATCGATGTCGTGATTTATTTTTGTTTTCACGTTGTAGAAAAACTCGGAATTATAAGGTTGGGACCGCGTTATTGCCCATAAAACCCATAATGACTCGCGCCGCGCCACCGCGCAAGGGTAGTGTTTATTTTAAAAATATACTGCCTACTTAAAATAGTAATCGTTGGGGAAGTTAGTTTGACATCGCATTTAGGAATTTTCCGGCTAAAAGCTACTTTGACACGTGAAGTCACGAAAGTCAAGGTTGGGGATCTAAATGGTTTGATTACAGGTTGGGTTTTCTAAGCCGAGCTTGCTTTCGTTTCTTTCTACTTAAGAGTGTTGAATATGGCTTTATCTTTTACTAATGAAAATAAAACAAATAAATTCGAAAAGGTTACTTCATTAGGCACTTCCTGTATCAGATCTCACCATAGATGTCCCACCGCTAAAAGTGTATAGAACTCCCTAATAAAAACGTGACCAACTGCTTATTGGTACTTAAAATAAATGCTACGTCGAGATTAGAATAGCCATTGTAATTGGAGAGATTTGTCCGTCGATAGCGCATCAGACACTTGGTCACGTTTGCGGAAAACGGCAACCGGTTCCCATCTTTAATTTAACCTTACGCAGGCATTTGACAAAGTACTTCAGGATACCTTTGACGAGGATGCTTCACTTCTCAAATTCTAATTCAATAATATCTATAATCAGACCCTCCACATCCTACTCTTAATAAATATTAACAGTAATTATCAACTCTTAATCCTTTAACAAAGTTATTCCTACATTACGCAGAAGGGCGCCCCGCAAGGTACGGATCTTGTACCGCTATTTAATATTTCATACACGTAACACATTTCATCATAATTTAAGCGTATTCAGTGCAAGCGATTTGTTCCCAAGAGCATTAATACAGGGAAACTCGGAACAACTGACGACTGGATGAGTTAGGGGGGGGGGGGGACTGTGGGGTGGCGAGGGGGTTCACGTATGACGCTTCACTAATTGAGTGTAAAGTAAACCGCTGTCATCGGAGCGGTGGTGTTATTAAACCAAACTTGCTCCTTCGTATTATTGAGTCGGATATCGGAACACGCGCTTCGGCATTTCATTGTTGTTCGCAATTAATACCGCTTCGCCTTCGTGTGCTTTGATGTCGGATAAATTATTTTTGTATTTCGTTGCGCGTTCATTAGCGTAATGAAGTTGCGTTTTGGTTTTCGTTTTCCATTATTGCTGACTTTGCTCGAGTAAATGGAGCTCGTGTTATTTCAGCTAGCTTCGTTTCGATTAAAGATGGTTCCTGAAGCTAAGCTAACTAAAGCTGCTAACCAAACACTCCGTCGCTGGATTTAAATTAAACAATGTAAGTTTTCCAATCAAAATGTATTTTAAACCATCGCGTTGTAATATTTCATTAGGGCACGTTCCGGAGTTAATGTTTACTTAGCATTTTAACGTTGGCAATTTTATTAAAATTAGGTATTTGAATCTCGATGGATTTTCATTTAAGTTAATTTCATTTCTTGCTTTTCAGAACCACGTTAATGGATACAGATCAAACTGTATATATTATGATGTTTAAATTTTCGCCCCTGAGGATTCTCGGCGAATTCGCGCACTTTGGATCTCAAATCTATTTACAATGGGGGATGAAAGACTCCCGTTTATTAAATTGAATCGTTTGAGGCTGAATATTGCCACTATTGAAGAAAAGCAGACGTAATACAATTTGAAGTTCGTGACATTACAGAAACGAAATTGTCGGGAGAAATAAAATTCCTTCGACATTTTTGCAACCGGCTGTTAACTGGCAATTTAACTAAAGACAAAATTACAGACAATCAGCGCCGCAAAGGGAATGGAACTACTGTCCTTCCGAACGAACGGATCTAATATGTTAATGGCGCGGTTTTGTTAAGCAAGAAAATTGTGACGGACGCGACTTTGGGAAAATTGGTCTCGCGCTTCTTGTGTAGCTAGGCCATCAAGTGACTCGACGCATTAGGTCAATGGTGTATTCAGCTATGTAGGTTTTATCAACTTTGCTTAGCTACTTTTTTGTCATACAAGGTAAAGTCTGGATCAACATTGATACGCGACTTTGAGAAGTTAAGTCAAGCGCAAGTATCTGTATGTATTGTGGACTTTCCGGACTACTAAAATTATCTTGTTAGTGTAGCGTTATTAGTAATACGCCAATGGACAGGAACACATATTATTAATTATTTCTATGTTACAATCTTTATCACGATTTCTTCACTTTGCTCGGTCTGCCATCTTGTCTCTGGCCCCATCATAAGTTTCGTTCCTCCCTAGCTCCATGAAACGTTCCGTTCTATTGAATCTGGGGCAAAATAGGTGTCTTCCAGACCTTCGAGATACACCGTCGTACACATCGTCACTTTCCATCAGGTGTGTTTGTGGTCAAAGGAAAGTCTACGACTATGAAAAAAAACTATGTATTTTGTTAAAAAGTCGTGTCGCACCAAAAGTCGTGTCTCATCCCATCAGATCTTTATTCCCTCTTCGACTGATTAATATGCGGTACTAATTAAAAGGCATCGCTCTGGTACTTTCCATCGGGTCTCCAACAAAACAACATCTCCGGTAATTGTTCTAACTTGGTAACAACTGTATGTCACTTCAAACTCTTCTCTGAAATGAGTTTTGGTACTGGGTTAAGTGACTCTCAGCAGCGAGATCGAGCCTAATAAATAAATATAAGTTTTAATATTTTAAAAACGATCTTTTAATGCTATGTCATCCAAATTAAACGCGTATACAAAATTTCAAATCAATCGGTTGAAGATATCTGCTTCAAATTTGAGTTGCAAGATTTTCCCGTACAAACAATATGTAGTTACATACATTTGCAAGTTAAATAAAAGCTTGCAATAAAAAAAAAATGCTGAACAATTCACATAGCATCATCTAGCCCCAAGCTAACCAGATCTTGTGCTATACTAGATCCTACATATAATATTTTAAAGGCGAAAGTTGGTGCCGTTGTAGCGTTGTGAAGATGTTTGACTAAATACACCAAAACTACAGAATAGATCGGGACGAAATTTTACACACACAAAGATCTGGTCCTAAAATAACATAGGTATAGACTTTTTATTCCAAAAAACGCGTACGAAACCCCGCGGGCAGAAACTAGTAGCTGATATACTCACACGCCTCCAAGTGCAATAAGTGATGATGATGTCCCCCTAGCCGAATTAATCTCGGGATCCAGTTTCAATAGAGATCAGCCATGTGCGTACAAAACCTCATATACTAGCATCTGCCTGCTCTTGCTTCGCTCGCGTTTATTATAAAAAAATTGGTTGTCTGTAAAGTCGGTTTACTGACGATAGTAGAACGTGACAACGCAGACGCATCGCTCACTCAAGTAGGAGAGAGACGGATGTCGAGCGCTCTCGCTTGCACTTCAAGCCTTACATGGAACGCCTCAGAGCGAGGTAACGCCGCATGGTGAGGTAACGCCGCATGACGAGGTAACGCCGCATGACGTCATGTTTTTTCGTGCGTGCAGCCGGCTCTATCGAATTATAAGACGTTGTCACGTCAAAAAACAAGTAGCCTATATGTTATTCCAGGTCCAGATGTTTGTGTGTGCAATTCCAACCCGAACCAATCAGTAGTTGTGGCGTTGTCTTCGGCCTAACATCTTCACTACGGCACAAACTTTGTCTTTATAATATTTGTAGGCTATAGAAGGGTTTTAGTAGGACCTCACCTCAACAGCCTTCATTGGTCCACTGCTGGACGCAGGCCTCCCCCTGATAAGCGCCTTATTGGCTTTTATCTCTTGGGGGCCCATAATCCCCACGCTGGGCCTGCGGGTCGGGGATCGCAGTTCGGTGGTAGAATTGTTCTGCAGAGGGCGCTACTGCCCGCCCCCGGTGGATATATCCCTAAGTCTTACGACATCTGCGGGAAGAGTTGGGGTGGTGCAAATTCTAAGCCATATTAAGTTTTATTTATTTTATTGAGAAACATTTTTGACCAGCTGCCTATACAAGATTCCAGATAGAAGTGAATCTTGTCTCTTAGTAGCTGCAGCTTTGTCTGTGATGGGGGTTACTTTAATTGATGATATTTGTTAAACTCTCATCCCGGCGTAACGTCGTTACGAAATTCCCCGTTCGTCGATTCCCTGTTTGTCTAACGGGAATACGTGTGTTTTGGATCTTTTGTTCTCCGACTTACTTTGCTAGGCCACGTGGTTGAACTTTTATGTTATTTATGTAACGTTTTTATTAGGCGTTGTTTCGATTTGTAACCCATTTATTTTATCTAGACTAAATAAACTATTTAGTCTTCAGCATAATATGAATTTATACCTACTCTACGTAGACAAAAGGACTCTCTAAATAAAACATATCGTCTATTATCTAGTATTTGTCTATCAATAAAGAGAAACAGACGAAGAAGAAGAATAATATATCACAGTGGCATGGGACTGATCAGAATAGCTCAGTAGACATAGCTGTCATATGTCTACCAGCCTAAAGGCTTGTACCTTTACTCAGGAATGGAAGCTCAGAAGTAGGCTGGATAGATCGACAGAACCGACAGTAGCTTACGATACATCCTTTGAAGACCTCTGTGACGCGGTCGATGAAGGTCCGCTTGCGACGCAAGAGGTTGCGGGTGCCATTCCCGCCTCGGGACAAATTTTTGTACGATCTGTAGGTATTCCGCCTGTGACGCAGGAGGTTGCGAGTTTGATTTCTGCCTCGGAACAAATGTTTGTACGATCTTTGTTCCGCGGTGTTTTCTATGTACGAGTATAATAAATAATATCTATCTCTGTAATGTAAGTACAGTTATCTAGTACCCCTATCGCAAGCTCTACTTAGCTTAGGGCTAGATGACGCTGAATTGTCCAGCATATTTTTTTATCCTTTCCTGAATTTTCTCAAACCAAGTAGTGATGTGCCGAGTACGGCTTGACTCGAGTCAGACTCGATTCCTGCTTAGGACTCGCCTACTCGAATACCAATTTATTATGATTCGAGTACGCCAGACTCGATTCCGGTACTCGAGTCATACGAGTATTATGCGAGTCCAACTAACTCGAGTCTTGTATTCAAGTTAGGCTGACTCGTTCATACTCAATCTCTTTTTACCTAAGCAATGAAGTAACGCCTTTTGATACAAGTTTGAACCTGCAACTTTTAAGGCCTCCACAGTTCCACACACAGACGCCAGAGGCGTGGTGGAGGCGGAGGCGTGCGAGTTGTATCTCTTATTGTATCATTATGAAAGACTACTACGCGGATGCTAAGCGGTGCGGACTCGAGTCTAGAAATTCGAGTCAACATTCGAATACCAAAAAATAGAACTCGAGTACTTGGCTCGAATACCGGAATCGAGTCAGGATTCGAATACCGTTTAAACCGACTCGAGTCGACTCGATTCACCAAAACAGCGACTCGGCACATCACTAAAACCAAGGGTAAATCAACAAAATTCTTACAAAGGTCGACGTCCCCACAGATAGTGTCTGTACATCGATACAGGCGTGTCATCCGCGTCTCTCAAGTTGCTGGCAATTCAGCGAGCTTATCGGCTCACCCGGGAGCAGCTTAGGGTTGCCAACTGTATTGATAATTGCAAGACGCCGCCGAGTTGTGATGTTTGGAAAAGTTTTACTTAATCATTGTCGCGGTGAATGCCAATTTTAATATCGTTTAGCGATTGGCAAGGTAATGTTTATTAGATTTTTCTATTGCTGAGTCATCATTCATGAGACACACACACACTTTTTTTAGATATTATAAGTTAATGACAAATCTCTAGGTTATTCTTTTTATTAAATTTCATTACACTTTCTTGCACACCAAGAAGATACAAAAATAAAAATACAGGTAAAGAGAGTTGCACAATGGGTGGTCTTATTGCTAAGAGCGATCTCTTCCAGACAACCTTGGGATGAACTCGAAGCAGAAGCAGCATTTAATTATTTAGACATTCTGTTGACTCACATCTGAGTATAGACAGAACCTAGCAATTTCTCGAGTTCAACAAGGAAACTAAGAGGCAACATTTTACAATATGCTTTCGGATAGCTTGAAATGTAGAATATCTATCTACGAGGCAGGTACCTACAGGTTCTGATTAGCTGTCCCACTGCAGCGCAAAGGTCTTCCTTACCTTCTTCCACTTCTCTCTAAACGCTGTATCAGGCCACGTGCTCAGGTGGAAGTTGTTCATTCATCCATGCCATTTGGTTTTATATTTACAAATGGCACAATCCGACAACCCTAGTTGGTAACACGAGGCGCCACGGCCCGGCACTCATTAAAACGTTCGCATGGAGCACATAATCGCGGATTTACGAGTCCTGTGCATCCTCTTTACATGCTCGCAGATCGAACCGCATTCTAATTAGGGGTTAAAACCTTCTTAATCTTTTAGGTATACAAACGCTTAAGACCTGAATACGAAACGCGAGAGGTTGTAGCAGAAATTAAGTGGGTAATTTAATTGACAAACTGTCTAATTATAAAGCAGTTTAGCAAAAACGAAATATGCAGTTATTGTTTTCTTATAAATCGAGGGCATGACTCCTTTCACGACTTTTCTCGTGGTTTTGGACTTGGCCATCACCGCCCGTCTCAAAAAACCACTCTGTATAATGGGTGTACCTATAATTTGAATCAATATGTATTTCTCCTGTCTTGACTTTAATTGAATTGGTTTAGTTTAAAGTACCTACAATACGTACTTACATTATTTTTTTTTATTATCCGCTAGATTGACTTTGGCCAGTTTTTTGGCCGAAAATAAAAACCCGTTGATTGATTCTGGCAAGTAAACTTGCCAGCTACGTTCCGTCCATTATCAGTATGACGTAATTTACGTAATTTTTACTCTATGTTCTTGAAAATATTCCCACCTCGATCATAGATATGAACAATATGGTGAACATTGTGTTAATAATAATAATAATAATAATTGATAATTAATAATTTGAACATTGTGTTATGTAAGTAAATCAAATGTGACGTGTTATTCTTGAAATGAACGAAATAAATGATAATTGACTATTATGTATCCTTACACATAATCGTATGAAAAACGTCCAGAGTGGTCTTTTGTTCCGTTGAAGTCTTATTCAGCAGTAAGGGGCAAGGGCGCTGGGCCGCAGTACGCAGCGTACTGCGTAGTGGTTAAGAAACCAAGGCTTTACACGTTACATTTCGCCCCGTAACGCCAGTCGGTACTCACCTTAACAATACAGGGTGAAAACTTCTGCTCTACGGATTTCGTTAGTCTGGTCTTAGTCAATTTTAGTGATTTTCAAGCTCACGCTAAAATGAAAGATGAAAGAAAGAAAGTCAACTCGTTTTGAGCACCATAATTGTTTTAGTAAATAGTTATGTGTACGATACTCATCTATCTGCATCTCATCTAAAGACACGAATGTTAATTGTACTTATTATTATTCTTCTGTAAATTTTGCAATCTAGCACTACCTGCTAAATTATTGCCCACACTACGCAAAGGTTAACTGGTAGAGAATGCTATCTAGCATTATGCTCGCCCATGTACCACTTTTGTGCATAAAGTGTAATCTATCTATCTGCAACGCTACGCAACATAGCAACGTTTTTATCATTATTGTGTGATGTCGAAAGGCGTGTTACTTTAGCGAACGCGCGTTCACGATCGAACTTATCTTAATTATAAGGGTCGCTGGGAACCCTAGCACGTAGGTTCGGGGAAAGCAATTTTCTTCGGCCCGTAATCTATTCGTTCAATGGTGATTGATAACAAATGTTTTGCCCATTAATTTCTGACTTAAAACGTTTTATTGCTTAGCAACTTTTGGCCCGGTTCCCTTGCCCTTTTTTACCCGACTGTGCGAAAGGGTTGTAGTATTAAATATGTTTTGTAGTCTTTTACGGAGTGTTTATCATTATCACACAAAACAGATAAAGTTTTGTGTTAGTTCCTATTTTTAGACAGCAGAAAATCTCTACTGCGGCAAGAACCATTAAACATACTTGGAATGCTATAGATAAATAATTTGGGGTGTTTTAAAAAATTATATACCCAATTCAAATTCTTCTAGTGGCGACATCTAGTTAAAATTCAAGTCTAATTTAGTTTGATGACACATCGAGGTATACCCTACCCTACCCATTAAAAAAAAGAATTATCAAAATCGGACTTCTCTGTAAAAAGTTATGCGTGCTCATACATAAAAAAAAAAGTCGACTTGAGAACCTCCTCCGTTTTTCGTCGGTTAACAACATCATAAAATAGAAAAAACCACCGCTAAAAAAAATATGAACCGTCGCACTAAAATATGAACCGTCACACTAAAAACAAAGATGATAAATTACAGCAGACACGCAACCGCACACCCTGTATATATGAAGCACTTAGGAAGTTAGTGAAAAACTACTGCGGGAATGCGATAGGGCATCAATCTATCATCTTCACGACAAACTTGAAAAAGTTTCCTGAAAGTCATTCATTCGCCATCCCCAAGATTATTTCAGTGACGATATCTTTTTCGCAGCTAATCTCTGTTTGAGGATAGAGATTCCTTCGATGTGTTTTTGGCAAGAAATAAGACCTTATTACCTTATAGGTTTTTCTTATTATAGTACGTACCTAAATCCTCACGCTCATGGTAATTTAATAATATTAATGTTCATGTGTCATCAATTTTATAATAATTGTGTACCTACCTGCTTACCTACCTATCTAATAATTATGTGTACTTACCCTAAATACTCTTATGTTACTGTTCTTTTATACTTTTTCTGTGCTGTTTGTGTGTGTACCCAATAAGAAATCTATCTAATTTATTTAAAACCTTAGAATTAGCCAATGCGACACCTCTCGTCCAAACGAACTAAATGTAACTTTAGTCTTTGAACAGGATTGGATAAACTTCAATGTTTTCCCTGTAGGTAGAGCTAACGGCGCTAGAGTCCGTAGGAATTCCTAGAGATTTTAGGCAACTACGTCACTTGACCTCGTGGTGTAGTTGGTAAGCACATTCCCGTACTGTGGCAAGGATGCGGGTTCAACTCCCGTCGAAGTCGAAAATTTCTGGGATATTATTTTATTATAGGGTCTTACCCTATAATCTACTAAGATAGAAATATGACTAGTAGGCAAGCAACCTATGCCTTCGTATTCAATTTTTCTTCTTGTGACAGACAGACGGATTTACTTTTACATTTATTGCATTTATAAAAATATCTATCTATGTAGTGTATTAAGTATATTAGTTATCTAGTACCCATAACACAAGCTCTGCTTAGCTTGGGGCTAGATAATGCTGTGTGAATTGTCCAACATTATTTATTTATTTATGTTATTGGTATGGATCAGATATTAGTCGATTCTATGGTAGAAGTCAGAAGTCAATAACTTGATAACTTTTATCTGTAGGCTTACAAAATAAATACTTAGACAAGTAAAATATACACCACAACTACTACTAATATTATAAAGCCGAAAGTTTGTGAAATCGGAATTTTTGTTACCTAGGATCTCCAAAATTACTGAACAGATCAAGATGAAATTTGGCGTACGTTTAGAGCAAAGCCTAACTTAGATAATAGGCTACTTATTATACCGAAAATACGTGCAAAGCCACGGGCAGAAGCTGGTAAGGAATGAAATGCTATTGGTTTTCTCTGCACTTAAATTTTTTGTCTCTCAGGTAGCCTATAATACCTATAATAATAAATTTTAACACGTACCTAACACATCTCAAATTAAAATACGGTAAGTAATCGAAATGTTAACACGTGGAGAGGAGCACGTTGCTGAACCTATGAATAACCATTCGAGTGTGAAACTACTCGTAGATATTCAGTTAATACTTAATGTATTGCAGTGTATCGGGAATCAGCTACGTTCGGGAAATGCTTCAATCGGGGATTAACGAATCATAGTTCAAAGTTCGATGTAAAATCATAAAAAAATTGCGCGTTGCGCTACTTTAGAGATCACGGTAATACAGAAAAAAAACTATATCCTTCAGCTACATTGCAGGTTAACGAGCTGCTACTCTTGTTTAGATTTTTTGATGAAGCTAGATCAAATATATAGGTTTCACAAACTTTCTATCCCTTGAAATTTTCGTTTTCAACAAAAAGTGTTTACTTTATAAATGACTATAAAATTCCGTGTTAGTCTTTCAATTTTGTAGACACCGTCAAACCGTCAACTGACGCTCAAATCTCCGTGACAGGTAATCGATACTGACTGACATGATGTTGATAATGTCTCACGAAAATAGCGGTCGGTTGCACACTCATTTCTGGCGAGGATTGTGCGAGGCGCTCATTCGCACAAAGAGTCAGCACACTGTGCTAGCACCATTGTGTTGTGCTGCCGCCATCGCCGCCGCCGCCGTCTGGAACAGACTTGATTCTGCTACCTGTGTCCCGTTTACACGCGCGGAGAGCGACGCGAGTGAGCGGTACGCCTCTGGCACACTGCTGTTCTCGGCACATAGTGCTATGTGTCATTTGTATCCCGCTCACTCCAGTGGCGCGATTCGCGATTGAGCGGGACGCAGATAGCACGATGACGAGTCACCTCGCGAGGCCCACGCGCTTCGCCTCAATCGTTGCAGCCGATTTCATAATCGTGCGAGGGCCTCTTTTGTTGAAGTTGCAGATAAGATTGTGTTAGCACACGTACTGAGAACTGACCTTAAAGCTAGGTTCACATTACTGTGTCGGGGTGTGTCGTGGCGCGCCAGAGCGCAATCGGTTACGTTCATTACCTATGACTAGATTCACATTAGTAGGTTGTGTTGGGGCACCCCAACCCAGCACAGCACACCCCGACACAGCAATGTGAACCTAGCTTAACACAGAAACATACTTCCTACTAGCAGCGGCTTCGCAAGCGTTTTTCCCGGAATAGTCCTTCCTTCCTCAAAATAAAAGGCGCGGAACTTAAAAATACGACCAAATATTAAGAAACGAATGTTAACAAAGAATAACTCTCCTCAAAGTGACCGTTTTGAGTTTTACTTATGTTATTTGAAATTTCTGACGATCGATGTCCTTGAGTCCTGTAAGGTCTGAAGTTTCCTTCAGCAATGCTTCAGCAAGCTTGATGAGATTTTTTTGAGTTTTTTATTTTCTCAAGACCTTGTGGACTCATCTCTGGCAAAGGCTAATCTATTCTCTGGCAAAGGCTTATCCCTTCGCCTCGATCCTGCATTAGTCAGGACTAGTATAGTATCACTTCCTTATATTCCTTCCAAATAGGGCCTAAAAATTGATAATGAAATTTGTCAGACAAGAAACAAACGAGCAGTCATTGCTTTCAAGACCTTCTTTTATTACTATTAACAGCTTGTCTAGTTTGAATTTTAATTAAAAACACGCCAAAAATGTTGAAATTTCCCCGAAATTCTGGTGAAAGGTGGAATCTACATTATTAATGCCTATCAAGCTGATGGAACCGCGGAACTTCGCAACAGCCGTCGGTTCTGTTAAAGATGAAACCTCATTAGCTAGGGTTCAGCCCGACCGCAATGGCACGCTATATAACTAAATAAATAACTACCAAATATTCAAGATTTCGTTGATATTTATGGTACACTAATTTCTGCCCACGGCTTCGCATGCGTTGTTTCTATGGAAACGTTTAAAGGTGATTTAGAAATCATGGGATAAATCCCATGGGAACTGATTTATGGCATAAAAAGAGGCCTATGTTTGATTCCAGGATTAGAATTACTTGTATGCAAAACTTTCAGCCCGATCATTCGGTACTTTTGGCGTGAAGAGGTAACAAACATCCATCCAAACTTTCGCAATTATAATATTAGTGTGATTCACGTATGCCAAGTCTTTTTTCGGCACAGGAGCTAAGACAAAGCTTGACTACCACCTTTTCGCTACGAACATATAATATGGAACGATAGAACTGTTGGTAAACATTCAAAAAATCTTAGTCACACCTCCATGTTTTTAACCCCCGACGCAAAAAGAGAGGGGTGTTATATGTTTAACGTGTGTATCTGTCTGTGGTATCGTAGCTCCCAAACGGATGAACCGATTTTCGTTTAGTTTTTTTTTGTGTCATAGATAATTTTATCCCGAGTGTTCTTAGCCATGTTTAATTAAAATCTGTCTTGGGGGTTATTAACATTTTTAATTTTGTTCTTGTTTATAAGTCATGCTATTAACTGTGAAAACACATTGCCCATCTGATGTTTTCTACATTATGTTTTTGTATCGAAATAAATTTAATTCTCTTCTATCGATCAGGTTGATTGGCATTCGCGTCATGTCATATGTCATCATCATATCAGCACACACATGTCCACTGCTGGACATAGGCATCCCCCAGATAAGCGCTCTACGTTAGCCTAAACGTAAAGCAACGAAATCTGCATTTGTACTCCATAGATCTAAGTAAAATCTGTATAAAGCGAAGGGAGAACATACAGATACGTTCTCCCAGCACTTACTCAACAAATGACCTGTGTTACAACTACACGCAAACACTCGCTCACAGTTACATTTACAATCTTGTGAAATAATTATAATGAACAAACACGAGAGCATTGCTGTAGTCTTTTAATCACAAAACACTAAAGTACGTCGTAGCAAGCACTCGTAACACGAACACCGCGCCGGTCCGACTATGACTGAGGTGGGTGGACCTGATTGCACTTAATTAGAGCCTTCCACGATCGAGAAGCTCCTCATCTCCCTTTTTTACTCAGATCAATGTTGTAAACTTGAATTTTCTTGCTAGATACCATGTAAACCTATCCCAGCAATCCTATAAACCACGCAAATTACCTCCTGATGAATTTTAAACATTGTACTCGAGACCAGCGCGCTATCGGTAATAAATATAATTGGTTATTCGAAAAGTTTTCCAATCTGCATGGGGAATGAAGACTTTTTGCTGTTTCAATATCCAGTTAAGGATTGGTTAGGGTTTGTTGATTCTGTTCGCTGATTTGCCCGAGGCCGGGCCGTAGAAGGTAGAACAGTAAGTTTATGCAGGGCTCTGTACTTTGTGTATCGTACCGGAAATACAGAATAATGTTGCGAACAAATAAAAATCATGAGGTTTGTTTGCTTGCGAAAGGGAAATATTGTAAGATTCTAGGTAGAGAGTTGTACTTCCGTGAATTTGTCATAGAAAGTTAGGAGTTTGATGGTGTTTTTAAGTACCGTTGGTGTTATTATTCAGGTCAACTTAATTTTAGTAATACAATAGCCATGGTGTCAATAGAGATGATACCAAAACTAAATCAAACGAATTTGACAGCTAGTATACACTTTTAAAAGACTACAATAATATAGTCCTGTCAAATTAGTTTAGTTTAGCCGACATCTGAATTGACACGATTGCCTAAAAATACCATCTAACCTCAACATCAACAGCCTGTATTGGTCCTCCTCCCCCTAATAAGCGCCTTGTTGGCTTTTATTTCATGGAAGGTAATGCCCATAATCCCCACGCTGGGCATGCGGGTTAGGAATCGCAGTTCGGTGGTAGAATTGTTCTGCAGGGGGCGCTGCTGCCCACCCCCGGTGGATATCCCTTAGTCGCCTCTTACGACACCCCCGGGAAGAGTTGGGGTGGTGCAAATTCTAAGCCGGCACCACACAGCAGACACCTTAATTTATTATTTAATAATTGATGTATGTGACAGAAAAGTCTGTTAATTATGTCAAAGTTGTCCGTTTTATTTATGACTACCGGACTTGTTCCTTTCAGACACCACACTTATAGTTAAAACTTGTCACATTGAAATACTTTCATTGCCACTCACAGAAAACAAAAAAAATGCATCCAGTGCAAAATAAATTGCGTTTTATACGTCTCGGACAATACGTCGTACATCTAAGCTGCTTCAGTGTCTTTGACGCTGTCGCTCCGCATTGACGACGCAAGAGTAAAAAGTTTTTACTCTTGCGTCGTCAATGGGGAGCGGCATTCAATACGATGAAAAGTTCTCTTTGTGGTGCAACGTACAGCGGTCCTCCAATTTGGTTGTGCTACCTTTTACCAGTCAGTATTTAGAGGGAATTGTTACCGAGTTACATTTATTGTTCAATGAGGAGAATATATAGCTATCCCTGTTGTGGGGTTGTGTAGGAGTTTCGAAATGAGTTAAGGAGAGTTGTTTCGGGTGATTTCGATCGGCAGAAATGTTTTCTATTTATGCAATTGTCCGGTCTTGAAATAATTTTAGTCAAAATTAACTAAAATCTAACATCTCTACATTGCTGATTTGCTATAAATATGTGATTGTAAAACACTATTACGAATTCTATTAGTTTGATCAAAAATTTATTGAAACCTTCTGATTGTAAACAAAAATACAATTATTTTAAGCAAGCTTTCGCATCTGATGAAAAACCCTTAAACCCTAGCCGATTGGAGCGAGACGCGCTTTTTGTGGGCACTTAAGTTATCATCAAATTTTCTCTCGGTCAATTTGACAATCTTTCTAAAGGCCTACAAAAACCTTTAGATACAGCTTAGCGAGCGCTTAAGCTACAATAATTCATAGAGATTACGAGGGGCAAAGCTAAATCAATTTCGTGATTAATGCCCTGCGTAGATTAGGTCCCGAATTTTAGATGTTACGGGCTAGGCCCAGAAATATGGGCGTAGGTAATCTAAAATACCGTGCGCCTCAATTGGGTTCGGATTACTTTGTGTGAATATTCATATTGTAATTTAAATGTCTGGAATTCTCTCGTATTTTGCATTGCCAAAGCTCCCTAAGCTTTGAACGAGTAGATCGGATACTTTTAATTAGCTTTGGCTATGCCAGTGGAATTTCATCTCGATGTTAACTTGAATCTTATGAACGGAATAAATATTTAGAACTATTTAAACTGAAAGCAAATTATAACGGGATTTATCATCGAGATTTACTAAACTAAATAACGTTTTTATGTTTTTACTTTATGTGTTGTAACACGACATATACGTTTACTTTACTTTTACTTTACTTTACTTTTAAATTTATAATTGTAGGTATAGCTGTGTACCTGCTTAATATACAGTTACTATACTTTTGTTAGGAACTACTTTTCCTGTGCTTTGCTGTTTGTGTGTGTGTACTTAATAAAAAGTCTATCTATCTATCTTATCATGAACTTTGTTTTGAGTTTCCCGATTAAACGTTGCTTTGCCATCATCGTCACCTGCAGCCGAATTTTACCCACTACTTGTAATTCATATACTGACATGCATTCTCAGAAATCAACCAGTTCTACAAATGGGATTAGTTCAACTTAGACTCCAAACTCAAACCCCTACCTACAACCCGAGTACACCCTACTTTAAAACACCACACGCGGTGCAAGCGTATTTACACCACCAGCTACAATGCCTACTTTTTACCGGACGAGTAGAGCTGTGGGATTTACGAAAAGACCGTAGATGTCCGACTTTTTGCATAAATCTATTTAATATTTTGAAAATGTTTTTTGGAATCGTGGCGAACAGCCTATTAAATTAGCATTCGAGGGAAAATGAATCCGAAAATATAAATGTCTGTCCCCAAAAACTAGTAAAAGTTAACTTAACTTTTACTAGTTTTTGGGCACTTAGACCACTTAAAGCCAAATAACTTTACAATTCTAAACTAGATGGCGTTAGTAAAAACCATCTACATTATGCTAGAAAACCATGCATTTGTAAGTTTTTAGTAACGTGTAGCTAATCTCTAGAACTACGTTATCCCTGAGTTCTACAGGCTACGTTTAATCCAGGTTACAAATCAGCAAAGCTATGGGATTATATATACTAGTCTAAAAGTGAAACAAAAACCTAAGTTGCCTATGTTTAGTTGTTGCGCGATTATTTTAAAAACCATCCGGCCTTCCCTCCGTAGCCCTATAGTGGAGACCGAGTAGGGGGTAAAGTCACATCTCGCTGTTATTTCAAAAGCAAGATTCTTTCAGAAACCATCCGGCCCTTCCTCTGTCCGTAGAGCAGTGAAGGCCGGGTAAGGAACGAGGAAACATCTCGCTATTATTTCAAAAGCCAGATTATTTCGAAAACCAACCGGCCTTTTCTCCCTAGCCAGTTCATTCAAAAACCATCCGGCCTTTCCTCCGTACAGGGAAGGCCGGGTAGGGGGATAGGTCACATCTCGCTATCGTCGTCCCCCGCAGATGAAATATCCGCACATAAATCTGCCTCGACTCAGCGCATGCTCTGCCTCAGCGTAACGAACAGCCTAGTCACTGTAGTCTGTCCAATGTCCCTGCGTAACCTACAAAGTCTTGCTACATTTGACTTACTATGTAGTGTATTGTATTATATATCAGTAATCTAGTGCCCATAGCACAAGTTCTGCTTACCTCGGGGCTAGATGATGCTGTGTGAACTGTCCGGCATTATTTTTATAACGATATGATATCTAAAGGGTACGCTATTAAAACGCACATTCCCGTGCCCGGGATAATAATAGTACCTGCGTACTTACATTTTAATTCTGGTAATTTGAATTTTTCAACAAAAAAACTCAAAACTGTCTCCGTAACCTATACACAGATAACGTTGATGGTTTTGTTAGGTTTCCAATTATATTTTCGGTTTTCCAACTTTTCCCAGAGTGAGGATTATGGGCATTACCCCCATGTGATAAAAGCCAATAACGCGTTTATCAGGGGGATTCCTGCGTCCAGTAGTGGACCAATACAGGCTGTTGAGGTTGAGGTTTTCTACTATGCCTTATTTCAACTACATAGGGCTGATTCTGCGTCTTTAAATATGGTGGGACCGTTCCTGTCCAACGTTGTAACGTTACGTGTAATGATGCTGTAACTTTCTCTGAACATATCAAAATGGGTATCTTGTTATAATAAATAAATAAATAATTCAAAAATTTCTCAAGACAAATGCTTAACATAAGAATAATAATAACTTAAATTCTATAGATTACGTGTGTCTGAACTAGGTAAAACCTGTATCTCAGGCAAAATTGCTTACAATGAATACATAGGTATAAATAATTACATAGACAAAGTAAAACAAAGCATCAGTGCAGATTTCTAAAATAACTTAAGCTAACAACACTAAACTAGGCTACATTTTAGGGTTACCTACCTATAATACGAGTAAATACGGATGCTAAAAACAAAAATCTTGTATAAAGAAATACCTATTATTATGTTTACTGTATCGGCACTTTTAGGCGCCTCCATAGTCTATCGAGTTTATATACCTATTTTCTGCGATTGTCTTTGCCGGACACTCAGCAGAACCAGTAATGTGCTTACTGGGCTTCTTGAAATGTAGGCAAGTAGCACATTTGGGTTATGCAGTTATGTATTTAGATGATATAGGTAGAGGTATCAATGCTAATTTTGCTGAGCTATAGTAAAGCCGGGAGCTTTATGGTAAAGCCGGGTTTCCAGCGCGCAAGGGTAATGAGCGGGAAATGAGAGATGAGTGAGCGGAGTTCAATTCAAAGCTTTCTGCTCGTCAAGTCCTTTCCGCTCGACTATTTGTTGGTGGAAATACAAGTATGCAGTTTACTCTTGCGACTTAAACGTCCGCTCCGCTCGCGGTGGAAACCCAGCTCAAGGATGGCGTCATCCTTGTGAAAATGTGACAAACCAGGTTGTCAAGAATTTAGATAAATGATGTACCATTGTTTCTACTGAATGAAGTTTTATAGTATATAATATGGCGCAGTCGGTAGGATTTATCGCAATCACTGCCATGACTCTGCGGTGCACCTTGCAGCTGTAGGAGGTTGAAAGCAGTATTTGACGTATCCTCTCTTCTTTCCAGACCTTGGAAGAAAAAGACAAGCGAAACTCGAGCCACAAGGAGCAACTCCAACGCGAGCAGCGGTTCCTACGACGGCGGCTGCTGCAGCTCCGCTCCACGGTGCCGGCGACGCGCGCACTGACGGAGTCGCACCTGCAAGTGCACAACACGCGCTCCGACTCCTGCTCCTCGCTGGAGGGCTGCTCCTCTTCGGGCATCTCCACGGCCGAGCGTTCGCCCTCCTCCTTCTCTGAGAACGGTAAGTGGGGTTTTGCCACAGACCGTAATACACAGGTCTCTAGCCGGTTCTTGAACAAAAGACTCTTCTTGCTTTCTCTGTCCAGTCTCAGCGGTGCGACCGGATTCGTCCCTCGATTGGCTAGAGGCCGTTTATATTAACATCGTTGTTGGCTAACACTCGAATGGGCGAATCTAGGAAAATCAAATACAACTGACGACTAAACTAAACACGAGCAATACAGCTCGCCACCGAAACATCACGCCAGCGGCAACGCTACACACCACTCGCTACGCAGAAGCGGGCGTTGCGAGCGGTGCCGTTGTTGAATTTAGAACGACAAAATATAGCGCGAGCGACACGGTTGCCTACCTACAACGTTTTTACCAACCTAGTTGGTAACGTTGGTAAAACAAGGTCACCAACACTCAAAAACGCTATGCTTATTGATGTCGTTACCCCCTAACACTGTTGGTGAAAACATCGTTGTTCACAACCGATGTTGTTTAGGAAACAATGATGCGCATCGTTGTTGAAAATCAACAACAACGCCTATTATGTCTAGATTTTGCTACTCAAAGTGGACAATGATAGGGCGATACGCCCTAGCATTGTCCACTTTGAGTCTTCAACGTCCTCTTAAAACGTATCTTGATAGAACACCAATAACCAAGAGACCTCAGTATTATACCGTGTACTTAATTGTGTATTGTTCTAGAATCTAGTGAACTAATTGGACAAATTGAGAATTCATTTCAACTATTAAACCTCTTCATATTTTGCCACAGGCTGATCTTATAATGGCGACACTCTGCCAAGCTGTACAAGAACCTAAAGTTTCCACCCCCACAACGCACCTTCATAACATATATATATATCCATGTCTCAACCTTCACCCCCTCCCCATCACCCCACACCTAATTCTTTCAATAATATTTCCCGGAACCCAATCAATTGAAAAGCCGTAGGCCGCGACCCCTCACCTATTGTTACCGTTTATTTATGCATTAACTTTTGCAATAGAACCATTGCGGCCATAAATTTCTAATCTATTGTCGGTATCCAGTAGGCAACTTTCCCTTTTCTGCGTTTATTGCGTTTTTATTCGCGGAGAATTGATATGGTAAACAGGGCGGTAGTTCTGCGATTAAACGACTCATTACGCTGTGGTTATTGGCGCTAAATGGACGCTTTCGCATTTCGCATCGTTGGCCTATTTTTATTTAGGGGAGAGTTAGTCTATGTGTTTCTCTTGTGTCTGTTTGTTTTGAAATTTCACAACCTAAAGGACAGCCCTAACAGAGCACAAAAGGGTGAGACCGAAATGAGATAGAAAAATACCAAAACTAGCGATCAGCTCCAAAGCCACTGAACCGATCGGGCTGAAAATTTGAATAAGAAGCCGATGGTACCATAATATACAAATAAAAATTCATACAGCAGCCCATTAATAAAACTAGTATAAAATTTTAAAATAATAAAATTAATTTTGAATGCGTGAAATTCTGGACATGTCACAACTTAGGTACATGTTACTTTTCACCCCAGAAAAGGCATGTAAAGCCACGGGCAGATTCTAAACATACCAGAACACATGGTCTGGTACTGGTATATATAGAACGAGTATAAGGTCATGGTTTTCCTTTCATTTAATTTATCAAGTTTGTTGGAGAGATTTCATCATTATAGTTGACCCTAACGATCGATAGAATAAAAGTGGTGTAATTTTTACAGATTTTATTCGGTTCGATTCCTAGGTGTGACAAGCGAATTTTCGAAAATCTTTGAATGCAGTTTTCTTTCTTTACAAAAGGAAGGAATATTTTCTTTGAGTAACATATTCTATCTACAGTATTAAGAGTACTTTCCCTTCAGGTGACATTACAAAATACCACCCTGTATATGTTGTGATATTAATTATAGGGCAAGCGCACACCGCCCTCGAGCGACGAAATCGCATTACGTTAATCGTGTGTGAGGTGAGGCGGCCTGAGTGCTATTAGACCTCGTGCAGACGGGCTTATCGGATGGCTATTTTCATCAACCATCATTATCCGCAACCCGACGTCACCCACTGAGTATAAGCCCCGCAAGTTGATATTGCGATGGAACCTTGTCACAATAACAGCTGCGTGACGTCATCCGTCGCAAAAAAGTACAGACACAGTAGATAAATATACAGTAGAATGACTCAGCCGTCTCTTTGAACTTTATACCTACAGTTGAGCGAGAAAGCGAAGGCCAATGGCGTGTCGACTTCGCACATTTAGGGTTGCGTACCACAATTAGGTCTTTTATAATTAATGTAGAATACATTTAGACCGCAAAATAAGTTGGTAGGAAAAAATAAGGGAATTTCAGGCGGTCTAGTACGGAGTCGGATTACTGTATATTTATCTATTGTGCTGACGGTGCGACGTCGACTACACCAAGATGGCCGCCAATCGCAATATCAACTTGCGGGGCTTATATAGGCCTCCAAACTTTGGTGCCACTCCACACGGTCCTGCGTCAAGCTCATCGGCCGTCGCCCGCGTTGTTAGAGATATCGTCCGCCGATCACGCCGCTGCCCGTCCAACGCTTCTATACCCAGTTCTTGGAAGCCATTCAGTTAGCTTACTCCATCTGTCGTCTTGTCTCCGTGCAAGGTCATCAAACAAGGTCCAAGTTAATAAGGTCCTGTAGTCGTTACGCACCGAGAGCCGTTCGAACCGCTGTGCGAATCGCCCAGCTAGGAACAGTTCTGATGAATTCACCTTACAAACAAAATAATCTTAATCTCTAGTCGGTTCTTGAAACCAAGATATTTTTTCAAACAAAGGAATTACTTAAAGAAATATTGGTGAAAAATATTTAATGGTAATGATATCATCGGAGTAAAACACAAAGGTTCAAAACTATTTATTTATTTATTTAGTGTCCAGCATTATTTATTTATTATTTTTAAAAGCGTTTAAGCATCATTAGATTCATTGTTGTCCATTTTCAAACTCGAATTCCTTTTCGCTTACTTTTTCGCTGTGCTTGTGCTATTATTCTTTGTTAACTTTTACTTTTACTTAGTTGTTTAATATTTATTGTCATCAGTATTCAATTATACTTATTAGTAAAACGTCACACGTTTTTATTCAGAAATCCCTTTGTATTTTCCATAAAATATGTTGGATTCTAAAACCGTATTTTATCGGTTCGGAGCTACGATCGCAAAGACAGACACACAGCCACGCCAATAGAGCTCCCCTATTTTTGCGACAGGGATTTTAAAAAACTAGCTGATCCTTGATTTTTGTTGGCTACAACGACTGATTAAACGGCGCTGATGCTAAATGACTTGAACCGTCAAGTGCTGAAGCTTCACGAATTTATTGATTAAAACTGTAAGAAAATGCATTGTATCCTTATACATTCTAGGCAGAATATCTTAAAAAGTTCGTGTAGAATCAAATTACCTTAAAAAACTTCAACCTAATTTTAGTTTCCCCACTCTATCATTCGGAACAATCTTAACAATCCACATCTACCCATCGGCCACTTCCACCCAGCGAGTGGGTAGCCGGATATCCTTTATCTTGACCAAACTTGCCCCAACGGGCATGGCCGGTTTGGGGCGCCCCTGATAAAGCTACACGAATGCTTATCACTCTTATCAGCAGGCAGCTGGGCACGCGAGCTGCTTGAAAACAATTTGTCGAGCTCGCGCAATGAACGTGTTAATGAAGGTTTGTTTCTTCATTTGTGAAATATTTATTGCGATTGTTACAATTATTTATTTACATAAGAAAATGTAGGTTTTTTTTAACGTATTGTGTTTTAAATCTTTTCGTATCCATCAAGCTGAAAGAATAACATTTTTGAAAAAAAAAACTGTGAATGAATTTGCATTGAACGGTAACGTAATGTTTTTCGAGTGGTGGATAGCAGTAACTCCAGGAGACCAGTTACCCAGCAGGTGCCAGTAGTACCAAGTTTGAATCCGGCTGCAAATCACATAAGAGACTGTGTGGAAATGTCATAACCAAACAATATAAAAACACAAACCCCTCACGCCACAAACCGCTCGCATGACATCGCTTCACAATCCAGACCACAGCGTTCTCCAGATTCCATTAAATCCGAGAGTTTACCCGCACAATCACACCTATACTATATGTAATACCTATAGCTAGATATCACTACATATTATAAAACAAAGGCCCTCCTTGCCGCGTCTGTCTGTATGAACGCAATAAACTCAAAAACTACCAAACGGAATTTCATGCGGTTCTCCATCAATGGACGGAGTGATTCATTATGAAGATTTCGATTTATGATTTGTGTAAATTGGCTAAAATTTAAAAAAATGCTGAAGATGTTGGAAAAACACATACCGACTGGGAGCTTTTACCGAGCGCCGCGTAAACCAATAGAGTTATATGAAAATGTATTACGGAATTATTCCTCGGATAATGCTCTGCTACGGGTGAGAAACCAGGGCGGGCTGCTTGTATATGTATATGTGTATTGCGTATCGCTGTAGGTGTAATTAATAAAGCAGGAGGTGGCGAGAGAAGGCGATAAGCCGGCGAGCTCTCGTAAATCACCCGCGCTAATGACTTCGAGTCGAACGGGCACGGTAATGGTAGGAGCCAGTAGCATTGCTCTTCAACCCTTGGTTGTTCTACGCTTTGAACCCTGGAAGGGATTTAAAAGGGTACAAGTACAAATAATTTGAAGTACACATTATTGTTGTTGTCACTGAGACTATGAAATAGTTTCATTCGATCTCTATAAAGGTATCTATCATTCTTCTAGAAAGATAGAAAGAAAGAAAAGTGGCATTGCATACTTATTTTGTTCCCCAAAAAATGATCATCAGCATCATTGTGTCCTTGTTTTCCTCTCTCGCGATTTTGGGCCTGTCTTATACAGTCATTTTTTACTCCAAAGCAAAGGCATAGTATAGGTAGATTATTTGATACTCCCTTATTCAACTCCATGGTCAAATTTTATGGTACCATGTCCTACTCTATCCTCTCAGGTCTCCTGCATCCCTTCCGCTACATCCGCCCTGCACCAGGAAGCACCGACTTGATTTACAGCCCTCCCCGATAATCTGCCTCTGCGCGCAATGCGTTACCTTAAAACTTCAGCATTTGAACACTTGGAACTGTTTAAAGTGCAGCTTTTAAAAACGATCTGCTTAATGTGAGTTATTTGAGCGAATAAACCGTTTATATCGAAGTTTACCGCTTAAGAGTTTAATTGTTGGATATCCTCCAAGAGGATTTACAGTTATTGTAAGGCGGGTCGCGGATTTGATGCAAATTTTTTAACCGGGAAAACGGAGGAGCTTCGTACAACCGAACATAGAAATGTTCGGTTTTATGTCTGTTTTTTAATGTATGTTCGCCGCTTTTGATAATTCTTTCGCCATTGTATTATAGATAATGATCCCGACGTGCTCGTATTCCCAAGGTTATTAGTATTTCTCCCGCAAGAACAGTGAAAAATAAAGAGATTCGAAGTCGATTTTCAGTTTCTTCAAACCAATCAAATTATTAATAGTGGAGTGATAGAATATGACACCTTTATCTTTTGAAACTTTTATCCATTGATAGTAGTTTTCTTTTAAAGCGTTCCTTTGTGTTCTCCAACTAAAGATTACTTAAATAATATAATGTAACCATTTTAGAAAGACATATTAATTGAAGCCTTACAGTAGGTAGGATCGCAAAAAACATTATTGTCGTTCATAAATTACGATTGAATCATAAAATGAATTGATTTAAAACTACTCTCAATATTACGCAAGCTTTCTGTATAATGGACTGTAAAGCATAATAATTAATATCTCCATTTGTTGGTGGAAATAAATGAAAATTACGATTCGTTTCACCTACTTTTGCGAATGAACTGTAATGGTTTCGGTGAATTTCCTCATTTCATTTCAATTCATTGTTCGCATCCGGGAAAATCGTTACTTTATGATGTTACTATTATTTTGCGACCATTTATTATTTACTGAATCACGGGAGTGATCGAACAAGCCGTGTCATGCATGTCACTCAATAAAGTATGTGGATTTTTCCCTCGAACTGGGGTCTCGGTGCCAATCAATACGCAGGTCGGTTGTCAAGGTACCTACAGAACACAGGAAACGTGAAAATGTTGACACGTTTCACAATTTAAACTTTGATAACGTTACACAATTCACGTGCCGTATATAAACTGGGACATTTGCGTGGCGCGTGTTTTACGAACAACACTTGCTGACGTCAGCAGGTGCACTCGTGTTTGAGGGTAATAAGAAATAATTTTTAAGAAATATTATAAGTATTTACGTCATTACGGGTAGGGGGGTTCTTGTTCACATGCGTTTTTTTCGCCGTGAAAATCTACGGTTAATTCACCGTGTGAAGGCATGGTGGACAGTGTTGTATGGATCACAATGGAAGCACTATATTGACGGTGCACACGCGAATTAACCGTAGACTTTTACGGTGAAAAAACCGGTGTGCCCACAAGCTTCCGTAGTCCATTTCCATACAACACTGACGACCGTGTCTTCACACGGCGAATTAACCGAAGATTTTCACGGCGGAAAAAACGTGTGTGCTTAACCAAAAATTTTGGTCAAAGAGAAAAAAACAACACCGTTCTGACTGTCCTTATTTCAATTTGATTTAAATCGCCGATCATCATAATTTATGCCCATTCCTTCAAAGAATAAGCACCAATTCCGCCTTTACACTTTGTATTGAGCTCCAGACTTATTCCTGTCAGAAAAGTTCCGTCAAACTTCCAAGCATTCTCCTAAAACTTCAACAAACAAACCGACATAACTCCTCCACATAGAGGCTATATTAGCATGGCAGTGCCGAAGGCCCAAGCAGAGGGATTCGCCCTAATTAAAGTTGGATAGTTAGTGTAATTAGCGGGGTTGTAGCGTCCCCCGCTTCCGCCGGAAGTGCCGTGTAGGAAGGCTGCGGGCGAGAGAAAATGCGCTAACTTTTCACTGAAAACAATCGTCATAAGAGCTGGGTTTGTGCGGCTAGGTTGAAATGGGATTTGGGGTAGTACAGTGAGGTTTTTCAATTTATAGTAATCCTGATAATTCAGTTCAAATTCTTAAGGCACCTTCAACTCACCCACCTGTTTAGAGTTATAGGTTTTGCTGACTTTAGAATGAGTTTCAATAGTAGGTACCTATCTTGTCTCGAAAAATCCCCTGTGCGTTCCTTCTAGAGCCGGCAGGGGATTTCTAGAGAAAATATCCAGAAATTCCTTGCGCAGGGGAAAATGGCAGGGGATTATTGAAATGAGCCAAATCATTGTACTTATAGGAAAAATGAAGTGTAAAGCCAATATTGTTAAAAGTATAGGCATAGGATTTCGCGTTTATAAGAGCGGTACGGAGTACCTACACGATTTTGGAACGGCGCGTAAGCGCAAAAATTATGTTTATGCTTATTTACAAGAAAACTACACCACTTATGAAGAAACTGTATTGAGAAACCAAAGAATTAGTTATAATAATAACCTACGAATCAATACAAAAATCTTTTGTATAGACCGCAGGGTTCCTGAGATTTTGAACAAATTAGGTGCAATAGAGTACACTTTGTTGACTTTTTTTCATCGTAATTTTTTTTCGCTATCGTGTTTTCAATTAAGGAACCGAAGAAACAATGTTGAATTTTATGTAATTCGAGTTTATTACCACGGGGACCCCGTGAGGACTGAGATCTAGGCTCAGTTTGACAACTAAACCCGCTAGGTTCGCCCCTTATTGAGACAGGCTTCTGCCGCCGGCTTCGCTCACTTGGGCTAAACCAAGTAGTTACATAAGCATCACGTGAGCGAAGCCGGATTAACGCATATATCTCTCAAAGATTATCTAACTCGTTAAAGATTTTTTTTTAACCAAACCTAAAGTTTAGGATATGTACCAACACAACACAAACAACCAACACAAATGAACTTACAAAATCTAAGAACTTCCAATACCTTTAGTACCAAGGTACCTACCCAATTCTTCATTTGTTTCTTCGTCAAGTTACAAAGTTTCGTTACGTCAAGAACAATACTCGCTTTCAGGTATAAATTATCTACGAGTTCGAAACAATTAATTTATAATCAAAATCAAAACAAACCACAAACCTCTATTCAGTCTCAGAACTTAGTTTCGTCGAGTTCTGTTCAAACATTAAATAAATTAGAAATGTTTTGTCAGTTTTATTTGCGTTGAAGCAATTTGGAGACAATACGGTATCTCTGACTGGGGGAACTTGTTTTCAAAATTGAACTCCTACGCGATTCTCACAGGAGGCCACTAAGATTTCGTAACAGACGATAAAAACTTGTTTTTGAAAAGTTGTAGTATTCACGAAATACAGATCAGATTTCCCCAGGTACCTATCTAAGTACCTAGTGGTGCCGATTCTGTTGGCACAAAAACTAAACTATAATTTTACAGCACTAAAAATGTTGCCATCCCTTTCGTTACGATAGATATGACGCGTTTTCTTTTAATAATGTTGCTGAGACAACTAAGTATGCCTAGACTGAAAAGATGACGCTTTGATTTCGGGCCTATCAAAATAAAGAGGCATAAACCCTGCATAGTTTGGCATAAAATCTCAAAGACAACCTTCTTCCGCGAATTATGCCCGCCATCTGAGTTTTTACTTTTTTGTAAAACGCCTCTTATAAAGGAAACCAAAATTTTCAGAGCTGTCAAGATAATTTTTTACCAACCGAATCGACACTATTCATACTACTACTACATTTAATTTATTTAAAAAAAATTCATATTTATTTAATTATTTTTTATATCAGAAAATCAATTCACTATAGGCGCTGACTAAATTACGTTACGTAAAAAGCTCTAGAGAATCAATTTCCTGAAAACACGTGTTTCAGAGTTTTCGTTACTTCGCAATAAATTTACTAACAAAAGTTAATTAAAAAATCGCTAAATTAGGCAACTGCTCGTTTATATCAACTACTTCCTTCTACACCCCCTTTACCCCTTGGAAGGTTAAAATACCCCCGTACCCCCTTCCGTGGAAAACTAATTTAATAGGGCGAAGAGTTTTGTTTACGTTTTTCACGAAGTTTTCCGAAATTTTCAACGGATACAGCTGAAAAGTTCTGACGATGAATTTTCATCTGATTTCGTACTGAATTCAGTTAGGATCAGAGCGTTTGTTTCAACTTTTGTGAAAAATATTGTTTGGTTGAAGGTACTCGTAACTAACGACTGAAATCCAATTTGAGAAATAAACGGTCTCAAAGTAACGAACCTAAACTCACTTTGTAGAGTTTGTAGGACCACAGATTAAGAGGGCGCAATGCGCGCTATTTTGTAAAAAGGGGATAGGCTTAGCGAGGCATATGTAGGATTTCGCGATCATAGGAGCGAGACAAATCATACTTTTTCGAAACGGCGCAGCGTAAGCGCAAAAATAAAGTTTTTGCTTATTTAGGCACAACAAAACTACCTACACAACTTATCAAGAAACTAGTTCAAGAACCAGTACCTACCCAATTTCTTCATAAGTTGTGTAGTTTTCTTGTAAATAACAAAATCTTGACTTATATCAAAACTTTCAAATCAAAACATAAGTCATTTCAATAGACCGCAGGGTTCCTGAGATCTGGAAAAAACGCGAAACAGTGCACTTTAATGATTTTTTTGTGGTTTTTTTTAGTTGTGTTTTCACATTAATGAACCATAGAAGAAATGATGAATTTTATGTAATTCTAGTTTTTTACCACGGGGACCCCGTGAGGACTGAGATCTAGACCTAGTTTGACAAGCGAACCGGTGAGGTTCGCCCCTTAAGTAGGACTTAACGCATTCACTGCTCAGCATCAGCGGTGCTACAAGCGTAAACCACCTCTGCTCTAAGCGCTGTAAAACTATAAGCGTCATGGGCATTTTTTTAAATGATGGACAATTCACACATCATCATCTAGCCGAATCCTAAGGTAGAGCTTGTGTTATGTAGAACTGATATTACTTCATACATAATAAAGATATTATAATATATAATATAATATACTACATAGACAGAATACCTTTGACGAAGCTTGGGTCCAGCTGGCTCAGAACGCATGGAGGGACCAGGGGGAGGCATTTGTCCAGCAGTGGGACACAGCAAGCTTACTAAAATACCTATATTGATTTTTTATTATACATGTACAATTATCAGCAGATCGTACTAACTTTTATCCCGAGGCGGGAATCGAGCCTTTGTCGCAGAGCGAACCTTCGCTTCACCGCAGAGGTCGTCATTTAAAGTGCAAGGACCAGGAATTAATAAGCAAGTTACAAGATACCAAAGTAAACAAATCATCAAAAGGCCACCAAGTATATATTTTAATCGCCTGATAAAAAGTTATCATCCTAGAAAGTGCCCGCTCTAATAAAATCGCGCTACATAAAAAGATTACGGCGGCGGAGTCACCTAATGGGGCGGCTAAATTGAAAGGGGAGGGGGTACCCTGTTTAATTTCTAAAACAAACAACTGTTGGACTTGAATTGATTAAAAAAACTTGGAACTATCAACATGACTTTGCTTCATATGTTTGTGTTCATGGTCTGGGAGATGCGCGGAATAACTTCCCCTACACTAAGTATACTTACCTAGGTAAGTTACCTACCCCCAGTACAGGGAAATGTACTAGAGTATAAGGTTGAGTACCTATTCATAGTATCATCACACTTATATTATAAATGCGAAAGTTTGAATGTTTAGATGTATGGATGGATGGATGTTTGTTACCTCTTCACGTCAAAACGACTGAAACCGATCGGGCTGAAATTTTGCATAGATGTAGCTCTAAGCCTGGAATCAAACTTTTATTCTCACAAAACAGTTCCCATGGGATACAAATAACTTTAAAAGTTTCCATAGAAACAACGCG
Source organism: Eupithecia subfuscata (assembly GCA_963564075.1). NCBI lineage: Eukaryota > Metazoa > Arthropoda > Insecta > Lepidoptera > Geometridae > Eupithecia > Eupithecia subfuscata. Next base: position 14,372,164 of record OY751109.1, on the reverse strand, counting down.
TGCGAAGCCGCGGGCAGAAACTAGTAGAAAATAAAGTCGTCATCGATTTTTTCCATCGATTCTAGTAAAAATTGGAAGATTGGGTTCAAGCTTCTTGAAAGTGGAACACTCAAATTACGTCCAATCAGGTCCACCTCCTCAGTAATAGTCGCTACTGGACATACCCTGCAGGGGGCGCTGCTGCCCGCCCGTCACTGGGCCCCAAAGACTGATAAGATGATTTGATAGATACTGGCATTAAAGCATACCCATTCTATTTGCATATAAACACTATGTGAAAATCATATAATCCCAAGCTATATAATATACATAATCTGTAGCAGTCTTCCCTCAATCTAATCGCCCTTCAATTTCATCAGAATTGAATTCCCCCATCAAACGTCTTGTGAGATCCTAATTTTACGCAAATAGCTTTCTGTTTTTCTCTCATTTTTTCCCTCCGCAGTGAATAGTGTCTATTATTATGTAATTTTATGGAAAGAAATGGATATTGTGGAAGTTTGAATCAGCACTGTTCCGCAACTCGACTTTATGCTTTTGGAAACCTTGTTTCTTAATAAACATTTGATTCTTCGTAAGAAGGCATGGACACATAAAAAGAAGAAGTAAACAAATTAAAAACGTATTTGTCACCTTGGGTTCCAAACACCCTAAATCTATAAAGAATTGGAAACAAACATAGTAAAAAGCTGACGGCCAACAAAACCAAAAACTAAACAACTGCTAACATTCCCTAACTAAGCTATTTGTTAGTTATAAAAGAGTTCACAAGAAGTCCCGACCCCCGATACATAATGTGTACAAGCAAAACAAATAAATAACCAAACTTTTACTTTGCCAAGTTTACGTACTTTTATCTGAAGGTGCAAAAGTGGGGTTGGACCTGGTTGCGTCATCGCAAATATATCATCAAAAAATGGGTAATTCCGATAGTCCGTGCGCAGCTTCCAATCGCTATTATTATTATTTAAATTGGTATATAATGTAATACGAGCAAAACGTACGGTGAAAACGTCAATGTTTGAAAGATTAACCGTGTAGACGCAAACCGATTCTCCTTTTAAGAAACATAATAAACTGAACCAAGTAAACTGACAAGTTAACACCGAATATTATAAAACATAAAACAAATATTACCTGTTTAAATGTAGGTAAATATATAATATAATGTAGGTAGTTCAAAAGGCGTAAGGCTCAAATGGCGGGCGGGGTGTAAATATCATAACTTTTTATAATATCATTACAAAAATGAAGAGATATTTTCTTGTTTCTTCATAATTAGGTAAATACCTACTTCAGGCAATCAATCAAAAACGTCTATTTGCAACTGAAACAGAAATTAAATAAACCGTTACCTTTTAGTTAAAAATTAATACAAAATGACAATATACGATATAATTATAATACTATTAAAATTAGTTTTAGCTACAAAATGGTCCCAACTCAGCTTATGCAGGTGTTAAAAACCTGCGCTGGTTTTCTGCTGGGGCCTATAGGACTGAATACCATCTAAAACCTACCCCAACATTTGTGATGGCCACTATTCTTTCTTAGATTTATGTCCTCAGGGGACAATCTCCAAATTATCGGCCGTAGATTTACAGACTCTCGGGACTCGACAGGTGTCCGATTCTGCTGAATGAAAAAACTATAAATTAAGAGTTCGTAGGCACCTAGTATCTACCTTCTTTATTAGTTCAGAGAACTTCGGATAAACACTGAAGATATTCTGCTGATCAAGAAGATTATAGGTACACATTCCACAAATCGAATCCGTTGATTGATCACCTAACAGTATGAATGTAATTGTAATTCTCTTAATGGCTTAAGCATGTTAGAATAAACCAGGCAGGAATCTATCCATTCCCAAAATTCCCCTGTCTTGTCTACCCACTTCAGCATATCTATTCACTTCTGAATTAACTCGTTTCCCATTGATAAACTGTCTAATCTAATGGATCTTAGACGTACAGCTGATGTGTAAAGTTACGGCACAATGCTTGCAAAATCAGTCATGTTAATGCCCCAGAATCCGGCATTTAAATTAATAGCGTCGCTGTACAAAGACACGATCCACCCCAACTCATTACCCCTCCGTTCATACGTACATACATTCAAAATGCATGAAGGCATCAGACATCTAATAGTTTGCAAGTCGCAGAGTGGTAGAGGGTTGGCTGTAGAAGCAAGGAGTTTTCATTAAGTATAGATTTTTCTAGGGCTCCGACGGGAAACTCTAGCCTACCTAAATAAATAACGATCATAGCCTCGTTCTCCCCCAAATTTACCCTTTTCAAAAATTGCGAAAAATTATACTGTGGTTTACTGTAGATTTCATTTCCATACCATAATGTATTTCTTCTATATTTCTAAGATGTTCGCTATCCGTTTTTATTTTATAACTGAGTTCACCGAGGCCGGTGCTCTTCAAAAGATAATTAGAGA